>CAJQUW010005058.1:0-692706 GCA_907163375.1 Prostheceraeus crozeri | reverse complement strand
TGACAAACACTCGACCGGCGCCCCCCCCCTCTGGAACGGCAGAGTGTCGTGGTCGGCCGCCGTGGTGCTTCGGGTCTGAGTCCCCCCCCCCTCTGGAACGACAGAGTCTGTCGTGGTGTGCCGGCCAGGTTGGTTCACAACATGTTCGCTGACTCCCCCCCCCCCTCTGCAACGACAGAGTGTGAGACTCGGATGTGTTGGTCTCGTATGGGTTGACGTGACCGACCGCCTAGGTTGACGTGGCCGACCGCCTAGGTTGACGTGGGCGACCGTCTAGGTTGACGTGGGCGACCGTCTAGGTTGTCGTGGATGGTGAAATGGCTGCCAGATTCGGATTCAGCGTAAAATTCTGCATCGGTAGGGTGAGTTTCAAGGCAATTGGCGAGAAAAAATTTTTCTTCAAAATTTTAACAGAGTTAGAATTTGGGACGTTTTGGTGTGTAGCGCCCAAACGAAGCATCGGATGAGAAAACGGAGGCCAGATTCGGAATCTACGTGAAATTTTGGGTTAGGAAGGATGTTTCCAGCGAAATCGGCGAGAAAAAATTTTCGGCTGACGTCCCCCCCCCCTCTGGACAGCTTGCTTCGATTTTGGCTTCCAGTGGACGGATTTTGTCGTGCGATAGCTCGTTTGAAAGCTAAGAGTGAGACAAATTCAGTGAAAGAATCGGCTTGTTCCTATCTGTCTTCGTTTAGATGTGAGACGCCATTTAAGATTTTGGGACATTGGTGAAAAACGACAGAGTTAGAATTTGGGACGTTTTGGGCTCTAGCTTCAAAACGAAGCATCGGATTGGAAAACGGATTTCAGATTTGGAATCAGCGTGAAATTCTTTATCTGTATAGTGAGTTTCAAGGCAATCGGCGAGAAAAAATTTTCAACATTTTTCGAAAAAACGACAGAGTTAGAATTTGGGACGTTTTGGTGTGTAGCGCCCAAACGAAGCATCGGATGAGAAAACGGAGGCCAGATTCGGAATCTACGTGAAATTTTGGGTTAGGAAGGATGTTTCCAGCGAAATCGGAGAGAAAAAATTTTCACTGACGTCCCCCCCCCCTCTGGACAGCTTGCTTCGATTTTGGCTTCCAGTGGACGGATTTTGTCGTGCGATAGCTCGTTTGAAAGCTAAGAGTGAGACAAATTCAGTGAAACAATCGGCTTGTTCCTATCTGTCTTCGTTCAAAAGTTAGAGCGGTTACAAGATTTTAGGTCGGAGCTCGCTCACCTGAAAAAATCCTAAGTGTCAGAGTGGCTTTGTATGGGTAAAAATTTGAAAATTTTCCAAAGTGTGGAATTTCGACCTGGGACCGTCACCAAAACATTTTTCATCAAATTTTGAAATTTCACTGACGTCCCCCCCCCTCTGGACAGCTTGCTTCGATTTTGGCTTCCAGTGGACGGATTTTGTCGTGCGATAGCTCGTTTGAAAGCTAAGAGTGAGACAAATTCAGTGAAACAATCGGCTTGTTCCTATCTGTCTTCGTTCAAAAGTTAGAGCGGTTACAAGATTTTAGGTCGGAGCTCGCTCACCTGAAAAAATCCTAAGTGTCAGAGTGGCTTTGTATGGGTAAAAATTTGAAAATTTTCCAAAGTGTGGAATTTCGACCTGGGACCGTCACCAAAACATTTTTCATCAAATTTTGAAATTTCACTGACGTCCCCCCCCCTCTTATCGATTGCATATTCACAGGGTATATAAGAACGGGATCGGGAGAGGAATTTCACTAAGTTGAGAAACTGACTACAGGTAAGTCGTTTCTCTTGAGGTCCGATATCGGACTTCTGACTTTACATTGCTGATATCAGCTAAGGTGTCAGACTTATAGGTTAGTCAGTATAGCATGACTGACCATTTGATGATAGTAGGCCGAAATCTTCAAACGGCTATAACTTTGCTTCTACAAGTCCTTTAGACTTGATTCAAAAAACATTCGACAGCGTTTGCTATGCTGAAGGTGACAGACTACTTATAAACGTTTTATGAGTAGTACTAAAATACTGAAAAATTTAAATTCATATTTAATGATAATAATTAAAGTTTTTGAATAAAAAGCAGTCGTTTATGAGTCTCTGTGACTTGGGTCGTTTCCTCTTGTAAATAACTCCACCGGTTTTCATGTCAAAACTGGGGCCCGGATACCAACACAGTGATATGACGCACGCTCTGTCCGATCGAGGTTGGATTTGTGGGTCGAGGCCTTGGAGCTTGGATAAGATCCCCTCTGAGTAATGCCTGTAACGGATTCAAGAGCTTAACACCCAAACGGTTGCTGACTTGCTATCAAATGTTTGGTGACTTAGTCTTTCAATGCATATCAGCAAGTAGTATCCTATAAACACTTGCTATCAAATTTTACTCTATCTTTACAGAATTATCATGACGAAAGCGAGTAACGCCAAGATGCTAGTGGGCAAGTGCAGTTGTGGCAAGATTGCTAGAGGTAGCGAACTCAAGAAACATTTAAAAGAAAAAGAGGGGACGATGGGCCATGAGAGGAAAGTGATGTTGAGGTTGTGTGTGTCTTGTCGGAAATGTGTGATGGGGATGAGAAGGAATTTATGAAGGCGCATTTGCAGTGTGAGAGTGGGAACATCGGAGAGAAGGGGTTCAAGGCATGGTTTGAGGGAGAGTTGTTGGAGAGGGAAGAGGTGACAAAGGCGGTGGCAACGATACAGGACGTGATTGGGGAGAAAGTGGTGAGGAATGCGAGTGAGGGGAGTTCGAGTGATGGGAGTTCGAATGAGGAAGTTGAGTTGAGAGCGAATATGAAGAAGAAGGATGATGTTGATTTGGATGCGGTGATGGAAGATTTGTTTGGGGACATAGCGGATTTGAAGGAAGAGTGGGAGGGGGAGGAAGTGGCTAAGCCGATGGCAGCGTCATCGCCACGGCAGCAAGAGGCGTATGACACGGAGGTATTTGTGAGAATGAAGGATCGTGTGATGGCTTTGGAAAGTAATAATAGAAAAGTTTTGAAGGAGAATGAAGAGCTGAAGGTGAAGGTTGAGGGGTATAGGGCAACAAGGGAAGAGTTGGAGAGCTTGAGAAAGAAGGAGAAGGAATGGATGGCGGAAAGGAGCGAGTTGATGAGGAAGGCAGGTTTGGTGGAGAGTTTGCAGCGAGTGTGTCGAGGAAGGATGAAGAGATAGAGCGGATGCGAAGCGTGGTGAAGGAGACGGAGGAGGTGAAGGTTATTAATAAGAGGTTGACGGGTGAAGTGGAGCGACTGCATGAGCGTTTGAAGTGTCGAAAAAGGAGAGTGTATGAAGTCCATCTTCCCCTCTTTGAGAACAATGTATGCGACGCCCCAACCATCACGGATGATCCCAACGTGACACAGCAGTGTTATGAGGGCGACGGAGTCCGATGTCTCCACATGAGTATGGACGTTACCGGCCAGCTTGAAGACTTCGTCGTCCGAAAAGTTCGGAAGAAAGTTCCCAGTAAGCTTCCTCAACATGATCATTTTTGTAGCTCATCTAATCTCCTATTCTTTTTCTTTCAGAGTTTTTGCAGAAGTGAGAGGAGTGTCGGTGGACGGAGAACGACCCATGGGCTCTTTTAAGGGCCAACCTTCTAATGCAGCTAAAGCGGTCCCAAGCCCGCCACATATCCTCGGATATGGAATGCAGAGGGGAAGAAAAATAATGAATGGAATGAAATGGGAGGACACTCACGCGCCACACGCAACATAACACACTTCTCTCTTCCGTAGTCTAACAAGCTCTTTACACATGGATCGCAGTCGATTGCTATCCCTGTATCAGAAGTGTAAGCTATCTTAATTTTATTTGACACTATTTCATCTATCATCATCGTCCATATGAAATGTTTTAAGATTTACAAGTTAGACTAAGCGTGCTACTATTTCCAAATGAAAATGTATACATGGTTAAATCATCCACTTAACCCCATCCGTAGTCTAACAAGCTCTTTACACATGGATCGCAGTCGATTGCTATCCCTGTATCAGAAGTGTAAGCTATCTTAATTTTATTTGACACTATTTCATCTATCATCATCGTCCATATGAAATGTTTTAAGATTTACAAGTTAGACTAAGCGTGCTACTATTTCCAAATGAAAATGTATACATGGTTAAATCATCCACTTAACCCCATCCGTAGTCTAACAAGCTCTTTACACATGGATCGCAGTCGATTGCTATCCCTGTATCAGAAGTGTAAGCTATCTTAATTTTATTTGACACTATTTCATCTATCATCATCGTCCATATGAAATGTTTTAAGATTTACAAGTTAGACTAAGCGTGCTACTATTTCCAAATGAAAATGTATACATGGTTAAATCATCCACTGAAGCCCCATTCAAGTACGTCAGTATGAAAGCAAAGATAATACGAAATAAAAATTTATTATGGCATGTATTTCAAAAGGTCTTCATCGTCAATATCGTCCCAGAGTCTGGCTTCACATAGATAACAAAAACAGTTCAGTTGCTTTAATCGTTCTTCCACTGCGAGCCTCACTTTATCAATATACTCCCACTCTGCCATAGTTCGTGGCTGGGAGTTAGGGGTGTACCACTCCCATAATTGGTGGAGGAATTTCGTGCTGGTGATCTCCATCACATCGTCAGTATCGTACTGGAGATACTTCCACCTCACGCCTGTTAAGTCGGGACACTCCTTCTCACATACACTCTCCTCTTCCTCATCCGCTGGTAATGATAACTTCCTGATATTGTCCAGTTGGTACACCTTCTCCACCTTCGCCTTTCTTGGAGCGTTTGGTGTAACGAGCGCCTTTGGTGTTGAGCATGGAGAAGAGAATTTTGTGTTTGATGTTGTCGGAGGGCTTGTCATGTTGACTGTGAATAATGACTTTGAAATGTTTTCTAATTCTTAAGTATCAACAAGCAACCAATCAGAATGAACATCCAATGAATGAAGAGAATGAAAGTATATAAGCAAAGTGACATCCGTATCATTTCACTCTGTCTTTGAGACGCATAAGTGAACTGTTGTCTAGCGAATTCTGTATTTGAGGCGTACAAGTGAACTGCTCTTTAGTGAATTCCAAATTTGAGTGAAGTCTCTATCTTGTTCAAGTATCAAGCTTAAACATAATTTCGTTCAAATGGTAAGTTGAAAATTTCCTCTCTCATCTCCCTCAAACGTGTGGCTAATAGCATCTTCCTCAATTTCAGGCATCAACTTCATCACCAACACCCTCCCTTCTCGAGGAAAGTTTAGAGTTGTTGAGTCAAGGTAGGTTGTAACAATATACTGACACTTGAACAGAGATGAAAGAATGATTTCTCTTTCAGGTGATACCAGTTCCATCTCGTGCGAGTCCATATCAACATTGTCGCGGGAATGCGACGATCGGCAATGTGCTGACTGTGGACACATCTTCACGAGGAAGCGTGATCTCACCCGACACATCAAGCGAGGTGTTTGTCGACCTAAGCCGGCATCAATCTCCGAAGGTAGGGATGATTCTGTTAACGATGTCTCCTTTTCTTGCGACTTGTGCGCTCAGTCTTTCGAGACACGTTTTGAACTATCTTCGCACAGACTTCAACATACACACGCGAACGATACCTACACCAACGGTACCTCCTCTATCCGACTCACTGAAGTGTCCATAAATAATTTAGTGAGGAACTACCAGATGGACTCCTCAGAAACCATTGCTAACTTTGAGGAATGGTTTCATCAAAATTCATCATTGATAGAAGCGCTCTTCAACAATTTAGACAATTTTAGGATGAAGGCGCTCATCTATCTTAAAATAAAATATGTAAAAATCGACCACCATACTGGACAAATAATAGAGAGGTTGGAGTTTCACATACCCTCCTCTCCTGCAACCGAAGTTGTAGACTGTGAGTCTTGGATAAATTTTCATATCCAAGGGTTAAAATTAAATATAGATAAATTTAACGAGCGTGATAGTGGACTCGTTTTTGATGGTATTGAGACCGCCATGATTAAAATCAGTTTATTAGGAAATCATAGTGGTCGAGGCTCCTTTAAACTTCCGAAAAATTTAAGAAATAAAGCAGCAGTCATTTCTGTAGATTGCGAATCGCAATGTTTTAAGTATGCCGTCCTCTCCATTCTCCACTATAATGATGTGCAGAATAGTCGATACCGCAAGAGTAAGTATCAACAGTGGGAGAATGAATTAAACTTCGATGACTGTAATAGTGACGATATGAAAATTAAAGATATAGAAAAATTTGAAAAATTGAACAACATCAAAATAGTTCTCCATGTTTGGGAAAAAGGATTGAAGGGTGTGCGCTACAACTCGCGTTCGAGTTGTTATGAACGTACAGTAAACCTGTTATTAGTAAAACAGGATGATAGTGAGGAATGGCACTACTGCGGTATTCCCAAAATCTCTCGCTTATACCACCACTTAGAAAACTCTAGTAGAGAGTTATATTACTGCGACAGATGTATTCGCCACTTTAGGAGGAAAACTAAATTTGAAACTCATTACGAATGGTGTAAGCGAGGTAAACTGCAAATGGAGCGCATGCCCAAAGATAAGGAGTTTTCATATAGAGAGAATGGTGATGAATTAAGTCCTCTTCGTGTCATCTATGCTGACATCGAATGTTATATCGATGATAACATCCATCGACCAGCAGCCATTTCCTGCTATGAAGTATGGCATGATCACTTTAGGAGTAGGCAAAATAAAATGCGCGTCTGGCAAGGTGAGGATTGTATTTACCAATTCCTACAATTCCTCGAACAGGCTGTAAAATTTCAACAAAAACATGATGGTGAACTCTATCGCAGATCATTGCATATGACAGCAGATGATCAAGCAAAATTTGATAGTTGCAACATTTGCCCCAAATGTAG
This sequence comes from Prostheceraeus crozeri, assembly GCA_907163375.1. Lineage (NCBI taxonomy): Eukaryota > Metazoa > Platyhelminthes > Polycladida > Euryleptidae > Prostheceraeus > Prostheceraeus crozeri. The sequence continues at coordinate 685,860 of CAJQUW010005058.1, read as the reverse complement.
GAAAACATTTGACGATGATAAGATTAAGAAAGTGCGCGACCATGATCACATCACTGCTAAATTTAGAAACGCACTCTGTTCAAAATGCAATTTTTCACTTAGGATGAAACGGCGTACATTACCCGTCATTTTCCATAATTTCAAGGGCTACGACAGCCATATGATAATAAAAGGAGGTTTAGGTCAAATGAAAGAGTGGAAGCTTGATGTAATAGCGCAAACGAGAGAGAAGTTTATGGCCATGACAGCAAAAGTGCCTGTCGATAAAACTAAAGAAAATAAGACGGTCTATTTTGATATAAAATTTTTAGATTCCTACCAATTTATGACTGCATCACTGGCCTCTCTCGTGCAAAATCTAAAGTCTCTTCCACTAACACAAAATCTTAAGAAACAATACCCAAATCTAACCGATGAAGTCATCACACGGAAAGGAGTCTTTCCATATGCATATTTTGATGCGATTAGTAAACTCGGCGAGACTTCTCTTCCGCCCATAGATAAATTTAAAAATGATTTGACCGGCGCAGAATGTAAGACCGAAGATTATGATCATGCACAAGATGCATGGATAAAATTTGACTGCCATACATTTGGCGAATATATGATTGCCTACCTTAAGTTAGATGTATTTTTGCTGGCTGATGTATTTCAGGAGTTTCGACGAGTGGCATTAGAAGAAGATAAGTTAGATCCCGTCCACTTTGTCAGTCTGCCAGCCATGTCATTTAAGTCTGCTTTTAAAATGACTGGTGAGACCATTCATCTCTTACAAGATCCAGAGATGTATAATTTATTTGAGCGAGGAATTCGCGGTGGTCTCACATTTGTAAATAAACATAGGTTAAAATCTGAAACAGTAGGCAATGACCAGACTCATCTGAAGTATTATGACCAAAATAATTTGTATGGTAGTTCATTATCCAAACCGCTACCTCACTCTGAGTTTAGCTGGTTAGATGATAGTGATATTCAACATTTCTCCAACCCTTCTAACATACTAGCAATTCCAGATGAAGGTGATTGGGGATATTATTTTGAGATAGATCTAATCTATCCAAATAATATTAAACATAAAACCGTAGATTTTCCACTCGCACCCGAATCAGGTGAAGTGAGTAAAGATATGTTTTCCGACTTTATGAAACAATTTCATAAAGATTTAGAATCATGTGGACAACCCGACTATAAGCCTTGTCGCAAACTTTTACTCACCCAGTATGATAAAGAAAACTATCTAGTCCACTTTAGCATCTTAAAATTTTATTTAGAAATGGGTATGATTTTAAAAAGAGTTCACCGCATTATTAAATTTAGACAGAAAGCCTTCCTCAAGCCATATATTGATAGCAACAGCCAGAAACGTGCACTAGCCCAAAATAACTTTGAAAAAGATTTTTATAAATATAAGAACAACAGTCTATTTGGTAAGACGATGGAGGATGTTAGAAAGCGCGTAAACTACAAACTAGTTAATGATGATCAAAAGTATCACAAATTGACCTCATCACCTCTATTCATCGATAGAGACATTATCGATGAGGACCTTATAGGTGTTAAAATGATAAAATCTGAAGTTGAGTTGTGCAAACCCATCTATATTGGTCAAGCTGTACTAGATTATTCTAAGCTTGAAATGTACCAACTCTTTTATAAAATACTAAAACCATGTCCTCTCGTAAAAGAGGTTCGTTTGTTGGGTGGTGATACAGATAGTTTCTTCTTAGGTATTACCACTCAAAAAGATTTAAATTTCAATGAAGTAGGAAAATCTTTGGAAAGATATTTTGATACATCAAATTATCCTGCTGATCATCCACTCTACTCCATCAAAAATAAGGCAAAACTTGGCTGCTTTAAGGATGAGACAGCAGGGAAGGAAATAGATGAAATGATTCTCCTCCGTCCAAAAATGTATTCTATGAAATTAAAGGATAGTGATGATAGCATTAAGCGCGCTAAAGGCATATCAAAATCCATTGTGCAAAATATGAAACATAAGAATTTCAGGAAAGCCTATAGAAATAAAAATATAACGTTTGTCAATATGACAATCTTAAAATCTAAGTCGCATGAGATCAAAACTCATACTTTTAGGAAACGGGCGCTTTCAGCATGGGAGGATAAGAGGTGCTGGTTAGAACACAACATATCTCTTCCACATGGACATCCTGACACAAACATACCACCACCCAAAAGAATTAAACTCACACTACCACATTCAGGAGACGTCTTAGCATAATCATCCTTAACTTAGTATTTTGATGTTGATTTCTGTAGATAAACATTGTTGTTTTATGTATCGCATGAGATTGTTTTTTCCTTGTGAATATGTGTCCACATCTGTACATTCCCCATGTGATGACTTTTCCACTGAAAGACATTTTTCCTATCCCTGTATATTTCCACCCTTCACGAAGTAAAAAGACTTTTTGTATATAACAATGTTTATTGAAGTGCGCTCATGTATATATTTTCAGTGGATGTTGTATAAAGTCTATTGCTTCACATTCATGTACATATTTCAATAAACATATCACAATGACTTCACTTTGTTTTCCGAAACACTAACGTTATGAGGGATTTAGTATCTTTCACATGGATGCACTCTTGTAAACCATTGGTAATTTTGATAGCAATAGAGGGTATAGTTTGTTTGACGACGGGATGATAGAAAATAGATTCAAACATCTTCTCGACTATTCCATATGAAGCGTCTTTATCATGAATGAAATCACGTAAAATGTATTCTTTTTTCTCACCAACAGAAATAGGTAGAATCAAATCACTTTGAATGTAAAGGTGCTGTTCATGTTTATCAAGTGTCATTGGTGTTTCTATACCAATCGTATGCGCAGCAGCAAACACTGTTTGTAGCATTGAAAAACCAAAGAGTTTTTTCAAATTTTTACTCAATTGACATTGAATGTCATCACCCAGTTTCAGAACAACGCGTTGATTTTCAATTGAAAACGAAATGTGGTGTGTCTTTACATCATATTTACTTTTCATCACATGCTTCAACTTCTGTTGTATATAAGGATTTACTACATGAATGAAGCTTTCAACTGTATGATATAGACGCGGCATTATATTGATAGCAACTTTAGATTCTTCATAAGACTGGTAAATTTTCTTGATGCGATCGCCATAGATGTCCACCCACCATTCATCATTAACTGAATCAGCTTTAGTGTGATATTCATGAGAAGCATACACCACACCGCTTCCAATAATAGGTGTATAATGTCTTACAAAATGACGCAAGGTTGGAGAGAAATAAACTGTAAGTTTGTCATTATATTTCTGAATAACCAACTTATTTTTGTCCGCCATAATTTTTTCTCCATACTTCTTACCCACAGTCTCATTCCATCGTTTTACTAACTCAATAAGTGATAAAGGTTGAACACCACGCTTTTTCAAAATGATGCGTTCTTCGCATTCTACAACATCTTCATCAAATATTTTAAATCTATAATGAAATTTGTTGATTCGATTTGAATAAACTTTTCTAACATTTGCAGTAGCAATTGACGTTAGATGTAGTCCATGACCAAAACCAAGATGCGGATAGAATTCACTATCCAACCTCAGCGTAAGACCTTTAGTAAAAGAATGAAAGCGGAGGAACTGTCTCCCACTCCAATGATAGATAGTAAACTCATAAGCTTTCTGATTTTTATTCTTCATGATGGAAGTATTACCACTGTTGAATGCCTTAATAATTTTCTCATTCCCAAATGGCTCATAAGAATCTGATTTTATCTGAATCCATTCATAGTTCCATTTTCCATCTGATGTTAAATTGTATGGGAAGTGGAATGCATTATTCATCGTTATTCCATCATGGGTGCGAGGAGTCAATATCATTTCTTCCAAATCATTCACATTCTGAATATTGCTATCATAGCAAATACTAGAAACGCCAACCTCCCATTCACCTTCTAAATGCAGTGGCCGATTTAATTCTACTCGATAGTCTGATGGTTTATTTTTGGGAAATTTATTCATAGAAGCATTACTGGGCAAGTAGATTAGAAACGAGTCCTTATTTTCACTTTCCATATTATTCACATTGGAAAAATATAATAGCATACTTTTGCATTAACTCTTCATTCGGAAATGGAGTGTAATACTTGTCACAGCATCTTTATGAAAAGGAATCAACGCACCAGCATCATCATAAATGGCAATATCAATTTGTGGGATGTAGTTTGATTTCAGCTTTGTATAATGCACTTTCTTGAAAGTATGCTCAGATAAAATACTGCAGCTTTTTGGCTGGTATGGTATCATTGCTAGCAATGGAGCTTCAACATCTCCCACACGTACATCTTCACCAATATTGGAATATATCTGAAAATAGTTAATACGACGCGATAGCGACATGTCTGCGCTAGCTTTGGTTACAGTACCACTTTTAAAGATATTTTGATCAAAACCCAAAATGTCCATTAGAGTTTTATCCATAATTAGTTCAATACCTTTTCCATTTATAGTGAGAGACAAAGTACCTTCTTTTTCAGAAAATGAAATATGTTGCTCATTAATCACTTCATTTAAATAATCTACAACCAATTTAACCGAAGTAATAATGCGAGGCATCAACACTCTTGTTTCATGTAAGAAACCACCAAAAGGCTCTACACACTTTCTGTATAAAGATACGGCCCATTCTGTATCAAATTGATTTGGCCTTTCACATGGTAAATGTTGCATATCAGATTTTCCATGAACAGCTGCAGAACGATGTCGTAAGAACTGATGAAAATCTTTTGAACAAACTAATACTAGATCATCATCATTTAATTTGCTTATTGCAATATGATTAGATGATTTGATATAAGTCAATGTTGCCACTTGTTTACCATCAACTCGAAGGAGATAATTAAATTTCTTCAATAATGTTTCAGGAGTCATGTTTGTCTTTCTTGGCTTAATCACAATCTTCTTCACCAACGTCTTCTCATTTCTTGGAATAAGATCTACATAATAAGCTTCCTCTCGATATATTAACTGTTTATGACCACTTATGTGGTAATTAACGTTAAAATTATCATAGCTTGTTAAGGCGCTAGCGAGGTAGCCTAAATCATTTCTTAAACTTGGACTTAAACCAACAATCCAATCTTTCTCAACTACATGATGTACATAATTATAATCATCATTGTGCGGAGTAAATTGGACAATATGTTTACACGCTTTATTCAAGAAATCATATATAAACTTTTTACATGATAAGAGATCTTTCTTTGACCACTGTGGAATGTATACTCGGCACCCCTTTTCACATTGATAAGCAGCTGTACGCCTCATATTAATAGTCATCACCTCATGATCAAAAGTATAGACACAGTTGCTATAAACAAGTTGAGTGACACCCACTTCCCAATTCCCATTTAGCTGTTGTGCATGATCAATGGGAGTAGAAAAGAGTGCGGCTCGATTACTAGTAAATCTCTTTGTAGCCGCATTGCTAAGCAAAATATGATAAAACGACATTTTTATATTGCTAATCTGCAACTTTGCATAACATCATGAAGACTTGGATTTTGGACTCTCTACAATATATCAGAGTTGATCGTGATGGAAACGTACATTTCAAAAATTCTCATGGTCATACATCAAGAGGAATTACATTAACATGGCGACAATTTGTCAACCTCAATGATATCATGAGGGATTTGGAATATTTTGAAACATTAAGATTCATCTCCTTGGGTGATCAAGTTTGGCTTCAACATTACAGAAATGAAATTCAAATCTACCATTCTCATTCCGCAAACTGTTTCTCATTTCGCAAATACAATTGGGAGAAGTATAGAAGATACATACATCGCTCCATCATGACATTTATTCGTCGTGAGTTCATCGCCCTACTATGCAAATCTTAATCAGATATGATTACCACGCACCATGAGTTGGAAATTAGATTCCCTACAACGTATTGAAACGGATCATGATCGAAACGTCTATTTCAAAGATTCAACTGGAAATGTGAGAAGAGAGTTTGCTTTATCTTATCGTCATTTTCAATCTCTACATCATATCATGAAGGACTTGAAATACTTCTATATGAAAAGACATTCACGTATTGGAAATCGCATCTGGCTGCGCGTCAACAATCGGCGAATTCAACTCTATCATTCCCAACTTCATACTAACTTCACATTTCATCAAGGTAGTTGGGAAAAGTATAAAAGGAAGGTACATCGCTCAATTTACTCATTCTTTCATCATGAAGCGCCATCGCTACACCATCGTCAACATTCTCCGTCGCTTCAGACTCTACACCAAAATCGATCTCACAACATTACGCCAACAGCTTCCAAACAGCAAGTATTACCCGGGCCGTCCTCAAATGTTAGTGGTGAAGATGAACAATTCACGGAATCTTCAACTCTTCCCAAATGGGACTGTACAGATTCTCGGCGCCCTTTCTCATTCATCGGCGCAGTCAATGCGCTTAGAGCTACAAAGACTACTACGTCGGATATGGAAGAGGGAGAGGTGTGTGATGTCGAATCTGACTGTGGACAATATGGTGATCTCTACTCAATTGAGTGACAGTCTATCATTTTTGAAGATTCGTACCAGCAGTTACAGTTTGTGTTATGAACCCGAACTTTTTCCTGCCGCTCTCATTAGTTGTTGGTTGCCTGTGCATGTGGCAATCTTTCATAATAGTAAAGTGATCATTACTGGACTAAAATCTCATGAACAAGCAAATATGATCCTAGACTATCTCATTGAGTATGTACGTACCCAGCGGATTGTAAAATAAAAAACAATTTTTTCCAACATGATGTTTTTATTTCAAATCATGATAGAACTTACAAATCATTTTTTCATTAGAGGATGGATTACATGAAAAGTTTTGAATAATAGATGCAAATCGAGATACATGTAAACGTTTTAAGATGAAGTACAGTACAAAAGCACCACACGTTGATGAAAGTGGATGTTGTAGTATGCGTTCATTTCGCTGATATTGACGCGTATGTTTTCTCAACCACTGCTGTGTTGGTATATTTGGAGGTTGAGCAAGAGAGTCAAATAGTTCACCACGTCGGTCTTCTCCAATAAAGATCGCTTTCCAATGCTCACCGCCTAAATTCTGTGAATGAGTGTTTAGCACAATAAAGATGGGATAGTGATTTACTGCAGGTGGTAAGGTATCGAGTGAATAGACATTATCGAAAGCTTTCAACGTCGCTTCGTCTGCATTACGCTGCACTTTAGTCTTAATATCGTCAGCAGTCAACCAACTCATTAACGATTATACTGAAGAATCACGTCACGATACTTTGTAATTTCAATATTTGAATCGAAGACTGCATAAATTAATACATTGATCGTCTCAGGTAGTGTTCTTTTGAACGTTAAATCCAAACGAATATTATGAGGCACGTTCGCTTGACGATAGGGTGCACTAATATCGCTGTCAGCAGTCAAATCAAATGCATAAATAGTATATCCACTCTTAAACTCTTTCATAGTCAGTCCGTTGGTGTCATCCGTATTGTAAAAGCCAAAAACATCCATAAAATCAACATAACTGCGCATAAATTGATCTGAAGCAAAATCTGGTTTGTAGGGTGGACCAGGATGACTCACACCATTTACACGTAAAGCAATTTCACTTAACTGATTGTGTTTAAAATTGAAAGGATTCTTCTTTATATTACCATTAAATGCATCATTTTCAACCATTGCCACCATGAGGAGCTTCGGTGCTTCCGATGGAAAGAGGCCATCTTTCATGAAACTCTTTTGATCTTTCGGAATTGTAAAGGTGAGAAGCTTTGTATGCTGAATGGGGTAAATGGCATTTTGGCGGTTAAGGCCTTCAGCATGCCCTCTAATGACACTTGGATTCGGTACTACTCGACGAATGTAAAGTGCAATATCTTCCACATGAATTCTAAAATTGTCAACTTTAGCAAATGCATTCAGCGCAAATTCAGGCTTATTCAATGTCAGCTTGAGTCGCATGCTGGTATTACACAGTAAAAACTTTGACTGTCTAAAGAAGTCTAAATTCAGCGGACCATATAGCTGACATACTCTACTATCTTTAATCATAGCAGATCGCTTTACAAAGCCACTGTTTGTTTCAACATCAAATTTTCCTGCTTCATCTCTGTACCATCCCATGGCTTCCATATGACTTTTTTGTGCTGCTGGATGAAACTGTGATACATGATTGAAATATGATTTATAGGGATAATCGCTTTGACCACCTTCCACTTGCTGCTCTCCAATCGTTAGAGAAACATCACGAAGTAATGTAGTCAATGGTAAATTGTTCAGTCCAACTTTATGTGCATCGTCAATAGCAGTTCCATCTGCTTGCTGAATTCTAAACCTCAAATCAAGCATCGCATAACTCAAATCTATGTAGTCATCACTACCACCAGGAATAACAAATTCAATGGGGCCAGCATTCTCAGCTGTTCGAGGATGATAATCTACAATACTTGAACTAAGAATATCTGTCTGTATGGCTTGTTGATCGAACAAACAAAAACCGGAAGTTTTACACTCCATGATTAGAAGTTATAGCAGCGTCGTCGTTTAGCGCCTGATGAATGATTAGAGCCTCTGCGACGTTTGCGTGAATGCCTTTTGACTGAAGATCGCACCTTACCAGCTCCGCGATGTTTCCTCCTTCCTTTATTCATTCGTTTAGGTGATTTCTTTCCTTGAGTAACACCAGCAATGGTCTGCTTCAATGTTTTTAAACCGCGTTCCTTCCCACGATTCAACAAACTGCTCTTAAAACTTCTACCTCTGGAAAGATCACTAGCAACATCACCAGCAAAGCCAACGGCATTACTTAAAACATTTCGTTTTAAAGATCTACCGACATTGGATATGAGAGGTGCTACAACAGATTTCAGTGCACCAAGTATGCTACCTCCACGTTGGCGGCGAGCGCCGATGTAAATTTGTCCTCCGCCACTTACATAGGAGGGTCGTGAATAAAATGAGGCAGTTGGATTCATAGCTCAAACCCTAAACATTGTTAGTTACAACTTTGCATGAATCACTGTCGATCACTTAGATGAAAGATGTCGGCACGACGCATCCAAGAGTTCATACTTGAAGGATAACCAGTCCATTTAACAAGACACCATTCTTCACCTTGCCGTTTTTTACATCGAATGATTTTCTCTACCAAATATGTTTCACTTTCAGTGACTACCTCAATCTCATCGCGGTAAAAGCTACCCTCAATTTCTTCATTATCGTAATCTTTCAACTTGTAGGTGGTCGGAGAGTCTTTTTGATTAATCCTTGATACTGTAAATACCTCCTCTGTCCAATTCGGGAGGTACCCTTTAGCAAAAACACTTTTCACTTTTGAGATACGAACTTTATCGCCAATTTTCACATCACTTTTCACATGAGTGCGTTTACGTTGGAATGATTCGCGCACTTTATCTACATTGTCAGCATTTACATCTACTGGTCTGAGTCCAATAGAACGATGGATAGAGTGATTGTAGGCATGGAGTGTATCTTGTAGAACCTTTGTCCAATTTTGTGTCAAGTTGGCAGTAAAATGTCGCCACAAGCGATTTTTTAATGTGCGATTAAAACGTTCAACGAGTGCAGCTTTATAAGCGCTCTTTACACTAAACAACTCAATGTCATGCCTCTCAAATAATCTTGTCACATGCTGATTTTCAAACTCTTTTCCTTGATCACTCTGAATTCTTTTTGGAATGCGACCTTCTCGAAAAATGGTTTGGAATGCTTTTGCTACTCCTTTCCCTTCTTTAGTTTTTAAAGGTTGAGCCCACGCATAACGCGAGAAAATATCAATGACGGTTAAAATAAAATTATTGCCCGAGTTATGTTTTGAAATGGAGGCAACATCGCACAAATCTGCTTGCCACTGTTCATCGATGTCATGAACAATATAATGGCGGGTGCGGTACTTCTTTTTCGCTTGTTTGTGGAGTGTATAGGTAGCTTGACCCTTTAACCATCGTTTCACTTGTGATTGTGGAAGACCACTCGCTTTTGATAATTTCTTGATAGATGCAAATCCTGCCGGATGTTTTACATCATAATAGATTGACTTCAAACGTTCAGTCGATGACGGCTGACTCTTTTTCCTCCTTCTCATCTTTTTTCTTTCTTACCTTTCTACATTTACAACAACTGCAGCATTTAGCTTTAGCGGTTTTGCGATCGTGTTCACATTGCTTAGGGGTTTCATTATGAGAGCTGGCGCAGCAAGTGCAAGTGACAACGACATTCACCTCTGGCGGCTCATTACATGGCAAGCAACACATCTGCTTCATATTAATAGTCTGAGAACATGTATTTCCTAGGAGGAGCTGTTTTACGTTTTCCTTTTACCAGTTTTAGTGGCGATGTAGATCTACGTCGAGTTCTTCCTCTTGTTTGCTTAGTGAGTGTGGGAGGGGATGTAGCAGGTGACGTCTTAAACCAATTTGTTGGCATTTTCATCGCCTGAAGCATTGGAGTAGTAGCCACTGTTGAATCAAGTTCTTTCAATGTCTCATTATTTAAAGCAAATTTTGGCACATTATGCTTTTTCAATAGTTTAAGAAAGTATGACCAACCAGGTGGAACATAGCCCTGACGGCGCTTTCTACGTGTCGCATACTGAATCAAGTCTTCATAACGTGAAGCATCAATCACTTTATTTTCATCTGTAATGATTTCTCCTCTATCATTTACATTGAGATGGGGTTCAATACTGTTGAAAAGAGATATGGCATGTGCGCGAGATGCTAAAGGTGTAGCAGTCGATACAGAGTCACGCATCTTATTCTTCAAGTTTTTCAATTGCTCAACAGTTTCCGATTGTAATAATACAGCACGATGTGGATCTTTGATGTGAACATTTTGCTGATAATCTATTTCTTTCCTATACATTTGATTTGCAAGAGGTTGCTTTACTTGCTGCATGGCAGTCAATTGTACATATTCATCCTGAGGAATAACAATCATGCGAGAATAAGAACTCATAGTTTGTAGATAATCATGGGAGTTTTCAAAATATCACTTCGAAATCTAAATTCTTCCGGACACTCTTGCGTAAAGTCAATGAATAAGTAACCGTATGGTTTTTCAGTAGCTGCTTGAAAAATTTCAATTAAGGCTTTTGATCCTCTGGGTGCAACTTGTCGCGCTAAAATTTCAAATTGACTTTTATCTCGCGGATTCTTGAAAATAGCATAATAGTGTGTATTCAGGTTTCGTGTACGAGCTTCTTTTCCATCAGGAAACAAATTTTGTGTAATATAGATGATAAAACACCTTTTATGGTGTGCTGCGCGAGTGAACATATCTGTAACATCTTTTGAATTCTTACTTTCTTTTAATAAATCATCCAATACAACATCATCATTAGACTGAAGTTTATCCACTGGAATAATTCCTTCATGTCGAATAAAGTTGCGACTTTGCAATTCCTGAAACAGCGACGGTTGATAAATACCATAACACCAAATCACTCGATTGATAGGTTCCTTAAACAACTCCCTTCTTTTATCCAATAAATTCAGCGTGAAAACAGTTTTACCTGCATGAGATGGACCTGATACAGTCAGAACTTTATCACATTGAAGTCTGAAATCCATTTTATTACTTTGAGACTCAACATTTGCATAATTAACGCTTAGAGCCAAAGATATTTCCCAATAGGTTGCCCACGGCAGGAGCTATCATTGGAAGTATTGCTGAAAGGAAACCGCCCTTTTGTGTTAGAGTTTTCCTCTTTCTTTGAAGGGCGACTTTAGGATTGGAGATGAAACGCAATTTCGTAGCATATCGCTTAAGTAACTTTCGTTGTTTTGGCGCTAATTTCTTCGTCCTCAACTTCCTCACATGAGAAATAATTTCACAAATGAATTTATCGTTAGCATGTCGTATAGCATTGTATCGCTGATTTGCTTTCATTCGTCGGAGAGCTTGAATGGCTGAAGAAAACTTTTGACTTTTACGTTTCGTCATTTTACGTTTCGCCATTTTCCGTGTTAGTCTTTGCTAAAACCTATCTTTACCACATTTGCATAGGTACTAACTATTGCGACATAAGTGACACTCGAAATGAGCAATGTCACAGTGGTTACATTGGCAAAGTTGAATGCAATTACGTATGAAACAGCGTTGACAAAAAGCATGCTTACATCTCTTGAAGATGCGCTTTTCATTTCCATCCTTTCGCTTACATACATCGCAACACATAGTTTCACCGTTACTGATGTCTATAGCAAGTCTTTTTGAAGATATGAATTTGCTAGCCTTTTCTAAATAATAGACGCATGTACAGAAGGAATATACTTCGAGAGTGAGCAGACATAGCTCGAAAACCAGTTGTGCTACAATCAAGTACCACTGCATTTTCAATTTTTCTTTATGGAAAGTTGAATGTGAATATCTGAAATCGCTTCAATCACTAGACTGCTACCATGATGGTTAAATGCGTTAAGACGTTCAGCAATTTTTATCATATGTCTTTTAAAAAATTCTTCGGGGTGATCTACCACTTCCATTGAATAAGAAGCAAAATGGAAAGAGCGACTTTCCACCTCTTCCTTTCCAAAATGACTAAACTTAATTTTCGCAACTAATCGCGCCATGACAATGCTATCAGAGAATGTATTCATTAACTCTAGAAATAGAGTGCTAGCATCATCGACCACTGCTTCGATGTCGGTCTCATCTTTATGAAAATTTATCACATAATCTTGAACAGCTCCTTTTAAACTTTGCCTATGAAAACGTAATGTTCCGCAGTCGTTTGAGAAAGACATGATCGCCCTTTAACTAACCCATCCATTGCATGAAAACAACAACTCTTCTCATAGTAACATTTATTGAATAACGGTAACAAGCATGCATTATAAATCAATGGTTTGAAAGAGATAAAATAGATACAGCTGATAACTATCATACAGCGAGCAATGATAACCATACAGGACTTTGGCAGTGTTGAGGTAAGGAGGAAAGAAGCATTGGTTATGAACGTAGCTACTACAACGAACAGACAAAATAGGAACACACAAATCCTTAAAACGTTTCGTGACTTCATGATAATGTTGATTCACTCTACTATCCCAAGGCGGGAGCAAAATATCATCAATGATTAGATTGGGAAATACTTTCCTCTCCTTACCAGGATTATTACAAAAGATGCGTATAACATTGAAAGCAGCTAACCATCGTTTAAAGTCAATAAGAAGAGCACTTTCACAAGAAAAGCCATAGTCTTGCAAATATTTCAGATTAAGTCCATGAATGTGTTTTCTCGCCCATTGATCAACATTGGGATCGCAGTTGGCATGTTGATGATAGACACTAACAATCTGATATGTCCAATTGTTCATAGCAATAGCACTGAGCTCCTGTACAGGTTCACCCTCACAATCCATAAAAATGATGATAGAAGCCTAAAACGGAAATTTACACATCTAAGGAAACGTTCTATAACATATTACAAAATGAAGAATTACATCGATGCTTTTCACGACAAAATACACAAATGATATGATGGCAACGAAGAAGTAAAATGTATCTAATAAGACCACGTCTACGACACTCAAAGCACATAAGCGAATTGTCATAGGGTAGAGTTAGGAAAGGACTAGCAATTCTCCTTCTTTGATTTGCGTTTTGATGTAGCATTCTTCTCCGACTTGCGCTTCGTACCACTGCTGTTAAGGATTTGATCAATTATGTCGTCCACGCTGGGTGGTTTCGGAATATAAAGGATGGATTCCATATGCATGGAGAGAGAGGCTATTTTATTATCCTTGTGTCGACCATAATATAGCCCATTCACTTTGAAAAGGATATCCCAAGTACCTTCTCCGAGCTCATCACATCTGATGGGTATTGAATGATCTCCCTCCTTCTTATAGTAAGTACACCAATGTGATACCGGTAGGCAAATGTGATTACCATCCCAAATCTTTCTATAGGGAGTATCCTTGTCATCTCTCGCCTTCCACTCTTGAGCAAGAGGAGTAGGAATGTCCATATTTAATGTCACGTACTCCTCAATAATATCAAGTTGGTGGCGAATGTACGGACTCACGGGGATCAGTATGTAGTCCCCATACTGATTGTGCATTATCTTGACATCCGTGGAAGGGAGCATTCCCGTTTGGAGTACTACGCTATGATCATCATAACGCAAGGCTTGTTTAAATTTACGCTGTAGCGGTGTAGGATTATGTACCTTGGATGTTTCTTCCACTGGCCTCAGTTGTAGATGATCTGACCGTAGCGAACCTTGTAACGTTTGACCGCCATTTTGTCCTACTAGTGCAGCAGATGGAGTAGATGCCTGAAAATGAAAAAAGATTGTATTAAGTTTACGTTCAAGGGAGGAGAGGGAGGGAAGTAGCGACTTACCATTTTAGTTGGATAATAGAACAGGGAACTAGAGAGAGAGAAAATGTGCGTCCGTCACTCGTACAATTCAACGATGGAATGATTCTCACTGTGGAAGGCTCGCTATTTATAAAGAAATGCTTGATTCTCATTGGATGATGATCCTCATTGGACAATAACATCAAGCTGATTCGAAATCTAACTCTGTCGTTTTTCGCCAATGTTCCAAAATCTTAAATGGCGTCTCACATCTAAACGAAGACAGATAGGAACAATTCGATTCTTTCACTGAATTTGTCTCACTCTTAGCTTTCAAACGAGCTATCGCACGACAAAATCCGTCCACTGGAAGCCAAAATCGAAGCAAGCTGTCCAGAGGGGGGGGGCACGTCAGTGAAATTTCAAAATTTGATGAAAAATGTTTTGGTGACGGTCCCAGGTCGAAATTCCACACTTTGGAAAATTTTCAAATTTTTACCCATACAAAGCCACTCTGACACTTAGGATTTTTTCAGGTGAGCGAGCTCCGACCTAAAATCTTGTAACCGCTCTAACTTTTGAACGAAGACAGATAGGAACAAGCCGATTGTTTCACTGAATTTGTCTCACTCTTAGCTTTCAAACGAGCTATCGCACGACAAAATCCGTCCACTGGAAGCCAAAATCGAAGCAAGCTGTCCAGAGGGGGGGGACGTCAGTGAAAATTTTTTCTCTCCGATTTCGCTGGAAACATCCTTCCTAACCCAAAATTTCACGTAGATTCCGAATCTGGCCTCCGTTTTCTCATCCGATGCTTCGTTTGGGCGCTACACACCAAAACGTCCCAAATTCTAACTCTGTCGTTTTTTCGAAAAATGTTGAAAATTTTTTCTCGCCGATTGCCTTGAAACTCACTATACAGATAAAGAATTTCACGCTGATTCCAAATCTGAAATCCGTTTTCCAATCCGATGCTTCGTTTTGAAGCTAGAGCCCAAAACGTCCCAAATTCTAACTCTGTCGTTTTTCACCAATGTCCCAAAATCTTAAATGGCGTCTCACATCTAAACGAAGACAGATAGGAACAAGCCGATTCTTTCACTGAATTTGTCTCACTCTTAGCTTTCAAACGAGCTATCGCACGACAAAATCCGTCCACTGGAAGCCAAAATCGAAGCAAGCTGTCCAGAGGGGGGGGGGACGTCAGCCGAAAATTTTTTCTCTCCGATTTCGCTGGAAACATCCTTCCTAACCCAAAATTTCACGTAGATTCCGAATCTGGCCTCCGTTTTCTCATCCGATGCTTCGTTTTGGCGCTACACACCAAAACGTCCCAAATTCTAACTCTGTTAAAATTTTGAAGAAAAATTTTTTCTCGCCAATTGCCTTGAAACTCACCCTACCGATGCAGAATTTTACGCTGAATCCGAATCTGGCAGCCATTTCACCATCCACGACAACCTAGACGGTCGCCCACGTCAACCTAGACGGTCGCCCACGTCAACCTAGGCGGTCGGCCACGTCAACCTAGGCGGTCGGTCACGTCAACCCATACGAGACCAACACATCCGAGTCTCACACTCTGTCGTTGCAGAGGGGGGGGGGAGTCAGCGAACATGTTGTGAACCAACCTGGCCGGCACACCACGACAGACTCTGTCGTTCCAGAGGGGGGGGGACTCAGACCCGAAGCACCACGGCGGCCGACCACGACACTCTGCCGTTCCAGAGGGGGGGGCGCCGGTCGAGTGTTTGTCACTTGCTTACTACTAACATTTAAATCAGACTTATTGTCTGTCATATTAACGACCACTGACCATGGATTTCGTTGTTTAAATTCGGTTAAGATGGCAATTGCTAGCATATGCATATATTGTACCTTACATGCTGACACGAATCTACGTTATCCACAGGGTGGCCAAAATGCGACCAAATAAAAGAAGAGATCACATCAATTATAATGGTGCAACTCCCATCCTCATACGATGCCCAGAACACCCACAAATTTCTTTAAATTATAATTTGAATAAGAAACGAAGGAATACATCTGTCCACCAGTCGTAAAATACGGAAGGCATAGTGTTTCTCTTCTTGGCTTCATTCAGGAATCAAATTGTATGTAGCATAATTCACATCAATTTCAAGAGATGGGCAATCGGATAATCGGACTAAATAGTCCGATTATCCAAATGTTCGGAACTTTATTTTCGAATCGGATAATCGAATCAAAAGTGGATCACAAAATCGGTTCGGATAATCGAATTGGACTGTTTGATATTTTAAAGCGATTCGCTATTCGGCTGGATTGTTGTCATCATATAGAAGCACTACTGACTTAGTGACTTTTAATTAATCATTTTGCCCTATCAATAATGCAACCTCGATCGCAGACAATGAGAAGAATTCTCATTAATGACTGCATTACTTTTACAAGTACATACTTTCGTCATTCTTTACAACACTCGATGTAGCTGATGGAAGATAAACTTGTTCAATTAGAACAGGGATTGGTTATAGAATTATTGTGTCACTCTCGTCTGTGGTCTCACCGACCGATAGTCTGTGGTCATCTTTGCTCTCAGTCACACAGACAATTTTGTAAAAAAAGTCACTCAGGCATTTTCGAAGCGAATTCCTGGCTTCGCGAATATTGGTATTTCTGTGCGAAGTTTTGAAATGAGATTGAAGACTAAATTTTAAATCATCTTCGTTATGCTAAATATGATGCAATTTCATTTTCGTGAAAGTTTGCGAATGCATACGATGTTTATGACAAAATGTAGGGAGCGACAGTTTTAGGCAAAAAAATATACCCAATCAATTCTTCCTGTTGCTCTAAGTGCGATGCGGCATAATGCAATGTTTTCATAGTGACTTCAAGTATGCAGCACTATTTTACCTGGCGTTCGAAAAAAGACTAGGAATACGGTATATGAATGATTGTTACCATAGAGTAGGTATATTAGGTAGAGTGGCAACCAGAGATGGAACCGGTAGCATTTTTGGCTACCGGTACCGGTACCGGTCTACCGGTACCGGTACCGATACCGGCATCTACCGGTAAACTATTCCAAGTGCATGGATTTAGACAACATGTCCCTGATTGCTTATTTTTGTGTAACTCCTTGAATGAACTGAAAACTAGTACATGTACCGGCATTAGTTCGAGAATGTTACTGCATTAAAAAATTGTCACCATTTTGACTCAGCTCAATCATAGCAATTAACAGCAAGCATATAGGCCCTACATGTAATTGCAAAAATTACTACATTGGCCAACAATCATGTACATGCATCAATAGTATACATGGAAAATGGAATATCCGACTGTATCAAATTTATTCAAAAACACAAAACTCAAAGTGTAAGTGTCAACATGTGAATTGTGAAATTACCATAGTCCTGCTTTTAGAGTACTTAAGGGTGACCAACTCCTCGAGATGCTTAGACTTTAAGCGGTTTCGAGGCGCGGTCAGGGTCAACCCTGCATCACTGAAATGCGCTCACTTTGAGAGCTTGATGCTTGGATTACCAGCACTTTGCGAGCGACTTTGCACAAAGTTGGGTACAGTTTTTCATTTGCTTTCAAAAATAATAGAGGATTTTCATCCCTTACAAACAAATCCTCGCTTTCGCTCCCCTGGAGTCGATTTCGTAAACAATACTGAATTGCTTCCAAACATTCAGCAATTATACGTAATAATAGACCATTTTGGGACCACTGTTGTTTTCTCTTTTCATGGATGATTTGCCCGAATTGGAAATACAAAACCTATTGTTTATGCTGATGACATTACCTTGTTGCATTTTGATTGTCCTAGTATTAACTCTGACTTCTACTCTGATATAGATGTTTTCTGTGCATGGACAAAAAAGAAGCAACTGATTATAAATGTTGAAAAATCTAAATCTATGACCCTTTCCAGGAATATTTCTAATTGTAAGACCATGGATATTGTAATTAATAATTCCACGATTGAACAGATTGATTGTATAAAAATTTTGGGAGTGTATTTTACCTCAGACCTTCGCTGGGAAGTTCAATTCGCAAAACTGTATGGTAAATGTTGTCGTTCCATGTCATTTGTACGCCGTTTACGTAATAATAACAATCGTGGTGAAGTCGTTTGGCAGGCTTTTGTAAGTCTTGCGCTGTGTCATATAACATTTTGTTGGCTCATCATTTGTGATGTAAGTGTAAAGAACTTTCAAAAACTTGACCGTCTATACCGTCTTGTAATTCGATGGTCAAATGTTCAAGGCAAACCCCATCTGCGTGACTTTCTGGACAAAATGTGTATTAAACTAATCAAAAAGATCAGTGGTAATCCCCATATTCATCCACTTGTCGAATTTTTTACTGTAAGAGACCCTGCTCGTGTTGTTCTTCGCTCCCGGAAATTGCTACCTCTACAATGGAAGTTACGTGAAATACTCGAGATTCACATGATGTAATTGCTGTAACCAGTCATACCACTCGTTGTATTGATTGAAATTAAAGCATTCTATTACTATTATTATTATCACACGGCGATTCTTTGCGCTTTCTCAGAAAATCACCAGACTTAACTTTTGAGCGAATAATATCAGCATCAGTTAGTTCCATTGCGGTGCGAATTGATCAAGAAAGTGACGAAATTCAGTCTCACACGAGGACACGACACTCGAGTTATACGACGACAATAAAGGCAAGTAATGAATGCGTAGTCACAGACAAACTCAGACAGGCAGACAATAGCCACAAAACATCAGTTGTTTTACGCTGTTGTTGTCTGATCGCTATTCGTAGCCAATCACACTTGATCTAAGTGTTCCTGTACTTTCCCATAAGGCAGGGATTGGATATGGTTGACGTTGGCGTGAAGCAAGCTTTTAGATCGCTGTGGAATCGTGTTAGGTGCACCACAACACCTGCATTGTCTCGTCATATGTTTATTGCAATGCTTGGCAGAGTTTACCGGTACCGGTGACCTGTACCGGCACCGGTACCGGGCCGATAATACCGGTACCGGTATTACCGGTGGACCGGTATCGGTAAACCGGTTCCATCTCTGGTGGCAACTCCGCATATATTTTGTCCTCAATGTGCAAGCACTTTCGATTTTATTAAATGAACTCGAGGGAATACAGGTGGTATTGTCACCAAATGTGAGATATGCAAATTTTTGCAGCTTTGAAGAAATTACAACGGAATTGACTGATCATGATAGTAATGCAG
Source organism: Prostheceraeus crozeri (assembly GCA_907163375.1). Taxonomy (NCBI): domain Eukaryota; kingdom Metazoa; phylum Platyhelminthes; order Polycladida; family Euryleptidae; genus Prostheceraeus; species Prostheceraeus crozeri. The sequence goes on along the minus strand of CAJQUW010005058.1, from coordinate 666,279 downwards.
AAGGAAATGATATTATTTTACAGGTCGTTCGTGTCATGACAGCCTTGGATAGGTAATGTTTGTTAAATTAGCAACTCGATGACCTACTATTGCTTTCATGCTGAACCTCAAGAGAATCTTCTTAAGCGAGATCATAGCATAAACAACCTGCCACTGGTAAAGCAAAATAACAAAATCAAGGACAATGATTTCAATCAACTTTGAAAGATGCAAATGGGTCCACATCGCTATTCAGATTCAAGAAATGAAACATGAATTTAGTGAATCATAAAATCATGCCGGTGAAAATTAAAATAAAACTTGAAATTTCAGCTACGAAAGCAAAATAAGAACTCTACCTTTTCATGAAGACTTCCATAAAAATGCGGCTCATGAAATTCCCTTGCAAATTAGCTTAATTTTCGCTTAGTTACGATGCTTATTAGCAAATATTCATTTCTTTTGATATCCAACTTTTTTCATGCTACTTACAAGGGGGCTTCTAAGTCGGTAGCACATAAATTGGCAAAATTTTGACTTTTTTAAAACTACTGAAATAATTTTTTGGACCACGGGAATGTAATATTCGCAAATAGCTGAATCTTTTCATATAAAAATTTTACTGCATAGAGATACTTTTCTGAGTCGACACTCTACCTACATATCCCTACTCTATGATTGTTACTGACAATTAAATTTAAATGGAACTGCAGCATGTGTCCACTAGTAAACCGGGATATCGTTTATATAATGACAATACTCGCCTTTCGCTACTGTCTCCCCACTTCAGGCACTAATTAGGTCTTCTAAAAGAATTAACAAAAATGCAAAGACCCATCATGAAATACAATTGAAATTCAAGTTTAGGTGAATTTTCATGTGCTTGCAAGAAACTTGCATGTACCTAAAACCGATTTTTAGGCACTTTAATGAAAGAAAATAATTGTCAGGAATTTTCACATATTTAGTTCATGCCTAGATTCAACGATAGATTATCGCTTTTATTTTCAATGGAACAAAATCATTGAGTGAATGACTACAGGCATCAACGTCTGTGTAGTTTTTCACAATTCGTTGTCTTGTTTTTTCATGGAAAGAATGAACATCTTTGTTATACAAGCACTCTGTACAATTAATATTATCACGCCTACTCAAGTTGACTAAAATATCTGCTGCAATTTTAGTTGCCTTAGTTGAGGTATTTTCAAATTTAAAATCACTAAATAAGGTTTTTACTTATTAAGTAGATGACGCATGCTTCCTATAAGTTTACAAAGTCGCTAACTTTAACTTTGCATGTCTATGTTTAAATTTTGACAATTATCCTATGCTTTCTACCTAACACCACAGACTTCTTGATCCCATTGACATATCAAAAAGTCCATGTCCAACACTCACGACAGAAAGCAAAAATTGCAGTAGGTTAAATCATATTGTAGTACCTATTTTTAGAATCAGATAAAAATCAAAAAAAATTGCCTCCTTTCAAAAATGATCAAAGTTTATAAGCCCTAAAAAGTTGTAAAACAACTTTGACATTGAGTTTACAACAGTTGACATTGACAATTCAACTATTCATCAATTTAGTGGTGAGAACTCTTACATTTAATTTTCAATTTGGCGAGAATATTTAACAATTAAATGACTTGCGCGATCAATCTAGTATTAATTCAATGGGTTGCCTCTTTGCAAAACACTATAGGCCTATATGTAGTGGTGACGATGCGGGAACAATTGATATTGAATATGGCTTCAAATCCAAGCACAGCATCTCTGGTACAGATAGTCTGCTTCGCCTATTTTGCAATGACCCAGCGTACATTTGTGCAAGTGTAAATGTGAATAGTTATATAATTAGCAAAATAATTTGTTTTGAAAATGACATAATGATGAAGGGCTGAATAATTAACAATGCTAATAATGTGAAATATTGGATTTTTAATGGGATAGGCTACTAAATACGGTCAATAAACGCAAGTGCCTCTTCTGTGTAGTATTCGACAAGCTCATTACCAGAAATATGCCACCTCGCAAGGTGAGCGGAAAAGAACTGAGCGAACTGGCATTTATCAATGAGCTGAATGGCTTCGTGCAAATTTTTAATGAACGGCGATGTGAGTGAGCGACCAAAATCACAAAATGAACGAGGAACTAAGCGAACCGGAAAAATGGCCTCGTTCGAATGCACTGCTTCTCACTTAATCAGAGAAAGCACAGGCCAATATCATTTTACCTAAAACCCCATTGCATTTATAATCACTTCCTTTGATCTTGCCTGACAAGAAGAGCCACCGGGTAGGGACCTCATGCTTGCTCAAGGCTAAGGGTCCGAAACCCAGCTAAATGCAGCATACCATATATTCTCATGCAATGAGCATAACTTCTTTTACTGACATGATATTTGACTACATAAGCATCAGATTGCAAAGCCAACAGGTTAACAAAACAAAATTAATTGTTGGTGTGATATGCAATCGCCTCATTGTTCATCTATTGAAGCAAAAATGGCATGCATGAGCGGTCACCAGAATCTAAAATAGAGGAAATTTATTTATATCACGTGGACTAGCTGAAGTGTGTGCTTCTTCATGTCATCTTTCGCAAATGCAGGATTGTGTAGGAAGTAGGGCTGTGCGCTAGCCGCACCTGCTTGCACCTGTGCACCGGGTGTGATAACCGTTGCACCGTTCAGTTTTGAAAGGATTCACTGAAACACTTATTAGAGAATCGGCGAGATGTAATTTGTTTCGCGTTCTAGATTTTCATGTGACAGTCACTTGAAGCTTCAAAATCTTGAAGGTCTATATCTTTCATAATAGATGTTCATATTTTCTGAAATTCAATTAAAATCTTGTAGTGTACTAGGAAAATTCTAATGGCGCTAAAGAATTTGAAGCAGACTTACATGGGTCTCCTTTAATTCTATTTCGCCAATGCCTGAAAGTGACTCTCATCATGCTCAGCCCATGCGTCTCTATCATAGCTCTAAATGTAATTCTATTATAAAAGCAGAAATTGTGCAGATATGCAGCAAAAATGGTAAAATGTTTCGATGAATAAATTACAATGTCGACGGACAGAACATCTCATATTTACCGGTACACTCACTCACTCTATGATTTATCGTCCATTTTCCCCGTGGTTCGAGTGTTGGACAAGGCAATTTGATAATTGACATTTAATTGATTATAATAATAATCAATAATAATAATAATATTAATCGGTAATTGATCTTTTGAAATAACATATAGCAAAGGAGGAGAATATTTTTGATTTTTTTCAAAATACCTGAGCACATCAGGAACTGTAGAGAGATTCGGGAAAATGTCAACGTTATCTGCAAATTACTATATAAATAAGTCAACATTTCGACATCACTCGGCTTCAAGCAGTCTCTCTATGAAGTGCAGCGATAATGCTGCCGGATGCCAAAAACTCTTAGAGACGGATCGCAAGCCGCTAGAATGGTAGGACAGCTTATAGACTTACCAAGAGGAGCAACAGCATCGTACGCATATTTACCCTGAGATTCCGAAAATCTGAGGTTGCAGGAAATGAGACTTCGTGGCCTAAAATAATTGATCATGAACTTTAATTATCTAATTTTCCTCACTTTTTTCACATTTCTTCTCCGCATTAGGAAATGCATGGGTTATTTATGACATAGCCGTGAATCTCAAAAAGTTTTATTTTTATGATACAGAAATTTTAAGCTTGAATTGATTTAAGAAATATAATTGAATATTGCTCTCTTAGTTGGATTAATTGCATTGCATGCTTAAAATATTCTTCTATCCAATTCGCTGTGACTTAGATAACAGAGAGAGAGAGAGAGAGAGAGAGAGATGTTTATTTGTTCTTTAAATGGCAATCGGAATATGTATACAAGACGTCCAACATTCACAATCAAGATAATATAAAGTTAATCACAAAAGACAGACGATGAAATTAACAGATAAGTAAAATCAATTATACGAGTAATTGAGACTAAACAGCTAAATATCAATCTGACCGAAATTCGTACACTTCGGTGCACGGCCCGAGAACTGATGCAAGCAGAAGAACCGGCGCACCGTGGACAGCCCTAGTAAGAAGGTTTACAATAATTTGTTAACAAATATGTATCACATTTCTGATAAAGCATAAGATGCACATATCTGTTTTGAATAGTAACTTCAATCTAAAATCATTGCGACACCCCATAGAAAGTCAATATACCGTGTGTCTCAAAAGTCACCGGAAATGGAAATCCACAACAAATTACGAAAAATATACTGAAAATTGGCCTATTTTATCCAAAAGCTTTTATTTTATTTGTTTTTGCACAAACACTATTCTTCAACAGTTCACCTTGATGCTGAAGACAAATTTCACAACGTTTTATAAAATCACGAAAAACTCTTTTGAACATATCAAGTTGAATGTCGTCAAGCTCATTTTCAATCTTATTTCTCAAAGAACCAATCGTTGCAAATATCTCACCAGGTGTATAAACTTTTGACCGCAAGTAACTAACGTCAGATCGGGAGAGCGAGCTGGCCACTCTAACGGTCCCCGCCTTCCAATCCAACGACCAGACAGTTCTGAATTCAAAGTCTCTCTCACTTGTAAGGCATAATGGACACTGGCACCGTCTTGTTGGAACGACTGCGGATGCCTAAAATATGGCACAATCTTCTGCTTTAGAATGTCATTGTATCTGGCCCCTGTCATCGTACGTTGATCAATGTCACAGGCCACGACTCCGTAGAAGCTGATGGAAGCCCAGACGCAAAGTGTTTCCGTTCTTCCAGGATTCAAGACCCTCACCTTTGGATTATCTTCACACCAGTAATGCACATTGTGTTTATTCACCGAGCCATTAAGGCTGAAGGTATCCTCGTCAGAAAACGTCAGCTTTCGCAAAAACGCCGGATCGTTCTCCATCTTCACGATCATCTTCTCACAGAACTCCAATCTTCGATCACTGTCTCCATCGCACAAAAAGTGGGAGTAATAAGGTTTATAAGGGTGAAACTTCTCTTCCTTTAAAATTCGTTGAACGGAAGGTCGAGAAATTCCCAAGTCAGAGGACAAGCGCCGAATAGACGTAGTTGGATCGTCTTTAACTGCAGTCACCACATTCTCCTTGTTCTCATCATTGGTTGCTGACCGAGGTCTGCAGCTACGAGGTCGGTCACTTGAAAGATTGCCAGTTTCGAGTAATTTTTTTTCCAGTCATGCAGTGTTGACTTTGGAGGTGCTTGCTTTTGAAATAAAGCCTCAAATTTATTCATGCTGTCGTGGAGTGTCATTCCTGATATTATCCACGCGGTGACATAAACTTTTTCTGTGATTGAATAATCCATCTGGGTTGATGCAGTAAGAATGAACTTGACGTATGAAGCAGTTTGTGGTGTAGCGCAGAGGAAGGTAGCTATGATTTAAATTCAGCTAATGGTATAGCTAATGATTGATAATCATAGAGCGCGGTAAGAATTCATATGTCATAGCAATCAACTAATACCAAAGCAATCGATAAAAGCATGCAATTGACAAACATGAGAAAGAATTGTTGTGGATTTCCATTTCCGGGGACTTTTGAGACACACGGTAGCAGTCACTTTTGGATGTTATCACAATGTGTGATTCATGATAGCATGCATGTGCGAAAACAGAATATACCCCTTCGGCAATTCGTGGCTCCCAAATCAGCACAATTCTAAGAACACAATTATAAACAGTTTTGCTTACTTGTGAAGATTTTTTGTCCTAATGCTAAGTTCTCTCAAAGGATGATAGCATGCTCAAGCAAACTGCCACTGCAATATGCACGCTGAGAATTGAGAACTAGTCATAAGATGAAATTTAATGACATTATGATACGACTTCATGATAACAGCTATCATATAAATCTTATGTTAACTTGGATTTCCAAAGTGATTTGATTATGACATCTCATATTGTTAGTGATGGCGCCAGCGAACGATGACAACGGTTACAAATGAGTTTCTTCAATTATCAATGATTTAAAAGTTTCATTATAAAGTAAGTAAGTAAGTAAGTGTTTATTGAGTGATAAAAATATAGAAATGCACATTTTGATGATAACCTATGCACAAATAGAGCGTGTAATCTGAATTAGAATTTGAATTAATTTGAATAGTAGAGGATTTAACCCCTGAATTTAAATGTCCAATTTAAATAGTGCATGCACGCACATGATGTTTGAGCATGTACATTTTCATAACTGCACATGTGTCGAGTTTATTAAGGTTATCTATATGTACGAGTATGTGAGTTAAACAAACCCATGTGACCTCCAAGGCTGCAACAGCGACGGCAATCAAAGTTTTTATAGGGAGTATATATATACTTTACGAAATGATGATCGATGCACTTTTTATCTGATGCTGCAACCGGCTGCAAATATTGTTATATTATCACATCTATAACTGTATGGAGTCTCTAACCCCGCACTTAAATGTACATTCTGATCACTTTGCTCCAAATGAAGAAATCATTGCTATACAGTTTACAGAAGTCAATAAATAAATTGACTTGATCATGTTTTCGTTGCTTTTGCCTGCGCTCATGATGAAAGCGATAAATTGGGATACAGTGAAACATGACACCTGCAAATGGTGATGCCTTGATTTGTCTGATATAATTAGAAATAAAGTATTGAAATATATTCATGTCTATTATTATAAATCACAGTAAGCAGTTTTGGCAGTTGAAAAAGGACAGAATTCTAACATTACATGTAAGTGGGAAAAATCTTGAAAGTCATCCTTTCTCTTCATACATGAATGGAAGAATTGAAATGGATTAGAATAATTTAACGGTATACTACTTCATATGCACATAGACTTTGATCATCAACGTCTTATTTAATAAAATTTAACATGACGCATTTTATGAGCAAGAAATGTCAACATATGCAGCACAGGACTGCAGTGCACATCATGCCATTGCTATCGCATATTGACTCATTCTAGAGTTGTCAACCTTCAAGTACAGCTTGATAATGTCCAGTGATCGCGATTGCATTTCATAGAAAGCGGTGTTAAAATGTGTACTGGATGTGTCTTCCTACTTCTTTAAGATCCAACACATAAGAACTGTTTGTGAGGTATCAATACAGGTAGCTAGTTGCACATTGTGTAGTCTTTCGGCATTCCATCTTTCAACAAGCATTTCGCCCCCCCCCGTCTTGGCTTGACAACATGAAAAGTGCTTATCAGTCACTGCAGTATAACAATAAAGATGTTAGATTAACTGGCTTAATTATTAATACTGGCTTAATGATTCTGCTACAATTTAGTTACAACAGCATATTATGTTATTCAATAGTTTTAGTTAAAATTTGGAATTTAAATGGTTTTGCATCCATTTAGTGGCAACTGTCGTTCACCGCTGGATAATGCTCCGAAAAACACTGTCTCCTTTTCCTGAGAAACGTCAGAACAAAATCAAAATAATATTCTGGAAAGAATTGGTGATAACTATTGACATTTTCAACTTACATTAATAAAGTCTCAACTGGACCATACAGTTTTGATTTCTGATTTTACTGTTATCACTAGGGCGGTTTTTTATTGACCTAAAAAATTACGAATTTTGACTTTATTTTCAAGTAAATTTTTACCTAAAATTTTGACTTAGATGTAAAATTTTTACCCAATCTTTTTACCTAATTCAGTTTTGTTTAACCAAAGAAAACATCATTTCAGACTCACAAGAAAACATTACTTGTTTTAATTAAAGAAACACATTTCATTATTGAGCCCACAAATACAAAGTCCTTCACGAAAAGAAGGAATGCCTCTTAAACAACGAGTTAATTGTTACTGGCGTTGTAATTCATTACTGCATGATGACTCAGATGGGCAATGATGACCCATAAAATCAAATAAATCTCGCATCGCTTCATGCTCCAATTTATGTAAAAGGAATGTCAGCGGCTAAAAACGCTGTTGTTACATGCTTAGCCAGATCAGGTTTGAAGTTCAAGAAGGTCTGACTTTCATGCTTTGATGAGGTGGGTACTGATGATGAAGAGGTAATTCTTTGTAACTTCGTCGCATGTTTGGCACTTTTACGATGACTGTCAATCATAAACTGTTTCGCGTATTTCACCGGGCATTCACAAAGCACACAGAAAAGTTCATTTCTTGGTGTTACTTTAAATTCTTGAGGATTTTGGCAAGTAATTCTTCTGCACTTGGATGTATCACTTTCAGCTGTCTTGGGCATTTCGAACAATCGAAGATAGTCAGTCAGTTAACAAAAAGATGTAGTTATGTGCGTTGAAATCCTTGCGAGAATATTTGATGTCCCAATAGCTTAGCTTTTTGTTTTGATTGAAAAGAATTCGGGAAACCCAGATCTGAAAATAGCGCTTAGGAAGGCCAGGTGTCTAAAAATGGCGCCTTGGAAGACCAGATTCCTGAAAAATTTACTGTCTTATTTAAACTTTTTGACCTTATTTGACTACATTTAACCTTATTTTTACTCTATTGACTATATTGACTTCATTTGTTTATTTTGACCGTATTTTTACTTTATTGACTTTTGACTTTATTGACCGCCCTAGTTATCACCAACATGGCCTTTATAATGGACATTTTCAGCTCATTAGAAATAACGAACTTAGAAAAAGTCATCAAGTGCTTAACTATTACTTGGCAGTTTAAACAGGATTGCACATTCAACTAAAGCGTATGTGAATGCAGGTAACTCGTAAAGTATTCTGTTATCTATAGATGACTGTTATCAACTATGTTTACAAGCCCTAAATTATAAAAATGAAACACTTCAATGAGTACGCATGGTTTCAGGCAACCTATAATTCTCCAACAGTGACGTCAATTGCGAAATACAGTAATACCCTTCCGATAGAACCGCAATTTTGCTCTTGCAAGCGTCCACATTATGCCTGTGTGTTGCAGAGAGATTGTCAGTAGAGATGTCAAGATAATTCATTAACGCATCAATTATTACTGTTTACTTTTTTTATTATGTTAGAATTATGCTATTTTGAAGCTCAGTTCCGCTTGTTAGTTTATAGAATCATGTTTTGAAGCTTTTGTCAGAAAGCTTCTGATTTAACTAACCATTTGATATTTTCTGAATACTTTCTTAGCAGCTTCTACATGTATTTATTTAGTCTTGCTAATTGGTCTCATTTTATTAATTTATTTTTCCAATGGTTTCTTGAAGTTTGGTCTGCCTAAAACATTGCGAATACTCATTTCTTTTTGAGTATTATTTTATGAGTATTACTATTTTTGAGTACACGATGGCAGCAGTAATCATGTAGCAATCATAAGGTTGGTGATAATGCTACTCTTGGTGTGCAATTTTAAAATGTAATTCGCTTGTGTCTACTCCTGGATAAGCATAACTATCCACCGTAACTAACGTGTTGCACCAAAGTGTTGTTGGACATTGGGAGGCAGTTTCAACTGACGTGAATTCATTTTATTATTACAATTGAATGCAATTACATTTTACATCAACCAAATGTAGATAATCAAAGTGTGAGCAAGCCTACATGTGAAATTGATATTCGAACGAGATTACCTGTATTGGGGTCGACAAAAAAATTGCGTTTTCTAAAACGACTTGTTTATGAGGTTTACATTCATCGTTATCAATACAACTTCCATTTATTGAGTGATTATATGACATTTCCATAAATATGAAACTTGGGATATATTATTTGAAATAGAATGATTTATCATTATTATTGAGTAGACATTTATTTTGTATTATGGGTGTTTCTATGACGACAGTGAATACTCCATGGCATTGAATATAAATTTTGGGCTTCTTTAATGCATCAGTTGATTGCTTTTCGAGATTCATTGTCTGAATAACAAATTCAGGAACTAATAATATGACATACATATTCTCATTAAAACGCCGTCTAAAATATAGCTACTATTCGACAAACAGCAACCATACTTTTTGTCAACGTTTTGGGTGGGAAAACATTGTCAAAGTTAGAAAAATTCAATATCTCATCAAAATCTCATCACTGGGCGAAATATTAGAAACATGCGTCTATTTGCCAATAAATGTTCCAACTCTCTATGCAGTATACAGTTCGCATATGAAAGCTTATTTGAATTTCGTGAAATTTCGCATAAGTTCCGTCTTGATTCATAATCAGTAAATGATGTTTTTTGAAAACAGATTACCAGTACATGTAGAATGTCTGCATGTAAATGTTGAGTTACATTATCATTCGAAAATGAGAATAGATCAGAATATTCAACAGAATATTACTGATTGAGCATATATTAACTGTTGCAGACTGTCGAGCAAAGAATCGATAGCCACATTGAATTATTGAGCTTGTCTTAAGTTTTATATTAATTGTCTTGGGTTTATATTCTTGACAGATAACATGCTCTTAATGCACACATAACATGACGGTTTATTCGTTCTTGTTTTAATGTTTCACTTTTTAGAAATCAATTTAAGTCACTGGATGAAGATGATCAAAACTAGTGGAGCTGATGAAGCACCAAAATCACAGAATGAGTTTGGAATTGTTCAGTTCGCAGGACAGCTGAAGCGTCTGATGTTCCAAAAAGTGCACTAAATAATGAGACACGATTTGAATTTGAAAAATTGCAGATCTCTATTCGTTTAAAAATTGCTGTCCTACAGACTTTGAGAGATAATGACAACTTGTTTACGGAATGGCTTAAAAATTGACGATGAACAATGTTTTTAGCGATGAGACACATTCAGGAAAATTCTACCTAGACAGGTGCAGCTTGGAGTGAAAACAACCCACGAGTGCGGTGTCCAAGTCATATGGCAAAATTGACTGTTTGGGTAGGTCTTAACAAAGATGTTTCTTAACCGAAGACTTCGCATTGGGACCATTTTATCTTCGAGAATGAAGTCACGAAATGTAAATAGTGGTAATTCATACGAAAGGGGAGACTTTTATCATTCGGGTCCGATATCATTCAAGGCAGAAGAAACATATATACATACTTGAGAGACAGTCCTTCAAAAGGGAGGCCCTATTCCAGTGAAACAAAACCTTCCTGAGACAGTTATTACAGCCACTTCTTGGCAACAGGCCTTCACGGTTTCAATAATTGGACTCTGCATCTGGTGGTGTGAAAATCTAATCCATTGATTTGTCAAAAGCATTCGAAAAGCTTCCTGATGCTGTCATCATAAATGTCTGTAAGACATTTCATCTTCCAGTTTTTGCTATCCGCTGGATATGCAGTTATTTGAATAACAGAGTTCAACATATGTTTTACTTTATACACTTGTAATCAACAATTTGACTCCTGTTTGTGCGAATGCATCTGAAGTTAAGTACGTTGATGATATTCTTTTCTTACATTTCTCCCGACATGCGAACGATGACAAATTGGAAGAATGGGGCAGCATTTTGTCTCGGTCAACTTCTCTTCGCCTACCAATTAAAAGTGAAAAATCTGTAGTAATGGATATTACCACGAAACGTAATTTGCAAACTTCTCCTGTGAGAATTTTGAATAATTGTTTTTTGAAGAGAGTCTCTTCTTTTAAGTACATTGGTGTTGTATTGTCAAATAATTTGAAACAGAATGAACATGTGAATTACGCAGTGAAAAGGCCAGAAGGAGAATTTTATTATCCGATTTGCGCCGTTGGTTGTCATTCTGAAAAGAATGTTGTGCGTTGAAATCTTATTTTTGCATTCATTTGATCTGTTTTGATTTATGCTTTCGCATGATTCTTCAATGCATATCAATCAGTACCTCTTGTAAAAACTTGAAAGAGTAGAAAGAAGAGTCTTACATGTTATTGGTGAGGATGTTGAATTGACCCCCTATTGTTTGTGCTAAAACATAGTGTGAAAAACGTTTCGATTACATCGTTGATGATGACTTGCACCATATACGGGAAATGTTCAATTAGTGCTACATTTTAGAATAGATTTTTTGAGCACCAGTGTTGTATTTTAGAATTTCCTACGTATTTGGCTTCCGATCGGAAACAGATAGATTTTCCGCAGTAGGAAAATGTAATTATAGTTTAATTTTCCGATGGTATAGATTTTCCGTCTTGCAGACTACGCATATTGCTATTTGATGCACTTTCTGTCATATGCTGTGCATGTTGATGCAATTAGAGAGGTAAGCAATAAAAAAAAACAAAGTCGTATTTTACATTTTCCCACTCATGATAAAATTTCCTGAAATTATAACTCAATTAAAAAAAAAACATTTATCCATTAGTTATACCATTCATAAGAGCGTTGGAAAACCGGACGGAAAATCTATAATGCATACATTCCATGAATTATTTTCCTACCAGAAAATGTATAAGGCAGGAAGATGCAAAATATAACACCGGGCTGAAACACTGTGTCAGCATGTGTGCACCTTTAGCACGGACAACGCGCTTTGCTAACTCTTTTATTGCATTCTATAAATAATTTATCAGTTCCTTTAACTCCCGTTTCTAGATCTTTCATTTCATGTGACCATTGGTTCTCGTTGTCTTACTTTGAATGTTGCGTTCGCAGAATCTGTCCTTGGAAGTGGACCAAATAAAGAGGTTATTATTATTACTAAATAATGGGATGTCATTATAAATATTCAAGTTTCCGCGATGCAAGAAAAAATATTTATATCCTTTAATTTGTAGACAGGAAACTAGCACTGTTTTTATAGTAAGGAATGTGCAATTTTTGACAAGTGTTTACATTGCTGGTTGCCTCAGTATTATTGACAGCACTATTAAATTTAGAGTGCCACCTTTTATGGCACGGATATTTTATAGCATGGATATTTTTTTCGTCTGCCAATAGTCCCAAAAATCTGATGTGAAAAGCGGGTGTCAATCACACAACTCTTTCTCAACAAGGATTCCAATCATATTTCCATTGAAGCATTTTTATATTGACTAACGGGAGCTGATTAGTTATAATAAGTTAATAGGATGCCATTATGTCTATCTCTCAATGCAAGTAAGAGATGCTCTATTCGAACTGAGGCTTCTATGGGGTGGAAAAGTATTGCCAGTGTGTGCATTTTCTAAATACATTTTTGCACTGAAACATAGAGGATAAATTAGAATAATTCTTATTTTCCGGCCTATATTCCATGAATACAAAAACTAGGAAAACGTTGACGTAGAATTCAAAATTTTCTGTATCCATTAACAATAGAAATAATTATCTTCACATGACAGATGACAATTATCGTAAGCAAATACAAATACAAAAATAGAAAACCATGAATTTAACAAAACGAACATCATAAAAACTGGGAATTTTGCAGCATTGGTGAATAACATTTGCTCAATATTGCATTGATTGCTCAAGCACTGACAATAAAGTGGGGCACATGAATTTCTTGAATAGCATGGATATAAAATAATATCCTACTTGACCATGTCATGTGTATGAACTCATTAAATCCAGGTAAAACTCTATTTTTTTGAGAATTTATGACATCAAAGGAACAGAGTTTGTTTTTTTTATTTTTAAGTGAAGAACATTGTTGTTCGCATATGATTTGTATTAAATAATCCACATTTTTTTCAAAAATTCATATCACAAAATCTCAAAAGCCTCCACTGGATTTACCAACATAGATGCATACATGATATACCGGTATGCATAGTGCATGCACCAAAAATATGTATATATTATCGCTAACCAGGTTATACAAATTTGAAAATTGGGAACATATCAAATACGGCAAAAATGATCTGTACTTCGAGATGAATGTTGATATGTTTATAGAAAGGAAACTAAATAAGCTTAATCAACATGGCACTTGAATTTCGTAGACTATAATGAATGTGCAGAAAACAAATGCTGTGACAAGTCTCATTATGAAGTTTTATATAAGTTATTGAAACAGTGCAGTCGAATATTAATTTTAATCCATTGACATAAACATAAATTTTGCATTTTCATATATCATTAAAAATCAAAATAATTTTGCTATATGCACTTTTACGCTGTTACAAAATCAAGACGAGGCACATCGGATGTTTTTCCGTCTTTGTATTTCTATGTCTTTACGCCGTTCACTGCAACTGATCGGCCACAAAATTCGCCATGAAACTAGCTTGGCAACAAAAGTGAACAACACGAACTACAAATTCTCCCTCACATAATACGAAATCTTGTGAACATCAGAATGTTTCGTGGCGAGAATCGTGGCCAGATTTGGAGTGCGTTGATCACATTACAGGGGATGAAGTACGGGTACATTGCAATTCACTAAAACTGCTCTTGTCAACACCATTCCATCAGAATAAAACTCTCGAAATGGATTCCACCAGCATGGATCCCAATAGTTGAAATTATATATGCTAAGATCAAAAAAGCTCAAGAAATGGATTGAAAAACGTGAAACTATTTAAAGATTGAAAGTTCATCGTCATTCATACCAAATTTATAGGATATTGCGATTAGAAAATTGTCCAGTGCCATCAATATAAGTCACTGCAATTTGCGATTCCGCAATAATAACAAGGACAATTAGATGAATATGAATTGACCAATTATTCAGTCATTTTGATTATGCTAGCTTGTTGAGAGAAATTCCTGGAATATAAACAGTGATATTTAGAACCTACTCATGTGTAAAGCAATTTGAATCGCATATTCAGCCTAATTTCGAAATTATTTAGTATTTACAAAAAAGACAAGCTTCTCTGCCTACTTCTTGAAATGTCAAATCAAAATAGACAAAAGCACTTATCACTTGACTTTTTTTGAAAAATAGCTGACATACAATGACCATTCAGGATGATTTCAGTTTTGTGATTCAATCTGTTAGCTCTTTAGCACTTTTCTAATCCAATACATACATTTAATTAGTGCTCTCTTGGAGGCGTTTGCGTGTTTGGAGGCGCAATGACCAAACGTCTCATATTCATATACATCAAGGATATATACTTGTGACACTTCTATTAAATTTAGGAATATTTATCTCTTTTACTTCATTACCGGAGCTATTTTTACACAAAAGTGTCACACGAAGTGTGCTTACACTTGACAATTTGAATATCTGATTTTCTTAGTATGTTGTCTAAAACGAGCAAATTTATATCATAAAAGATCATTCAGTTTGTGCTACACAAATTCCTCTGGCATTGAACTCATCGAAAGGGTAAATCTAGAATTGTTGTTGAAATTCTTGTTACTTTCTTTGTCATTGGAACCTGCCGAATTAGTTGTACCTTTAGGCTCATCAAAGTCGGCCATTTCATTTTTAGGCTCACTGTTTTCAGTAGTACTAACGTTCTCCACATTTGACTGCTTTCCTGATGGTGCTGATTCTATGACTTCTGCTCTGTCTACTGACTCCCCATGAGATGACGTATTTGAGGTAAAGGCAATTCCTCCCCGCTTCTTTGAAAATCGTTGCCAAATTTTCAAGAAGAGATGTTTCAATGAGCAAGTGTCCTCAGTATCTGGACCTATTAAAAGAAGGAGAGGTGTTAATAAAAACAATGCAACAACGAAGGCTAAAGCTATAGAAGCGCACAGAACACTGCCAAACTGAATGAATATCAGCAATTTTGCTCCGAATAGGAACATTGTTGCCCCTACTGAAGTCAAAGCTCCACTTGTGACTGCACCTCCAACACGACGGAGCATATCTCCAACTTTTGCTTTCCGACCTTCCGCATTGCTCAGCTGATACGCCTCGATAAAGTGAATTATATAATCGACAGACAGACCTGTCACAAGAGCTAGATTAATAGACTCTGAAACACCTAGGGGCCACCCAACTCGATGTACAACGGTACTCACTCCAGCAGTTACTATTCCCAAGCAGAGAATGCCCAGGCCACTTAAAATGATATTCCCTTTGGTAGAGATTAATAGAATTGGCAAGGTGACAGCAAACAATCCGAGATAGATTCCTGTCTTTGCATTGGTCCATAAAGCCGACTGTATATCATACCATTCCCAAAGATTAAGTGGTGACATTGAAGATTGTTCTTTTGTACACTGATATCCATAATGAAGACCAGGAGGCATTTTACTAATTTCTGCTACAGTAAAATTCTCCCATGCAGTTCGTACTTTGATGCCTGTGAAGAAGGTATCGGAGCTGGTACTCAACTGGATGCGGGATGAAATTACTGCAAGAAGTGCTCTTCCACCGTAATTAACACCTTTCTGTGGGAAACTGTTTCCGTTTGATTTGATTGGCTCAACATAGGTCATCGGCAAATGTGCGAGGTTGTATATATAGGCAGTCTTGGAATTCGTGTGATCATGCCAGAACACCACCGCAGTCTCGTAGTATCGATTAAAAGTTTCGGATATATTCCATCTTTTTCGAATTGTCTTGGACCCATATAAATCTGGGCGACATTGTGTCAATCGATTGAAAGAAGCTTGCGTGATAGGAATCGTGAGATCAATGGTTTTATTATCTGCAGGACATAACCATGAGCTATTGTTTGTCATTTTTGCCTCTTGCTGCATATCTTCTGCAAAGCAGTTAACATCATTTTGCCATTTGCCGTTTCGTTGGATTCTCCTTAGCTTCAGAGTACGTCCTAAAACTGTATTGTATCGCATTCGCTCACAGAGGCTAAGCAAAGCTTTCTGAGACGCCATGTTCAGTTCAAATTGACTTTCAAACTTAATATCTCCGATGCAGCGGTATTCATCTCGATGACACTTACTTCTATCTCGAAGCTTTAATCCGAAAGTCAATACCACTTCAACAGGCGCTTTGCTATCCATCGCATGAACTAGATCAACTGCTCGAGCAAAATTTGTACCATCTGGATACATTTGAGTAACAATCGAAGTGCTAGGACTCAATTTGCTTGCCTCTACAACACAATATATAGATAGTGCTCCGCATACAATTACAGAAAATAGTGACACTGCCGGCTTGCTAATTATAGGGAAAAAATATGAATAGAAAAATGTAGCCATGGCCCTTTTTGAATCAAGCCAAGCTGGTCGACAAGCACAATGCGATTTAGAGTCCGATTTGGCAGCTCGCCATGTATAAAAATTATGAATGTTTATTAGAACACTGGGAAGAAACGTTATAACAATTAGGTAATTCACAATAACTGCAATTCCTGTAAATAGCCCAAAAGTTGATACTAAAGGTACTCGACACATTACGTTGACAAGAAAGGCTGATGCCGAGGTTATTGATGTGATCAGCATTGTTCCGGCAGCCCTTCGAAAAACATTTTGTAATCGATGAGCCATTGATGGGAATTCCTCAGAAAATGAATCTCTCCATGTATCATATAAGACAAACACATCATCAGCTCCAATTCCAAGTAACAAGAACAACGACACAGCGTGAAATAAGCCGATGTACCGACGGTCAAGAATTACGCGATAAATCATATTTGCACTGACCAGCGAAGTGACAATGCCAAAGATGGCGGCCACGGTTATGGCTGGAGATCTTGTGTGGATCAATATCACCAGAAGAATAAACAACAGAGAACCTGCACACCAAACAGCGTCACGAATTCCTTGATCCGAAGTTTCATTCTGAAATAGTAGCAAACTCCAATAACTGAAAATCATTTCGTTACCCATTGCCCCTGTACCAGCGGCGTAGCGTTTCAGGAAGGGTCGTAATTGTGTCTTAATGAAATCCTGACCTCCTTTGCTGGTGAAAGACGACCAACTTTTAGGTAGGATAACGGTCCGAAGGATAGAAGATTTTGCAAATAACAGGTCACGATGAAGGACAGCATTTGGTGGAAGAATATAACTTCGAAGCTTGGCAAGAGTAGCATTTGTTTCTGCTAAAGCTAACATCGCAGCAACGGCTGTGTTGTCAGGAACCACATTTTTTGGGAGATCTCCAACTAAGGAAAAAGGAATAATATAATATTTATGAAAATCCCTTAAATTCTTTAGTTCTGTTTCAAATTTTTGGATTTGGAACAAATTATTCTGTGTTAAGACATTGTCAGTGGTAGATGAATAAAGCAAATCAATTCGAACCTTGTTAAGCCAGTAAAGTCCATTTTCGTTGCCCCAGTCAGAATTACTGACGTCTTTCAGTTCGTATCCAAAATGCGTCGTTGCGATGGTTCTCGCATACCAAACACTATCGTAGATTTGGATTGGTAAATCAGCGAAATTGAGCACCAAGATATTGTAACCAGATAGTAACAGACCTATCGTTGTCGCCCACACTGATAAAAGCAAAATAAAGCTGATTAGAAGACTGCTTTTGGGGAATCTGGTCCACAAGCGGAAAACAAGCAGAGGCCGATCATCCTCCGTCGCCCTTTCAGTCATGCTTGTGTAGAGTGGCACTGTTTCTTCTGAATTTGATCTGTCTGTATTAGACTTATGAGACATGTCATTGGCCGTTGCAGGTGAATACAATGACGGAAAATACAATCGAGAATCATATCGCAGCATCAATGGCATACGGATGGCCGACTTATTCTTGCTGGATGTCGACGCAGAGTCTATTGTTTTACTGATTGCGTCAAGAATGAGGAAATGCGAGACCCTTTATGTTGTTCCTAAGCAGCACACTCTAAAAGTGTGCAGTTGGGTAACACAAACATTGACATGATCTCCACAGAGCTAGAGTTCATTTAGGGGAAACATTTTCGTCAACAGATTGTGTCATTTTCCATGGGCGTTGCTTCATACAAAGGAGGATCATAGATCAATCGTAGGATCAGAATATTGGATTTTTCATCCAGGACAGCATCAGATTCAAAATTTGGGTATGACACCTAGACAATGACTTTTTCACGTCATCGGAAAGTTTTCGGCGCATGAAGTTACAAGGAAAAAGCCGGTCGAGATGCGGTGTGGAGTCGCAAAAAGATCACCGACTTGACATTTTAACTTACCGGATTTCGGAGTCAACGCCGGGAAAATGTTCAAACTTCTAAAAGTCGCTTTTATCAGTAACTTCAATATTTCATCAAAAAAGAAAGGAAAAATCAGAAGATTGTGTAGTACTCGAATGTATTAATTAAGATATTGAAGTCACGAGCTTTCGGCCGAAGCCTTCATCGGGTGAAAATCATATGCGCAATTCGGATGCAGTTAGAAGAAGTGTCCGTGGTCATGGAGTGGCAACCATAAACGTCACATGATTTAGCAAGCAGACGCTTTAAGGGTAGGTGCATTAGTACCACAGCAAGAAGATAATATGTAACTTTTAATAAACCAAACTCAACACAAATAGAGCCAGAGAATAACATCCAACAATGGACAATGGATAAAACAGCATATTTCAAAGTAGAATAATTACAGCACAAGATACAAATACAGCTAAGTGCAACAAAACAGCATGTACTAAAACTTGATCAGAATTATGACATTATACCAGTGCTGGGCAACCAAATTAGGATAGCGGGACACAAGGAGTGGCCCGCGAAAAGCCTGGCGGGACACCAATTTCAAAAGGCAGTAGGAAAGGCTTAATATTCTTTTATTCCGCACTTTTAAGTGAATATATGTGCTGCTGTACCGTGCGTGCGCACATATAGTGGTCGTATAGCAGAACAAAATTTTACATGTAAATGTATGCAGCAGTATTGTGCGTATTAATATAGCCTCTTTCTAGCTTCATTGAGGCGTGGTTCATTATGTAGAGAAACATGCTCAAGGGTATCGAATACTATGTGACTTAGCATAAACTCGCGCACGTGATGACCATTTTTGCGCTCATGCGAAAAGATGGTTGGATATTCGAATGTCAATTATTGCTTTTTGTGTCATTTAATTGTTAATGAATGGTTTTGCAATTTCTAAAGAGGATCCCTCACCTTTGGATGCACCTCCCAAAGGTTGAAGTCGAAGTGAGCCACTTTCACATGATCGATTCAAATAATGTCCGCGGGCCACTTTACGAGGGGTGATTGAAAAGTTCGCGGCCCGATATAGAAAAAAGCATATTTCGCATACGATACATATTTATTTTTCGACGTAATCGCCCCTACAATCAACGCACTGAGCCCAACGGTGCTGCACTGCGCGGATCCCTTGCTCATAGAAGTGTGAGTCTTTGGAGTCCAGATAGTCCTCAACGACCTCCATGACGTCACTGTTGGATGCGAAGTGCTGACCACTGAGCTCCAATTTCATTTTTGGGAAGAGATGAAAGTCC
Source organism: Prostheceraeus crozeri (assembly GCA_907163375.1). NCBI lineage: Eukaryota > Metazoa > Platyhelminthes > Polycladida > Euryleptidae > Prostheceraeus > Prostheceraeus crozeri. The sequence continues at coordinate 646,189 of CAJQUW010005058.1, read as the reverse complement.
GATGGTGCCAGATCAGGAGAATAGGGTGGATGGGAAATGATGTCAAACCCACAACCTTGGATGGCAGACATGGCGGTAGCGGAGGTGTGAGCAGGCGCATTGTCTTGATGGAAGAGCACGCCTTTCGTGAGCTTCCCTCTCCGCTTGATCTTGATCTGCACTCGTAACTGCTGCAACAAATGAGCGTAGTACTCGCCAGTAATTGTCCGACCAGTCTCTAGGAAGTCCAATAACAAAACTCTTCGAATCCCAAAAAATGGAGGCCATGACCTTTCCCGCGGACCTGGTGACCTTGGCTTTCCGCGGAGTTGGTGAGCCTGGGTGCTTCCATTGTTTCGATTGTTCTTTCGACTCTGGCTGATAGTGGTGAACCCAAGTCTCATCCATCGTAATGAACCGGTCCATGAAATTTTCAGGATCTCTTACGAACAGCGCCAGGTTGTCCCTTGTGATGAGAAAGCGGGCTCGTTTGTTCTCTGGTGTGAGCAGTCGTGGCACCCATCGAGCGGAAACTTTGTTCATGCCAAGTTCATGATGGATGATGTTATGGACACGCTCTTGTGAAATCTTCAGTTCGAAGGCAATCTATCGCTCGGTTGTACGGCGATCATCAAGAATAATCTTTTGAACATGATCGATCACATCTTCTGTGCTCACTGTCACTGGTCTTCCACAACGGGATCATCTTCCAAGCTCTCTCTCTTCCTTGCTTGAATTCTGAAGCCCACTTCTTGACTGTGGTGTAGGACGGAGCTTTCTCACCAAGTGTTCCAACCATATCATCATGAATCTCCTTTGGTGTGAGTCCTTTCAAGCCGAGATAACGAATGACAGCTCGATTTGAAACGTGATCCATCTTACGCAACACTTATCTGACTAACTGACTGATAAGTTAGTAACTGAAGTTATGTAGCTGTGGTTTACCAACAGTTCACCGGATCGACTGATCACTCGTCATGCGCCGTCAGCACATTCCATTGTATCAATCCACATGTGCATAATGGCCTGGCTTTAAGCTTTCTATGTCAGGCCGCGAACTTATCAATCCCCCCTCGTATATATGAGGAGCGGTGGCGAGCCACCCAATATGTCCTGTTGCCCACCACTGTATTATAACTACGTGATTGACAAGATTTGTTTTCCTTTTTGCTCGTCCAATTCTCTACCTATGCATCCATTAATTAATGATCGGTGATTTCTCCTAATGTGCAAGGCTTCTACAGAGCGTCTGACATTTGGATATTTAAAGGATTTTATATTAAAATTTCCATTTCAGTGGCAAATCAGTAGACTTGACGTTAACATTATTACAGACCAGATGACGGAAAATCGCAGAATTCGTATCATATAAATGTTCTTTAAAACGCGTAGAAAAAGTTACAATTAGTACAAGTAATTTCATAAGCAACAATGTGTAGTATAACACATTTTTGGCTTGCTGGCATATTTACAAGAAATTCAATCTGTAGCACATACGCGATGACCCCTTAATGGTTGCAAGGACTGAGACAATGGTGAATTATTTCTAAAAACAATTTGCATACTAGACTCAAAGCCATGCTTTACTATTTTGCGAGCTTTATATACAAACCGTTCTCCTATGCAAGGCAGAAATAGTTTAATATTTTTACTATGGTTTGTATTGCATTTCCTATGAATGGGACGAAACAAAGAACAATGGACAACTCCTTTCGGAAAATTTTTGGATCAATGTTCTATCTCCATGAAAATTGATCATATGCGTTTATTGAAAAAATGAAAATCAGGCATACACATAGGCCTACAATAGAAGACACATCAGCTTTAATATAAGGAAATGTACTTGAAGTGATTTCCACTATTCAGTTACATAGTCTGTCTATACTGTAAGATGTCTATAAGATGTCATAATAGACTACTTTACATACATTTTATTGTACATTAAATAGCAGAGAGATAAATGAATTGCATCTTCGGAGTGTGTTCGACGGTGGCATGATAACGTGGCACGAAAAGCGATTAAATTTCGGGATCATGTTGTGATGCAAATTGCCACTAGGGATTCCAATCCCGGGATTGGAGGGTCATAATCCAGGGATTGAGAAATTTTCAATATAGCTGAATTCCATCTAAGGTAAGAAAAATTGGCCAAGATAAAACTACTAGAAATCCACACACGATAGAATTAGGCTCCTCATACTTCAATATAATCGTCAACGCTAAGGTTTCAATATTCCATTGATGATGCTTTTCCAATAAAGGTTGTCTACTTTAATTTGAGCTTGTCATTTGCCGAAACAAACAATATTTGAAAGCATGGCCAATTTGAAGATGAGTATTTGCGATGCATGCCTATGCACAAGATTGGGATTAACTCAATACCGGAATTAATCTGTTCAGGATGAATTATTCTCATGTGACCACATTTGTTATTCAGCTTAGCTTATGGTAAAAAAGCATGTAAAATATTCTTCAATCGTACAATCACGAGCTAGGGATTTTGAAATCTCAATGTGCTCGTGCAATGAAGTGAGGAAATAGTTGTGACTTTGATTATCTTGCCATTTAACTTGTAGCTACAGCTGGTATGCTTATATTTTGTCAATCTCGATCCCGGTTCAGAGCTTGTAATCCCGAATCCTGGGATCAAGAAAAGTCGGATTTTGTAGGAAAGCTCAAACCCCGAGTCTTCACTCTGCCAATACCGATTCTCAAGAAATCGCAGATTGAAAGTGCAAAAATCAGGAATTCGCAAACTGTACCCTGTTACTCTCAACGTTGCTGTTATCAATTTGTGCATATAGCGGAATAAACTTTCAGTTGACTTGTCAATTGTGATATATTGCAAGTAAATGGACCTTTGACAATTCCCTCTCTCTGCTATTCCCACATCTCGGCATCCCATATTATTGGCATACAAGTGTGCTTTGTCATAGCATAGTTACTATTGTACTCAATCCCGTGACCGAGATTTTCCGGGATTGTGGAATCTCTACCCTGTACATATGATAAGAAAACATAAAGGGCGTAAGTATATAATCACACATATAAGTATGCTGACACAACTGTAATATGTAATATGTAGGCTACATTTTTTAATAAGTAATTCAAATAAAGATATCGAAAAGTATTCGAAAATCGATTCGGTTTTCCCTACCGAAGCAGTAAAACATCTATAAAATACATGTACTACCAAAATAACAACTGAATTGATAAATTAATCCTAGGATTTTGATATTTGCACAAACCCGAGGAATCCCGGCAATCCCTACCCGTATCACATGCAATCAACATATAGGCCTATCTATGTTTTGTAATGGGATACATACGATTCTACTCAATCCCGGGACTGATCCCGGAATCTGGGAATGAGATTTTCCGGGATTTTGGAATCCCCAATTGCCACTATTCATCACTTCCGAAAAGACATTCATGGCACGATAGTTTCGTCGGATAAACAGAGGTGTGAATTCTCCGCATTCACATGCAGAATCACAAATAATTCTATGTGCCTTTTATGTACTTTTGAAGTCGCTTGTTGTTTTGAGCACTTAGAGCACTTTGTATTCCATTGCATTACGTATGAAGACGTTGTATCCTGAAATTAGCTGTTTCTTCGACAGGAGTCTGCGGATTACGTATAACAACTGCTAGCTTTCTTGACTAATTAACTGATATACCTATTTCATTTCAGACTTGATTGCACTATGACACCGACAATTTTCATCTGTTCACAGGCAATGTAATAATAACAATAATGAAGCGCATATATTTTGAAAGAAATGATTATCATTAGTGCAGTGATATCAGAGAGTCAAAGTGGAAAATAAGGAGTTGCACAAAAAATATAAAAATTCACAAAATAATGCATGTATAACTGTCAAATTCGTTTGCAGGCTTTGATTTATCAGGGTCGTAACACATGTGGAGAAAGATTTCTATACTCTTCAGTTCGAGTAAGTTTCATTGTGAAGAATTTTTTGAAGAGTGTGTCAATTTTTTCGGAACATTTATGCAGTTAATGGGTCTTTGACGGAGCTGCTTGTGTAAAAAGCCTTTTTCTAATTTTTTCTCTTCTACTGTCGATCCTGATTGGCGGAGCCATTGTTTTTTGCCGTCTTTGTAATTTTTAGATTTATCAATTTTCGTATATGCTTGTTTGTCTAGCCTTTTGACTTTGTTATCCAGTTTTCTCAACAAATGAACGAAAGCAGCGAAAGAGTATTCAATAAGAGACCTTACATGGAGTGTAAACTTGAAGGTCTGCGGGACTCACAAATTGTGAGTTGTATGAGTGATTTCTGCTGCACTTTTTGGAATAACCAAGACCCTTGTCTTCGCCTCACCATCAGTCCATTACGAGTGTTCCATTGTCTCTTGGTCTCAATTTCAAAACGAATTGATGCCTCCACATGAAACCGATCAGTAGATCATTGGAAAAGAGAGTGCCGTCAGCATATTTGATACTATGAGAGTCTGGAAGAGATGGCGACAGTGAACTAGTAAGGTGGACTGCAAAATGGTAGGGAGAAAGGGTTGACCCCTGCGGCACACGTGATCAAACATCGATCAGGGATGCGGAGTCCTATCAAAATGATAGGACTCCGACTCGGACTCCGGGGGTTGATAGGACTCCGGCTTTTGATAGGACTCCGACTCCGGGTGGCAAGTATAGAAAGGCTAGTTTTTTGGAAAAATTAGCTTAACCCACATCATAGATCATAATAGGTTAGCCTGAACCTATCTTTAGTGATCACTGCTGTATCAATTATCAATCATTTTCGATGAAAGTTGATCAGATGTTGCTTTCAGTTGAATGCATACGACTCGGCTCCTCCCATCTTCTTAATGTGTGCTTTACACGGTTAATCTCCAGTCTCTATCAAGCAGGAAAATCCCCCATCCTTCTCCAAAAAAATGAGCACATTTTCGATTTTAATATGCGGTTTAGAGGAATTGTCACACATGATTAACGTGAGGATAAGAGGTAATGTTCTCAAACAAATAGTATTTCATTTTTGTCTCTGATGTGACCTTTGGTGCGTATGATCGAGGCTAGGAAGACTTGTTTTCTCTACTAAATCACCGAGTGAAAAGACAATCCATTTTTCACTATCACGGTTCATTCCCTCAACTATTGCAAGCTTTGCATGCACTGCTGTCTCTACTTTTGTTTGACGGAGAAAGTTGACATCAAGACAGTGACAGCTACGCACGAGAGTAAATAATTTGTTTGTATTATATTTCGGGTCTAGTTATAGTCCGGAGTCCTATCATTTGATCCACATCGACTACATGTATATTGCTCATACACTGGTGACGAAGGAAGACTTGTTGACTGCGATTACTTAAAAATCTAATGCATATTTTCACATAAGGGTCGGTGTGTATGATTATTGTAGTATTAAAAATTGCAGCACATGTATTTGCAACATATGTATCATTAGCTCTGATTTTGACTTGTCATGAAGAGTTCATTGAACTGAAGATTCATTTAAATGAGGACCAAGGTCCATTCACACGCGTCCAGAATTTCCGATCAGAACCTTAACAAACCTATTGGGCTGTTCACACGAGACGCGCGGTACCACGTGTCTAAGCAACTTCAAAAAAAGTTCTGAAATGACACGCGGTTTCCTTATGAAGTAGGAAAATCCGACCCACGCCAAGCCCCGCACTCCAACCTGACACCACAGGTCGTCAGATGTTCGTGTAGACAAATGATTGACTTTCCACATACCGGGTAGCTATCCGACAATTCTGACTTTCTGTGAGAACAGCATGATCAATTGCACATCGAAATTCCATGGAAATTCCTTAACGATGCACTTTCATGCTTTATCAACTATGAATTCGAATTCATGAATGTATTTGGAGACAAATGGTATTTTATTCAATACAGAATGAGCATCGGAGACGAAGATAAGAAATTTGTTATTGGTCTCAACTTATGTGATAATCTTCATAGACTAGACAATGTACTCGTGTAGGTTAATAAAGGTCATTTTGTGAGCTAGTTATGGCAAAGTCAATCCGGGCGTCAGGGCGTCAATTCTACGTATTTCCTGATCTGTCACCTGTGCCTTGTTGTCATCCTATGAATGAAAATGTGTGAATGATATGTGTGTCCTTAAAACCCTATTCTTTACAAAAGTGAAATATCAAATCATTTACTGTCGAAAAATCATGTAGTCTACAGCAATCCTCATATCCGAACGATTAATTTGCAATGTCAATCACTAAAAAGTATGCTGAACTTCATTTTAGGAAAAAATAACTATAGCAATGTCATCACTTTCATCTGTCTTTAATTGTTCGCCACTCCCCCAATATCTCGATGAAGTTATTAGCTCTCATCCTCATGTGCGCAACATTTTGCTGCCAATGAAATTGTTTTCATTATTTTTAGGAAAACTAAAAAGGATATCAGACTGAAACTTTAGGGCGATGGATAATTTTCTTAGGTTGACGAAAAAATGTTGCAGACCTGTTCCTGATATTGGTCAATATGCTCATTTAGTCAAAGAGAGCCTCATCCTTATACGCGTAACACTTCGCTGCAAACAAACTGCAGTGCAAACGACCGATAACGAACTCTAGGTTTCTAAGTACTTGATCGAGTATTGAAGTACTCCTCGAAATACTCCTGGCCATACGATCATCCTAGCCATACATATTTACCATCTAAGCCTAGAAAGTATGACCTTAAGATTTTCCGGCTGTGCGACGCCGAAAGCGGCTACGCATTCAATGCTGACGTGTATATTGGTAGACGTCAAGGTGAACCAGTACACAGGGGGCTTGCGAAAGATGTCGTTCTGAAACTCTCTGAGCCATTTTATCATTCGGGAAGAGAAATAGTAACAGACAATTTCTTTACGTCACATGGTTTGGCAGTCTCTCTCTCTTCTTGAAGAGGATTCTTGTAATTTGTATTTCGCGATGATCGATCCTGCCAATTTGGAAAACCACAGGTTTCCTTGGAATTGATCCCGTGAATAGGTGAAGACATTTTATTATGATGCTACGAAACACATTTACCCAGTTACGAATTCTTCATGAAAATCGTCATATAACTTGCCCGAATGCCTTATTTGTAATATTAAATGACTACTTGAGCATCTTCCTGTCAGAAGCACTAGCTTGTGGGTGCCAGGAACCAAGCAACAATCAACCCTGACACAAAGTACCCAGACCAAATTATCGCTACCCTAGACAAGCTGTACATGTAGTCATCAAGGATCCGCTCTGACTTTCGTGCCCCCAGAAGGAATGTAGTTGTGCTGTCTCTGCCAGCTGTCAATGGAACTGTTTTCCATGATCACCTGATATATTCCCTGGAATTAGTCAACTAATACCGTGTAGAAAAGAGGCAGAGAGAAAGAAGCGGAAAAGAAGAGCTCACGGTGATGGAGACCTTTTTTCTGAAATCTTGCCTCTGTGCGTTCTGTTGTGCACAATTTCTACGCATGGGTGGTATTTCTGAAAACTCTATATTAACCCTGCTAGGAGACATACGGAAAAGCCGAAAGCTTGTTCTTCTATGAAAATAGAATATTCTAGAAATGATAAAGTTATCAGTTTTCGATAGTAAATACCCGATTAACCAAAATCTATGGCACTCCTATAGGAAACGTCCTACGGAATTATTGTAATTTTCCTATAGCGCGTAGTGCTATTGCTATGGAACTCTATTCTATGGCACTGTGGGAAAGTTTTGTCCCATTGAATTTTGGGGAACTTTGATCCTATTGCCTCTTGGACTAATTTGTCCCATAGACTTGTGGGAAATCCTGTCCTATCGAACTTCGGGAAATCCTGTCCTATCGATCTTCTGGAAATCCTGTCCCATAGAATTTTGGGAAATTCAACGTTCATGGCAGCTCCTATTGCTACAGCGTGTCTAACCCTTTCCGCGACATGCTGACGCTTTATGTGATCATGGTTGCAAAGAATAATCAGTTTAGTTTAGCAATTGTGATAATGTCAATGTAAAGACAACAACATGCATGAGGCATTTGCACTTTTGACCTTCGATCCCCTTGACATGTCGGTGGAAGTCCGACCCAGATTTCAAAGAAATTAGTTTGAGAATCAATCACACTAGGGAGCATTATTTTTTGACTAATTTTATGATCATTCACAAAACGCCATTAATTCAAAAAAACAGCCAATGATTTTTAATATCTTCTCTATATTTTAAGTCTTTTGAGCACTTGCTTCGATGAAAAGTTTCTCAGAAATCATTCTCCATATTTCTTTCTCTTCCATTGGGAAATGTAGTAGGAGTTGATCTGCAACAAACAGGAAATAAATGATAAATATGCGATAAATGATAAGTTGATGATAGAACATAGACGTTCTGCATATAGGCAGATAAACTTCATTTAAATAAAAAATGATGCAAATTATTGCGATTGAAGGATATTTGAAAATTGCTATGTTTCTTGTATTGGAGATTTATATTATTCATGTAGGATTGTATAAAAAAGCAATTGCGCCCCGCTGTCATCTTGCGGATGAAAAATATCGCCAGAAGTTTCATTTTACTTGTTTATTGTCACAACCGCGTTTCGTCTGCTCGCAGTAGGTGTGACACGCAGAATGAATCAAACTGATTGAAACATGATTCCTGCTAGAATATCGATCAAACAATGGTCTTTTCTTTTTATTCAAGTTGTCGATGAATATTTATATATGTAATTTTATATATATAATAATTCAAGTCATCTTCTCCTATTAGTAATTTTTTTGTATATATTTTTTTTAGCTTCTACTTATTCATTTCGTGATTGCTTGTCTAGTGACTGTCCATTGCTTGATCGATATTCTAGCAGGAATCATATTTCAATCAGTTTGATTCATTCTGCGTGTCACACCTACTGAGAGCAGACGAATCGCGCTTTTGACAATAAGTAAGTAAAATGAAACTTTATGGAACATTATATTGGTTTTTATGCATGCATGTATGCGCCTATTCAAGGTGCAAGCATGTAAAGTTATTGTCTTTTCTAACTTTTTGTAAGCATCTTGCGGTACTGGTAGAATTTTAGAATTAAAAGCACTGCTATTATTGATAAGAGTTATGCTCCTACACTGTAAACCGTAGACCGACAATTATCCTACAAAATTGCTGACAAAATCAACCGACGATTGTCACCTCCAGTATCCTGCGATATCCGACGAATTTGTAGGTTCTCCACCGACATCGAAACAGATACTTTGTATGGAAATCAACTAAACAAAAACTGTTGAATATTGATTGATTTTTTCGATTAGTGATTGCTTGACTTTTGAGCAATCTGTGTTATTGTGTGGCAAAAACCATGATATATTTTGACATAATTTAATTAATTAACTACATTCATGATAAAATTTAAGGTATAACTCATTGCTATTCGTTTTGTCGCTTTTTGTCAGATATTGTAAGTGTTCAGTGTCAATCATCCTACAAGAACTAGCAATGACCGACAAAAATAGATTTTGAAGGATAAATGTCTGTCAATTGTCAGTCAACGGTTTACAGTGTACTGTATGCTTTCACCTACTAAAACCGCATCAGATAAAACGAAAGAGGTTAAGCTTATTAGGGTGATCATCATGTTTGTATTAAAATTCAAATATGAATTTTAGTTTTAATACATAATTAAAATAATTTCAAAAATTATGGACCATGGATTCAAGCTTCATAGATAATTAAAATAATGTGGTGGTGGTGATATTAGATTTCTGTCATTACATTTGGTCCATACATGCTTATTTAGAGAGGAACTCATCATCTTTATGAATATATTCTCTTCTTTGTTTCTTTGAAAAGTCTGTCACCTCAGTTTGATGGGAGTTGTAGCATGGGAATGACATAAAAAGGGGAATCATGGCTAGCACATATCTAATCTCAGTAATACATTAATGGATCACGCATACTTAATTACATACATGCATAAAGACAAATATAGGAAGCATCACTTATTTGCTGGCGATCGATACACAGTCTCAATTGTAGAGTCTCTCGTTTTAACGATCTATTTCTTCACTTATTCAATTAATCAATTAATAAGATTTGATGATGTAAAACCGAAAGATGATTATAAGCACAACGTGGGACAGAAGTATCTGTCGAATGTGCTAACTTGTAAGTTAAGATAAGCTCGTAGTATTCATTGCTTTGATGTGTTTTATATCATTATCCATCATGTGGTATTCCTGCAATGACCTCCACAGTAGGAAATTTTTAACATCTTCTATTACAAGATTGCATCCCGATTCCCGACAATGCTGCTAATTTCAATTCCGGTCTCACCAATACAAATAAATACCAATTTTGTAATCTCGTTGTTCGCGATGTTTGAATGTTTTATCATGAATGTCAATTGCCTCCTGACTGCCAATCCCCCCTGTGTCGGCGCGCTCTGTTCTTATCTTCATTAACTTCTTCATTTTATCTTTCGGTGACACGTGTAAATGCCTCCTCAATTTGATTCATTTCATGATTATGAAAATCTGAAGGAAGGTGGAAAGCTCGATTAGCTTTCGCTCATTACTAGTGTGACTTTTACTATATTCGAAAGATGAATACTTTCTCGTAATTATTTCCTTCCTTCTGAGAGAATTTCAAATAAAATATTTTATCTTTTTTATCATTTAAAAATTCTTAGATGCAAAGCGTCATTTTCTTATCACACATGTAAAACGCTGCTTGATCTATCAGAACAACTAAATGTCGGAATTTACACTCCTTTATTTAGGGCGGCCGTCTAAAATTTCAACAACCAATAGTTAATTTATTTAACTGATTTACTTGTCAAGTAGCGATAAATGTCATCAACTTCCGCGATATAACAGACCTGCATAAGAGAGAAGAAAAGGTCCGCAATCAGTTGCCACAATCAGCGGTTTTTATATTTCTCTTTGCGCTTTGCAAGGATTATTAGCAAAAGCAAGAATGCAAATTATGCAGTGGATGAAAATTAATAGATAATCACTGAAGATAATCGCTTGAAATATGATGAACACTTGTCGAGTGACGTCCACATCTGTGCGCCAAGCGGGATTTTGAACAGGAAATGCATAATGGAACAATGACTAAAACCCGAAGTCCATTTAGTCAGACTGCATGTTCAGATGATTAGCTTATATTTGATGAATCTGGCAGGCAGGTCTGCAAAGTTTCGAGGAAATAATCCATAATGTAAACATGAGTTTCACTGTTCTATTTCAAGACGTACTAAGATTGCATGCACATAGGGGTCAGACAATGTATTGGTTACATGCTGCCCATGTACCTAGCCATGGAATTCTAGATAATAACACCTGGAATGGACACTCTCTTTTCCCTAATACGATGAGAGGCTATTCATTCTCGACGCCTAGCGTCGCTGATTTCATCCTATGGGCAGCACATTAATAAGACAACTGCGCTGTGCGTTGACGGTGGATTTATAATTCACAAGTGATATCATTTAACCGTTTTTTATACATCTGATTTACGTGGTTTGCCGTTTTTGAAGCAATAACAGAACACATGTTTTTAATCCATCATGTATTTCTCTAGCGCCCAGAAAACTTTGAGGCCTTGGCTTTTGTCTTTGCCTTCTCGTTTCTTTCGGAGAGGCGCTTCGTGTAATTTCGTGTACCATCAGCATTTAAAATCTATGCTCGATACCGCGCTACCGATGAAAATGAAAAATGAAGGGGAGGTGCACTTTGAATGCACTTCCTTAATTTTAAGAATTTTGAATTTTATGTATTAGAATACATTTTATAGAATTTTAGACTTTCACTTAGACTTCAATGACTTTACTACGACTCGCGCAATCTGATTTCATTCAGATGCTACATTCAAAAGCTGACTTCTTGTTTAGGCCTACATTTTTTCAGCAGGTGCTTTTAAAATTGTGATGCCATAGAGGCCAACTTCGATATCACAAAATCACATCATCGGTCATTTAGCCTGTCAGCAATTGACGGAAGTCATTAAAAAATCCACTCGTAAGAGCATGGCAAGTTTGATTGCAAATGGCTACTACAGATTGTTTCATAAAAAATGGATCACCCTTAAACATCGCCTTAACTTCAACTTTGTCTAACTCCGCCAAACTTGAACGAATTTCTCTGAAATTTGGAAGATATGTCAGTTGTGCTTAATAATATCATTGTTGGAAATTTCAAACATGAATATTGAGTTGTTTTCCTGTTATAGATAAAAAAGTAGTAGATAATTTGATCTTCATTTAGCAATGTTACACAAAATCATACCTCACTCTTATAAAATTACATTTGTTTCCTTTGTGCGTTTCCTGCGTGGCTCTGGCCGTCCACGCAAAACATCCAAACGTGGAGACCGCCTAATTTTGAGATTTGTTAAAGTTGATCCAAGTCTCTTGTTAACTGAGATGGCTGCACTAGTCTCGTCTATTTCTAAGTCCACTATTCGTAGAAGACTTATTGAGTCGAATTTCAAGAGCTGTAAGAGGCCCTCTCAGATCGAATTATCAGATCAGCATACAAAAAGACGTCTCAGATGGTCACTGAGTCATTGTCACTGGCGAAATCAATGGGATCGGGTTGTCTGGTCTGATGAGGCATCAGTCCGTCTGAAGGATAGTGATGGTCGATTGAGATTATGGATAAAATCTGATCAGGAAATTCCGAGACATTTACATCGTCCCCGGGTACAAGGTGGTGCGACTCTACTGATTTGGGCTGCCATTTGGACCAATGGCCGCTCTGAACTTCACATACGTGAAGGAACTTCAAGGAACCATGAATTCTGAACGCTATGTGAATGTTTTACGAATGAACATTGGCCAAATGACAGATCAACTTGGTGATCCATCGATTTGGTTATTTATGGATGATAATGCTACGTGTCACAGGAGTAGTAGAGTCAACTTATGCAAGTCTCAATTAGGGCTTAAGACATTATCTTGGCCAGCTCGTTCTCCTGATCTGAATCCCATAGAAAATGTATGGAGTATTCTTAAGAACCGTTACTGTATCATAGGTTATCAGATTATATAAGGACATTTAAATATATTAGGGACATGAAATAACATGAAAAATGCTTTCTGTATCATACTTATGTTTGTTTTATTTAGTCAAATTTTAGGATGATCCACTTTTTATGAAACAGACTGTAATTTATGCAAATACTTACTCGGATATATAGGCCTACATGTAATTTATGGAACATGATCGCCTAGCATAAATGAATGGATGAGATAAATTAAATGATGCATAAAGAAAAACAATTATTTAGAAGAAATGTAGGAAAAGGTTTTCATAAATTAGCTAAATGAAGAACATACATGTTTTCAACATAATTGAAATAAATCAATGGAGGAGTCAAGTAGTTAGGTTTGATACTTACAAAATTACATCATGATAGTACCTGTTCAACATCAATAATTAATTAATTTTCTAACTTGGAACAATTATTTTAAAATGTAGCTAGATTTAACACAGTGCAATATACAAACGAATGATGAACCAACATTAGAGGTAAGGATAGACAGAAAATGTTTGACTTACTCGTAATATGTCAATTGCTTCATTTTTCAAATCTCCGTCGTCTGATAATCTGGGACTATAATCCCATAGAAAATGTATGGAGTATTCTTAAGAACCGTTACTGTATCATAGGTTATCAGATTATATAAGGACATTTAAATATATTAGGGACATGAAATAACATGAAAAATGCTTTCTGTATCATACTTATGTTTGTTTTATTTAGTCAAATTTTAGGATGATCCACTTTTTATGAAACAGACTGTAATTTATGCAAATACTTACTCGGATATATAGGCCTACATGTAATTTATGGAACATGATCGCCTAGCATAAATGAATGGATGAGATAAATTAAATGATGCATAAAGAAAAACAATTATTTAGAAGAAATGTAGGAAAAGGTTTTCATAAATTAGCTAAATGAAGAACATACATGTTTTCAACATAATTGAAATAAATCAATGGAGGAGTCAAGTAGTTAGGTTTGATACTTACAAAATTACATCATGATAGTACCTGTTCAACATCAATAATTAATTAATTTTCTAACTTGGAACAATTATTTTAAAATGTAGCTAGATTTAACACAGTGCAATATACAAACGAATGATGAACCAGCATTAGAGGTAAGGATAGACAGAAAATGTTTGACTTACTCGTAATATGTCAATTGCTTCATTTTTCAAATCTCCGTCGTCTGATAATCTGGGACTGCTTTTTACATAAGCCATGAGGTTGAGAAGAATACTCAAGCGGCAGATCGTATCAGAGGAGGTTATATGCTTGAATTTGTGGGAGGGAATACTTCTACTGGAATCATATACTTCAAATTTCAAATTGGGGTGCACTATGATGGATCCTTTGACTTGGGGTGGAGTGGACGACAGATCGCAGTATAAAAAGTAAATGATGTTGTCTTGTCGGTGAATGATAAAACCAGACGGAGGGGTCTCTTTTGAGATCTTCATCGCAATGTCTTCGATACAGCTCACTTTGTCAGCTTCATTGAGCTCAGTTTCCATTTGCTCGAAGCTTTGATTTAGGAAATCCCGACGCGCAGACGAGGTCGCTCTTTCTGTAGGTCTTTCAGATTTAGTCGAAGAGAAATACGATGGTAATTCCGGAAAAACAGACGGCACAGCGCCGGATTTCAATCTTCGCAGTAGTTTCTTTCGACGTTCACCGAACTTTTGAAACCTACTCTTGTTCGAGTCCGTGATATCAGTTAAAAAGTCCGATTCCTTGAAATGACGTGAGCACAATCGTGAATACTTGGTCGGCACAAAGTTTTCACGAGATAGCCGTCGAAGCCATAGTTTCAGAATCTGAGGATTCTCCAGAGGAAATCGATGCAAAGTTGCAGTCGTATTTTCTAACTCCGAGTCGTATCGCGTTTTGCAGCCCACTGCACAACACTTGTAAGGCATTACGGCGTTGGATAAAGTGTGAAACAGTGAATCTGCTAACTGTGCATTTCGCTCACAGATGATGTAATTTAAGGGAAACATGTGGTGAATCATCTATTCAGCTTCCCATCCTAACGCCTTTTACTTAATGTGCTGACCAGCGAGCAATTATCATCAAGCGAGCCAAAACCTCTCCTCTGTTCAGCCATGGAATCCATGGTTCAGCCAGCCTCTCATCGTCCAGCGAGAGGAAGAAATTTAGGGAGTGTCCATTCCAGGTGTTATTATCTAGAATTCCATGACCTAGCGTAATGAATGAATCATACAAGGTAGGCGTTACAGACAAACGGGTAAGTTGTGCAGCGGCTACAAAGCTGAGTGACTAATGGAAACGTATTGGAATGGAATCCTTGCTACCTAGACTATCTAAAGTTATTACCACATGTATTTGGGAAACATCGTCAATCTATAGAGTAAAGGAAATTTTACAGTGCATCTTGGTCCATTCAATTTTTGGTTTAGACTTTAATATTCTAACGTATAATTTGAAGTATGAGTTTAAAAGCAACCGAATTGAATATTAATGACGACTTCCAGAGAATTATTTTCTTTTACGATTATGCTTGCGTATGTGTGTGTTAATTTTTCGTGCTGGAGTGCCGTGGTACACTTATTAAGGTTACTTAATTTTCAAGAAGAACAGCATTATAACACATTATTACGCAGAATATTGCGCACGGTGCATCACGAATGTAATAAACAAGTGTAGCACTATTGTAGTACAACCCTGATAAAGTGTAATAACACTTAGTTATAATCGCTAGCATTGAATAATGAAAAATGAAACACAAATTTTCTTCAACCAATTAAGAAAAAATATTAAATTATTATTCTGTGTAACGTTTCGCTTTCTGCTTCTGCTGGTACAATCATAAAAATAAAGGGAACTTTAAAATCACATTGAACGAATTGTACTAGAGTCTGATGCGTGGGAGCTGCTTTCTCTTGTTCCCACAGGCCGACGAATTTCTATGTTCTTTGCTGAGGTGCATAGTTGACCATTGAATCACTTTCATAGAAGGATTGGCACTGTTTGCAATTAGCAGTTGATAGACATGTGATATAGGGACAGTCACGTGAACTTACACTCTAGATCTTATTGTGCGAGCCGATTCTCCAACATATGACGATGTGCAACCTGTACATTCAATGAGACATATGCAAAACTTTAGCAATCACACTTCAGATTTGTAAGACTGCGTACAGTATTTACAGATAGCTATCATATATACACTAATGCCATTTTTTATATATCCTCGTCAATCCATTGAAAATTGAATTTAGGTGAGCTTCAAGAAATGTGAAAAATGATGGTTTGAAGGATAATGACATGAATATAACACAAATTCCAAACAGCAATGCAAGAGCGACTATCCAAAGAAAGTTATCAGACATGCCATGAAGCAAGTGAGTATATCCAGCGAGAAAGAGGTGAAAGAGAAAAGTTGTGGTTATCATTGCCAAATAGCAATGAAGACAAATCAAGAGAAATAAGAAGAGTATGGCACAAATGTAGTTTGTCACCTCATTGAATGTCTGTTTCCCTAATAAACCTCTATCTCTTATTTTACTAGCTATGTCACAACAGGAGTGTATATATGATAGCTATCTGTAAATACTGTACACAGTCTTACAAATCTGCAGTGTGTTTGCTAAAGTTTTGTATATGTCTCATTGAATGTACAGGTTGCACATCGACATATGTTGGAGAATCGGCTCGCACAATAAAATCTAGAGTGTGCATACACAACTATGCACCTCACCAAAGAACATAGAAATTCGTCGACCTGTGGGAACATGAGAAAGCAGCTCCCATGCATCGGACTCTAGTACAATTCGTTCAATGTGATTTTAAAGTTCCCTTTATTTTTTATGATTGCACCAGCAGAAGCAGAAAGCGAAACGTTACACAATAATAATTTAATATTTTTTCTTAATTGGTTGAAGAAAATTTGTATTTGATTTTCAGTATCTTTCCAACCAGTTATGAAACAGTGGAGTCAACATGATAGAATACCTATTTAAGGTTTTGAAAGTGAAACTAAAGAACGATTTTCTAAATGATAGCTAAAAGACCAAAAAATAATTGGAAAATAATTATTCAATCAGATAGTAGTGTATAAATTGTTAAAACACCGAGGACTTGATAACTTACTTCATGGCTTAAAACACCGATTCGAGGATTTCACCAAACGTGAATTTCTCAAAAGACGCAGCAGACTCGTTGAAGGAACCCGATTAACCCGAACTGAAATTTAAAAACATAATCAAAATTGTATACTTAAAAACTTTGCGTATAACATTGGATGTAGGGTGTTCAGCTAAGAACGCCGGATTTAATTTAGTTGCTATTTCCACAGTATTGATGATATCTCATTAATTCAATGACTAAAGTATCTACAACACTATGCCATTTCAGTATGCACAATCGCTTTAATATGCTTATGCAGGTGAGAAAGCTATGAAACAAGCGGAATCAAAAGATATACCCGGTACCTAAAATACGAAAAATTGTTATAATTTCGATGCAACTAACTGCTGCATCATTTAAGTGATTACAGCGTATCTTCAAGAATTATAGCATAAATGTATGCGTAGGTCTTCGTTGAGAAAAGTCTACGATTTTTTAATTATTATCCTGAATAATTAAATCCAATTAAAATATTCAAATTTACAATAATTTTTAAGCTATGATAACACACATCGCATAGCACTTGGACGTATTGTTGAACTGGCTACTTTGCACGTATGACAATTGAACGAGGAATAGATAAGACTGTCTACATAAATCTTATAATACAGTAGTTCTAGTTCCTACCTCGAAAAATCTAAATAATTGCATAATTCAATAAAACAGTTCGTGAATGAATTGCTGGAACAATGAGGACTTGATGATTTGACTGATGGACTATACAAATGATAAATTTGTTTCAATTGAACTTACTCCATTGGTGTAATGGTTGAGACAAACCGGATAAGATGATTAATTCAACAAACGACGGATTTTCACAAAAATACGAGACACTGATACACGACCAAAGGATGTGATTAACAATGACTGTTGCACATGCCAAAGACATCTGAAATTATACTGAGAATGCAAATGTTGCAATATCATTGGACGAAGTCAGATTACGGAGTCAAAACTGTCGCTGCGCGTTTGCTTCTTTTGGATAGCTTCTATGGCACTCATATTTTCCCACTTCCAGTGCAATTGGATCCAATAGAGTTCGATTGAACGTTGAGGTGTGCTATGGCACTCCCATTGCGTGTCATAGAATACCATAGAGTGCCATTGAGTTTGGTTAATCGGGTATGCATATCCAACATTTTCTCTGGGTTTTCAACCCTTGTGTTTTGTTTAAATTAACATAGGTCCAGGCATGCACCTCAGAACATTGTCCTACTTCAATGATTCTAATTTCTAGCGTAGTATACTCCAGAACTAGCTACCCACAAATCCTCAGACCCAAGATGTAGTTTTATACTACTTATAAAGAGGTACCAAATCACTATATAAACAGGAATAATATGCATAAATTTAGCTTCTTAAAAATTGATCAAATATTTTTGAGACTACTTTGAAACAGTATAATTTTTGATATAGAAATATTCATTGTTATATGCTGACATTGTTTGTGTTGACACTCTACCCACTATACTTACTGTATTGCAGATGAGGATTAAGGAACGACCGTTTAATCAGTTTTGCATATTTGATTGACTAGACAGGTATTCTTTACTTTTCTAGCATGCTGCGAAATTCATTAACAAACAAAGGAAGTTTTATTCCTGAGCATGTTTGGAAAAGTCAAATCGGTAGCAAATATTTCACCACAGCAAACAGGGGTTTCAAAATTTAATAGCAATGCAATTACCTACAAGTTATTGGTGACAATTAATTGATTGCTGCTATCAAAAAATTGCAGGAAATTGATTGACGTCAAATAAATACTGCAACTAATTAATTGGTGCCATTCGATAATTGCAATGAATTGATTGATTTGTGCTCTAATGGGAAGTCTTTAGTTGAATGATTAGCTTGCAATGCCGTCACCACTCACCAACGCAGGAAAAGCATCCGACCTTCAGTGATCTATTTGGATACCAATTTTGCTGAACATTATCCTATTCATAATTTGTCGCTTTCATGATTCTGATGAGAAACTATGTGGCGCATAGCCCACCATGCTGCAGCAGCTACGCATACTATGTTTAATCAATGAAAATGATAATGTAGGACTACTCCCGGGGTCAGTCACTTGCAAATAATAAATGACTTGCTCAATACAATATTTGTCAAGTCAGTATTTGTCAAATTTCTTGTAATGTGCCTTGATGTTCTCTTTGAAATGGGTTTTTGAGATCTGTCTCTAAATTATCTAATAGCACCTTGAAGAAATCGTCAGTCTTAGAATCTCTGTCTAGAAACTATTCAATTCTTCTTTCTATTCCCCGCCGTTGAGTTATTGATGTAAGCTTCACGAAATTCACGATTCGTCACTTGACACAGTTGAATCTGATGCTCCACGTGCATGTTTGATCTCATGCATCAATAACAAATTACAGACCCAGTAGTGTAGCGTGTTTTTTTTTCTTCAATATGTCTACGTTGCGCAGTGTTAATTCCATTGTCAGTTATCTCCATGATTTAGATAGCACATATCTTGTATTGAGACAATCCATTGAATCCTGTAAACCATGGACTACGTAGATATACTCACTGACATAAATAATGAAACCAACTATCATTGACTTGAATGGAAGTTTGTTTCATTTTTTTCTATGGTTTGAGATGATATCTCGCTTTCTATGTATCACCATTGAACTCCATATGATAAGGGAAATGATATAGGACCATCAAATTTCAAAATTTGATATTGATCACAGTAACAGCTAGAAGTTGAACAGAATCACCACCAGATTTGACTTATGAAATGGCGCACGATAACTTTACCAGAGGAATGGCAATTGGGATGATGCGTTGTGGGCAAAGTTCTACAACTGTTGCGAAAGAATTGAAAATTTCAAGGGTCGTTGTATGGAGGTGGTGGTGTCGTTGGAAAGCAGAAGGAAATGTGGAAAAGAAGAAAGGATTAGGAAGACCAAGGGTATCATCCAAGCGGACAGATGCACGCTTAGTTTTAGCTGCTAAAAGAAACAGATTTGTGTCCGTCCCGAAGCTAATTGTGTACTGGAAGGTTGCTGAGAACGTTGCCTGTAGCGTTCGAACTGCATATCGAAGATTGCGAGAAGCTGGTATACAGTCTCGACGACCCGCTGTGAGAATTCCGCTGAGCCTGGAACATCGAAGGAGACGAGTGACGTGGTGTCAAGGTCATCAGTCGTGGAGTGACAGTCAGTGGGAACGTGTGCTCTGGACTGATGAATCGAGGTTTACTCTCGATTTCAACGATGGTCGGATCCGTGTTCATCGCTTGCCAAGTGAACGATTTGC
The DNA here is from genome assembly GCA_907163375.1 of Prostheceraeus crozeri. Lineage (NCBI taxonomy): Eukaryota > Metazoa > Platyhelminthes > Polycladida > Euryleptidae > Prostheceraeus > Prostheceraeus crozeri. Next base: position 625,774 of record CAJQUW010005058.1, on the reverse strand, counting down.
TCCATGTTGCGTCAAAGAACACGACCGGTACGGCGGCGGTATTGTCATGGTTTGGGCCGGTATCTGGCACAATGGAAAAACACCAGCAATCGTAGTGAAAGGAACATTGACAGGACAGCGATATGCCGACGAGATCGTGACACCGGTCGTGGTTCCAGCAGTGACATCGAATCAATTGATTTTTCAGAATGACAACTCAAGGCCCCATCGCGCTTCAGTGGTCTCTAACAGGATAGCAAGCAGTGGAATCCCAACCTTGGAATGGCCCTCACGTTCTCCCGACCTCTCCCCCATCGAGCACTGCTGGGATGAACTTGGTCGCAGAGTGAGGGAGAGGTACAACCACCCACCAGTGCTTTGAAGATGTTGGCTGACAGACTGATCGAGCAGTGGAACCTCTTAGACCTGGCATTCATCCAGCGACTGTGCTCATCCATGCCCTCACGTATCGATGCCTGTTTGGATGCTCGCGATGGTCACACCCGTTTCTAACTTAAGTTGATAAAATCATGAGTATCAAATTAAATATTTTTGAGTAAAGCATTCGAGTTCTCCTTTTACAAACAACAAACAAACGTACAGTACAACCAAGTTTAAGTCATAAGTATTCATATCAGGACTTGTTTCATTCTTTTTGTCACTGAGTATAGATTTCGTATTGGATTGTGCCGCTCTTCTTGATAAGATTTCACGGGAGTCATTTTTGCATCCATATTTGGTAAAAGTAATGATAATCTAATCAAAACATTTTTCAACCCGCCACAAACTGTAATAGCTTCAAGGGTGAGCTCCTAAATTCGAGAAAAAATCTTTCATTAACATTTCATAAAATAAGAAAATCTCGCCATTGGAACCCTTTGAATCTTCCTGTTGAAATCATTTGCGTATTTCGAGAGTTCAATGACAGGTATGGGGCCTCATCAAACACGTTTACTCCAATGATTTCAGATGCGCTTATTGCAATAAGTGCATCTGAAGTCATTGGAGCAAACGTGCTTGCTCAAGCCCCATGACTTTCATTTAACTTTGGTTGACAAGCAATTGAATTGGAAAGGAATGCGTTGTAGCCTTCTAAATTGTTCATCTAACTTGTAACTTCCATATTGCTCTCATCACTACCAGCGATCAAAGGTGGACAATCTGCATCCACTCGTGCTATCGTCGAAGAGTCTAAGGCTGATTTATTAGTTTCCATACAGAGTATAAAGGACGAATTTCTCCAATTGCACAGTGATTTGCATAGGCTTGATGACCGTATGCTGGGGATTGAAAATTCTCTTAGAAATGTTCGTGAAATTCAAGAATCACAGCAAGAGGAAATTGATGGACTGCGTCATTTGCTTGATGAAGTTAAGGAATCTTTTAATCTCGAGGACGTTTTGTGGGAGGTTGAGGAGCGTGAAAGACGGCGCGATAATGCTATCATCCATGGTTTGAGAGAAAAAACCGATGGGACATTGAAAGAGCGTCAGGAGGCTGACATGATAGGCGTTCAGGAAATGTGCGAGGATCTTGGACTTGGGCATGTGAAAGCTGCTACAATGCATCGATTTGGAAAGCTGTCTAGAGACATGGTGCGGTCTTTAAAAGTTCGTTTTCAAGACAGTTTCACTAAGGCAGAATTCATTCGAAAATCTAAAGATTTAAGAAATTCCACCCATTTCAGAAATGCTTTCGTCTCCAATGATTTAGCGAAACAGCAACAGCACGAACAATTTCTCCTTCGACAAGAGCTTCGACGCCAAAAAGCAGCTGGCTTAGACGTAGTAATTTATAGAGGTCAGGTACGGAGTCGTGACTCAATCAAAAATTTTTGTCTGTGATTTTACCATCTGCGTGCTACCCGTCATTGCTGTTATTAAATGCTCGTTCTATTTTGTATAAATTTGATGAACTTCAAGTTTTGGTGAATAATTTTTTACCAGGACTTATCGGAATCACAGAAACTTGGCTAACAGATGAAATCTCAGATAACTTCTTGTCATTGGAAAACTGTCTTCTTTTTCGATCTGACAGAGTTGATCGTATTGGAGGTGGTGTATGTATATACGCTGATCATTTGTACAAACCGCACGTTTTGCAGCAACCGTCTATTGAATGTATTGAGTACATAAGTATTCGACTTCCTGTTATAAATGTTGTGGTGCTTTGTATTTACATCCCGCCGAACTTGTGTTCAAGTACTCATCGAAGTGTCAGTGAGAGTTTGACGTTCTTCGTTGACAAGATTTTAGATACGTACCCGAACTCAAGCCTGATTTTTTGCGGTGATTTCAATGACTTTAACACAAATCTTTTCCGTTATAGCTTTACATGTGTAAATAAAGTTATGGCACCGACACGGGGTAATTCGTTTCTGGATCAGATCTGGATTTCAGAAAATGTGGAGAATTATTATCCAACTCCAGCCACTTCAGATCATTGTTGTGTATTTCTGCCTTCCTCTGTAGCTTCTGTGAGACATCAAAGAACCGTTCGTAAAGTTTTTGACTATAGACTCGGCGATATGCAAATGTTTTTGTCTGATTTGTCATCTTCTAAATTTGAAAAAGTGTACAACGCTGTAAACGTAGATGAGAAATGCATGGCTTTTTATGAGATATTTTTTGAAGCAATGTCCATCATTCCGCAATACGAGGTTGAACTTACAAGCAAGGATAAACCATGGCTTACTCCATTGCTTAAAAAACTCATTAATGATCGCTGGTCTGCTTATCGATCCCGTAATTGGCCGATATATAATCATTTGAAGGACAAGATTCATGTTGAAATTTTCAAAGCCAAAGCGAAATGGAGCAGCAATGTCATCAATAAAGATAAAAATATCTGGAGTGTCGTCCGCGAGTTCCAGGGAAAGCAGCAGCCCTCCGTTACTCCAAAGGCTGGTAATGAGTTGAGTCGATTCCTCCTCGAAGTGTCTGAGATTTTCAAGCTTTCTTTTAACCATGCGCGTTATGAAGAATTGTGCGACTTTGTGGATGAGCACTGGAACGTCGACATTGATCCCTTGGACGTCTATCGTCTCCTGAAGCAATTAAAACTCAGGCCGTCATCAGGATCCGACGGTATTTGTGCTCGTCTTTTGTATGAGAGTGCTGATATAAAATGTGAACCTCTCTGTGACATTTACCGCGCGTCGATAGCGACCAGGAAATTCCCTGACGTGTGGAAACATGCTTTTGTGCGCCCCATTCCCAAGAAGGTAAATCCTACTGCCAATGATTACAGGCAGATTTCATTGCTGCCAATTGTATCGAAGGTTTTTGAGCGCTTAATTCTCTCCGGAATGAAGCATGATTTATTGCGGTTATTTGGTCAAAATCAGCACGTCTTCAGACCACTTGGCTCGACCACTGGAGCTCTGATTGATATCCATGATTGTGTTACATCTTTTATGGAGGATCCTAACAATTTGGGTGTCAGACTGACTTGCCTCGACTTCACTAAGGCATTCGACAAACTTCAGTTTCAGCGCCTAATCAATATCCTTCTGAGTATGGATTTCAACAAGGGGTTCCTTCTATGGTTACATTCTTATCTTGTCGACCGTCATCTCAGAGTAAGTTTGGATGGCAAAGTTGGACCAACGTTCGTGGCCACTTCGGGGTGCCCCAAGGCTCCGTTTTGGGCCCGTATCTGTTTGCGCTGTTTATCGCTGAACTGAAAGTCGACAGTCCTAATCCTCGATTGATCAAGTATGCAGATGACCTGACCCTTGTTGAGTCGTGCTGCAATCGAGAACCGAATCCTTCAAATCTCTCGATAGTGCTGACTTGGTCTGAAGAGAACATGTATTTAAATCACAGTTAATGCAGGCAATTGTTTTTCCATCGTTCTAGGAATTTTTCTTTTGTTCCTTATGATGACATTCAACTGGCTTCCTCCGTGAACATCTTAGGGGTAACAATTGAGAACAATTTGAAATGGAACTGTCATTTCGATCGTGTTACACTCTGTGTTTCTCGACGGTTGCATGTTCTGCGGTCTTTGAAGCCTTACGTGAACAAGAAACAATTATTTGAAGTTTTCAATGCATGCATTATGTCTGTAATTTTGTACGCATCTCCAGTTTTTGGTAAGCTCTCAAGCTCTGTTGTACATAGGGTTGACAGATTAAGGAGCAGAGCTCACCGCATCATTTGCGGGGGAATGCTGTACATGCGATGCGATTCCTGACTTTGCCCAGTCGCGTAATCAACTAGCCTGTAAATTCTTGCAGAAGTGTAAAGATCCTGCCCACCCCCTTCATGGTCTCGTTCAGGACGGTATTTTTTGCCTTACTGTTCAACATCAAGACGGCTCGATTCTTTTTTCTATTGGGCATGTATGTTAAGTAACGGTGATTTCTTGTAATTTCTACTCTTGCTTATTTGAATATTTTATATTTTATATTTGCTATTAGCTTGTTAACTTGACATGAGTATGATAGATGTACCAGTGTATCTTCCTTTTATGGCTACTTTATGCTATGTATGTGCATGTGTCAGACAGTGTATAATGTAATCATGATTTTCATTATTCATCAATAAACACTTTATTATTATTATTATTATTATTCAAAAAAGTCTACAATTATAACATACTTGGCATATGATTTCTAAACCATGAATACTTTAAAATATATGTGCGAAAAATTATATATAGGCCAAAAACTGAATAAAATAATAAATGAGACATAGGCTTGCATTAACTAAATGAGAATAGCTTTGCTGCCATGTCTGTTATGAACAATCGTTAAAACAAGTGTTGAGGATTAAATTCAGTCTGCCCTGGACAGTACCTGTGGGTATGGGTGTACCAGGTTATATCTACCTGAAGAAGTCTATTAACATCAAGAGGTGAGATTTCTAAGTTCAATAGCCGTGGTCTTCATGCTCTAATGATTCAAAATACCGAAAGAAGCTCATTGGAAACATTGCCAGTAATGACTACAATTCATGTGCAGAAAAGTGGTTGCAAAAGATCGTTGTTTACATTGCTAGTACATACGGTATGTAGACTTCTAAGCCTGCTATTCGTAGTTTTAAAAGGGCTTATCTGTTTGTTTGTTGGACTTACAGCCTATGGTCGCAAAATCCACAAAATCAGAAATGGTCCGATTAAGTTTATATGAATCTGAATGAGTCGCAGAATAATTTCGAAGATTTCTGCTATTGCGGATTCGTTGCAGATTTGGTGCGGATGCGGATCGAAAATTCAGAATTGTTACGGGTGCGGATCTTATGCGGTTGATTGATTTCGGATTTTGCGGATGCGGACGCGGTTCATCCACCTTTACCGGCGATGTTTCCTGAATTGTTTAATGTTAAAGGAGCAGATTTTTCTGTCACTTGTTCAAAAAATATGCTTGGCTATCTGTATATCTGAAGAGGCAGACTAATCATTATTGCAGATTTGCACAAGTCGATGAGTGATTTTTCACTACATATCAAATACACCCTTTATCTTTTGAAAATATTTTTCTGTGCTTTGCCTGGACCATCAAGTGTATGATGGTCATATATATCATCTTGTTCCTCCACAGTTACCGGCCACCGGTCATCACCGTATTCCCTATTGCTCGACAGAGCGACGATTGAACTCATTCTTCCCATATATATGTATATTATCCACGTCATGAACGCAGAATATTCACTCTACGATAATAGCTTTTGTGTCCTACACGATAGTGCCGAAATTGACTTTTGTCATACACAAGCCTTCTTTGGCATGATCCTTCCTGCAATACTTTACTTTTGACTTTGTATTTGTGTCTTTATGTGATTTTCATTTATTGAGAAGAAACGCCTACTTATTATTATCATTATTATTATATGTAGTAGGTAGAGTGTCGACTCAAAAAAATGTGAGCATACAGTGAAGATTTATAACCTAAAATATTCAGCTTTTTCCAGACGTTCATGCAGTCTAAAAAAATATTTGATCACTTTTTAAGAAACTATATTTTTGCATAATGTTCCTGTGTCTATATACTAGCGACATGAAGCCACTATATAAGTAGTATGAAACATAGAGTAAGTACATGAGGTAGAGTGTCGACTCAAAAAAATATCTGCATGCAGTGAATATTTTTATTTGAAAAGATTCAGCTTTTTGCGGACATTGCGTTCCCGTGGTCTAAAAATTTCTTTGAGCAGCTTTGAAAAAGCTAAATTTTTGCCAATTTATATACTACCGACATGACGCCCCTTTATAAGTAGTATGAAACATGTTGGATATCAAAAGGAATGAATATTTGCTAACAAGCATCGTAACTAAGTGGAAATAATTCTGATGATCAAGGAAATCTAATGAACGGCATTATAATGGAAGTCTTCATGAAAACGTCGAGATCTTATTGTGCTGTCGTGGCTACAATTTCATGTATTTAATTCAATTTTCAACGTCATGATTTTATGATACACTAAATTTATCTTTCATTTCTTGAATCTGAATAGTGATGTGGAACCATTTACATCTTTTTAAGTCAATTGAAATAATTGTCTTTAAAATAAATAAATGTTCCTTGTTTATACTCGGAAGCACATTCGGTGAAACACCACTCTTCCATGTGGCCGAGTTCCATTTATCCCACTCTCATTCTTTTTGTGCTGAGTGTTTAGCAAGAACGCAGAGTGCACCTATTTTAAAGTCTTAGGTTTGACCCGACCAGGGTTCGAACCAAGGTCTCCCGGACGCAGAGCGAACACTCTACCACAAGGCCACAGCGCCTTTGATTATGTTGTTTTGCTCTACCAGTGGCATTGCTTATGATATGATCAAGCTCAAGAAGATTCTCTTGAGGTCAGCATGATCAAGCAATAGCAGGTCATCGAGTTGTTAATTTAACAAACATCATGACACAGAGGATCTGTAAAGTGATATCATTTCCTTCTGCATTGGTACTATCATGATCAGTCAATTCCGTTGTAATTTCTTCAAAACTGCATAAATGTGCATATCTCACATTTGGAAAACAATTCCAACTGCATTCACCTCTAGTTCATCTAATAATATCGAAACTGTATATATATTCCGCACTGTATATATGTCCGCACTGGGGTAAAGTAAGATCCCATGATCTCGTACCTAATTACTTACAAGATCTAATTGATACATCCACGACTGATCACTTCATGATTGTTGGAGATGTGAATGATCTACGGCATCATCTTCATGACTTCTGTGCTAGTAATGACCTTATTCAACTCGTCCGTCAGCCAACGCGTGGAAACCATGTCTTAGACGTTATTACTAACAAGGCAGACCAATTTGAGCATCCTAAAATCATTGCATCGCTTGCTCGCTCTGACCACAAAGGGGTTTATGTCCAATCATGCTCTATAAAGAAATCCACTACTACGAAGCTCAAACTCCGATCGTTTACGCCATCTTCCTATGCTCAGTGTTGTGCATTTTTAAATTCCATCATCTGGTCTGATCATCTTATGGAGACTGACACCATTGACACTTGAGTCGAAATTTTTACGTACATAGTGAAAATGTGTTTTCATGTTTTTACATCTGAAAAAACTGTGCGCATGAGATCAAGTGACCCAACATGGCTAACCCCGTCTCTTAAAGCACTATCTGATGCCCGAGACAAGGCCCTAACTAGGGGAAATCACGACAAATTTATACAATTGCGTGAGAAATTCTTGACTGTCCTAAAAGAAGCGAAAGCAAAATACTTTCGCAAATTATCAGACAGTAACTGCACAGTACAGTGGAAGTCTATTAACTCACAAACTAAGAAAGACACTAACTTGATTATCAATGACACTGATGCTATTCGCTTGAATGATGAATTCTCGAATGTTTTCTCTGCTCCCGATATTCATTTGTTTGATATGCATACACCATTGTCATCGAACGTCTCCCAGATTACTGTAAGTGAAATGGAAATTGTCCGAATGATACAATCCTTCAAATCAAATTCAATGGGACCAGACGGTGTACCTGGATTTTTTTACAGATGTTTTGCGACCTACCTTGCTTTTCCATTGGCTAAAATCTACACCGCTGCTTGAAGCATGCAATATTCCAACAGGTCTGTAATCTCGCGAAGATTCTTCCTCTTCCAAAACGTGACTCGAATTACAGACCAATTTCCATACCTTCCTTCCCAAGTAAAATTTTGGCAAAGATTATCAGAGACTTTGTTCTGCTCCCGTGTGTTAAGGATCGACTAAATCTAAATCAATTTGGATTTATCCCGAAGAGTTTCGATGGTTGCACAAATGCACTAACTGCCATTCGCTTAACCCTTGCGCAACATTTTTCCGCAGATCCATCAAACCATGCTAGACTGTTAGCAGTTGACTTCAAGAAAGCCTTTGACTCTGTAAGTCACCTGAAACTAATTGAAACTTTGTTTGATCGCTTCGGTTTTGATTCATATGTAATATCATTGATTGAAAGTTTCTTATCTGATAGGTTTCAGCGAGTATGTACAAAAACTACTGTAACTGACTGGAAACCCGTAACGAGTGGGGTTCCCCAAGGGTCTGTCCTTGGCCCCCTCCTGTTTGTCCTCTTGATCAATGATTTTCCTGAAATTGATAACTGCAAGATAATTGCTTATGCCGATGATATTACTGTTATTGAGCTTGTAAACAAAAACTCTCAAAGTAATTTCCAGTCTGCCATTGATCATTTTTGTAAGTGGAGTTCATCTAAGCATCTCTCCGTTAAAACTGTTAAAACCAAATGCATGTCAGTAGTTAGACAATATCAGAAGGCTGAACTCCTAAATGTATACATAAATGACTGTGGCATAGAACAAGTTGAACATATTAACATTTTGGGCATGTTTTTCTCATTTGATCTTTCATGGACCAGACAAGTGTCTGAATTGTATAAAAAGTGTTGCAAGTCTTTATCATTTGTCAAAAGACTTAAGGATAACAGAAATCCAGATTGTATTGTTTGGAAATGTTATCAAAGTTTAGTTTTTTGTCATATATCTTACTGCTATCCTGCGATGTGTGACGTCAGCCAGCACTTATTCAAGAAACTTGAACGCATTGATCGAATTGCCTTACGATAAACCAAGTCTTCAAGTACGTCTCGACAAGGTTTGCATCAGACTCATCAACAAAATTGCTCGAAACAAAAACTCACATCCCTTATCTGGCTTTCTCTCATTGAGGGAAACTCGTAGTGACATTAGACACTGAAGAATCCTCCTCCCATTGCCTTTAAAATCCACACTGTATCGAAAATCTGTTGTCAAATATTCCTCATTCTCGTGACCATGTTATGTGCAGATGTTCCCATTTTATGTACCGCTTTTGTAATAACAATAAAGAATTATTATTATATATATTGGGAATTTAATAAATGCTGAGCTACCACTCTACCTAATATACCTACTCTGGTTTGAAAGTCACTAGATATCAAAAGGAATGAACTTACTAATAGGCATCTCAATGAAGCGGAAATTAAACTGATCATCTATCAAGGAAGTGTCATGAACCGCATTATAATGCAAGTCTTAATGGAAAAGTTGAGATCTTGGCTGAAATTTCAAGTTTTTAATTCATTTTCCGTCGGCATGATTTTATGATTCACCAAAATTATGCATCATTTCTTGAATCTGAATATTAATGTGGACCCATTTGCATCTTTTGAAGTTAATTATGATGTTTTGCTCTTTCAGTGACATGTTTTGTGATATGATCATGCTTTAGAAAATGATCTTATAAGGCCGACTGAGCATTAAAGTAATCCATCAAATTGCTAATTTAACAAACTATAGACCTCTATTGACATGGCACACAGGATTTGTAAAATACTATTCTTCCCTCTGTGTGCATGATCAGTCAAATCCGTGGCACTTTCTACAAAAGTGCAAAAATTTGCGCATCTCACATGTGGTACTCGATCTCAACTCGAGATCATTCAGCAAAATCAAAACTGTATACACATTGAGGATTTAATTAATGCTGAGTTGCTACTCTACCTTACTCTATGGCCTAGACTGCAAAATACCTTTCAATGTCTAACGACCAACTGAACAAGTAAAAAAACGTAAGTAGTAATCCCATGGCAAAATCAAGTGCAGTGCGGTGCAGTGATGAGTCATCGATGAGTCATCAGGCTGACTCAGCCCCCCCTCTGGAAGGAAGTGTGAGGGAGGTGGTCAAGGATGTGCTGGGAGGAATGGGTCCGAGAGGAGGAAACGGGTCCCCCCCCTCTGGAAGGAAGGAAGGAGTGTTCGGGTAAGGGATGGGAAGGAAGGTGATATGAATGTGGGAGGAAAAGAGTGTGGAAAGGGTGGATGTTGGTGGTGATGGGATGAGAAAGGCTGGAATTCGGCATGAAGGAGGCCTCGGATGAGAAAACGCAGGCCAGATTTGGATTCAGCGTGAAATTCTACATCTGTGGTGTGATTTCCAGCTCAATCGGAGAGAAAAAGTTCTGACACCCCCCCTGCCAAACTTCCAACTTTGGTGTGAGAGATGGTAGAAAGTCGTGCAATAGCTCATTTGAAAGCTAAAAGTGAGAAAAATGCAGTGGAAAGCTCAGTTTGGATTCATTTTCTTGGGTTTAGGGAGGAAAATGGCAGGAAACCGTCAGAGTTGGAAAAGTCAGGTGTTGGAGGTTTTGGGATGAGAAAGGCTGGAATTCGGCACGAAGGAGTGGTCGGATGAGAAAATGGAGTGCAGATTCGGACTCTACGTGAAATTTTGGGTTAGGAAGGATGTTTCCAGCGACTTTGGAGAGAAAAAGTTCTGACCTCCCCCCCTCTCGGCAGCGATCTTCCAACTTTGGTTGTAGAGATGGTAGAAAGTCGTGCAATAGCTCATTTGAAAGCTAAAAGTGAGACAAATTCACTGAAAGAAACGGCTTGTTCATATCTACCTTCGTTTAGAGGTGAGACGTCACTTAACATTTTGGGAGATTGGCGAAAAACGACAGTTAGAATTTTGGACGTTTTGGGCTGTAGCCTCAAAACGAAGCATCGGATGGGAAAACGAATTTCAGATTTGGAATCAGCGTCAAATTCTGCATCTGTATGGTGAATTTGAAAGCAATCGGAGAGAAAAAGTTTTGAAGACCCCCTCGGGAGAGCTAGCTTCGATCTTGGCTTCCAGTGGACGGATTTTGTCGTGCCATAGCTCGTTTGAAAGCTGGGAGTGAGACAAATTCACTGAAAGAATCGGCTTGTTCGTTCTGCCTTCGTTTAGAGGTGAGACGTTATTGAAAATTTGGGACCTTGGCGAAAAAACGACAGAGTTAGAATGTTTATGAAAATCGCTCTAGCGGGTGAGGCAAGCCTCGGACGGGAAAACAGAGACCAGATTTGGAATCAGCGTCCCATTCTGCTTCCGCATGCTAAATTTGGAAGTCATCGGAGAGAAAAAATTTTTCATCATTTTTCCGAAAAACGACTTTTAGAATTTTTGCGATGGCTGTGGGCTGTAGAGCCAAAACGAAGCATTGGATGGGAAAATGGAGGTCAGATTCGGATTCAGCGTCAAATTCTACATGAAAATGGTGTATTTCCAGCTCCATCGGAGCACTAGAACCGGAGATAGACGGGATTTTAGTGTTTGAATGATGGGTATTACGTCAGCAGCTGATCGCCACACACTATATAAGTGGAAACTCGGCTTGTGGAAATTAGTTCTCCTCCCGACTGGGTTGGGGTAGTGAACTCTGGAGCTCCGATGATAGCATTGGAAATCTGAAAACCAGGTTTCTGTAAGAAACCGACTTAGAAAATTTCATTGCTGATATCAGCTAAGGCGTCAGACTTAGAGGTTCGCCAGGAGATGGCCTTCGTCTCCAGGCCATAAAAGACTCCAAAACTTTAAAGGTTTGCAACTTTGCTTCTACAAGTCCGTTTGACTTGATTCAAAAAAGTTTCGGTTGCTATTGACCTGCCCTAAGTGATAAACTACTTATAAAATTTCATAAGTAGTGCTAAAAAGTTGAAAAATTTAAATTCACTAGTTTTGGAGGTTTTCTGGGATTTTCGACACTGCTGAAGTCAATGAAAGGATTTTTAGTGATGTCTGAGCCAGTCCTCTCATGTTACAAGCAGCTTTTCACTGAAAGCGAGCAAGACACGGAGAGTTTTGCTGTAATATTCCACTGACAGGGTGTTCCTTCGAGACGGCGGACGATGCCGTAGTGATAAGTATGGCAAGGGAGTGTGTCATAGTTTAGACGGAAACCGCTGGGGCAACTCATGTCTCATGTTGGGAATTTGACACAGTTCTCAACGTAGCACTTTGAACGCCAATCGGTTGAGTCTTAGCTATCTTGTCATGGGTGGCCTCTAAACATCTCCATTGCAAAACGCTGGTGAATCAAGCTCTCTACGGCTTGCTATCAAGCTGATCAAAGTCTGTCAACCTCTTACCAACTCCACCGGTTTTCATGTGCGAACGGTGCACGATTTTCGGTGTGATACTTCCTGTGGGTGATTTCGAGACAGCGGTGAAGTCCGTAGCTGCACGGGACGTGGGCAATGGTAATCCTTGTGAAACCTCTCTGCGTCATGTTTGCAATGTTTCGTCTCAACGTTGTACTCTGACCGCCAGGGCGACATTTAGCTATCTGCCACAGGTTACCTCATAAAATCTCCATTGCACTTGTCTCCCGACAGTTGACCAACCATGCGAGAATTAACCATCAGTTCTTCTTGTCTCTATCACGATGACGAAATGATGAATGGAATGAAGGGAGGACATTCATGCGCCACACGCAACACATCACAGACTTCTCTCTTCGCTAGTGAACAAGCTCTTGTCAGTGTCGTACAAAAGTTTTACTGCAGCACAGGTTGATGTATAGTTAGAAAGTTTGATCATCAACGTTTTATTTGTAAGTCTAGTCAGAAACTTTATCATGTTGTACAAAAGTTTTATTGCAACACAGGTTGATGTATAGTTAGAAAGTTTGATCATCAACGTTTTATTCGTAAGTCTAGTCAGAAACTGTATCATGGTTTGAGTAATGGGCAAAAGACCGTTCCAGGACACCCCATTTCTCAATTTTTTTGCACCTTTAAAAACGACTAAATTTATCAATTTAGGTCATTATTTCAGGTTTTTAAGACCTAAATTCACAAATTTAGGCGTTCCAGGACCAGGACAAAATCAGAAAAATCGGTATTTTTAAAAACGACATAAATTCATGAATTTAGTCCTTTTTTCAGGTTTTAAAGACTTAAATAGATGAATTTAGATCATTTAAAAAGTACCATTTTTTTCAAAAATGGTATTTTTAAATACGACATAAATTCATGTATTTAAGTCTTTAAAACCTGAAAAAGGACTAAATACATAAATTTAGGCGTTTTAAAAAATACCCAATTTTTCAAATTTTTCAAAATCTCAAATTTGTGAATTACAATTTTCACCCTTAAAATCATGACCGTACAAGGACACCGAAAAAGTCAGAAAAGTTAAGAATCTCAAATTTGTGATTATGACATTTTTCATTGCTCAAATCATGACCGTTCAAGGACACCGAAAATCATAAAAGTTAGTATTTTTAAAAGTGACTAAATTCATGAGTTTAGACGTTTTTCAGGTTTTTAAAATATGAGATAACTAAAATTATGTGTCTAATAATATTTGAAGGAATTGGCATATTCTTAACAATAAGTTTAGGTACTTTTACAATTGTCATTTCATCTGGCGTTCTTACAATTCCTGTTGTTGCTCCTGCTTTGCACTCAGATGAACACTCAATTGTAGAGAACATCTGCTTCTCGCATTTATGAAGAAAAGGCATTTCAGTGTAAAGAGCTGTGACTTCCCATTCAAACATTTGAAAGGAAACAATGTATGAAAGAACAAACAGCTGCTACACCCACTTAGACATTTGTAAGACGTGGAATATATATCCAGCAAATCCTACTCCGGCTGCAATGCCGTGAGACAACACACAACAACAATAATCGATATGGCTATTTCAAACAATTGTGCTGAAGACTTATTTAATTTAACAGTGTTTCTTGTCAGTGAAGGTTGTGTCAAAACGCTCTCGTCATACATTTCTCAAAATGAGCCAAGATTAATTTGAAGATAGAAGAAAACAATCGTTGCCGGGGAGGATGAAAAAATTACGAGAGGAATTGAAGAGGAATATATTTTGAGAGGCATGAATTTACAGATTCTTTGAGTGATTTCATAGAGCCAAATGGAGAGAATAATACAATTGTAAACTTACACAAATTCTTGTTGCATGAAAAAAGAAGCAATTCACTCAGTGTTATGTGTAAAATTTTTATCGGTAAGCACATCAACTATCTTCTATCTCTTTGTGATAATGACAAGACATATTTTTATAGTCTCTTGAAGCAAAATGAGATCAATTACCGAAGTTTCATTTCAATTAGGTAAAATTAGCAGACAATTTTCCTATGCTTTGTAGGGTGTCTGTTTCTATTGTACTTTTAAAATCACGACTTAACGTTATCGGAAGATTGACTACAAAAGGATGGATAATTTTCATTGTGTAAAGCAATTATGTGTCATTCCAAATGATTCCATTCTTCTCTCAAGCAATGGTGCGTCTTTTAATGACAATATTGCGCTGACATATTCAATGGAATTTGGATGTGAATCCCCGCTTTGTTATTGCGACGGCCGCACGACACTTTATTTTCAATCTTTAGACCTATGCCATTTCATTATATTTTCTTGAACAATGGTGCGCCATTCAACTAATCAAATCACGTTCACGCGTTAAACTTATCATTCTTGAAATCCGTCTGTTTTATATGAAATGTTATTTCCTGTTTTACATGTACATACAATTACTGTGCCATTCAGCTAAAATACCGTGTTTCAACCAATTAGAACGCGTCCACAGCGTGGACAGAAATCCCATTGTTTAGAAAACTTGTATCTGTCTGTTTTATATGCAATGCTATTTCCTGTTTTATATGCAATGTTATTTCCTGTTGCACATGTAAATACAATAGAGCGCCTCAACCAATTAGAACGCGTCCACGCGTGGACAAATTTACATGTATTTTAATGTATGCAAAGTGGTTGTAACCAAATTGAAATATCCATGTGTTGTTTTTAATTTTACATTTACGGGAATATAATAGAAACATTTTGTCTTCTATAAAAATGAGTAACATTAGAGTCTTCCTAAAAATATACGGCAAACAAACAACAACGAATTTCGATTTAAATAGAATTTCAGAAGATTGTATTCAAAATATTTATTCAAAATATTTCTTTAAAATCGGAAGAAACAAAAGTGGATGAAACCTCAACGGGGAAGAAAATGGAAGAAACCGCAAGAATATATCCTTCGTTATCAAATGAACGTAGTTCTGCTTTAATGGACATTGAAAAAATGAACAAAGAAAAACACAAAGATAGAGTTAGGTATATGAAAGATAAGGAATCTCAATTATTATTAAGATTAGAGCATTATAAAAAATTAAGAAAGAGATGGACTAAAGCTAAGAATGTAACACAAGGAATCGGCAAATTCTTAACAATAAGTTTAGGTGCTTTAACAATTGTTATATCATCTGGCGTTCTTACAATTCCAGTAGTTGCTACAGCTGTAACAGGTACGGGTGTTTTTGCAACTTCACTTGTTACAATGTTAGATAAATCTTTAATAACTAAGAAACGAAAATCATTAAAAACTAAGCATTTACATATTAAAGAAGTCTATGACAAATTGCATTACTACTTTCAAAGAGTATGTGATGATAATGTTATTACGTTAGATGAGATTGACAAATTTGATCAAATAGCTAATGAAGTAAATCAAATATCATTTCAATTACAGTCAGAAAAAGTTGATGATAAGAATAAACAGGATGGCAAAATTTCGAGTGATGGTAGAATTTCTAATGAAGAAAATGACAAAATTGTTTTAGAAGAGCTAAAAACTTTAAGCGAAAATTTAAGCAAAACTTTATTAAACAAACTTTATTAAACAAAACTTAAAACGAGAAACCTTTAAACGAAAAGATGACAGACAACAAAGCAATAAAAAAATAATTTGTTCAGTAAAATGTTTTTGCTGTATTCCAATGTTACCACAAAATTCAAATATTATATTTTAAAAATGGATAAGATTAAAGCTGACAATCTAAAAAGAATTAAACAATTAGAAGAGTTAATAAAACAAAGAAATATTATGAAAGAAAATCATCTTCAACATAGAATGATAAAAGCTGGTATTCAATCTGATATGTTTGAAAAAATGCAGCAAACCGAGCAAGTATAAACTGATTTTGAAAAAACTATGAAACCATTTAAAAATCTTGAAAAAGAACTTACAAATAATGATAAACAAATTGATATAACAGATCAAGAGCACAAAACTATATTAGATGACTATGGATTACTAGAATCAAACATTAATAAGAAATTACCAAAATCTATGCAATTTGAACATTCTATTTCATTTATAGATGGAAAAACAATACCTACATTTTATCTCGGACAAAAAGAAATATTTCCACAACCTTTTCGAGGTTTAATTTTTTCACCAGATAAATCTCCTTTTAGTTTAGATAGAAGTTTTGTTGATCTTTTAAGAGGAGCAGATTTAAATAATTATGCTGTAGAAGATCTCATAAAATATAAAGCTATGTTAGATAGAGTTGGTGTAGTAAAAACTCTTAGACGTTATAAATAATCAGAAAATTTATTATCAACGGGAGTTAAAGTAGGAACAGGATTACAAAAAGAAACAACTGTATTCTTACCAGATGATCCACAAGAATTACTAAATAGATTAAATATTTTAATATCTGCAATAAAAGAAGGACATAATTCTAGTTTCAATGAAATTCATGCTATATTGAAAAGACTGTTAGAAAAGAAGATTCTAAATGAAGAGGATTATAAAAGTATAACGAACCGATGGTTCTAGGGCTTCGTCCGTAGCTGAAATATGTTGTTGTTTTTAATTTTTTTATAAAAAATCTTTATTTAAAATTTTTAGTTAAAAAATGTGTTCAGCAGATTTAAACAAAATTAATAATCATTTAAAAAATTTGACAGAGATTTTGGGTTCATCAAAATTTAGTACGACGTTAAAAATTATAACAACTACTTCATCACACACACTTGTAATTTAGAACCCATTCTACATTTGGAACAAAATAAAAATTATCAAATTGCATTGACTAGTTTCTCCACATTTAACACTATTCAAAATGTTATAAAAGATGTGAATGATCAATTCAGATATTCTACTGATAAAGGCAAAACGTGGAAAGTACTAACTTTTCTTCCTGGTTCTTACGAAGTTGAATCAATATCAAATGAAATTAAGAGACATTTAGATATACCATTTAAAGATAAGAAACAATTGCATTTTGCAGTTGAACCGGCAGTTAATAAATTTTCTCTTACTTTAGACGAAAATCATCAAGTTGATTTTAATCATGATAGATCATTGTCAAAGCTATTAGGATTTAATAAACAAACCTATAGTCAAGGTTATCATTTAGGTGAGAAGATTCCAAAAATAACTGAAATAAATTCAATTGTTGTACATTGTGACATTATTGAAGGAGGATATATAAATGGTACATTGTCAAATTTGATATTCAGTTTTCTAGCTTTTACTGTACCCATTGCTTATAGATTAAATGTATTTCCACAAACATTAATATATTTCCCTATTAGAAGAAAAACTATTAACAACATTAACATTAGAATCACTGATCAGAAAGGACAAGAAATAAATTTTGGAGGTGAAGAGATTATGATAGATCTTTTGGTTCGAGAGGTATAAACTCCCGTTCGAGAGGTATAAACTCCCACGCCAAGCTAGAGAAGTTTAATTTTCTTCTTCTTAAAAAATAAAAATTAAATTAAATTTTTTTATTAAAAAATGAGTGAAGTGCCCCCATTAAATAAAAAAAAACTTAGATTTAATTATCATCCAAATTTATCTAATAAAGTTTTGTCAGTTATTTGCGGAAGATCAGGTTGTGGAAAAACGTATCTATTATTTTAAATTTTAACGACTCCAAAGTTTTTGGATTATAACAATCTTATAATTTATACAACAACAGCAGAACAACCCGTCTATCAATTTTTAAAATATGGATTTGAAAATAATCTTTAAAAAACAGCAATTGCTTCATTATTCAAAGAATAGGAAAAATCTGAAGATGAAGAAGAAATAAGTTCGTGGTGTGAAGAAGCAGCAAAAAATAATCAGTTAGTTGATTCCAATAAAAATAAGCATATAAAGATACAATTAATAGATGATAGTGGTAATATGCAAGATCCTAGTAAACTAGATAAAACAATGAAACATTGTGTAATTTTTGATGATTGTGTTATTGATAGAAATCAGTCAGTTCAGAGAAATTATTTCACAAGAGGTAGACATAATAACTGTAGTGTATTTTATTTAACACAAAGTATGTATTCATTAGACGGAAGTGTTATTAGAAAGAATGCAAATATATTTATACTATTTGAAATAAATGCAAGAAACTTAAGTGATTTGTTAAGAGATTTATGTGTAAGAAATGAAGATGAATTTAAACAATCGTGTAACAATGCTTGGTCAAAAGATTATGGCTTCATTACAATTAATATTGATAAAAAAATTCATGAAAGAGTTATAGAACATTTGTTTGCCGAGTGATAAAAAAATATACAAATATAGTGTTATAATATTTGTATATTTTTTTTATTCTATGTATATATCAAATTTGTCTATCTTAGAAATTAGAAAATTAAAAAGGTAAAGTAGTTATTCCATCAGGTAAAATTTTTCTTTTATCATCAAATGGATCTAATGCTAATTTATGTTCTTCTTTTAAATACATTTTATGTTTCTTTGAATTAAGTCTATAATTACATGCTGTTTTTATTTTATTATTAAATAATGCATCTTTATAATCTTGAAATGTTATTTGATTAGCCACTGATGCCTTTGAAATTCCTTTTAATGTTTTATGTGTTTTAATATTATTAGTTGTATCATAACAGTAACTTTTAGATTTAAAAAATATAGCTTCTGTTATGAAATCTTCATTTCCTAACTCATCTTTTACTTTACATAATTCTGAAGGATGAATAAAATCTTTTATTTTATCTATTTCTTCATCAAGTGCAGAATTATACGGTACTGTTAATTCTAAGGAAACGGAATCCGTATCTGTAAAGTGTAATTTATAGTTTTTGCCATAAGCAGGTGCTAAATAATCATATATAAATCTATACATAAATAGTTTAGCTAATTCTAATATAGTGAATCCAATAAAATTAAACTGATCATGTTTTACGCTGATTCGACGTAAATGTACAGCACATAGTTCATCACTAAATCTAGTAGTTATTTTATATGTAGGTCTCCTTGTTAAATTTTGAAACCTATCTTTATCATAAACTATTTCAATATTTTGTCTATTACGCACATTTTCTAAAGTCTTACCATAAAATGCATTATTCATTAATTTGGAGAACACGTTTCCAAAATCATCTTTATTTCTTTTAGCTATTTTACGTTTTTCAATATTGAACTTTATATAATTTTTTAACCATTTAGATTTTTGATAAAATAGTTTTCGATGTATTTTGGTGAGAATCATCCCATGTTCTAAATACCAATCTAGCATTCTTCCTTCAACAACATACTTTCCTTTATTACTTTGTGTTAACATAAGTTTTTTTGTTGGTCTATATTTGTTAGGAATTATAGATTTCTGATAATCTGAAAAATCTTCTATATTGGGAATTTTGTTTTCGGGACAGAAAGGAAAATATTTTGTTTTATCTTTTATTTCATCAGGATATACTAAATCAACTTCATATATATAACCATGATTAAAATTTCCATCATATGTATTTGATAATCAAGAATATTACACCATTCCATCTCACCTGTTGGTAATTCTTGTATCATGCAAGAAGAATATTAGCTATTAAAATCATAATATAACAACAAATAGTTTTCTCTCATGATTTCATCAACTGCTGCTTGACTAACTTCATTTGATATAAGTCCTTCTATATTTTGATTAAACAATTTTATAAACTGATCGCTTTCCTCTGGAGATAAAGGTTTCATTATTCCATAATCATCAGGATTTACTTCTCTATTGTAACACTGTACATAACGATTCTCTGAATCTGATGAAACTCCACCTCTAATTCCAGATTCAAAAAATAATAATTTATCATATGTATTTTCTTTATAATGTTTAAGTTTAACGGACTTTGTCCTAGAGCCATCGGCTTGAACACCAGTATGTTTTAATCCTGCTAACCATGTTAAACCTGGTGTAGAATAACAATAACATGGATCTATTCCGTAATATTCTAAACACATGTCACGAAAGTTTTCAAAAAGATCAGCAAGGATTAATACATCTATCTGAAGTTATTTCATTGTATAATCATACATTGTTTTACAATTTAACTCTCTCCAATTTTTTTCAGCTTCTGCATAGTCTTCTTCAGATAATTGTGATTGTTTTAATGTTGATTTAAATTTATTTATTGGAGGAAGTTGTTTTTCTTCCATAATTTTATTCACAGAATTAAAATCTCCAGTTAAACCAGTCTTCGACTGTGAACCACAGGTTAAATATTCATACGGAAATATTCCTTTTAAAGGTTTTAAATTATATTTATTTAATATGTTACATTGTTCAGGTTTCAAAGTTTTTCCCATAACATCAAATGAATAAGGAGTAAAAAATCTAAATGCATCTAAAATTCTAATACAACCTAATTGCATTGAAAAATATTCTTCTTCTGTTTTGCATAGTACATTTATTTGTTGTTGTTGTAATTTTTCAGATGAAAATAAATCTTTCATTACTAGATGGAAATCATATTAAGAACCATTGTAGAAATATAAAGGAACAAAGTTATATTTAAATTTATTAGCATTAAGATTACAAGAATTATGTGCTGCACCTCTATGTAATCCATTTAGATGATCATGATCTTTTACTCTGTCAAGATATCTACCTTTGCCATTTTTATAATTTTTTGTAAATTCTTTTCCACAGTAATAACAATTTGTTTCATCATTAAAATGATATTTTTCTTCATCCGTTAATGGAATCATTGGTATATTTGTTTCAAGCAATTGTGAAAAACTACATTGTAATTCTTCTACTTTCTTTGTAAACATTTCTCAACTATCTTCACCATAGTATTGAAAATATTCTGATTTAAATAATTCAGGATAATTTGAGTGAATGTACATTCCCCAACATAATGGTTTTTGTTCAAATAAATATTTTTCTTTACTTTGCTCAGATGCACTTTTTTCATAATTATCATTTTCAGAATCGGGCGAAGCCCTAGAACCATCGGTTCGATTTTGTGTCATGTTAACATTATATGCTTTGAAATAACAATAAATAGTAAAAGGTACTTTATTTTTCAAATAATGTCTATTATATTCTAAATAATCATCTTTTAGAAATGTGTTTCTGACTGCTTCATTTTGTTGACAATTCTCCAAATGTCTATTCATTTCTTCTAAAGTTCTAAAACTTGTCATACATTGGAGACAGGGAAAATTAGCATTATCTGAAGTTTTTGTAAATATAGAAACATCTTTACACAATATAAAATGACCCTAATAATATAATATATTCGCTTGTGCTGGTTGTTTTGTTTGTTTTAATTTTTCAAATTTATCTTGATATATTTCATGTGTTTCATCAATTTGTCTTTGTAAATCTTTTTCAGACTGTTGATAATTTTGATTTAATATTTGTAGCTGTTGTTCATATTCTTTATTATATTGTTCTTCATATTGCTGTTGACATTTTTTAGACATTCATTTAATTCTTTATTTTCGTCATTATTTAATTCTTTATTGTCTTTATTTAATTCTTGAATCGTTTCTATCTTATTTTCATATTTATGGCCATATTCTTGTACTAATATTTTTGTTTGTTGTTGATAATCTGTTTTACATTTTTGTAAAATTTCATGTAAATTTTGTATGCTTTGTTGATATTCAAAAGATAAAGATAAATAATCGGAATCATAATCATAATTATATTTACGTCCTTTAAAATTATTATGATTAATCATTATTGGTGATAATGTTTTAACAATTTCAAATTTTTCAGTACATATTATATTTCCTTGGTAAAAAATATTATGATGCATGTAATTTCCTCTATCATTATATACTATTTCCGATTGACATAAATTTTTATTATTCAAATAAAATTTTTTTGAATCTGAGTAAAATGGAGTATTATTACCAATAGAAACATAATTCACATTTAATTCAAAAACATTTACTTCTATTAAATTTTTATTCTTTTTATGAAACTTTATTAACCTATTATAATCATATGGAAATTCATCTAAGCCATCAGAGAGATCAAATTCATTTATGTATTCTTCTTTATTGTAATGACTTAGTCTTTCTTTATGATATTCTGCAGGATGTAAATGTGCTATAATACTCCACAGAAAACAATAATCATCTTCATTTTTTATGTTGATTATTTGTGGTGAACTGAAAGGTAAAGGAACATAACTACCACCAGTATTATTTTTATATTTATCAATTACTATTTTCTTAGATAGTATTTTAACAAATCTCCAACCAGATTCACGTAACTGGGCTTCAATTATACAATTTTCTAATTTAAGTATCATTTGTTCAAATATGGGTTGTATATCATTTACATTATGAATTTCTTGTAAATTTGTAAAATGACCTTGTATTATTTCTTCAGGATTTCCATCAGGTCCAGTTTTTGTATAAAGTACTTCTACATTCATATAACATTTGAAAGATTTCTTAAATATATTATAAAAGTTGGATAGAATATCAGAAAAAGTTTCATCGGTTTCATTATGTTCAACGGGCGAAGCCCTAGAACCTTCGGTTCGTACAGATTCATTAAATAAATATTTTATATCTGTTACAGCTTCATCAAATTCATCTACTTCGTTAAATTCATCAGTATCGCTAAATAAATATCTTTCATCTGGTACGGGCGAAGCCCTGGAAGACATCTCCGATGTCCCGTGTACATGTTCATCTTCACTATTAAAAACCTTTTTATATTCTGAATGTGAATAATCATCAAACATTTTTTTAACTTTTATATCAGTAGGCATGTTTCTAGATAGTTTTTATAATTATTTAATTTTAATATATTTCCTTCATCAACTCGATCTACTTGTACATTTTGTAAATGCATTTTACTATTTAAATTAGATTGATAACTTCTTTTTGTTTGCAACTTTTTTTACATAAGACACAATAAAACTTGGTATTTTCCATTACAAATTTTTAAAGAAAAAATTTGTGTTTTAATTTTAGATATAAACATTCTAATATCAAGGTCTTGAGAGTTAATATATATTATTATATATTTCACGTTCCTAAGTTATTTTATTTTCTTTATCATATTAAGTTTTATCATATAATGTTTTATCATATTAAGTTTTATCATATAACATTTTATCATATTAAGTTTTATCATATAACGTTTTATCAAAAGATAATTTAAATTTATTTTCACTAACTATTGATTCTTCATCATCATCATCAATTGATTCTTCATCATCATCATAAATTGATTCTTCAACATCATAAATTACACTTTTTGTTATAGAATGACATTCCCTGATAGGATACCATTCTCTTATTGGAATATCTAACTCTAAACTACATTTTTTATCTGATAATAATATAATAGAGAAAAATATTGGTCTTTGATCTCTTTTGGAAAATTTAATAACACCACCATAATCTGAATCACTTTTAGTTTTTATTAAAGATGATAAAACTTTAAATTGATTAGACGTAAATCCTAATTTAAATTTTGTAGACCCGACACATAGTTGTCTAACAGTATCTTCAACTATACCATCATTATTATTTTCAATTGTAAGAAAATGAAATTTAGATAAATTTTGATTATATGTAGTATTAATATCATGTTGAGATATAAATTTTTCTTCACTTAAATTTTTATAATCACTAATATTTTTATAATCTTTTTTACCATTTACACCATTTTCAGATGTTTCAGAATCATCATTTATATTATCATCATCTATATTATTATCATTATTATTATTATAAGATTCTTTAAAATTATTATTATAAGATTCTTTAAGATTGGGCAAAGCCCTAGAACCTTCGGTTCGTTTATTATGATTATGATTATGGTCATTGTTAATAGTATAAGGTGAAGTCCACATATAAATTTTTTCTTGTCGAGCTAAACCATTTATATAAGATTTTAATAAAATAAAAATTAAAATTTGAATATAATCCTATATAAGCATCATCATCATATCTTTGCGGCATTTCTAATGTTTCTTGTTTATAAATTGTGTCTCTATAATATACTTGACATAATAATTCTTCGTTATGTTTTTTACTCTCGATATGAATATTATATTGGTTTTGTTCATCAACAAATAATCTTATTTTTTCCTTTGAAAACTATTTTAATTTTTTAACTTATTCTTTAATATTGATATAATTGATAATTTTATTTTCTATCCAATCAGTATTACTAATCGGCAAAACTGCTCTAATAAATCCGTAAACATTATTATGTCCTATTGTAACCATATTTTCTTTATTCAATTCCACATAAGCTACATCATTATATTTACTTACAATCTCCATAAATTTAATAAATGGATCACCTGGAAAAATACAATAATTAGTTTCTATAGAAGGTAAACCTTTAGTCTGTTCTCTAAATATTTCGGCTTGTAATTCAAATAAAATATTTACATCTATACAAGGATTATTATTATTATTATCAAAACATTTATTTTCAAATCCCGTTGATCTCGTCGAATAAGAAGAACAGGATAATGCGGGCGAATATAATTTTTTTAAATTTGGTTTTTCCATTTTTTTATTTTTATTAGAAAAAATTTTATTAAAGTACAAGACACGCTACTTGACGCAATAGATAAAGTGCAACGAAAAATTAATAAAGTTATCACGAAGTTGTTGGACATTCACACACGCAAATTTTAAACGGACCAAAGGTCCTCAGGTTACTAACCAATCGTAAATATTTTTCCCAAAAGTCAAATTTAATCCTAAAAAATGCCTATAATTTATAAACACAATCTTAAGCATTTTGCTTCAAATCAAAAAATTGCTCATGAACCATCTATGAAATCTGTTTACCATTATGACAGTATAGAAACAATTCAAAAAGAGGGGGCTGGCATCTTTTCTGGTATAGGAAGTATCGTTAACTTAATTAAAAATTATAAAGATTTGATTAAATCTGCTGCAAAAGGAGCAGCTGCTCTAGGTAGTACAGCTAGTGCAATATCAAATGCTGTTAAGTCTCAAAACGAATTAAAACAACTAGAAGCTATTCGTAAACTTAGGAATGATTCTGAAGAGCTAAAAAAATTAGAAAAACTTTCAGAGGAAACAAAAAACAAAATTGCTAACATAGCTGTGGGGGGTGAAACCTTGAGGAGCGGAGCTCCGTCTGATAGTAAACAGGAGAAGAAATCAGGCGTAACCATAAAACGTTCAATTGAAGAAATAAGAGGTAATGGTCTAGCAAAATTCTAAAATTATATTTTAATAAAATTTTTTAGTAAAATTTTTTTTTCTATTTTAATAAAATTTTTTAGTAAAATTTTTTAGCAAAATTTTTTAGTAAATTTTTTAGTAAATTTTTTTCTGTGTGTCAGAAAAACAAAAAGTCAAATTATTTTTTATAAAAATGTCTTCGCTTATCGAAAATAAATTTAGATTAGACGATCCCCCGTTCGTCAGTTACAATCAAAAAAAGAATGACTATATAAGAATTGCTATGAATCCCGGATCTTCTAGTAGAGTAAATACTGGAGGTGATTTAATTTTTGAAGTTGATAATCAGCAGAGTTATTTATATTTACCTGATTCCTTTTTACACTGTGAATATTCTTTATATAGTGATGCTAATTTTACAACACCATTATCAGATACCGATAATATTGCATTAGAGAATAATTTCTTTCCAAGATTATTTACACAGATGCGTTTAGATGTTGCAACTCAAAATATAGAAACAATAAGTGATTCTCCAGGTGTAATTGATTCAATGCTTCGATTTGTAACAATTGGTGAAAATAATAAAAAGTATGAAATCGAAGGTTGGTTTCCTGATACGAATGATGGTATAATTGTTGATGATTTAACTCACGCTGGAACAGATGCAGCAGGAATTGCGAAAGATGTAGAAAATATTGCAAAACATTTAAATAAAACAAATAATGATGCATATTAAGAAAGACGTGAATTTAACAAGAAAAGTAAACAGACAGTAAATTGGTCATTGTCTCCATTATTCGGATATTTAGATTATGATAAAATATCATATCAGTTAAAATTTAAATATAATTCTCCAAGTTTTGATAAGAACAACAATCTTTTTCATATTAATACAATTCGAAGTTTACAAGTTTCATTAAATCAAACCCGTTATCCAATTGATCCATTAAGATTCGATGATACCAATAATCAATTTATGGAAGGATATGATTCTTATCGAAATCTTTGTATAGAATTTGGAGTTGAACCACAATTAACTCCTGGAGATTGGAGACATTTATATCCTGTTTTCTGTTTCGATTTAAGTGCACAATCTGAAGATATTATCAACACTAGTTGTGATGTAACAATTAATATTGAAAAGAAAGATTCCACAACTTCATTGATGGCTTATGGTTTATTGCTAGAAGATGTAAATATTCTATTGAAATTCTTAATGGAAAGATGGCTAGGATAGGCTAAAGCCCAAGACTTCGTCGATTAATTAATCTTTTTTTTCATAACTTAAAATCTTTTCATAACTAGAATAGATTAAAATTTTTGATAACTTAAAATTTTTTTATTAAAAATCTCGCAAGCGAAAAGTAATAATAATAAAACAGTTGAATTAAAATTACGTAATATTGTTGACAAAAATACCCCTAAAACTATTACGATCAATAAAAAAAGTATTACATAAGTAAACCAATGATAGAGAATATTCAATTACAAGAAGAAAAGAATGGCGGGATTCTCCCATTAATTCCACTAATAATAGGTGGCATAGCAGCTGCAGGAAGTGTTGCAGGTGGGACAGCTGGTATTGTCCAAGCAGT
Source organism: Prostheceraeus crozeri (assembly GCA_907163375.1). NCBI lineage: Eukaryota > Metazoa > Platyhelminthes > Polycladida > Euryleptidae > Prostheceraeus > Prostheceraeus crozeri. The sequence continues at coordinate 598,709 of CAJQUW010005058.1, read as the reverse complement.
AAATAAAAATAAATCAGAGAAGGCAGCATTAGAAGAACAAAAACGTCATAATAGAGAGTTAGAGAAAGTTGCTAGGGGTGAAGGAGTAGCAGATAATTTCATTAGTAAACTAAATTTAGTTGATGAAGGAGAACGAGTTCTTAAAAATATTCTTCACAATGTTGATGATTTAATTGAAATTAAAGAAACTAAAGATGGTTCTGGAATATATCTAAGTCCTAGTATGATTCGGTAATAACCTCAGGACCTTTGGTCCGATAAGGTAAAACATTTATTTTATCTTTTAAATTGAATTCTACAAATTCCGAAAATTTAATTAAATTAAAAATTTCTAATTTAGATTTATTGAATTATCTATTAAACAAAAATAAAAGCTCAAATTGTCAGCATATTGGAGGTGACATACAAAAAACATTAGAAAACTTTCCTGGATTTATTTGGAGTAAATATTCGAAAGAAAAACATCTTCCTGGTCATTCATATACCGGTCCAGGAACTCGATTAGATATAAGACTAGATGAGAATAATAATCCGAAACCAGGTGAAGAACCAATAAATAGAGTAGATGCCGCCGCTTATAGACATGATTTAGCTTATCGAAATCATGACCTAAGTTCTCGACATGTTGCTGATAAGAAGATGATACAAGAATTAGATAGTATTCAAAATCCTACATTTAGAGAAAGAATTGAAAGAATGTTTGTTAAGAAAGCTTTACAAGCAAAAATATTATTCGGTCAGGGTTTAAATGAAACTCATAACACTGAAGCGACAGCAAAGCTGTCTGAGAGCAACGCTCGAACTTATGACTCCGAAATTCATAAAGAATACAGAAGGCCTAAATATTTATTGAAAGTAAAAGTATTTAATAAAGATGATATTTGGAGTGCTGATCTTATTCATATGCCGAATAAAAGGGACTACAAATACGCATTGACCGTTATAGATTTATATACACGATACGATTGGGTAAAGCCTTTAAAAAATAAAAGTGGTCTATCAGTTAAATATGCGTTTGAAGAAATCTTTAAAGAAAGTAATAGAAAGCCAAGGAAATTGTTTGTTGATAAAGGGTCGGAATTTTATAACCGAAACGTTCAGCCACTATTTGAAACTGTTTATTCCACAGAAAATGCTGGAAAGGCTGTAGTAATAGAGCGTTTCAATAGATCATTGAAAAATAAAATTTTTAAGAAATTTACTGAGCAAAGAAATCAGAAATGGTTGAAGATATTACCAGGAGTTGCAGAAGAGTATAACAATAAGATTCATTCAGGTATTGAAGAAACTCCAAAGAATGCTTCTGACGATCCTGATTTGATACGAAAGAAAATATTCGAAAATAATTATTCGAATGAGAGTAATCCGAATTTACAGAAACTTAAGCCGAAATTTAAAATTGGAGATAGAGTTAGAATATTTAAGTATAAGAATAAATTTGAAAAAGGCTTTGTTGGTTATTGGACTAAAGAGATATTTGAAGTTTGTAAAATAAATCAAACTTATCCGATTACTTATGAAATTGAAGATTTAGATGATGAAGATATCAGAGGCTGATTTTATCAAAATGAATTACAACGAAGTGATTTTTAATTATCATTATCATTATTATTATTGAAACTAACGTTTCGGGAATTAAATTCCCTTGTTCAATTCTAACATAATATCAAGAAATGGTACCCCTTTTTGTAATTTAAATAAAACATAAAGACATAATTGCCCACAGTAATTAGTTCCTGGTTTTTGAATTTGAAACGTATTATAAGTTCCATTGACAAGTAATTTTTTAACTTCGTTTGTAGGTGGAAGTCCGTATTAGTCAAAATAGTAATTATCTCCGTTTATATTAGACGTACCTGCAGACCAATGTACTCCTTTTTCATCTGTTGTGTGAAGATTTGTTATGAAATTTATAGTTATTGTTGGCTTATTTTTTAGGAATTGTAATTCGTCTCTCATCAATATTTGAAAATTCTTTATTCCCAATTGATTTGCGATTTTCTTTAGATCAAAATTCGTTGTTGCTTGTGTTCCATATAATTTTAAAAACTGATTTATGTTGCTCATTTTATAATAAAAAATTTCTTAAGGGACCCCTAGAAGTCAGAAGGGAGGGGGTAGTAGAACTACGTTCATATGATATTGAAAGATACATCCCCGCGGTTTCTTCCACTTTTGTTTCTTCCCCTTTTAAAGAAATATTATTAGACACATGATATATTTTAAAAACCTGAAAAACGTCTAAACTCATGAATTTAGTCATTTTTAAAAATACAAACTTTTATGATTTTCGCTGTCCTTGAACGGTCATGATTTTAAGGGTGAAAATTGTAATTCTCAAATTTGAGATTCTTAACTTTTATGATTTTCGGTGTCCTTGAACGGTCATGATTTTAAGGGTGAAAATTGTAATTCTCAAACTTGAGATTTTGAAAAATTTGAAAAATTGGGTATTTTTAAAAACACCTAAATTTATAAATTTAGGTCTTCATAACCTGAAAAAGGGTTCAAATTCATGAATTTATGTCGTTTTTAAAAATACCATTTTTGAAAAAAATGGTACTTTTTAAATGATCTAAATTCATCTATTTAAGTCTTTAAAACCTGAAAAAAGGACTAATTTCATGAATTTATGTCGTTTTTAAAAATACCAATTTTTCTGATTTTGTCCTGGTCCTGGAACGCCTAAATTTATGAATTTAGGTTTTAAAAACCTGAAATAATGACCTAAATTGATAAATTTAGTCGTTTTTAAAGGTGCAAAAAATTGAGAAATGGGGTGTCCTGGAACGGTCTTTTGCCCGTTACTGGTTTGCAAAGTTAGTGTAGTCAAAAAATTTACCGCGACGCAGGTTTGTGAAAATAAAGTTTAATCATTGACGTTGTATGACTGACCGAACTCATCACATCACTGGAAAGTTTTAGAAGGTTTTACTGCACAGTGTAGATTGTCTTGTAACTTACTTTCACAATGTTAGAAAGTTTTATTGGAGACAGTTGTCAACTGTTCCCTTATTAGAAAATTCAAACTCCATGACTGTTAGATTAGCTTCATCAGGTTTACTAAGAGCAGTCTTGTGCTGCAATGAGAGTTTAGAATGTTATATGAAAACAGTTGTTATTATCTTTTCTATATTCCTTTAATCGCGACGCCCATTAACTTAAAACCAGTAAACACTTTGAATTTATACTTTACTTTTCTTCTTTCCCAGCTGTTACTTTCGTACCTTTCCCAACCAACGTACAAGAGAGAGTGAGCTGCGGAAGGATGCCCTGCTCTTTCAGTCACTTTCAAATTTTAAGATGTTACCAAAGTTTTTTATCAATTTTCAAACCACCGCAGCTAACTCTCTAACACTTCTCACATTACATCAGAAATCATTATCATACCATAGATCTTACAATAAAATGAACGTCATTAAAGTCATAGCATTTCATTCACATTCTTGGTCTTCACTTTCTTCTTCATTACCGTAGTCTTCAAGTCTTCACATTAAGTTCATAGCATCCTTTACTGGGTGTGACATTAGCACGTGGAGGCTCTTGTTCACTCAACAGTTCTTGGACCCTAAATGCCACACCCGACGGCGGGACAACTGACGACTGGGGCGACCGCCCTCAAAACCCATTCCGTAATGGGAAACAGGGGGTCGGGACTTCCGCGCGATCAGCTGCCGTGAGAGCCTTCTCATGAAACGCCACCGTCCTCTCTTTACTAGCTTGCTCTTCTTTTGTCTTCTCCCTTCGTATCGTCTTCGTTCGTCTCGTTCTCCTCGTCCGTCATCACATGAAAAGACGCGGCTTTGTGTCAGTATCAGGCATAATTCATTTCATTATCATTATCATTAGAACAATTACACATTTACATTTACAATCACATAACATAAAGATTCACTTCAATTACATTAGCATTAATTACATATTACCACGTGACGGGAACCACCGTTAACCTTCGGAACTACGTTCCGAAGGTGATCACACTCCAGCGTCAACAAAAAGATTTTTGATTGTTTTTATTACACTATACATTTACATTTATCTTTAAAATTACTATCATTTACAAAATGAATCTTTAGTTATAACATATCTCCCTCCTTGAATCAACCCGATTCAACCTCTAATGGACACAATTTATTAACTGGTCTCCGATAAATAGATCCGTCATACTTCACGTCAACTACTCGTACAACACCATCTGAACCCGGAAACACTTTCACGATTCTTCCCAACTTCCACTTCTTACTCAATGTTATTGGATCTAAAACTATCACCATCTGATCTTCTTTAAAATTCACTGAATCACGTACCCATTTACTTCTGCTCTTATAACTATGCAAAACTTCTTTTTGCCATTGGGTCCAATAATGTTGTACAAGAGTCAAAATAAGTTTCCATCGTCTAGTTGGATGCAAATCAACGTTCTCATCACTACTTTCCAAGACACTTTCAGGATTTATTCTTCCAATCAAAAAGTTATTCGGAGTCAAAGGTAAAGCATCATTTAAGTCCGAGCTAGCAACAGTCAACGGCCTTGCATTAAGCAGCGATTCAACCTTACAAAAAGCTGTAACTAGTTCTTCATCATTAATTTCTGCCTTAGATAAAATCGAATACAAAGCTCTTTTAGAGGCTTTAATCATTACTTCAAAAACACCTCCGAAGTTACTTCCATAAGGAGGATTAAAATGCCACTTTAACTTTTGAGAAAATACATTTAACTTATCTTTTTCCTTCAACATTAGATTACGTATTTCTCTTTCAGCTTTTATGAAGGTTCTGCCGTTGTCTGTTACTATCTCACGTGGACATCCTCTACGATCTATCATTCTTGATAAAGCATTAATAAAACTGCTAGTTTCTAGCGAGTAAGTCACTTCAAGGTGGACTGCTCTAGTTTGTAAACAAGTGAATAAAGCTAAGTATCTTTTGAACCTAGCCCTACCACGTCCACTCTTTGTTAAGAAAGGTCCAGCAAAATCGATTCCAACTACTGCGAAAGGCTGTAAAGGTTTCGAAATTCTGAACTGTGGAAGAGGAGCCATAGGAGGCTGAGTCGCTTTAGCGTTGTTAATCTTGCATGGTATACATTTTCTCTTTACTGATCTTAAAACTTTTCTGACTTTGATAATCCAAAAACGTTTATGCAAATTATGAAGAGTAGCATTGGTACCAACTGGATGTCCAAACTCCTCGTGTGCATCCTTAACAATCAATTCCGTTAGAAAATGATCACAGGGCAAAATGATAGGCAATTTGGACTCCATATCTAACCACTCGATATTTTGCAATCTAGATTTAGACCGCAAAATACCGTCATTATCCAAAAATGGATTTAACTTTTTCAATTTACTTTTAGCTATCACTTTAGGATCATTCACTGACTTAATCTCTTCTGCAAAAGATTCTCTTTGACATACTTTTATCAATGCCCTCTCGGCCCTTTGCCACTCTTCAAACTTTAATTCATGTGTGAAGATACGATTCTCTTTCTTTTGTTTACAGTTATAAATAAATCTATAAACATAACCCACCCTCTTTGTTAACTTTCTTTTATCAGACCAGTGTCTGGGATGTAACTTGAAATCTTCATTCATTATATTAGTAAAAGAACAGTGGATGACTTGTTTCTCTTCTCTTTCAACTATTTCACTTTCATCAAACACACTTGGACCTACAGGCCATTCACTTTCTTTCTGCTGCAAAAACCCTGGACCATGCCACCATAAGTCATCTTCCTTTAAACTGTCAACATCTTCACCTCTCGTTGGAATATCTGCAGGGTTCAACTTCGTGTTAATATACCTCCACTGTCTTGGTTCACTCACTGACTGGATTTCGCCCACTCGGTTGGAAACAAACGGCTTAAAATACTTGGCTGGACGTCTTATCCAGTACAGCACATTTGTGGAGTCTGTCCAAAAAACAACGTCGTTCATGTCAAAATTTAAGGCTTTTGTCACCGTCAGCGCTAGTCTTACAGCTATAGTAGCCGCCATAAGTTCCAAGTGCGGAATTGACTTGGCTTTTAATGGAGTTACTCGTGTCTTGGAAATGATCAAGTTAACGTGGAATTCGTCATTACTCATCGTTCTTACATAAGCAACTGCTGCATAAGCGTCTTTCGAAGCATCTCCAAAAACATGAATAGAAAAAGGTTGGTTAGATTTAAGATGGAGAAACCTCTCAATTCTTATAAGATGCAGCATCTGGATTTGATTTAACCACTTAACCCAAATTTTCACAAGATCATCTGAAAGAGGTTCGTCCCAAGTCAACCCTAGCGCCCAAATACGCTGGAATAATACCCGTGCCTTTATCATGTATGGATCCAAGTACCCAAGAGGATCATAAATTTTTGCAATGGTTTTCAAGAGTGATCTTTTAGTTGGATTTCTGGACAGAATAACTTTATCAAGATTGGTGGAATAAAAAAGATTATCATTTTCGACATCCCAAGACAGGCCTAACATTTTAGTTGTGGGAAGAGAATCGTCATCAAGAATATTTTCAACGTCGTTGCTAGCATTCAAATCTTGAATAACATTTTTGGAATTTGTCATCCACTTTTTTATTTCCATTTTTGCATCACTAAAGATCTTAGTTGACTGACTTATAAGAGAAGAAATTTCTGCTTCTGTATCACGGCTATCCGCCAAGTCATCAACATACATGGATTTTAAAATGGAATTTACTGTTCTTGGATAATTATTACTGTACTTGATTGCGTGATTCCGTACGACAGACAGTGCAATAAATGGAGAATCTGATCTACCAAAGATTGTTCGAGCCCATTCATAGATGTTACCTTTCCAAATAAATCTACAGTATCTCTTGTCTTCGCTTCTTAAGGAAATTTGGAGATACATCTCCGAAATGTCACCAATAATACCGAACTTATACATACGGAATCTCATTAAAACGTTTATGATGTCATTTTGGAGCTTTGGACCCGTCAAAATTTCGTCATTAATGCTTCTGTTGTCATACTTCGCCGCGCAATCAAATACAATTCTGCATTTAGTTGTTTTACGATCTTCTTTAATAATCGGAAAATATGGAATATAAAATGCTTCCTCGTCTTCATGTTGAAAAGAAATTCTTTGAATATAACCTTTATCTTCATACGATTCAAAAACTTCGTTGCATTTACTCATTGCATTATTAGGAGACTTCAGCATTTTATCTTCCATATTTTGCGTTCTGCGTTTTACGGCATGGAAGTTATTTTTAGATTAGGTCTATCATTCTTCCATAAAATTGGAGCTTCATATCTCCCATTTACTTGCTTCAATTTATCATTTAAAATATTAGTGGCTTGCTTCTCTTCATCATTTTGTACAGTATGAAACATCAGATTATCTTTAATACCGATTGCATTTAATTCCCAAAATCGTTTTACCATTTGATTCAAATCGTTAACCTCATTATGATGAATTTCCAACTGTCGTAAATGCACTTTTGTCTTCGGACAAGTTGGACCCACACAAGACCAACCAAGAGGAGTTAATCTTGCAATAGGTCCATCATGAGGCCCATAAACTTCCTTTAGGCATCTGTGATAAAACATCATATCAGCTCCTATTAATAGCTCGTGATTACCACGGCTAGCCAACTTGGGAAATCTAACATGTTTTAAATGTGACCATTTATTCTTCAAAAATATCCAATTAGTTGGCTTTGATTCTTTAAGAATATTAGGGGTAGTTAAAATAATTTCATTTCTCTTTATATGGCCATCAATACTTTCCAAAGTCAAACGGACTCTGGAAATCATAAGGTTCTCATTAACTCTATTCAAAGTGCTTAAAGCTTTAGTTTCAGAGCCGAAAACATGCAAATTTAATTCATTCAAAACACTTTCACTTATAAAAGATGCATTGCTACCCATGTCCAAAAGTGCATTTATGACTAACTTTTTTTTGTTTCCGTTTGATACTATGATCGGCACGGTTTGCAATGACACAACATTTTCATTTGCATTATGAGCATTAAATAGACAATTGTTATTTTCTATTATGCCCGTAAGATTTGACGAACATTTTTCATTGGCATTATCATTACTTCTATCTTCATGTAATAAATAATGATGTCTGTTTTTATCGGGACAAATTTTGCATTTACTTTTAGCATTATTACAGTTAATACTGATGTGATTTGGCTTTAAACAAAGACTGCATAACTTTTTAGAAAATACAAAGTCCCGTTTTTCTTTTATGCTCAGGCGTTTGAAATTCTCACAATTATCAAGATAATGTTTCTCATTTATATTCATGTTGTGTTTATGCCATATGCAAAACGGTTTAAATGGTCTTTCATCATAATGTTGTCTTTTAGTTGTAGTGCATGTATTGTGATTATACATCATGTTGTTAGACTTTTTAGATGAATATGCATTACTTTTATTCATCATTACATCATTAGTGGAATTATCTAAAATATATATGCATTCAGACAAATATGAAATCAATGTACAAAATGACTCACCAGATTTACGGTCCACAGTCCACTTTGTATAATCCTTCACCATTTTCCTCGATAGTCGTTCCCTCGCACATTGGTATAGTGCACCACATTCTTCTAATTCTCCTTTCAATTTATCCTTTTCTTTCATTATAATGCTTGCTGCTTCTAACGTCGATACATACTCTCTCATATCTTTGATATTATCTTCTTCCACAATTTTGTTATACCTCACTTTCTGGATTGCTTGTCTCATTAACCTTTTCTCACCGCCGTACTCTCCCTCCAGTCTATTCAGTGCAATATCGTAAGAACTTTCTGTTGGTGGGTAATTCTTTAACAAATCCTTTGGTTCTCCATCGAAACATCCCAATAACCGTACCATCTTAATCTTCTTTGAATAACTTTGATTGTGCACCGTTACCTCGAACATTGATCTCCACCGAAAATAATCCTTTCCGTTAAAACTTGGTAAATTCAGTCTTTCCAAATTTTGCACCATATCTTTATCTTCCGTTGCGTTCACCTTTGTACCTTTTGAACCATACTCATTAATTTCTTCATTCACTCTCTCTATCTTCGCATCAATTTCTTCAATTTCTTTTTCTTTCTTCACAGCTTCATCTTCTTTGCCTTCATTAATCAACAATCCGATATATTTGTACATCTCCTCCACACAAACATCCCTTGCTTCTTCAATACATTCCTGTACATGCCTCACATCCTTCAAACCTTCACCTTCTGCCATCAGAGCTCGTACCTTATTCACGTTCCTTGTAATCACCCCTTTGTGTCCATTCACTTTCCTTGATACTTTCGCCAAATCTTCATTCATCCTGCTCGCTTACGCCAATATGTTATTATCTTTTCTATATTCCTTTAATCGCGACGCCCATTAACTTAAAACCAGTAAACACTTTGAATTTATACTTTACTTTTCTTCTTTCCCAGCTGTTACTTTCGTACCTTTCCCAACCAACGTACAAGAGAGAGTGAGCTGCGGAAGGATGCCCTGCTCTTTCAGTCACTTTCAAATTTTAAGATGTTACCAAAGTTTTTTATCAATTTTCAAACCACCGCAGCTAACTCTCTAACACTTCTCACATTACATCAGAAATCATTATCATACCATAGATCTTACAATAAAATGAACGTCATTAAAGTCATAGCATTTCATTCACATTCTTGGTCTTCACTTTCTTCTTCATTACCGTAGTCTTCAAGTCTTCACATTAAGTTCATAGCATCCTTTACTGGGTGTGACATTAGCATGTGGAGGCTCTTGTTCACTCAACAGTTCTTGGACCCTAAATGCCACACCCGACGGCGGGACAACTGACGACTGGGGCGACCGCCCTCAAAACCCATTCCGTAATGGGAAACAGGGGGTCGGGACTTCCGCGCGATCAGCTGCCGTGAGAGCCCTCTCATGAAACGCCACCGTCCTCTCTTTACTAGCTTGCTCTTCTTTTGTCTTCTCCCTTCGTATCGTCTTCGTTCGTCTCGTTCTCCTCGTCCGTCATCACATGAAAAGACGCGGCTTTGTGTCAGTATCAGGCATAATTCATTTCATTATCATTATCATTAGAACAATTACACATTTACATTTACAATCACATAACATAAAGATTCACTTCAATTACATTAGCATTAATTACATATTACCACGTGACGGGAACCACCGTTAACCTTCGGAACTACGTTCCGAAGGTGATCACACTCCAGCGTCAACAAAAAGATTTTTGATTGTTTTTATTACACTATACATTTACATTTATCTTTAAAATTACTATCATTTACAAAATGAATCTTTAGTTATAACAACAGTGTTCACCACAGCGCTAGAAAGTTTAGCACAACACAAGTGTCATGAAAAATACTTTATTTGGTCTTTGATTTAACATCATTGAAACCCACTTTGCTAATAGCAATGACAATATGCTTTATTTTATTCAGAAGCAAATGATCGCCGTAACCATGAAAGTTGTCCATCCGAGAAATAATCTTCCGCAGATGTTGTGTATAAAATTCAGAAGCATCAGTAACATATTCTTGTCCATAGGAACGAAATTGACAGTCAACACTTTCCGCTACTTCACCTTCTGGAAAATGAATGTAATTGACATGTGCAATTAAATGAGCCTTGATGAGACTGTCTTTGAAATAAGATATCAACTCCGTAAATATTTTTCGTGTGTAGTCTAAACATGCCTCCAATTCTGTCTCCTCCCTTTGAAACTCAAGGATGTAATCTTGTATTAAGCCTCCGAAGCACTCTTGATGAAAACGAATCGTGCAATCATCATGTTTCAATGTATTGACTTCAGGTGCCATGGTTGAGTCTATTGCCAAACAACATTTTTGCCTAACACGATTTCAATAACGCGTTACAAATGTGCGTGTGCACATCTGGAACTCTAACTCGTCTGTGATTGGACGAGAGGTCTGATCCATTCACCGCTTACGAAAATCTTATAAAAGGCAGTGCACCAGCTCTGCTCTTCACATTTATCTTTCACAAGGTGAGTGTCGGTGAGCTCCTGCTATCAGGTTGTTTTGACTTGCTATCAAGTTGAATAGTCTCTTGCTATCACATCTTCAGCTCATAAAACATGTCATCGCTGTAATACCTCCTTTGGTCGAGCGTTCCTTCGGGACGGCGGGTACTGCCGTAGAGGGATTGCGTTGCACGGGTTGTTCGTCGTTTGTTAGACCGAAACCTCTGAGCCGTTGCTCATGTTGGGCGTTCGACTTCATACTCAACGTGACGCTTTCTCTCGCCAGGTCAGAGTACTTTAGCCATTCGACAAAGGTTAGTCTTTATGATATGGAGTAGAGTGAAATGTAGCTCATTAGATGTCACTTCAATGATTGTTCCCAAACGTTGACTAGGCAAATGAAACGATTCTCATCTTTCCTTTCAGTGATTGAAATCTGCTGACGTAATCTGCAATCGACTATCTACCATGGAATTGACAAAAATTGAAAATTATCGAATTGCTGCTGAGATGGAAAAGGCCACCATCGAGCAATGTAAGTATTTGTAACAAGATTGACTCTATTACTAACATCATTAGGGTAGACATCCTCATTAAAATCAAGAGCCCTTCCCTTATGTTGTTCATGTTTAAACCGAATCCAAATTTTACCTCTGCTCATCTTTGCTGTCATTCTTTTTCAGTGCATGAATGTATTCGTAACGGGGAACCCGTCCCCCAAGGAGCAATCGGGCAAGCTTACGAGCGGCTTGGCAAGTGTAAGTATCCTCACCTATGAGAGTTGGAATGTCATGTTTTAGCACTTCTGTATCCGTACTGCTTACTCTCTATCATTATTATCTCCGCAACTTCTAATCTAATCTCTTTTTCCTCTCTACAGATATGGCGAAGAAGAAGAAGTGGGAGGAAGCCGCGAGGCGGAAATACCACGAGGAATTTCCGGCCCTACCTTCCCGATCATCTACCTCCGCCCAAGCTGCGACCCCTTTCTCGGGCATCGTTATCGCCCCACCTCCACCGCCACCAGCTCCGGTACCTGTGTCCGTCCCTGTGCGCCAGTCCCCACCCCTCGCCATCTCGTCCCTCCGACACCAAAGCCCAGGACCCTTCCACCCTCGGCTCGTGTCCCACTCCTGCCTCCTCCGCGTCCATCCTTGCTGCCGGAGTTACAGTCCTTAGATGGTAAGTAATCGTGATTGGGAAAAGGGGGGATAAGACTTCAAACTTGAAATGTTGATCATGTTACTAATCTCTTTTCTCTTTTTCTCAACAGATCTGGCGGCCTACCTCCTGGACGGCGACGTTCTCTCCCGTCCCATCGTTATCCCAGCATCACCACCACCACCTGGAGCGGCCGACCTCCCTCTCCTCTCCGTCAAGTCGGTGGAGAGATTGTTGGAGGATCAGGAAATGGAGTTGGAGATAGTGGGAGAGGAGAGGAAGATTGCAATCGAGGAGGAAGGTGTGAGGGAGAGAGAAGGACCTACGGCTCGACAGCTCAGCTGTACGGACTGCGGGCAGGTTTTCGCGAGGCCATTCTGCCTTCGGCGACACCGACATTCTCGCTGTCCAAAAGCGAAGGGAGAACTGGAGAAGACACGCCGACCGATCCTTCAACGGCCCAAGTGTGAAGGTTGTGGACGTACGTTCTACAACAGCACCAACTTGCGAGTCCACATCGAAGGCGGTTCCCGTGGCAGTGTGAGGCAACCACCGACAACAACAGGTAGGAAGCATCCTTCATCGCACGTCGGCTTTTCCTGTTCTTCGTGTCAGAAGACCTTTCCTACAGAGTTTTTTCTTTCTTCACACACACTCTGTCACACTCATCCCACTGAGCTTTACACTGACAACAACGTCACTCTAAGGCTGAGCAAGTTTTCCCTTGAGAGGCTCGTTCGTGATTATCAGTTAGAAAGCTCTGAAGCTGTGCAGGACATTCATCCTTTCTTGATGAATCATATAGACTTAATTCATCAAATGTTGGCGAGTTTAGATAGATTTTTACTTAAGGGCATGTTCTATCTCACTGCTCGTTTCAATAAGGTAGACAGTAGCACGGGAGAAGTAGAGTCCACTGTGACCATTAGGATAGCCTCCTGTGCTGCTGATCTCATAGGTGATGTAAACGAGTGGGTAGAGAGACATGCGACCTATCTCGTCAGCAACTTAACTAAATTTAATGAAAGAGACAGCGGTCTGGTCTTTGATGGGATAGAGAAGGTAGACATCAAAATTAATCTTTTAGAAAATTTACAAGGGAGTGGTTGTTTCACCCTCCCCAAAGCACTGGCTGACAAAAAGGCTGTCATCAATATAGAGTGTCAGTCCCAGTGTTTCAAGTATGCCGTCCTCTCCATTCTTCACTATAATGACATAGGTATAAATCGTGAACGAATCATCAAGTATCGTGAATGGGAGGATGAGCTTAAGTTTGACGGGTTAGATGTCAATACATTAGACTTTAAAGGCATCGCCCAATTTGAAACATTGAATAATATTAACATTGTCATCCATCTCTGGGAAAAAGGTCTGAAGGGTGTTAGGTATAATAATCGCCAAAGTAACTTCGACCGGGTTGTCAATCTTCTCCTAGTGTATAGCGACAACCACCCAGAATGGCATTATTAAATGGCATTCCTAAAATTTCAAAGTTGTATCGCCACCAACAAAGTTATTATAACAAACATTATTACTGTGATCGCTGCACAGGCGCTTTAGGTCAAAACCATTTTTTGAAGAGCATTACGAGTGGTGCTCTCGGGGTAAACTTCAAATGGAAGTCATGCCCAAAGATAAATTTTTTAAGTATGAAGAAAACGGCAATGAGCTCAGTCCCATATGTACCATCTATGCGGACATTGAATGTTATATTGAACAAGAAGATCTAAGTCATGAGCCAGCAGCCATTGCCTGTTATGAAGTTTGGCATCCATATTATAGGAACCAAAATAAGATGCATGTGTGGCAAGGCGAGGAGTGCGTTGAAAACTTCCTCAACTTTTTAGATAGGAAAGCCCGTTTTCATCAACGCTATGAAACGGAGCTAACTAGGAAACCCATGTGCTTCACAGAAGCCGATAAAATCAAATTTGATAAGACCACGGAATGTCCCCGCTGCTGTTCATCCTTTGATGATCAGCAACATAAGAAAGTGAGGGACCATTGCCATCTCAGTGGTAAATTTAGGTCTGCCTTATGCAGTAAATGCAATATGAAACTTAGGCTCAAACGGCGAACGCTCCCCGTCAACTTCCATAACTTTAAATGTTATGACGCTCACATCATCATTCGCCATGGATTCGGTAAAATGAAATCCTGGTCATCCAAAGTGTTTGCACAAAGTAAGGAAAAATTTATGTGCATCACTGCTAAAGTCCAAGTCGATAAGACGAAGGAGGGGAAGCCTGTCTTCTATGACATAAAGTTTCTAGACAGTTTCCAGTTTATGTCTTCTTCCTTAGCCGCGTTGGCTAATAATTTAGAAACGCTTCCCCTCACTCAACATTTAAGGAAAGACTATCCCAACATAAGTGACAGTCTGATACGACGGAAAGGGGTGTTTCCTTATAGTTATTTTAGTTCAATGGACACATTGAAGGAGACATCCCTTCCATCCATCGATAAATTTAAAAATGATTTGACGGGTGAGGACTGTTCGCTGGATGATTATAGGCATGCAGAGCAAGCATGGTTAGAATTTAGGTGTCGCACGTTTGGTGACTACATGCCTGCCTACTTAAAATTAGACGTCTATCTGTTGGCTGACGTGTTTGAGATTTTTAGGAAAGTCACATTAGAACAGGAAGCCTTAGACCCCGTCCATTTTGTTAGTCTGCCGGGTCTGTCTTATCAGTCAGCCTTCAAGATAACGACAGAGAGCATTCATTTACTGCAAGATGCAGAAATGTATACGTTATTTGAACGTGGTATTAGGGGTGGCTTGACATTTGTTAACAAATATGTTGTCAACAGCACCCAAGACATAGGATCGACCACGTATTTAATGTACATAGACCAAAATAATTTGTATGGGAGTGCACTCTCCAAGCCTTTTCCACAGTCTGACTTCCAATGGGTAGAGCCCCATGACATTGAACACTTCTCCAATCCAGCACACATCATGGCACTGGGAGATGAGGCCGACATAGGTTATTTATTTGAAGTCGACCTCATCTATCCAGACTGCATTAAGAATAGGACCGTTGATTTTCCTCTCGCACCCGAATCTGGCATAGTCAGTCCAGATATGTTCTCTCCCTTTATGGAAGAACACAATAAGAAATATGAGGCGGAAAATGACTTAAAGTATAAAGCCACTAGGAAGTTGTTGCTCACCCAATTGAACAAGCAGCATTACATCGTGCACTATTCCATCCTCAAATTCTATCTAGGTATGAAGATGCAACTTGATAAAGTCCATCGCGCTATCCAGTTTAAGCAGAAGCCCTTTCTAAAACCGTATATAGAATTTAATAGCAAGAAACGGGCTGAATCCAAGAATCCTTTCGAAAAGGACTTCTTTAAATTTAAGAATAATGCCCTCTTTGGTAAAACCATGGAGGATGTACGAAAGCGCATGGACTATCGCATCGTAACTGATCCGGAAACGAGTATCAAGTTATATCGCCCGCCGTTGTTTTGCCACCATGATGTCATTTCCGAAGACATCACTGGTTTTAAAATGTTAAAATCTAAAGTAGAACTTTGTAAGCCCTTTTATGTCGGTCAAGATGTCTTGGATCACTCCAAGTTAGAAATGTACAAGTTATTTTACCACACTTTCAAGACATGTCCACTTCTCCAACGTGTGGAATTAGTAGGAGGTGCTACAGACAGCTTCTTCCTAGCTTTGACAACCACGAGCCAAGTCAAGCAGGAAGACATTTTAAAATATTTAGCACCCAAGTTTGATAGTTCCAACTATCCCACTGACCATCCGCTTTACTCTACCTCAAATGAAGCGAAGCTTGGCTGCTTCAAGGATGAGTGTGCCGGTAAACAGATAGAGGAGATGATCTTGCTTCGCCCCAAGATGTACTCCATGAAGCTAAAATCCTCAGAGCTTTCTATAAAAAGGGCGAAAGGCATCTCGAAGTCAATCGTTAGAAAAATGACACATAGGGACTATCAAGATGCCTTCGATTCTCTTAAAATCAAAAAAGTAGAAATGACCATTTTAAAATCTCAGTCGCATCAAGTCAGAACAACGACGTCTAGGAAACGAGGTCTCTCAGCTTCGGAAGACAAGCGATGCTGGATGAGTCCTAATCACTCATTACCGTACGGCCATCCAGACACTCATCTACCTCCACCCAAGAGACAGAAACTTTCTCTTCCTCCGTCCGGCGATGTCTGATGATGAATGCTTCCTCTCTGTTGTGGTTGATGTTTTGCTTTTTACTCCATGGCGTTTTCTATGGGGCGTTGTGAGTGAGTGCCTTGGAACATGCGTCCAACTCCTGATCACTTCATATCATGACTTACATATCAACTGGTTTTTCCTGACGTTGTTTTCTTCCTGCACATGAGTGACTTTGTTTTCTCCCTGCATGTCATTGACTTTGTTTTCTCCCTGCATATCAGTGACTTTGTTTTCTCCGGTGATGTGAGCCATAAAAACTTTGTTTTCTACTACCATCAGTATTAACTATGTGCAGTGCTATGAAAATCGGTTGTGATGATGAATAACATATCATGTACAGACTGTGTCGTTTTTCTTTTGACATACAGATGGAATTCTCACTCATTAGACAGAAGTAAAAATTTTAATCATTTTGTAAGATGGGTAGGGTTAGTTAGAAATAAAGTTGTTGAATGTTAAGTTTGAATTAATGTTAGAATCATCTCACTGTTTACAAGATAGGTAAAGTATAAAATACGTTATAACCATATCACTGTTTGTAAGATAGGTGAAATATAAATGAAGTTAGAATCACTTCACTGTTTTTAAAGTTAGAAATAAAGTTGACGTTTGTAAATTTAGAAATAAAGTTGACGTTTGTAAAGTTAGAAATAAAGTAGATGATTGTAAAGTTTGAATTAATGTCAAAACCATTTTACTGTTTGTACAGTTTGTAAGATAGGTGAAATATAAAGTGAAGTCATAAGTATTTCACTATTTGCAAGATAGGTAAAGTATAAAATAAAGTCAAAACCATGTTAGAGTTTGTAAGTTATCATCCTCACCAACGAATGTAACATCATGACAATTTCTTCGGCTTAGGAAACATCAACCACTTTGCTGACTCATGTCTATAAATAGCTCTGACTCATGAAGGAGTAAGGCGCCAGTCATACGAATCTAATCAGTCTTGTTCAACCTTTTCACCGACACGTGTGTGGGCGTTATTTATCAGACAAAGCGATGGCGCCTCACGTCAGACAGCGTGACCTTTTCACCGACAAGTTTGTGGACATCATTTCATGTCTATAAATAGCGCTGACTCATCATAAAGCGAAGAATCTTGTGGATGACCTTTTCACCGACACGTGTGTGGACGATAGTTCATTGCGATGACTTATTCAAAACGCATCATGTGATTAACACGATTCTATTAACTGTGACTCATACAGATAACGCATTAAAGATTTAACAATGTCAGCTACTTTACTGATATCACGTAAACCAGTCATGATACAATGTCCGTTGTGAAACACTGCAATATGTACAGGATGCCACTTCCGAATCAGAGCAGCAGGAAAGAGTTCAGTTTCATAAAATATACAATGATTACTGGTTTGAATGTTGGCTAGATTCACTAACATCTTCAATTGAACAGACACTACTATATTCTTCAATGTCAGGGGAATGAGGCGGAGATGAGGCATGAGTGTTCGCATTTTCCTGACGACTTCGTAACACATGGACTGCATCACGAAATGAGAAAGGTTTCCTAGGACTTGGATTTTGCCGCAGCGAAAGATTTGAAGATTTCGACCGTTGCTCATGCGAATGACCAACATTTGCGGACGACCGCGATAATAGACTGAATCGGGAAGATGGGTATGCAACTGTTCTAAATCGATGTCTCTTCTGAGATTCATTTCGCGCATGGCGTTGATGATGCGGATGGGGAGCATGACTCACAAATGACATGAGGGTGGAGTGAACTTCCCTTTTATACTTTTCCCATGAGGGTTTTGGAATTACAATGTAGCAGTGATCATTATGTAGAATCATCTCTTGAATGCGAACAAATACAATGCCGTCTCCTACGTTAATGACACGACAGGAGTGGGATAGGATAGCGCGATGTAACCTTCGTAGATGAAAGCGTTCTAGAGTTATCTGAAGTTGACGTTTCGTATCATGAAATGTAACACACTGACTTTTCCATGATACATGGAGCCATGCTGATAATTTCCACATGATTAAAACTTGAGTGAAGAAGGGTATGCCTAAGAAAGAAGGAGAGAGTCATGTTCATGTGTGGCATGGTGAGTGTACATTTTCGTTCTTGATACGGTGGCCGTTAGGCCGTGGTCTCATAAAGACCGATGGTGCGTTCTCAGTGTGTGGAGAGTGTTACTGTAGTTGATCATCATCATCAACATGGACATCATTTTTAAAGGTGATGGAGACAAGATAGGGATTCAACGTAAACAACCTTCCGTCCCTGCGAGGACCCATGTAGATGGTTTGAATTTTAATTTCGAAGGAGTAGAATCCTTTTCCCAAAATATGGAGCGGTTTGCAATTGAGTAAGTCGAATTCGCTGCCCTCCTTTTCATGGATGATGAGACAGTGTCTGTCCATATGCACATACATGTATCGTCTTTCCATGATGGGAACTTGTGGCCGCTTCCCATTGTGTCGAACAATTTCTTTGGGAATGGTGAGATTTTCTTTCAGGAATGTTTCAAGAGTATTGAATTGTAACCGTGTCCAATAGTCTAACGGCACACACACGGCCACTCCATACTTTGTTGACATAATCTTTAGATAATCTATCCGATGACTTGGAGTTTTTATGGTTACGGCTTCTCCATGATGAGTTATCTTTTGATTGAAAGCATTTTTACCCGATGCTAAAGTAAGGGAGTTCAGTGTACCCAGTGCGAGAGCAGAGGCGTTGATGGCTTCGAGCAACTGCATGGTTAGCGCAAGGACGGAAATGATTGCCATGCGCTCAGTCGTCCGTTTTATAAGCAGACCTAGCTCCAATCACATACGTTTCCCTTTTCCCGTTTTCCCTGTCTTTGTTATGTGACAAAAAGTTATCGCACGTGAACTTTTGACTGCGTGGGTGGAAACCTTCCCTCTTACAAAGTCGTTCTAGTCCTCACAAAGACTTGAGTGACACGCCCCTTTTCTCGAACAAAGACGCATTCATTTATCTAACAAAGAGCCCGATAGTAATGCACAAAGCGCAATGACTCATGTTGTGACACGCCCCTTTTCTCGAACAAAGACGCATTCATTTATCTAACAAAGAGCCTGATAGTAATGCACAAAGCGCAATGACTCATGTTGTGACACGCCCCTTTTCTCGAACAAAGACGCATTCATTTATCTAACAAAGAGCCTGATAGTAATGCACAAAGCGCAATGACTCATGTTGTGACACGCCCCTTTTCTCGAACAAAGACGCATTCATTTATCTAACAAAGCGCAATGACTCATGTTGCTCTATACACCATTAAAAAATACTCAGTGAAAAGAAAACTTTATTGCATCTACACAATGTGTCGACGATCAAACAAAGTCGTGGATGTAAACACACTCATTTGAATCATGATATATTTAACAAAGTACGCATTTCCTTCCATCGTCCCTTCCATTTTCTCCGCATGTCGTGCATAAGATAGGTCACTAAGAGTAGTCTATTCTGAGCAATAGAATTCAAAACGAAGTGGCTTTTGCAAATCTTTCAACTCAATATAAGCAATGAGTCTACCCCTCACATCTTCAGGTTGTAAACTCTCTACTAATCTTTTGAAGAGAGGAAGACTTTTCAGTTGCTGCCACTTTCATATCATTCATCTCTACTTTAAATGTAAGTTTCCAAGCCTGTAAAAATCCATCGAATCCTTGTTTATCAAGTGTCAAATGACACATGTGGTTACTTAAGGTACGATGCGCCATCATAAACGTTGAGACTATAGATTTCACATTGCTTCAATGACTTCCACTATGAATAAAACAGAAATAACAATCATGTTCCACTGTAAGTTTATTCAACACCAGACAAAATTCACAAGTACAGAGTACACTTCATAAAATGATCATCATTCATTCACAAGGAGCAAAAACATGTTTTACATAGACCCATGCTTTTGACAATAATATAGATACAGTTCATAAACATCATAGAGACTACAATGCCAGCGTGAAGAGAGTTTTGCAATGTAGGTAGCTTTATTTCTAGTATTACAATGAGATGGTGGTCTGTAAAGGTGATGTCTCTCACCGAAACATATAGCCATGTCAAAAATCATTTCATCTCTAAACTTCTTTTGATCACAATGCATATGATAGTCTTGTCTTACACGATCTACCCAACATGGTAAATATAAATTATCAATGTGCAACTGAAGTGTTGTTGCTTCTCGTTCAGAATCATTTCCTAATATTTTAACAATATGAAAACCTGACAGCCACCGTTTGAAATCACTTATCAAATACGTTTCATTTACAAATCCAATATGAATCAAAATAGAAGGATCAAGTCCATGCACATGACGTCGTGACCATTCGTCTTTGTGTGGAGGACAGTAGGCAAATCTATGATATACACTAACAACAGTTTGATCACTTTCTCTCATTGCAATAGTACTCAATTCCTGCATGGGTGTCCCCTCACTGTCTATGAAGATGACAACCTACAATATCAAAAAGACTAAATTACAAAATAATACATTGAGCAGGAACTTTACAAGGATGTCTGTCCTTTACATAACAAAAGATACATACAACATGATGACAATGTTTTATTTGAAAATAACGCGCAAGACCGCGTTTTCCACATTCACTACATACTAACTGATTACAATACTAAAGATTTCAGGTTGATGATGAATTTGAGCAATGCGCAAATTGATGGAAATCAAATTCCCGTCAGATTGATGAGGTCCCACATAAACAGCAGGCACCTCAATATGAAATGAATAAAAGCCTGCACCTAGCGATGACAATTCTGTTTCAACTGACTGTTCAACTGTCACTTCTGAAGTGACTTTAGAATACTTGCTTTGTAAAATATAGCAGCGAGTGCCGCGATACAATGGTTTATAATAAGAAGTTTTCTTTTCTGGCCACAACTGTAATAGTTCAGTAGGAATAAGAGCCTTTTGCCTCACAACGTCTTCTAAAATGTCAAGCTGCTGTCGCAACCAATTATCAATAGGAATACTCAGGTTTTGACCGCAACGATTTACTTGCGTATCCACTTTTGGTAAGTATACCGCCGGCGTTTGAAGATAGAGTCGAACACCGTTGTAGCGCACTTGTTGTTTGTAGGTAGGATAGCCGTGAATTACCTTTTCAATTTTCGGATTCCACAGCTCGAGATGTTGAGGATTCAGTGATGCAGCAGTTGGAGTAGGATTCATGGCCATGGCAGTCTGTAACGAAAGAATACCACTAAGTACATTCATGATCATCAGAGAAAAGAAAATTGTTAGCTTAGCAGTGACATATGAGGTGGCCCTTAAGAGGACCTTTTGGAGCGTTCACAGGATTTAAAGCATATCACCAAAGTCTAAGTCTTCGTCATCGTCCAGTAAATTAAATGTCTTGGGCTTAGGACTCGAATTGAGTTTCAATTCCCTAAAAGACTTAAAGGTAAAGCGTCTAGTTGATGGAGGCGGCGGTGGTGATGGTTCAACTAAATAAGCTTGTACAATCATCGCCCACACACTCTCCTGCGTCTCTCTTCTAAAATGCTGGTAAGGTTTAGGCCACACCGTCATGACACTCACTTGTAAATTTGCAAACAGGATTGATCAGACAAAGTTGAGAGGGGAGAATGGCTTCAGCAAGTCACACACGCTTTCCAAGTCAAGAGAATGAAATGAAGAGAAAATGGGGAGACGTCTGCTTTTATAATCTCCTGCGATTCCACATTTGACACTATGTGAGCCAATCAGAGACCTCCGTTTCTCCCCTGACTTCGTTGCGGCAGGGAAAAGGAAGCACGCGGACGTCTGACTCATGAATGCTTTACCCAAATCTTGTAATCGAATCTAGTTTAACACATTGAGTTGAATATGAATGTGTTTTATGCGACATAAGAGCAAGTTGGATCCTTGCTCATGAAATGAATCTAGTCGAGATGCAATTTTTGCCATGTGTCGCTGATAGAAATCTTTGGGATCATGTATCGTCTCTGCAGAATAGGATGCAAAATGAAACACTACACGTTCACCTGCATGTTCATCAGTCACTTTCTCAAATTCAATCTCTGCAACTAATCGTCCTTTCACATCTTTATTCATCAAACTGTCCATGAGCTGTTGGAAAACGAAGTAACCTTTAGCGATAGCAAATTCTAAGTCTGCCTTTTCATGATGAAAGGAGATGATGTAGTCCCTAATCACACCACGAAGACTTTGTCGATGAAAACGTAGTGAACAAAATTCATTCGTAAACTTTACTGCTTCTGTCATCTTTCTTCCTTTCACTTCGGAGACATAGCATGAATGACATTCAGGCGCAACATGACACGCTGATGCCAAATCTGGTCTCTGTTTTCCCGTCCGAGGCTTGCTTCACCCGTTAGAGCGATTTTCATAAACATTCTAACTCTGTCGTTTTTCGTCAAGGTCCCAAATTTTCAATAACGTCTCATCTCTAAACGAAGGCAGATACGAACAAGCCGATTCCTTCAGTGAATTTGTCTCACTCCCAGCTTTCAAACGAGCTATGGCACGACAAAATCCGGCCACTAGAAGCAAAGTTTTTAGGTCGGTGCCGAGGGGGGAGGTCTTCAAAACTTTTTCTATCCGATTGCTTTCAAATTCACCATACAGATGCAGAATTTGACGCTGATTCCAAATCTGAAATCCGTTTTCCCATCCGATGCTTCGTTTTGAAGCTGCAGCCCACAGCCATCACAAAAATTCTAACTGTCGTTTTTCGCCAATCTCCCAAAATCTTAAATGACGTCTCACATCTTTCTTTCAGTGAATTTGTCTCACTCCCAGCTTTCAAACGAGCTATGGCACGACAAAATCCATCCACTAGAAGCAAAGTTGGAAGATCGTTGCGGAGGGGGGGAGGTCTGAACTTTTTCTCTCCAATGTCGCTGGAAACATCCTTCCTAACCCAAAATTTCGCGTAGAGTTCGAATCTGGCCTCCGTTTTCCCATCCGAGCACTCCTTCATGCCGAAAAATGGACTTTCTCATCCAAAAACCTCCAACACCTGACTTTTCCAACTCTGACGGTTTCCTGCCATTTTCCTCCCTAAACCCAAGAAAATGAATCCAAACTGAGCTTTCCACTGCATTTTTCTCACTTTTAGCTTTCAAATGAGCTATTGCACGACTTTCTACCATCTCTCACACCAAAGTTGGAAGTTTGGCAGGGGGGGGGGTCAGAACTTTTTCTCTTCGATTGAGTTGGAAATCACACCACAGATGTAGAATTTCACGCTGAATCCAAATCTGGCCTCCGTTTTCTCAACCGAGGCCTCCTTCATGCCGAATTCCAGCCTTTCTCATCCCATCACCACCAACATCCACCCTTTCCACACTCTATTCCTCCCACATTCATATCACCTTCCTTCCCATCCCTTACCCGAACACTCCTTCCTTCCTTCCAGAGGGGGGGACCCGTTTCCTCCTCTCGGACCCATTCCTCCCAGCACATCCTTGACCAACTCCCTCACACTTCCTTCCAGAGGGGGGGGGGCTGAGTCAGCATGATGACTCATCGATGACTCATCACTGCACCGCACTGCACTTGATTTTGCCATGGGGTTACTACTAACGTATATGAGTCCAACAGAAAATGTAGCCATGAAAGACTTGACATAAAACTGTGTTAATCGAGATGATTTTTGTGTCTGAGAGCGAGTGCTTGATGGATGCGTCTGCGGATAATCGACAATTTGGTCTGATAACTTGACGTTATTTTTGGTTCCTCTCAGTTTCCTGGTCCATGCGGGATGGTGCTTATGACTGTGGGAGACACTCCTGTAGCTAGAAATGTATCCATAAATCGATGCCACGCCAGAGTCAAGATTGAAGAGCTTAATGGGACCGTCCCATCAGAGCAGCTATGTCCCATCTATGTCCATTGTCGGCTTGACGAAATATCCTCCTCATCCATAACACATTAGAGCCTCCAACGGTAGTGCAATGGTGCTGTAAGATTGGCACTTAATGGGTTAGACTAGATTGCTGCTACTCTGGGACCAGCTTTGCAAGCAAATTTTTCAAGCAGCTATAAATAGGCTCATTTTGCATACCTTTAAATATAGTTTAGTTTTAATATACAGAATTGTACGTATATTGTATTTTCCATCTTTATTTTAATTGAAGTCTCGTAGCCTCAATGTCATGAGGAAACTGGGAAAATCTTTTATACATCACAGACATTTTGCTGTCTTATTATTCAAAGAAAAGTCTTTTACGGCAAACTGTTGGGTCGCTATTGGCAACTTAAATGTATCGCTCGCCTGATCAATAGATTGTGCTGAATGATTAGACGGTTTCCGATAGTAATGGTCTAAACGAAGCAATTGAATCAGCTACAGAGTGAATGTCCTCGTACACACTTGAAAAGATTAGGCGGCCTAAAGGCCACAATGCAGGAAGTCTCGCATCTTACAGGAAATTCTGTTGGCAATGCTCGGCACCTTCGACTACAGCGTGACCCTTCGATTTACAATGTGCATATAAATCAATCAATCAATGAACATGAACATTCAATTAGTTCTCAAAAATGACCGCTTCAATCAAGTGAGGCTGCTTTCCTTACCGTCTCACAAATTTGATGATTTTCTGCATTTAATTTAGTTAACAATCTTTAGTACACATGGTCAGGTTCTTAAAAGATATTTGAAAGTGCGGAAGTAATGGCTAATTATGCGTAACTCAACAATTATCTGCGAAACATGATTATACTCTTTTAAAGCACCTTCCGTAGAATGCTTATATGCTTCAGTCTTAATTAACAAACTGCGATTCATGAATGTCACCTTTTCTGTTTACTCTCAAGTAGAGGAAAGGACAAAAGTTCGCAGCTTCCTGTTATGTCTCTATAAAATAAACATTACTAAAGGAAGCGCATTATAGCTGCCGGAACGATGTACAAAGTGCGAATAACAAAAGTGAAAATGCTCGATTGCAAAAGATCGATTGATTTCCTATTGACCATGCACACTTAGTTTTTTCGCTTAGCCAAGCTTAGTCTGATCAAGGAAAGCAAATTGCTTCCGCAGCGAATGAACACGAACATTCGCTTATTCTCGTTTCTCTTACTGGGCTGGTACATCGATTTTGCAAGTTGCTTTTGTAGTATTCAGCTTGCAATGCGCCCATTGAGTAAATGTCATGTCAGACATAATAACTTTCCTTGGAGTGATATTGGAATGAACAGTAGCTACGTCTTATGGTGCAAATATTAAAAAAGATATTTTAAAACAAAAATTATAGAAAAAAAATAAATTATAACTTTCACCAAAGATTGACTTTATTAATGATTACACATGAAAATGACGACTCAGTATGACTGACGATAGAAAGGTGCATTTAATTTTTAACATTATCTGCTTTACTTTTTTGTATTTGTTTCGGTATATACTGCGATTCTCCCATTATTTGTCACTTTTCAGTACGTCTGCTAACAATTTACTATAATTTACATTACGTTAGTATGACTCATTCTTTGATCGAACAATTAAGTGTATTTACAGGAGACATGCACGAAGTTGGCAGAACCACTTAGCGGGACCATTTTTTATTGCAGCGTGATTCTATTCGAAACAACTTTTAATTTATCAATTTCAGCCTCCTGATGACAGATTCCACAAATCTGCAGTTGTGATTCAGACATTCAAGTTTACAGACGAAAGTTGCTCCGAAAAGTGACTGTGCAAAGTAAGCGGAACCAACTTCTTAGTTTCTCTGGTAAACCCAGTAAATCAATTTTATTTTGTCACTGCCTGATCCATTTTACTGTGCTGATCACAAGTATATGCTTCATTTTTCAAAACAATGCAGTTTTCAGCCGGAAATCCGAGTTTCACTTTTTCTGGAATCTGATTTTGAAGTTTGCGAAACCATTTTTTTAATCTAAAGAATTTCTCAGCAAAATTACTACTATCCTCTACTCACACTAATTTGAAGCTCCTGATCACAAATCTATTATCTGATTTACGATTTCGCTCGCATTACAAAGATATTCTCCAGAGTAGTTCCGCTGTGAACATGGCAGAACCACCCAGCGGAATTAAAATAGATTCTGCTGAGTATCTGATTAAATCCATGAAACCGTAAAATCATTTTTTCGGTTAATAGGCCTATTAATAAACCCGTGAAATCGAATAGCAAGCCGTGATCCGTTAAGCATTTCCATTCTCTTGGTATGTCTTTGCATTGATTCTCTGCAATAATTAGAATTTAAAGTTTTAATTCCGCTGGATGGTTCTGCCATGTTCACAACGGAGCCACTCTGTGGAATATCTTTGTAATGCGGGCGGATTTGTAAGTCTGATTACAGATTTGTCAATGCACGAACATACTTATCGGTCTACGGAAAGAATTTATCAAATAATTTCTTTCGAGAATCAGCCACAATTTTGTATTTCGCCGTTTATTTAGTTTCTGCTCCTTTACAGTTGAGATATAAATCATTTGAAGTTGTCCTGTTTCTTGTAAATTGATGTTTAATCATTGTACATATTCTTTGTGGCTGATCCTCAAATCCACATTAATTAAATAAGCATCAGGATTGACTGACGGAAATATATATATATATAAAAGTTGGATTGACCATTAGATTTCAAATAAATGTAGTATATTCTGCCGATCGATTTCTGCCAAGTATCTTGGCTCTTCAAGGCAAACTGAATACAAATAATGTAGATATACAACGAAATTACTTAAAAATCAAACATCATTTAATGATGGTTTTAACAGAGAAATGAACATAGCTTCCTTCGAAATCCTATCCAGCCGAGTGGCGTTAGGAGGAAGCTGGTAGAAAGGAGCCGCGAGAAATCCATGGCCGCACATAGCAATGTGTTGCTGTCTATGGACAGTAATACGATTTCTAAGTAAGTAACCCGATTGTCCGATGTAGTATTTGCGGCAGCCAACGCACTCTAACTTACAAATGATATTAGAGGAGAGACATGTAAGATTTCTATTCACTGTAAAAGATTTCATCGTAGGAGAATTAAGAAACTTAATGGTTCTACCCGTAATGAATATATCGCAACATTTACAGCGCTTCTCATTACAACGTTGTATGCCCGTAATAGACCTGCGGTTATTTTTGGATAGAATGGATAGCAGAGATTTGGGTTGTCGGTAAGTAGCACGGAATTTGCAATTATGGAAAGAACTCAGCAAAGGTAAGGTATTGGTAATTGGTTGGACAACTTCCCCATATACATTCGGATTGTTCCTGTTGTACTAGAGAATAATCAACATAATAATCAACATTATGCTTGATGTAGCGATCGGTTGAAAAATACTAGTCATGTTTTTTACTTCGTTATGAAACATTTCCCAGCAGCTTGATACTGTATATGTAACATCCCATTAATAAGTCCAATCTATTATATGATGTTACATCGAGCATATACAGTATCAAACTGCTGGGAAATGTTTCATAACGAAGTAAAAACATGACTAGTATTTTTCAGAAAAACGGCTACCCACGGAGTACAGCAGAAAAAATCGTACGTAGCTTTCTTATCAAAAAGAATACAGTGATTTCCAACGGGCACAATGATACATGTACGAGTACAGCAGATGCACATGTAAACTATACAGTACTACCGTATATTGGTCAACCATCGCTTACATTACGGAATAATTTGATGAAAATATACAAAAGATACGATATCAACTCTAAGATTGTATTCAACACTACGAAAGTAAAATCATATTTCTCTTTGAAATCCAAATCGGGACCTTTGCTGAAGTCTTGTGTGGTCTATGAATTCACATGCTTGGGTGATCCAAGCAGCCAATATATTGGCAAAACCAAACGAAGACTCCAACAAAGGATCGAAGAGCATAGAAGTACAGATACAGCAGTTTTCAAACATATCAATACATGTAATCATTGTACGTATGATATAAGTAATCAATTTCGCATAAGGTATAAAGGTAACAGTAATTATCATATAAATGTTGTAGAAGCTTTAATGATAAAAGAGTATCAACCTAAGATCAATCACACGGCAGATTACAACGGTATGTCATACCTCCTAAAGGTTTTTAAATAAATGATTGTTTTTCCTACTAGCTTAAATTCTTGCAAATTCGTGTAATGTGTTTTGTTTTGTCATTGCTTCAGAACGCTAATCAGTCAACATTATGCTATATTAAA
The DNA here is from genome assembly GCA_907163375.1 of Prostheceraeus crozeri. Lineage (NCBI taxonomy): Eukaryota > Metazoa > Platyhelminthes > Polycladida > Euryleptidae > Prostheceraeus > Prostheceraeus crozeri. The sequence continues at coordinate 570,240 of CAJQUW010005058.1, read as the reverse complement.
TGTGAGCAAACACATTGCTATGTGCGGCCATGGATTTCTCGCGGCTCCTTTCTACCAGCTTCCTCCTATCGCCACTCGGCTGGATAGGATTTCGAAGGAAGCTATGTCCATTTCTCTGTTAAAATCATAGAAGTGGATAATAGTATGGACTTTCTATGGTGTTGTTAATTTCCATGGTTAAAACCATCATTAAATGATGTTTGATTTTTAAGTAATTTCGTTGTATATCTACATTATTTGTATTCAGTTTGCCTTGAAAAGCCAAGATACTTGGCAGAAATCGATCGGCAGAATATACTACATTTATTTGAAATCTAGTGGTCATTCTATCTTTTATATATAAATTTAGTCATTTGCATTTTACTATCCATGTTTATATATATATATATATATATATATATATATATATATATATATATATCAAAAAAAAAATGTGTTTCGAAATCGATTAAAGTGAATCTGCTGGCTTGACTAATTCAGTGAATTTATTAGACTTGTCTATAAGGTATGTCCTCCTCTCATTGCAGCCATAATTGTGTTACATGTTCCTCGAAAATTGTACATAAAGATATTGTTCACTTAATGTTTATGCAAACGTTTTTTTGCAAATAAACATCGGATATTCTGATATTCTGTGATTAGGAGCTTCAAATTAGTGTGAGTAGGTAGATTTTGCTGAGAAATTCTTCGGATTAAAAAAATGTTTCCGCCAACTTCACAATCAGATTCCAGAAAAAGTGAAGCTCGAATATCCGGCTGAAAACTGTATTGCTTTGAAAAATGAAGCACATATTTGTGATCAGCACAACAAAATAGATCAGGCAGTTACCGAAAGAAATACATATGCTGCACCTATCAGCGAGACTCAGCAATTGGTTCCGTTGAGTGGTCTTTGATCTCAAAGCTTAAATTTGAATTTATCTACTGCGAATTTGTGGAATCTGAACCTAAATTCGTGACCAGGAGGCTGAAATTGATAAATTAGAAGCTGTTTCGAATAGAACTAGGCTGTAGGGCAGTGGTGGGCAACGCGTGGCCCGCGGACATTATTTGAATCGATGATGTGAAAATGACTCACTCCGATTTCGAGTGCTTCTAAGTGTGATGGATCCTCTTTAGAATTTGCAAAACCATTGATTAACAACTAAGTGAGCAATATGATGGCACAAAAAAACAAAAATTCACATTCAAATTATCCAAGCATGCTTCTTTCGCAATGAATATCTTCTCGTATAAACGCAAGATGGTGATCACCTGCGCCAGTTTATGCTAAGTCACATAGAATTCGATGGCCTGCCGATCATGTTTCTCTACGCAATAAACCACGCCTTAATGAAGCTAGAAAGAGGCTATATTAATTAGGCATTGACTATGAATAGAGGAATCCAACCGCAAGATCTTTTCAGGTCAACAACATTTTTTTCAAATATTCATACTGAATTTCATTTGTATGCTACTACACTAATATATATTTCGTATACTCTATTGGCATTAGCAGACGACTACCATTTATGGAGCCCATGTACGGCTTTTGAAAACCGTATATGTTTGGGTGACATATGTGCACGCATGTACATGTAGCATAATCAATTTTATCATGTGCAGCTTTCAGGCGGATAGTTGCACTGCACTAACAGACCGTTGTCTTTGGATGAAATAAGGTATATTCCGTCAAATCACCAAAAAGTAAAATTACCGCTTAATTACACAAAAGAAAAGCTTCCATGATTTGTTACATGCCTGTTTGCTCTTCAATACTCACATGAATTGTAGAAAGTACATTATGGTTCCTTAATTAATACCAAACAAATTAGTTGCGTACAATACTGCTGTATACATTGACATGTAAAATTTTGTTATGAAATGCGACCACTATATGCACGTACGGCAGCCCATATGTGCACTTCAAAGTACGGAATAAAAGAATATTAAGCCCATACTACTTCCTTTTAAAATTGGTGGGGCCTAATAAGGTTCCGCTGGGTGGTTCCGCCAACTTCACACACGTCATGATCGTTTGTCTTAATGGATGGTTGTCCTTTTTGATATCATTGGGGCATTTTGGGAGATTTTCTGAACCAAATCTTTCTTTCTACTGTCTGTTTTCTCGACAGTCTGTGCATGGATTTTATCTGAAGATTACGGAAAATTGGAATTCATGTAAAATATCGATGTTTGTAAAGTCTGTAAATATCTGTGCATTGATTTCCATATTTTTGCTCACCGACTCTCTAGATCTATCATCTATCAAATTATGACCTAAGCCCTAAAGTATGACAGATCATCATTGTTACTGAGTAAGTAGGGTTGTCCGCCGATATTTCACATGTTATTTTTCTATGAAAGTCGTTCATATATCTCCAAATCCAAATTAGACGGCCTTAATTGCATGATAAAGGCCGTCTAATTTGCTATGTAATAATATTGAGGTAGGAGCATTTCACCGTCCATCTTCGCATTCCCAGTGAAAATGACACTGAAGCGATTCCTATGATTCACAATTTGGATTCGTAGATATCTCAAATTTTATATACTTCAATGTTCAGAGCTGCATGGGCTATGTAGAAAATTATCATAGATTTGAGTCTTTTGCAGATCAAAATCTTGGATTTAAATTCTAGGTTTAGTAACAATGCATGCATACACTTTCATATATTACCTTTCAAATTACAGCCTAAATCGTCGGCGCGTACTTTCATTTGAAAGGTAATATATCTTCAATCTGATTTGTCATAGAAGTCGGATTGTTAGATATCTAAGTTATCTAGAGTGGACAAGAAGTATCTCCAACATGCATTCATAACGGAGACAATATTAATTCAAAGTAGAGTCATTTGTGAATGTGTCATTTAATGTTCATAGTTTGCCCTTTTGCTTCTGGATACATCAGAAGGGAAACTTTGAATATTTAATAATTGCTAACATTGGACAAATGCAACATCAGTATCCAACATCTCTCATTGACAATCGCATTAATAAATTGTACCTGAAATGATTGCAACTGCAATGATGATTGTGGACGATAAGTTACGAAAAGTTTACCTACTAGAACAGAAACGTCTTGATAAACTGCTAAATAAGTGGATGTTTTATAGAATGAGACTGGTGTATTGATAACATGAAAGATAATTCATTCGAAACAATTATCAATTTATGAAAATCAATGACATGGCCGACCAATAAAGATGAAATCACAAAATCGCCTGCAGAATCGTCTGGAAGCATGCTGGAATATCACTCTGCTCAGGATCGTTTGCGATGGATTATGAAGATCAATCATGCAAAAAATGGAAACTTGAAAAATAAGTTTATGGGTACATGATTAATTTTTGTAATTTTCTTTCATGTCGTTTGCAGGCTTTGTTAGCGGTTCCATTTCATTCATATTCTAAAAAGTGACATATTTCATTTGGATCTTGCTCTGCATCTTACGGCATCTACATCAGAAATTATCTCAAATTAAAAACAGAGAGGTCCTGAACTAGACTCGCTGTCAGATTTCGGACTGGTGCTATCCCCTCTCTAGACAAGAGAGGACAATTGCATAGACATCTGATCTCTATGTGATGTGTATAGAGACCACAATCGACACAACATGAGCGATCATCGTGCGATCCGCGTGAATGAATAATTCACAGTGAATTATGAGTGAAAACTGTAGATTTCTATGATGGAATATTTTCGATTTTGCTCTGTGGATACAGAACAATCAATTATAAACTTAAATATATCATTAACATCACACTAAGCACATTTATACTCAATATATACTGATAAATGTTAATGAAGTGTCACGGATGACACCTTAATCAAGCCAGCATGGCCCATGGGTCTCAAAATCTAGGCCCAGTGGACTGAGACCGGACCGGTTCTCCAGGATGGCTGCTTTACATTCAAAGTCAAATTTTGATCTTGATTGTGGCCCCCTGCCTAAGAATATTGCATCAGTATATAAAACTTTTAGGGAATTAACATGCAGCGGCGAGAGGACGATGGAGAAGAAAATCCCTTGAAAAGTCTCTGCGCTGAACACTTTCAAATATCGCCTAAAAAGTATGTCAGTAGCAGTATATTATCAAATAAATATGGAAATTGCAATGTTCATAGGAAGATCACACGCTACTCAGGCTGACATCAGTGGCACATACTTCATTTGAAAAGAAATCTCTAATAAGCATTTTCAACAAGTTTTCAATCCAAACTCAATGCATATTTTCAAATACCAGCTCTAAAAGTGTCATCGGCTAGCTTTATATACGTGCATGCAAGATTCTTAGGCAGGGGGGCCACAATCCAGATTAAAATTTGACTTTGTAGAACAGCCATCCTGAAGGACACGAGCAAAGCTAGTAAAATTTACTTCGCCCTAACTAAGTAACCCTGCATGTGCCATGATTTTCATGCACTTTCCATTTAAAGCTATCTATGACGTTTTTAATTTCTATGGTCATAATGGATATTGATCATAGAAGTTCATCAATGTCTAGATTATGATTAGAACCATTTGCTTGCAATGTTCACATGCTACCACTATCAGTGATATCACACAAAAGCATTAACTTTACAGCTCACTATGTGCAGTAGATAAATTTTGAAACTCAAACTTAGCTTCTTATGTCATAGTTCATTTCGTGTTCATTTTATCACGATGGCAATCTATCACAGCAATTATAAGCAATGTATGCCTTGTGATGATTTATTCAAATCTGTAAATCGATCAGCATTGGAAAATACGTTATTCAGAGATTACATCCTCAGTTTTGTAAAAACCCATTCCGTCATCAAGAAATGGTTTGGCTTACTTGGGAGGAATCAAACTGCTGTCGAATTGGAAAATGTTGCATTTCCATTGAATGCTCAGGTATTTTTGAAGTCTTTAATCGACATGAGAGTAACCGACTTGTGGAAGACCACCTGTGAAGGACGGTTCAAAGCTAGAAACTGTGATCGACCATGTCCGATTACTGACATCTTCACTGAAAATTTTAATATCTCTTTGGTTGTTGCAGATCAGAACGCTGATATAAACGATCTTCTTCATGTTCCGAGGATAATTCGAAAAGCGATTCTTGGAGGCACATTTTTTCTTTATGGTAATTATCTACATTTCATGGCTCAGAGTGTAACCCACAAACAATCCTACCATCAGTTGTCAATAGATAAAGATTATGCAGCAGCATTCACAAGAATTTTCGGAGATAATTTTACAAATGTTTGGAAGTATGGACGGTGGTATCACAAAGAGCTCAGTTCTACAACTAGAGGACCAAGTCCTAATGAAAACATAATGATCAAAGAAACCTACAAAAAATTCTGCGATCACAGATATCACGACATACCGTCAGACGTTATCGAATGGCGGTTGAATCACTGTCATTGTGATTCGAATGAACCAAGACCTAAGAAAAACCTGTTCGGGGAGCCGAAAGAGAATTCTAATGATGCAGATGATGAAGACGCATATCAATTTGTAATACACAGACTGGAGGAGACACCATATACAGTTGATTTTGCCTAGATATTAATTTACTATGAGTTCTCTTAAATTTGCCTCTTCAAACACTGCTCTACAAAATGAATAAAAATATGATTTAATAAAATGAATTGCATTTAGATTTTGTGCGTTCAAAACTATAATGTGTTTAATTCATTTAATCTACAGATGCGTTTAAAAGCTGTCATAATTTTGCACATGCGGTTGTGAGTGTCTTTGTCAGCACAAAGCAGGCATATCTTCAAAAAAGGTATGTCTACTCTAAGCCGATAAACTTCACCATAAGCCGTATGATAAATTTTAGCTGTCAACTAGGGCAACATATCATCGCAGATAATAAATCTCTCCTGAAGCAAGCATCTGTACCACGTGTAAGATACAGAGGAGTTGACAATCGCAGACCACCCTGCCGATCCGAATTTAAAAAAAGCGAAAAAAAACAAAAAACGAATCCTTAACTTAGAAAAGCGAAAAATAGCGAACCGATAATTTTTACATCAAGCAATGTTGAATAGCGCTATAGTATGTCATCAATAATAATATGTCATAATAATATGTCATCAAGCCATACACTGCCACGGATGCTACCTACGAACCTGTGTAGATTGCGAATATTACTTTCTGGTACAAAAATGATAACTTGTCGGAGTACCTCTTAGGAGGTATTTTTCTTGAATCTTGTTAGACGATTCGCAAATGCACCAGACCATATTTATACATAAAACTAGCTTTTGTGTACTATTCATCATCAGACATGCAACCAGCTGCAATTTAGATAGCTTCAATTTAAGACAAATAATGTAGATTCCAAAATTGCTTCATAGGATTGTTGAAACAAGTGTTGAAAAAATCAAAAAAATGCTGCTAGAAAATTCAGCAGAATAAAGATGATTTTACAATTTCTAACGTGGTTAAGGAAATTTCTCTAACTGCCATGCTTCCAACTGCTAAAGTAGCCTATAACTTTGAACATCTCTTTCATCTAAATATTCCAAAGCATATTGATATTTTCTAGTATTTATGAGATAGGTGTCTGTCAATTAAAGTCATGCGAAATTGATCATATGACGAATAAAGGATCTTTATTTTAAGGTTTTACATCAATATGGCAATTATTTTATGCAGTGATAGAATGTACACTAAAGATTTCATCTGATGATCATTGTAGTTTTCTTCAGAACTCGTAAGCCTAAAATTATGCTAATAATCTTGCTTAGTAAGATGCATTTTTGTAAAGGATCAAGATAATTAACATAATTAAGCTATATAATTGAAGCAAAATTGATACTTTATTAAATGGGCATTGTTGCAAGCGTTAATTTAGATGTAAAAGTGTCAACTTGTACATCTACTATCAATGAAATAGATATTGCTCATTTATGCAGCCCTTTAGTGATTAGATGACAAAAATTTCAAAAATGGAATTTTTCCGACAAGTGAAGGCTGCAAAGAGAGAAAATTATGTAGTCAGTGACTTACATTCGAGTGGGTTCTTTACAGACCCTTTCCGTCAAGCTTTTGACTGTAAATGGGCCTATTCCAGAGATCAAAACTGCCTCTTATGAGACATATATTTCAATCAAAACTTTAGTGTAAATATACATCAATATTATAAATCTAAATTGATGAAAACGATAAATTACAATATTGGCTTAATCTCTGAAAATATTCCATAAAACTATCACTATGCAGCCTATTTCAAAGGCTACTTCAATTATAAAGATCATGCTCCATGCACTTCTACTAAGATATGCAACCAATTCCAAGCTTTGAATTGAATTGAAAATATTCAATATTGAAAAATATTGACTTTATTTTCGTCTTCGCAATTTTGTAATAAAAAACGAAAGCCAGAATAAAACCAATGTCTTTCAATATTGGCTCTTTCCAATTCGACTCAAAACATGATAAATAGCCAAGATAATTAATCTAAAACCAAGTCGAAGCTTTACGATGCAAGGTTCTCATTGTCTTGGATCGCTGACACCACTTTCTCTGGATGAATTTTATGTGGGCATTCCTATTTACTGACACATTTGTCAGAAGTCACGAGTTGTTGAAGCACACGAAGATAAGTCGATACCGTATAGCTCAGCACACAGAAGCTACGAAAATACATGTACACAGCGGGTGAAGTATGACGTAATAAGTATGACTGCAGTAATGTAAACGGTAGTCAAATTATTTACAAATAGTGCATTATCCCTACTGGTACAACAATACTAGGCTCTTCAATCTATAACTCAGAAAGTTTTAGGTGGTTATAAGAAAATAGGCTACACATATCCGATCATCTTAATCATCTAATTAATCAATTATCAATTAATCTTCATCTTATCATATTAATGTCTTTATCAATAGATGCAAAATGATTATTATACACATAAACTTTCTGCCTAGTTACAAGTACTTCACGAAAATCACAGTGAAAGTGACAGTGTAATAAAAAATTCAACAGAAAATATTCCATTGTGTAGGCTATATTATCATCTCAATTTCTTAGGCCTATTTATCAACATTATGCAATACATCTCACTCATTCGCATAAACTGAACCGCTTGTTTCACTAATCCAACATCAATATTCTAAGAAAACTCGATAGTAGGCCTCCCGTGTGTGTCTCCACAAGCCAGCATGGATTGATGTCTCGAATTCCTTGATTGATAAATTCGATGACATTCATTTGTGGCATGTACTTTCAACATGCATCAATTCAGAATCGTGTAAAAGCTATAGCACCATGGCCTCAAAAGTTACTGTAAAAAATGGTGCATTTACCGGTACGCACTGCGACAAGGCTTTGCCTTCACAAATTGCTACATGACTTTTTTACTAATAAGGGCACATTTTCCAATTCCTATATAATTCACTTTATTACATAATATTATGCAATCGTCAAGATATGCATTTAATTCTCAACACATGGATGATAGTATGACTAAAGGGCAACATGACAAAAAGTCACGTTGCGTTGTCAACATGTAAAAGGGGCCCGTACTACGAAACACTTTTTTCCTGCTCTGCCAAAAAAGTGAAAAAAAACGAATGCCACTCGATAAAAGCGAAAATTTAGGCATATTTTCGAAAAAGCGAATAAAAGCGAATGTCTGGGTGGTCTGCAATCGATTCGGCAGAGGGATCTGCGAAGCCTCGAGATTCGATTCGCGAGACGGCTGCGGATTCGATTCGAGTGGAATTCGAGAATCGAATTGGTTCGATACGGCAGCTTAAACATGGCTTCCATCGTTTCCTTTTAATTTACAACCTCTTCCCGTTCATTATTACTTGACTTGTATGTCCTAGTGGGATATAGCGAGATCCGCCCTATATTGTACCGTTATTCCGGTAGCCAGGTTGAGTTTTTGGAGGGAACGAGGCCGAAAATGAGACTTTCACAGCATGATGAAAGTATGCTGCCCTATGCCTACTACGAATATATGTGCGTCTGTCGACTTCTACCTGGTTCCTCTTCTTGTCAAACACGATCAAAGAAAACCATGTTGCAGATTGCAGTTTTTGGCAAAACTGAAATTTTCCATGTTTTTACTTATTAATTAAGCTAAAAATGAGCCATCTTTTTGATAGAATGTCTTCATGTCATTTCATATTATGTTCATGTGTTATTATCGTATTTCTGATCAGCAATGTATGCGAGAATGTGGTTAAATGTTGACTAAATTGCCCAAAATTCTTGTGTTTGCCGACATCAGGAGGCTTGCCAAATCTTACAATGTTTGGTTTCATAGACAGAGGTACATCAACATGATAGGAAAAGACCTGAAGACATTGCAAGTCAAAAATAATGACTCTGGGCTTAATGGTTTTAGCAGAATAAGACAACTGAACCAGTTATATCCTAGTGTCTTTCCATAGCTTGCAAGAGAAAATAATCCGAATGTTCAGAATACTTTCAAGTGAGTAGCTGTCAGCAAACGTATGTAATATGATATAAACATACAATTTAGTTAGGTAATGAACAACATTTTTGAGGTTGTAGACACATTTCACATAGTGTTCAATTGAAGAGAAAATATGCAAATTGCTGGGATCAAATATGAAGATTACAAAAAAATTAAAATACATAAAACTAAAAAATCTGACGTTCTTTGTTCTGTAAGAGTTCAGAAAAACATGTTATTTAAACTTTAATTGTGATATGATACAAAATATGAATACGGTATGGATTACATCAATTACTGCATGACTAAATATAATATTTTCTCCCGGATATGAGCCCTACTGTACAAATTGCATCGATTTGATAATTTTCAAAGATATCCCACTTGAAGTGACTTTCTTCAATGGCTCAACGACATATACATGTACTATTGACATTCAAGTAAAACGCAGTGAAAAATGTTATTAACCTGCGCCCAGCATAAGCCCAGCATGAGCATGTCAATCCTGCAAATTAATGCCTACTTTATGCAAATCATTATTAACGAATACTTGGGTTCTACTATTCAAAAACACTACTTTTGCTCATCTACCGCTAAACTGTGCATCAAAATGAATGGAAGAATGTAGATGCACAACGTAAAATTAAAAAGACATAAATAGCGGTGAATTTTATTAACAAGTCATAGAGAAGTGATGTAATGATATCGCATACGATTTGATGGATCGATTTGAACTAATGTCATTCTTAGACTTTCGATAATGCGTCTCAATTTTTTGTTTTCTATCTCTAGCTGAAGGTTTTTCCTTCGCAATTCTTCACCCTGTTCATTATTGGTCACTTTGCTAACAAGTTGTCGTCGCAATTCTCGATTCTCACGTTTCAAGCGGTCATTCTCCTCTTCGATAGTAACTATCTTGTCAACGTCTTCTTTTAGGCGATCGCAAGATTGACGAAGGAATTTGTTACTGTTTTTCACACGAGACATTTGAGTGCTCAACTCTTGGACAGATTTATACATTAATTCCATTTCGTTCAGCTCCATTTCACGAAATTGAGCTCCAGCTAGCTGAGCGCCCTTGCGTCGCAGAAGCATCACCTGCAAATCAAGGTTAATTGGTTAAACATAACTAAGAGTTAAGAGATCTTAGAGCATAAACTTTGCCGCTGGAAAATAACCGAGTAATGTTTTGAATGTGTTTGTATTATCTTTCCTATCCTTTTACAACATTTCGAAGCTATGCCGCCACTCTCACGTTAGATACAGTATTGCATGAACTATAACTAGCTAAGTCAACTAAATATTACTTAAGTGATGAAGATTTACTTAAAAGAAATTAAAAAATGATTCCATTAAATTATGATAGCTCATCCTATTTTTGAATATAGCATCTCGGAATCTGTCTTTGTCTCTGACACTGGTGGCAATATGGACACTGATATTTGTTGATTACTACTCTCAATTAAGTAGTGATATTTATGCATTCATGTATTTTTGGATTTCAGATTTCATTAATGTTTGCATGTTAATGTCGACATAGCCAATTTAGCTTATAGATAACTTGAGAATGGAGTTGCGGTATCGAAATACTTTCCAGGATAGAGATAGATACAAAATTTGCATTCCAATAACTGTTGCTTATCAGCAGCAAGGCTTACGATCACATTGTGAATAATAAAAGAATGCTGATTATGAGAAATGAATTCAATATTGAGTCTATACCCCGTTTTTTGCATCACCTGCAATCTGTATTTAAAGATTTCATTTACATGATCATTCTGTAAATATTATGTACTTTGCGTAAACGTATGTGAAGCATAATTGCTTTTGCGAAACCCCTAATCCCATAGACAAACCGATTTATCGTGGGAGTGGGAATTCCTGCAATGGATTTTCGTCAAGTGGGAATTCCAATGTGCGGACTTTATTTGGGACAATACTTTTGCACTGTTTTCATGTGTAGTATTTTGTTTCATAGCTGCATGCTGCACATTGATCATGCACTAGTCAATAAGATCGCAGCGTAATTGTGAAATAAATATGTTATTTATACCTATAATTTTATTGAGATTCAATGACTTCGTGTAAATTCTAGGAAGATTGTTTGTAGACTGAGTGGTTTTCCCGTCACAGATTAATTAACAAAGCAAATTCACCAGTGATCATGAAGAACATGAACATAAGTTAACCAAGTTTTCACATAGTACCGTGCCTCACAAACAATTAAACATGCATCTGATCTTCAGTGCTACTAGACATCATCAAAAAGTGAATCGCATTGTGGTGTGATCCAGCAGCAGCCAGGTTGCCGATGTCAAGGACTATCAATCGTCACTTAAGACAGTGTGGTAGTAATTCAAAAATTGTGAAATAAAGTAGACACTCTTCTTGTGTAAACCAGAAAAGTAAAAGAAAATATATACACGTATAAATCAAATTCAAAAGCATCGAACATCAAGAAGTTCCCAAAAAATAATCATGTAAAAATATCAATTCCATGCCGTAAATCCACGCAAAACGTGATCAAAAGTTGAATCTTGATTATTTTTTCAAATTTTAAATTGCGACACTACAAATCCAAAGTAACGGAATAGTGCATGATGCTGTTTTGTGGCCTTCAGATCGGTACGCAAGAACTATCCTCCTCTAGTTGATCGTCTGATTAACCTACTCCTGACTGAATTATACTGGAGCGACATCATTAACGGTCTTCCTAATAGGCTCCTCCTTTGCCCACTGGAGTCTGTGCTTGACTCAGTAGCCCGTCTCGTCAAAGCCCCTTCTTACCTCGCACACAGTCTCCTCCCGATCACTCACAACATCCCTCTTCATCAATTCTACTGACCTATCCTCAATTGACAACCGAGCCTTCCAACTAACGGTGTCCCGTGTTCGACTTGGCCATGTTCTCATTATGCTCTGTCTGCATCTACAGAATTTCTTTAAGATAAACAAGCTTTAATGAGTACAGAATTTAAGCAGCAGATTTTCAATTGCAATAGAAAATATCAAAATACATGTAGTAATGACAAACAAAGATTGCGGAGTGATAGTTCACTTAGCCATAGAATAAATTGCTCAAATCTGAGGACACCTCTCTATTCCATGCCCGGGAGAACTGGCACTCTGCAATCTTTATGATATCAGTGGCACGGTAAAGCCAGGATAAATAAACGCAGAGCAGCTTGTTGTGCAGTCTTTCAGCTTGCTCAGCCATTCTAGATATTTTAAGCTAGTTTGGGCCATTCCGAGCCGTACTGAAGAGCCCTTGTAGGGCGAAACGCAGCGTCTACAGTTGCCAAGGAATCTTCGTGTTAAAGTTAATCATGTCTGAGAACATCTTTCTATTCTTTCTACAGTTATGATGAATATCATATTTCTTCCAACAGAACAGTCTGCTTGTTTGACTGCATCAATAATTTTTCTTCTAGTAACGTTTTCAATATATTTACATTACACCAGTCAATTACCTGGAGAAATATCAAATTGTTGCCAACTATGAGAGCGTTCTGCCTTTAATGAGAAATCAAAAACATAAAACGTAAAATTTGACGTGATCAAATGAATGCCAGATCATCGAATTTTGTCATAGATTCATTATCACATGTACATCTCTACACAGGTGGAATTTTGAGACATTTTTCACTTCGTAAATTTGCTGTTTTACTGATACTTGGTGACAATGCACTAATCACAAATAGTAAGTTGAAGAAGCTTGTGCATCAACCTAAAAAGAAAGCGCCATCGTCTGCTTCAATTCATCTGCAATTATGGGTCATAAATACTACTGCTGGCATAATCGAAAGTTCTCATCGAAATTGTCACGTTTCTATCCAACTCTATGAACTTGGTTGGCGTTTGATCGAAGGAAGGATAGAGAGGAGAATTGATTTCTAATTTTCTTTTGCCTTCAAGGAAGTGCACCTGTCTGCCGCATCAAGGAGGCTGCAAGTTCCCTCCTCTCGCTGACTCACTTTAGGTCGATTATCAGTCTCTGCTGTGGCTTCTCATTTGTGGAATACCACGCCACCCGAGATACGACTTACTGGCTGTCTGCTGATTTGAAGAAGACTTTAATTGACATACTTGTTGAATAAGATTTCCATGCACAATCTGTTCTCACGTTGGTGATAAAACACCAACAATTATCGAATGTAGAGATCCAGAAGAATGTAGAGAATGTAAGCGATCCAGATCTCATATGCTTTTACTTAAATGCTTGGGGACGAGTCCCTTGTGATTCCCCTGAAATACGCCACTTTTATATATGTATATAATCGTAATCATAATATGATGATACGTGTCCGTCCATACAAGTGGCGTATTTAAGGGGATTCACCAGGGTCCCGCACCTAAGCATTTTAATAGAAATATATCAGGTCTAAATTGCATACATGAAAATGGCTGAAATACGTTGCTTAGATTTTTAAGCGTTTTGATCACAGAGAACGTAAGTTTCCATTTTCACTTTACACTTATCAGGGTGGTCCATGAGCTATAATCAGCAAACACATGAAAGTCTGGTGACCAACTAAATGCTTCGAGGTAGTGGATTATTATTAATGTCAACAACTGATTGTAAATGCCTCAATTATTTACATAGATAACCAAGCGCTAAATCATATCATTAAGTCATTAGATTGAAAGATGCCTGTTGTCGGGTAAAGCCACGAAGAGTGAAGTTAGGAGAGATGATTTTCATTACTCTCATTCAGTGGATACAAGCAGTGCCCTCATTTATCGATCTCTAAGAGTTAAAAAAAATTGAAAACTATATAAAAGAACGAGTGAATGAGAAACAGACACTCTCCATTCTCTAGAAACACTGTAACAATTTGATTGGGTGGCACAAAAGGGAACTTACCTATTTCAAATCCAAAACTATAGATAAGAATTGCAAAAATTGTTTTTATAAATGAACGCATTTTGAAGAAGAACAACACATTTTCTTCTCTGAGAAAAATTCAATTCAGATTAAAAGCTGCTTTGTCGACAATCGACGATTTAGTTAATGATACCATTAAAGAACAGAAGCAATATGTGTACATCATTAAGGTTGGAATTTGGGTTTAACCTTGGTCTTGGGTGACCTTGGGTGCAGTACCCAAGGTTACAAAACTTGGGTCGCTAAAATATACTTGTCCGAAGTTTTAAAAATTTCTTTGACCAATTTTTCTGCAAAAATATAAATTACTGCTAATGCATGAAGTCATGATAATAAAAGCAGATAATCATAAATTCATGCTTTAACGATAGGAGTTTTGATGCAAGTTGTGATCTTAATCACACCTACTAAGCATTTCACTTGCAGTGCATATAACGGTATTTAAATAAGTTAAACAGGATCAACTAATCGTACATCTGCTGCAAGATGTAAAGAACATTTCTGTAGCATGAAAAATAAAGACTCCCGAAGATCGAATGCCATTTCAGAGTTCATTATTTAATATACATTGCATAAGTGCCACCAGCGATTTTGATATTCATAATGCTTAACAAATAATTCAACCCAATAGTGACGTGCATCATTGAATCAGAGTTTATCGATCGTCTAAATTCATCTATCAATAGGAAACACTAGCTAGTGAATGGAATTGATATAGGCTTGTAAATAACTCATCTCTATTCCCCTTCCTCTAGCTCGGCCCATAATCAAGTGCTAACAGCACTAGACTTCTATCGTTTGTACATAATATTTTATACAAGAAATACTGTGATGGAAAATTTGGTAGTGTTTTCACTTTCCGCAATCCTAAGCAGCACAAAACAAAACTTTGGCTTCAAATCCAAGTTTTTCAACGTTGGGCTTTTCCGCGAAGTTCTTGCCCAACTTTGTGTGCATGAAAAATGAAAATGCAGATTGATAATATAAAAAAAACTCTCGCTTTGCTGTTTGGTATGATTTTCACCCATTTCCAGTCATTCAGAGAATTTGCCGTTAACTTTTTAGAACGCTACACATGCGGTCCTTTAATTCATCCTTCAACTGTGTGTTGTTTTAAATGGTGCTTAAGGAAATATATTTGAATGGAACATCGACCGGCTGGACAATCAATGACAGGCCTCAAACTAGACGACATAGCATAGGATTGTCGCATCCTTCTCTCTCTGCACTGGCGTCAATCTGTAAGACTGTGCCTCACTTCGGTATTCCAAGGATCCAATAGTCATCATGCTTCATAAAAAATTAAATTTGAACGAAGGGTATTTTGTCATTTCTGAAAATGGAACCCCTAATGCAAAACTGAAATTTAGCATATGTGTATAAAAAAAGCCAAGAATATAGGTGATGCGTTCCGTTTCGAAAGATCATGCACATGCTAATCGATATGAAGTTGATTATTTTTTTGACGGACACAACTCAGTTCGGTGATATCTGATTTAATTTGATTAAAATTATTCCATCAGTTGTCTTAGGAATCCCATTCATGGAGACTAATGACCGAGAGGCGATTCGTAAAGTTAATCCGCATTTTTGCTAAATGCAATTTTCAGGTTGGATAAAATTATAATCTAGAAAACTGGATATGTTGTCTTCTCTTCCAAATGTCGTTCAGTTAATACTAGTCCTTTATTCCTATCTCGAATTGTTTGGATCTGGAACGAGTCAGCTTATTGTGGACCACCCTGTAGATTACTAGAAGTCATTTCATACTGCATAAAATTGCGATTTTAAAATAAATGATTAACTTCATTAATCAATCACCTTTTAGTTTTTTCTGATGACAAAAGAAGATGTTTTCAAGATTAACGAGAAGACGAGCAATCATTTGAAGATTGAAAAGTCACAAAAATACTCAGCGAGTCTACGGCTGCCATGTACTCAACTGATTTGATTAGTCCCAAAAATTGTAAATACAACAATTGTAAACTGGAGTATTCTAAATGAATCATGTAATTCTAATGTATTATCATGTAATGTTGGATGAATTTCCCCACTTCAATCCTCTCCGGTAATAGAAAATAACATATGTTTTCATTAAGATAGAGCAACGCCTTATCTTAGTCAGTGAGAGAAGTCGGAACCGTGTCTAGAAATTGATTAGGGAATACGGGAACTACACGAAGTTCGGATCTGACTTGTGCGAACTGCTCTTTTATTCTTCAAACTATTCTATCTTGATAACACCGTTTACCAGCATGATATGCGAAAAATCATGCATGTGAAGCAAGCCTTCAGCAGTTTCATGAACATTGTGCGTCAATTTCTTGAATTTTCTTCATGGAGAAACACATAGTTAGTAAACTAATAACCATTAGGTATATAATGCTTGGAATTTCATCTCTCCGATGTTTTTGTTGCTAGACCCATACGGCAATAGATGCACTTATACATGTACTTTAACAATTTGCAATGAAGGATTATTTTGTTAATTCAATATCAAATCAAGGGCATTTGAGTGGTCACTATTATTTTGATTTAAAATTTGTCTATTAGATGATAAGCAATGGCTTCTCTTATCTTGCTAGCATTAATACATTATTTAGTGAATTTCAGGTAAATCCCAACATTCAGATGAAGCACTCAGATATCGCATCATGATCCTTTGCGATCTGATGTTGAAACTTCTTTTCAACTGCACTTTTTGCCGGTATTTATAACATCATGAAATTGTGGCAGACACTCTGTGGATTGGTAAAAAATATTATTTGAATTTTTGCTACGATCAAACCATGGACTTTGTGTTGGCTAAAGCATGGATGAAGTTAACATTTCCGTGACATGACAGGACGGTAAATAGCGGACTATCTGATTCAGAAGCGAATATGAAAAGTGAGAGCTAAGAATTTGTTCTTCAAATGAATATCACTATTCGGCAAATAATGCATTGACATTGGCTGCCTTGCATCGGCATATTAGCAACCATCAGGTTAAAGTAGTTAGACCAACACCACACACCATAGAGTAAGTATATTAGGTAGAGTAGCAACTTGGCATTAACTAAATCCCGAATATGTGTGCAGTTTCGATTTTACTAAATGAACTCGAGTTGAGACCCAGTATCAAGCATAAGTGTAAGCAAGTTTTTGCAGTTTCGAAGAAATGACCACGGAATTGACTGATCATGATAGCAATACAGAAGGAAGAATTAGTATTTTACAAATCCTCCGTATCCTTTCATGGCAACCTTGGAGAGGTAAGGTTTGCTATATAAGCAATTCGATAAGTGATTTATATATTACTAATGCTCAGCCATTAAAGAGTATTTTCTTAAGCGTGATCATATCAAAAACTACCTGCCACTTAAAGAGCAAAATATCATAATAAAAGACAATTGATCATAATCAATTTTAATTCGTGATGTAAATGGGTCCACAATATTATTCAGATTCAAGAAATGAAACATAAATTTAGTGAATCATAGAATTGTGGCAATGAAAACATGAATGAAAAACTTGAAATTTCAGACAAGAGGCACTGTAGGATCTCAACTTCTCCATGAAGACTTGCATTATAATGCGGCTCATGACACTTCCTTGATAATTAATTAGCTTAATTTCCACTTCATTAAGATGACGGTTAGTAAATGTTCATACCTTTTGATAGCCGACAAGTTTCATACTGCTCATATAGAAGTACCAAATCGCTAGTATATAAAAACAGGAATAATTTGCAAAAATTAAGCTTCTCAAAAAATTATCAAATATTATATAGACTGCAGGAACGTAATTTCCGCAAAAAACTGAATCTTTTGATATAAAGATTTTCACTGTATGTGACACTCTACCTATATACTTACTCTATGCCACGCACTTACCAGAGTTAAGAAGCAAGTAAATATCTATGAAATATATGAGCACACAGTGTGTTTCATGTCTTCAAGGTAATCAAATAGCGCAATTTTTGCAGTTGCATATTTGTTCGTTATTTCAAATCAAATAAAACTTTTTTTTGTTAAAGTGAGATACCCATTTTAACTTGTGGTGGTTGTGAATGATACTAACTGTAGAGAGCAGGCTTCGATACTTGTCCCTTCCTGTAATACTATGTGACAATCATCTCTAGAAATTGCTCTACTGTTGATTCCGAATACATTTGCCGTCATTAATCTGCAGACATGTAGATTGACAGGACCCACAAAGCTATTTCACCATGAAGAATCTGTCTTACTCCACTCCCAACACCCGTACGTACCTAATGTCTCTCAACAATACAAGTATCATGGGACACCCATCATTTTGTCAAACATGTTGCGTAATTTTTTGTTCGCTTGAATCAAAACTCCATGAGCTTAAACTAGTTTAGTTATTGGTAATTAATACTACTTTTGTATACAATGCCTTCTATGACTGCATTCTGTTATTAAGATGTCAAATAAAACCCATTAATCACAATTCTTACGCGACAAATTACATGGGACAAAAATGGAAATTCTATCGCTTTGCAAACTGTAAGGATGTACATCATTGCGAAATAGCATCAGCAACTCAATAAAGGAGAATGCAACACCCTAACAAGCACTATAACAAAGAATCAACGTCAAAAATATTTGAATGAAAAATTCTTGCGTCAATTATCACTGGCACTCGATTGAGCATAGCTGTCCATCAGTGTTTAAGAACTTTGCATAAATCAATGTTGCATCGCGGAGTCAATGACGAATTACACATTTCTGTGATCATTTCTCATATAGAGCTCATCTTCCTTGAGGATATCCGTCGCATAATGATATCCTGGAAATTTTCCGATAGGGTTAAAATCTGGCGAGTTCTTAGGCCAATCCAATGAGACAATGCTGCTCCTCAGTTAACTTTCATGATCTTGGCTTGAGGGCATTGTGTGCCATCGTGCATAAATGCAACATCTCCGTTCAAAAATACAACGTTGTTGTAGAGCGAGTGATTTCAGGACATCTAATCTCTGAGATGTAATCATATTGCCCTCGACGATGTTCAGCCTAACTGGACCATTTGAGCTGATAACTTCCCACAACATTACCTTCGTTTTATGCTTCACAGCTCGTGTGTTGGGTATCATCCTAAGTTTCTCAACCAAACACGGCTTCATTGAGCTCCGTAAATTCACAGACTTTCATCACTGAAGCAAAGAATAGCCGTTTTCCCATCTTTGATAGAATTTCTTTCGATACACGACCAGGAAACATCGAGCAGCATGTTCTCATTTGCCTGAGTACTTTTTTCCATGAAGCCTTGATAAAATCATTTAACTATTTTACGTGCAATTGGTGAGCATCATTGAAAGGACTCTGTCGCGAATTTTGATCGAGAATGTCATGATGTTTCGTAATTGTAGAGGATTTTCGTCCACATTCTTTATGTCATTGAGATTTTATTTAGTGCCGCAAGACCTCCCAATCTTGCAACGGAAGATTTGCTTGTTCCTCTTATTCCTTCTATCTGACAGGTGGATATCGTTTTCAGTCACAACAACATCAATATTGCAGCTTTCCTTGTTTTTATACCTGACCCGACATTTTGCTTAAGAAACACTTCATAATGAAACTTCCTTGAAAGAAGGTAGTTATAAGAAATATCAAAATTTAAATAAAAGTTTCAAATTTCTTTAACCCTAGGATTACCCAGGTGTAATAAATTTATGACATATGAATGTTCCTACAGCTGTCGGTGATCTGACTTTCGCCAGAAGTAAGGAAGTAAGATTGATTACAAGTAGCTCATACACAATGCAGTGATAAATTGCACATCTCAAATTATCATTTAGATTAAATATCATTAGGACTTTGCAAGACTAAGCAGCCACTGCAGATTTTCATGTGTAACAACCAGAAGCACAATAAAATGTGTAAATGTGTAAATGTGTAAGTGTTAGTACGAGCATAATTGCTTATTATTCATATCGATTCATCATGGTGAAGAATTTACCTGTTTCGCCAAATCTTGTATGCGTTCTTCAAGTTCTTTTGTATGTTCTTCATGCCCGGCTTTCATAGTTGCCATTTCCGTAGCGACGTTGTCTTTCTCCCGCATCACTGCAGCTACTCGACCATCGGCCTCAGTGACACGCCGTCTCTCAGCATCTAATTTCTGCTGAAGATCTTTCACTTCCCTTCGAGCTGCCACCTTTTCTTTCTGCATCTCCAGAATCTTCCACTTGTCCTCCCTTTGCTCTGCCATTCGCTCAGCCTCCACAAGTCGTCCCTTCAACGCCTCCACTTCTCTTTCCAGCTCTCCTACGCGGCCCGCCTCTCCCAACTCCTGTCCTAAACTGACACCACCTCGGGTCGCCTCAGTGGCTGCAACCAGGTCCATCACGCTATCAGCAGCTTTGTTCTGTGTATGACGCAGATCCGATTCCAGCTCCGTCACCCGATCCATCAATTCCTGAATCTGACGCCGATCACTGGCTCGCTCCTGAAAGATTAATAGAGTCAACTACTGAGGATGGGCAATTATACATCCGAAAATACTTCGTATAAATATTGAGGATTACACCAAGTATGAACCAAGGGAGAAAGTTACTTTCAGTCGGTTAGATTTCGTTCGTTTTATTTACTATTTCTGACACCAATCAGTTCACAATAGCGGTCATTCAGATTTAAGTCATTTATTTATTTACTTCTCTATCTTAATCTGAAAATTTACCGTCTGGAATTTCTCTAAACATTTTTCAGCTTTCTCATCGGTGCTGATTTGTGTCTCCACTGGCATGATTCCCCTATCTAACTTCAAAAGTTTTTCTCTCTAATTGGTGCATGACCATAGAACTGTACTGCATCATGCCTTCGTTGATAATCAAAAACTAAAGTATCAACTTAACACATCACATATAAAGTTGAAGATCAACTATATCCAGACATAGAAGTAAATAAAAAATTACTTAAATGATTTTTCTGAATTAGTGAAGCAAAAATCATGCAACTTCTAAATACATTCAATTTTCATTCAATCCTCTAATGGAACTGAACTATCATTTATGTCATTTGAGAATGATTCAGCTCAAAACATAGTCGCAACTATGACATCATCTGAAAATTACGATAAAGAGTGTGGCTGATATTATTAATCAGATGGCTATTTCGGTAATTGATCAATTTTTATTTCTTACCGATAAGGATTCATCCAATCGCAGCTGACATTCAACCAAACGTTCTATTACGTCTTCTTCTTTTCTTCGACTGCTGGATAGCAAATCCTCCACGCGCTGTTTTTCCTCAATCAGAGTTGAATTATCCTCACGAAGCTCCTGAAAATGGCAACAAAGATGAACTGATCATTCAACTAACTACTCAAAGAAGCGAATCGCTTTCTAGCCCTCTCAGAACGACTGAGGCAAAAATTAACAAAACATGAACAATCCGACATCGTGGAACAACTTCGTAACATATCAACAGCGCATAGCTCGATTATTGACTTTTTCAATCCGTCTTTGAGTTTGCTATACGACTTCAAAAATTTCCATTTGAAATTATACAGCAATACACTGCTATTCGCAAATGATGAGTTCCAGCTAAATCTTAAGTCAGGCGAACCTACGCACATCGAGGCGAGGAACTAATGGGAAATTAGAGAATGCTTCCCTAACGCATAATCCTAAAGATCGAACAGGTCTTTGGTTCTTTCAAAGCCCGTTATTTCCAACATTAATTAAAAAAGAAAATAAAGACCCGTGAGCGTTGTATCTATTTGAAATCATTTACATTTATAATGTCCTTACATGAAATTTTACACATGCAAAGTGAGCACAGTCGATACATTCTAATAACACAAAATATTGCAGTGTCCGTTTTCCGGGGCATTGAATTAAAAGATGCCTTCAGACTTGTAACAATTTGAGTATTACGGCCTAGCATGCGTGAATTCATAAATGCGGCTTAGAATAGTCCGAACAACCTGATGACATCCAGCAGAGTGATTGGGCAACCTAAGCAACGGGCTGCTCTGCGTTTATTTACCCTGGTTTTGCTATGAATCTGATAACAATAAAAAACACAGCGGCGATTCGTCTGGGAATAGAAAAAAATAACAACATTAGATGTCTCTCCGCTTAATATTTCACTAAGGGAAATATGGGTGGAAATGTATAGAAGCAGAGATGCATCTGGTATCTGATATAATTATTTGTCTGATATAAAACACTTTACTAACTATTCGTCTAGGTACTCAAACATTAAATATCAAAAATAATTAGGAATGCCTAGAATTTCAAAAGTTCAAAAAATGAATGTAAAAATGAAATGCAACAACCATGGAAACTAAACTAATTGAACATAAACGCATACATAGTCATGATCAGTTTTTTGTAGACTTATCTCAGAAATCTGAATATCATACTCTCAAATAAAATTTCCACATGAAATTTTCAATGTCTGTAAAGGTGATGGAACAAGATCAAATTATTCACCGACAAATAAATAAGGTTTCTACATGACATTACTAGCTAATAGTAGTACTTATCGCATCTCATGTTCTTTTTAACTAAATTTCAGTATCCAGCTGTATTTTTACACGTGCGGACCAGTAATGATTGCTCCAGGGCATAGAGTCTCCAAGAAATGAAACAAAATCTGTCGTTTATTAAGTTTTCCATTCATACCGTAAAGCTGAAATGTTTCCTAGATGTACAACGTCAGATTTCAACAATCGAACATTGGTCAGTCATTTGCTGGACAATGGTCTCACCACAACAAAATCAATATTCTTCAGAATAACATGATGATTGTTTTTTTGGTGTGATCGAAAGCATGGGAAGCTCTTTAAATGGACATCTGGCTGAACGAGTTCATCACAAACATTTCAGCGCCATTTAGATGCTGTGTTCAGCATTTGAGATAAAGCTCGGATTTGTACTCATCGAATTATGAAACATTTAATTGAATATTTGAGGGATTACTCCATTCCAAGAGGAGTGTGGATCAAAATATCTTTTGCCATAAAATCCCGATTTTCTTCAGGAACGACTACAGATCGTGAGCGACAAACAGTACCCATCATGTGTCGCCGAAACCAAAGAACCTGAGTTTTCATATACATAGTGTCTGATGAATGCAAGCCCTTGAGAGTCATAAATCAGCAATACACCACTTTGGACCTACAAGTATATCCGTGTATACCACGCATTTATTTAAATTCCTTAGTTGAAGTCAATTAAATAAATCAAATGATTCATATCAACCTGAAGATATAGCTTCTCTGTACTCCAATCCGAGGTTGCGAGGTCAAACATCAGGCGATATTTTTATAAACACATTGTTTCTGATAGCAAGCAAAATTTTGCATTAGAACACAATTCGAATACTTTATTTTGTGTAGGAAAACTTTAAGTGTGCCAATAGATTTTACCACATTCTGTTTGACTTGACGATCTATAGCGACCTATCTTACACAGTTGGAACCGGCCGAGGCTAGGACGTCGTTTCTGCAACCTACTAGTTGCGACTGTCACCTGCTCTACTTAGACCGCTACACTTCATTCGAAATCCCGATTTCTATACAGCATGCTGTAGGTCTACCAATATCCGGATAAGTGAGAGTTCCCGATGAAATGCAACGGTACTGATTTTCATCCGTTTCTATTCAAATTGATTTTAAATCAAATAAGTAGACTTATTAGAATAATTGAATTTGCAATGAGCAAGTTAGTGAAATTTCGGCGGGCATTCCAATAAGTATCACTTAAAAAGCACTACTGAAAAATCGCCTATATTAGTGCGCCTGCAATAATTGACAAATTCTGCTTTTTGAAAACACAATGCAAATAGAATAATTAAATATTGAGTTGCATCCTCAGTTGAAAAATGGGGAAAAAGTGTAATCACCAAATATATTATTGAAGTCAGACGCGTCTATTCTAACATTACGTGCTAATTCTGTAAAATGATTGCGAAAATATATAAAGATAAATATATGTACGCATTACGCAATCTATTTAATTGAAGGAGTCAAGCTCAGACAAAATTCGTCTATTTACTTCCTGGTTCATGAATAAAACAATCTAGGCACTTAATGGTCTTTTATTACATCTGTGTAAAAATTGTCTTGTCAAGAATAGGATAAATCATACACTTCTATGAGAACGAGCACATTGATTAAGTTTTCCAGTGAATACAACTTGTTTGTAACCCTGTATCATGAAGCATAGTGATTTCCGTTCCTTTGCCTTCGCTGCTTAATGCAATCCTCTTATACGTACATCAGTTACTAGACTCTTAGTAAATACTATAGTCAATAAAACTGAAAAAATTTAGTGAAAGATTCGTCTATTCGCATTAGAATTAATCTTTTCGATGGATTCGCTTGAAGATATTGCTGAAAACATTCATTTTTCGTCTATGTGATGTGGTAATGTTTCTGATTTCCTTCAAAAATTGATTGTCAATGACACAGCAGCTTCTACTTTGCAACGTTAAAGAACGGGTGTCTATAAGTCAGAGAGATAAAAAATCATATTTTTATGTTTGCGTGGCCTCATAAATATTAAGTGGCGTAATAACAAATGATGAAATTCAATAACTAGCAACCCAACATCGTTTCAAATCAATTATGGAATTTATGCATTTACATAAGCCTACGAGTACACATTCATGCACTTGTATGCATTACTCGGTATCGAATAATTGCTCGTTTATATAATAGACTAAGGAGAGTAGACCGATTCGCGCTAAATTTCCCTTTGTCTGATTACTTAGACAACAAACTTTATCGAATCGGAATGCGGAACTGCCTCCGCAGATGAGTTGGATAATCGCAATTGGATTACTGAACATTGAAAACGACTTCAATTTATCACCTGTCTGTTTTCGACTTAAGTATTACAAGTTTTTACAAGTTATCTGAATTGGATAATGGTTATTTAGGATTACCAATTTTGCTGGTCGATGCTTGCTTTTTTGTTTCCGCACAGATATCTGACATTCTGACTTTGAAGGGACTTCAATGCTATGATAGAGAAGCGGTATACGTCTCTGAAATATGAATTGCAGCACATATTTCATAGGTTTCATTCACTGATGATGTTTCACACAAGATGAATGGTAATCTCATCTGGTTGATGATCTCTCTAAGAGATGGCATGTAAACGAACATGAGTGAAATCTCCAATTGTTTGTGCGTAAACAGGCAAAACTAATTCTGAAATAGGCACATGAAACTGCAAATGAAATTTTGATAATGACAACTCCGTCGCACAAGTAACCAGGTGGTCCTAACGAATTCTTTAGAGATTCTTTAAATTTTACCACTGAAAGGCATATTTCGACATCAAGAAACAAATCTCAGAGGTTTTATTATAAGAGGAACCAATGTCTTGAACCGAAAGTCCAACGAAGCGACGGTTATGATAATGTCTGTTCTTCTTGCAAAATGTAGGATTCGTGTGACGAATCCTGAATTCGGTTTCATTGAATTCGATCTGATTCGTTTAGGCAGATTCGAATATTCGCGCCACAAGTAAATTGCAGTAAGTAATAATGGAAATACCGCAATTGTTAAGAGCTATTGAATCAATGTTCACGCATGAACTCTTCCAGCAATAATGAAATTTAGAAATTTGATTATATTTTCTCGAGCGGACATCTGCAATTTGAAATCGCAGTCGGCATCTTTTCACAAGACTCCCGACTGTGACTGCGACTCCGCATCCCAATAGGTTATGTTTCCCCGCCATGTGTTCCCTTAACCCCTCTCGCGAAGGAAGGGTTACAACAAATAAAAAATGGCATGTCAATTCAATGGAACCGAGTACAATGTCAAAAATGTCAAATTTTTAAGTAATAAGGAATTTGAAGTCAGCTGCAACCTTTCTCGAGATATTGCCTAAATGTCAAGTCAATTTTGAGAATCGATGCAGCTGCATGTGTTTTGCAACCTTTTAGAGATGATGGTATTTTTTGACAATCAATAAAGACATTAAAAACGTATAAAAATTAATCACTCGAACATGGAAGGCCGAAATGACTCTTGACCAAAACCATGAAGAAATGACGTCTTCATGATGATTTTTCACCTGATTTTGTACTGTGTGCAAGAAGCATGAAAACATTGGCTTTAAATATCGTAAATTCAGAGGAATGTGAATAAATCCGACTTTGATTTCGACTTTCTTGACGCATCAGGTCGCCTTTCAGTCGCATCGAAACCTTTGAAAATTGCTATCAACTGCAAGAAATCACTTTATATAATGAGCCTTAACTAGCAGAATGGCAGCTGAGCCTTCTTTGAACTCTCATTTCAACCACTTCGAATCCGATCACTGTTCTTTTGATTCATCTATGGGTTTTTACATTATAATATACATGTAGAATGTGTAGAAGTAATTTTTACACATAATAAAGGAATGATGACATGTAAACCTGATAAAAACAAAATTATTGTTCATCAAAAATTGAACTAAATTTAAAAAAATGTCTTGAAAATTGATGCTATCTCCCATAGACTATTTTCACATATTTAAGTGGACTTTGCCAAACCACATGTTTCATTTATGTACGGGTTTAATACGCCTTCTATTTTTTTTATCAAGAAGATATGCTTGTGTCTTCACATGAATAGATTGCATCTGCGTTTGAATCGCTTGTATTCTAAAGTTTTGGATAATCGTTGATCTCATTCAATACACAAAAAATTCTGAGATGTCTGAAGTTTCTTTGTCTGCAATGCCCTCTATTTTATTGAGTTTCCCCAGCTGGGTATATCAAACATCATATGTCCTGACAGATCTAAAGAAAAGCCTTTCATTTTATGTCAAAAACACTGATATCATATTCGGATTTCTTCCGTATTGCAAGTGTTCCACACGCTCAGCTTTATCATCGCTCCTCTTCCGTTCATTGCCATCATTTCTTTCTTGATACCACTTTGTACTACATGGATTTTGATACCTAGCTGGTTTTATAAAAGTGGTTGGGGCTGCCAGTCTCAATTTAAGACATCATTCGAGTATTGAATTTTCAAAGAGTGCAATGTGCTCTAAATTTCAAGGCTGGAAATTGATTCAATTTTTAAAGATATATACAAAGTATTTCAGACGTACAAAGGCTCACGAGAAGACAATGCGATTTCCGAAATGCCTTTGCAAGAGGAAGGCGCCTTGCCTAATTTTTTACCGACTTTACAAGGTCCATGTTATTTAATTCCTCAGTAATATAGGAATGATAAACAAATTTACCTGCACACGTGTCTTGTAGAACTCCATCTCATTCAACTGTTGCCTCATGCGGTACATCTCGCTCTCTAATTTTTCACTCTGTTGCAACTGAAACGGAGTTAAAATTTGATGAAAACATATATATTAAATTACCTAACTTGAAAATTCATCAAATCACAAATGTAGCCATTGCAAAATATGTTTGGGGCATGTAAACCTAAACACAGTCGTGCACCTTCGAACCAGCGACGTTCGAGGTACAAGACATGAAACCACATATTCTGTCCACAAGGCCACCCAATCATCTGTAATAATCTACATTAGACAGTAAGGTTATCCAATGCTTCATTGCAACCACGTCAAAGGTGGGAATGAACTGCATTCTATACTCACTGAATGCAAATCCAAATATCGAATATATAGTGTCATCAAAAGTCAGTGAATTCTTGAAATTTCAATAAAAATCCTCTGTTTATTACGATCAGTAAATTACTTACGCATTTCGTTTATCTGAGTATATTCTGCAATTAGCAGCGGTTGAAGCAAGTGATGCACTCTGCTGTACATCGTGAACAAGGTGTTTATGCATACCTCAATCAATGATATCTCGCATAAAATTTTGATTCCACCTTGAAACTGCAATGTTCTAGATAGGATCATGGCCGTCACAATATCCAATCAAGGTTTTCATCTCTTCATAAATAAAACATGTAGGTCTGACAATTCTGAGTACTATACTAACATGTATTACTACACTGCATCTAAGTGCAGCTTTATCATTCAGTCTTCATTAACGCAATCCTTATTATTCATTCGAAATGAAATCTCGCATAAAATGTTTCCAAATCACATTAATGCTTGATCATGCCGCGAATGGGACAGGATGCGGATGTGGGTCAGTCTGTCCCGTATTAAACTCTTATTTTCTTCTGACAAATTAAAATATGAAATGAAATAATCGAATAAAATGTTTCCAAATCACATTAATGCCTTATCATGCCGCGAATGGGACAGGATGCGGGTGTGGGTCAGTCTGCCCCGTATTCAACTCTTATTTTCTTCTGATTAATTAAAATATTATCTTTCATTATTCTTCAATGTTTAGATAATCTATACTGAACTTAGTTTAATCCTCACCTTTTCCTTCAGATCTTTAACTTGTTGTTCATTGGAATCAGATAACCTTGCCTCTCTACTGAGTTGAGAATTTTCGCCTCTCAATCGATTCGTCATTGATTCCATATTCTTCAATTGCTGCCTCAATGCATTCACAAGTCGACTTTTCTCTTCTCTGATGAAGAAATTTATTGTTGAAGCATAGCATTTAAAACCAAGAAAAAAATACTTACAGTTCCGAAGAAAGACTGACGAGGGAAGCATGGGATTCAGCAGCTGCTGACATTGATGCGAGAGTAGCAGCAGATAGAGAGGTAGGAGGTTGAGGAGTTGGAGATTTGGGCGACGGACAAAGAAGAGCATTCATGTAGTTCTTCTCCATTGTCCGAAGACAGAGATCCTGTCAGTCAAAGATCAATTATTCACATGAGATGCTCGACTTATGAGCCGCTTAAAAATGCTACATTACTGGGCAACTACTATATGCAGCCTATTTATGACACACCCTTCCAAACAAGCATAAACTGCTTCTACGGCAGGAGTATCAGTAATTAATTGATTGGTGATGTTAAAATTACAATTAATTGATTGATTTATGTTGTAATGGGAAAAGCAGTCAATAGACTAGGGCTTTCCCGGTAATTCCCGATAATTTCGAGTCTCGAATGCCAGGAAATATGTCCGGGAATTGCGGGGAAATTTCGAGAAAAATCAAACTCATTGAATAAGTGGAATATGGGACCAGCTGGATCACCATGCAGATCATAGAGTAAGTATATTAGGCAGAGTAGCAACTTAGTATTTATTAAATCCCCATTGAGTATACAGTTTCGATTTTCTTAAATGACCTCGAGTTGAGATCCATATACCACATGTGATATATGCAATTTTTATACTTTTGGAGAACTTTGCACGGATCTGACTGATCATGACAGCAATACAGAAGGAAAAATAGAATTTTACAAATCCTCCGTGTCATGTCAACCTTGGAGAGGAAATATAGTTTGTCAAATTAACAATTTGATGGGCTGCTATTGCTTTAATCCTCATCTTTATTAATAAGAGTATCTTCTTAAGCGGGATCATATTACAAAGCCTGCCACTGAAACAGTAAGACATCATAATCAAAGACAGATCATAATTCACTTTAAAAGATATGTAAATGGGTACACATTGCTATTCAAATCAAGAAATCATACATAAATTTAGTGAATCATTATATTATGCCGATGAAGATTGAATCAAAAACTTGAAATTTCAGCCATAGAAGCAGAATAAGATCTCAACTTTTGCATGGAAACTTGCATTGTAATGTGGTTCATGAAATGTCCTTGATAATCAGATTAATCTCCGCTTAATTAAGATACCTGTTTGTAAATGCCATTTCCTTTTGATATTTATAAGTTTCATACTACTTATATAGTGCTTCATGTCGGTAGTACATAAAGACAGGTATAATTTGTAAAATGTCGCTTCTCAAAAATTGTTCAAATAATTTTTTAGACCGCAGAAACTTTGATATAAAAATTTTCACTGTATACAGACACTTTGAGTCGACACTCTACCTACTATATACCTTTACTTACTCTATGATGTAGATATTTGCTTCTATGCGGGAGAAATCCATCGAGTACCATAATTGCAGTCATTCCGAAGTAATGGTGTGAACTGGGTATTGCTAATGAACGCCATCGTTGGCAGATAAAGCTCTGTGATCAATATTGTTGTTGATGGACGATTCAACCATGAATGATGTCGTTGTTCAGCATGTATTGTGACGATTTCCTCCTCAATCCTAATATTAATGATTCTGCGAGCGTGCTTAATTCTCCGAAAATAAATCAGACTCGTTATGTCATACGGGGAGGGGGGTTGACTGAGTTTCGTGATATGCACGAAATGAGCGAACCGCCCGCTGAACGCCGAGGGGTTGCCGTCAAGAAGAACAGGAAGAAGCTTATTTTTGGTCCATGATATTTATTCAAAGCTTTTCACTGACTCAGGATATGTAATGTTTCGTGCAATTTGTTCAGGATTCGTGTCAAATTAGTGATCAAAGTTAAGATTGCATAATACAATGCAAGCGCAAAACTTTGGATCGCGTCCATATGAAAAGTGTGACATATTCGGCAACCGAAATTTCGAAAAAAGAGGGTTTCAACTTTTTTCTAATTGGTCAGTCCGATGCAAAATTCAACGTTGTTTCGAATCTATAACTTATTCCGACATACTTATACCAACATCTCCAGATCATGGCCACGACAATCTATGAACCATAGCGTGACGTGATTACAGTCACCGAAATACTAAACTGAAACGTTCATTTTTCTTGCATGCAGTGTAATGTGTACTTTGCACACACACGTTCGTATGTTCTCATAGCTGAAAAAAAGGTCAAATGCCTTACCTCGTAAAAGCGATCTCGTTGAGTAACAATCTGATAGGCGCTGTTGAAGAGTTCGATCGCTGTCTCATCTTGCAGAGTAGAAACGGCGTCCACTGACATGGTGTTCCGATTCAGCTGCATAGAAATGAAACGAATGCTTCTTTAGGAATGATATTGTACATTTCTTTCACATATGAGGATGAACAAATACATGTGCGGTTAATATTTTCATTGATCCAAGTGTGACAGCAAAAATAACGCTTATTGTTGAGGTAAATAAAGTTTGTAACAAATAATATATACGCACGTTTTGACAATATACTGGTATGTAGGCCTACATGTATAGATTCCCACCATGCAGGGTAATTTGCTAGATGATTGAGTTGTATATAGATGACAAACACGTGACAGCCGAAAAATATAAGAGATCATACAAAATAACATACAGGGTGTTTCACTTTGAACACCTTCATCCAAGTTTTTTCAATGACTACTCAGATAATAGCAGTAAAAACAATAATGATTGTGAATCATAAATGTAACTCAAGGTTGGCACCGATTTCGAAGAGAGTCATGATTCATGACTCCTTCGAACCTCAAGAATATCAATATTGTTCAAAAGGCTGACATTCGTGCCTCGAATTCTTCAAGAATTGTTCGTCTTGGTACATTGAAGACGTTGTTTCGAACACAGCCCCACATCTAGAAATCATTTATCGCTAGATTAGGGCTACATGGAGGCCTTCCGAGATCCATCGATTATGGAACTGAATATCCAAAATGGCTTTTGCACGACGTGAGAGGAGCGCAGGAGCATCTGCTTGCTGAAACACCACTCAGCGATCTTCTAGGCCGGATGAAGGGGATCACAGTTTCTTCCAAAGATGGAAGTGCGGCTCCCTGGGTTCACAACATCATAGATCACACTATGAGTAAGTTCGTGTTGGTAGGAGGTCATCATTCAATATCTGACTGCTGGCGATTTCAGGGAATCAGACGCTACTTGCGTGATGTCCTAGCAAGTGAATCCTCCTGGACGAACTTTGTCTTGAATTGCCTCAGTGCCTATTCGCAATTGTCGAAAGTTAATAAATTGAAAAACACAGTTGCTATCTCCTCATTTGCAAAAAACGTCTATCGTGAAAGTTCATTTATGTGTCGCTAGCCTTTACAGAGAATATAGAATCGAACTGTGTTTGAAAATTCAAATCAATGTTGTATTAATGATGACCATAGATATGTTCCATTCATGAGAACAGCTAATCAAATCAATAAGGTAGACGGAAGATATTATCATTCTAAGCCTCTTCATTTAGCGGCCCAGGAAAGTGAAACACCCGGTATTGATATAGCTTTACTTTGATTTTGAGATTGATTGAAGTCACAATTGATTTGCTGAATAATAGAATGTTTCATTGCAATATTTGCTGTATATTTGTACATCTCTTTGCATTTTTTTCAATCACATGTAGATAATACACCCGCTTTGATGATCAAGAGTTACGTCCAAGTTTCATTATGGCCATTGATATCATCAATATAGTCCAGAGAATTGCTCCGCCTCAATGCAAAATTGCAATAAAATATTCTGTGTGAGTTGGTAGAATAATAAAGAGGATTCCGAAAGTTTACTCAGAAGTAAATCTGAAAATGGAGTATCATACTTCTGATCATCCAGAAATTTGCCCGGGAAGAAACATACGGGAAATCCGGTACGTTACATCCATGTGCCAAATATACATCATTGGAAGAAGACTGTCATTCGCCTCTACTTTAGAAAACGGATGGACTGATTCTGAATTTGATAAAATGTTTATGATATTTCCGCAAAGTTCTCCCTGAGATAGACTTGGCAGCAAGTCAGTTAAATGGGCAAAATCGTAAAATGTTCAAATATTTGATTTTAACTTTATTATTTTTACTTTTTTCAAGTAGTCATATAGAATTGTGTCATCGTAGTGTGCCTGATCAAGGTCCATGTGTGACGATGCGCTAAGTCCAAATATTTAGCCAGCCACGGTTACATAGACACAACTTTACTGCTGCAATAGAAAGGAATTCGGCGCGATGTACAATATCACATCTTAATGATGTCTACTAAAATAAATTGCAAGGTAATGCATTTAACAACAATGGAATTAAATCAACGACATATCAAATTGCCATGCAAAAGATGTGCGGCTGGTAGGATTCGAACTTACGACCAAGGCTAACTAGACCTGTGCTCTACCAACTGAGCTACGAGCCACTTATGCGACTCTGTCAATTGGCAGGATCAAACCCTCACCACCACGCATCAGTTGTCATAGCAATTATAATCAATGAATAAACAACTCGTCACAATTCGATTGTCCACCAAAGCATCTTAAAGCATGCTGTGAATGCACATCATGGTTTAAAATAAAAAACAAAAATACAAATACATAAAATGGTCTGACATAAAATACAAAAATTGGAAAGTTATATTATTCGGCTTAATTTATAAGTCAAATCTGCGATGAACTATGCGCAATTTGTTTTCATTTACAATTGTGTTCACTTTGTGATTTTTTAATTCATCCGCAGTGATTGCTGGTGAATTGTAGTTGGATAATCAACACTCATTGACAATTTCGAGGCAACAGAAATCTTGCCATTCAAGAGGAGTAAGAAGACATTTTCCGGAATCTTCTGTACATGTTAAAACAATAGAGCAAAGCAAGATTCTCCCTACCTTAGAAGGGCTAGTTGCAACAGTTTTGAATAACAATGCAATTTATCAGAACACAATCTATTTTGTTTTTCTCGAACTTTCATCTCATACAAAGTATCACAAAATGTAATTTTCCATGAAAGTTCAACTCAGACAAAGAAAGCTCTGCAGCATCAAACAGACATGTCGTCATCTAGAAATTAGTTTTAGAACTAACTGTTATTTAACAGTCAAAAAAGCTAATATTTCACTTTTTGCTGCGACAATTGATGCAAGTTTAAATAGAGAGTTGTGTCGATTCTGGGATGAGAAGCAGACTTGCTGATGATGGAACAAACCTAAAATGCTGCTATTTAATTTAATTATCAGTTTTGTTCCCACTCTCCCACTCAAAATACAGTTGCTGCAATGATATAGGAACCAGGTGCGTGAGTCCCATCCTAAAGGCTTCACAACTTTGAAGTCAACTATTCTTGGCACACTTAATAGTCAAGGGATCGTCCATAATCCACGTGGACAGAGGAAGAGGAGGGAGCTTTGTAGTGCTGTCCACTGTCTATCCATGTGAAGGGGCAATTGGACGAGTTCACGCAGACACTTAGAGGAAAAATGTTAAAATTATTGTTATACGGATGTACCATCAATCTACTTTTTATCATTCAGCAATGATGAGTCTTAATCTTGATCAATGTCTAGTATGAGATTTTACGGAATACCGCAAAGTAAGTACCTGAAACATTGTATATGTTATCTAGTCGACCGTGTTTTGTAAATGGCTTTGTTGATTCAAGGACATCTGGGGAGTCCCTCCAGTTGTCAATAGCTGATTGGTTAGAGCAGTCTGTGGATCGATGGATGAGTGAAACCATAGTGCAACTACCATCGTGCGAGTTCTGTTTAGATCACATGCCCATCATACATCACATACTATCTTATGGTACAAACAACCGGCCTATATTCATGAATAGAGATCGAAGGACAGCCAAATACTGTAAACCGGATTATCGAATAACTACAAAAAATATAATTTAGCACTGCATCCACACTGTAGGCCCGCAAATGCAGATTAGTGAAGTTCAATACATATCCACAATGAATATCAGTAATTGCCCACTATCCACGGGGTTGGGGGAGGGAGTGCAGGCCAGTGTCCATGGATTGTCTATTAGGGGGAGGGGGTCAAAAATCCCATGTTTTTGTCCACGTGGATTATGGACGATCCCTCATCTAACTAAGGTTATCGGCCCTCAAAGAATGACTCGGCAAAAATGTACAATAGAAAGGATTTATTGATGTTTCACTTTGCCAATTATCATGTTGAAAAATGAAGAATAGTAAGTGACAATGATCAAACCATTGAGATTGTAGGTGCATCAAATTAGAGTAGCCAGAACATGTTCACCCTACAGCACTACCTTCACGAATGAATGAAAATTCTCTTCAAAATGATCATTCCATTTTGTGAACACATTAACTGATCATAACGATTCATAATGGCAACACAAACTCAGATTGGTTAATGAATAGCCACGAACGTTACAGATATTGAAAGATTTTCCAGGAGAAATCAACTTTTGCAAGCCTCTCACTAACGTTGGCGATATTTCAATGATTCATAATGAAAATTATATGTTTAAAAACGAGTCAGCTCGAAAATTAGTTCCTAATTGACTTAATGTCTGACCGATTCTGGAGAATTTCCGCATCCTCAGCTATAATTGCATGGAAAATAAATGATACAATCTCATGCTCACATGATAAAAATCGACCGATGTCTTGGGACACCCTATATTTCAATACATTTCTATCTTCATCGAAAAATATTTTAAATCAAGATGTCCAAAAATCAGGGGTCGGACAAAAAATATTCACGTACAGTTCACGTACTATTTCGAGTACCACTCATGATCCTTCACATTAGGCCTAGTTACTTCCCCTACAAACGCCTGCAAGTTCAATGAAAATCAACCAATATAGAAAGATGAAATCTTAAAAGTTTCATCCGACAAAGTATGCTGCATGATTACACTACATTTACCGAAAAAATCACGATTCCATCAGTTCAGCAACGATCCGATTCCAACTTAACTGACATCGCCAGTAAAGGCAGATCTCAGACAATGCCTGTATGAAAGGATTTTGCTCTCATTTAAAGTTATCTATAAGTAAGAATAATCCAAGAGGTGCAAGGTGCAGGTCTACTAGCTACTACAAAATTTCAGTAATCCAATTATCTCTCTTACAAGCATAAACTTGTGATAAATTGATAATTTGGCTTATTTACCGACAGTGACTAATGAGATACCGATACTATGAAAATGTGTGCGCATTCTTCTTGCTATAATCAATTATCTTCACACATTGATTTCACCAAAACAACTGTATAGGTTGCGTATAAAAACAAAATATTATGGCATGTACAATTGCACACTGGGCAGCCTTTGAATAAATGCAATGAATGGCACTTGAAATTCCACTTGAAATTTAGTATTTGAATATTCGTTCATACATTTGCGTGCATCTTTTGGATTTTGATTCAAAAAAGCGTTGATATTCATAGCTGTGTTTTAATATTTCAAAAATATGTGCTGTAGCACAGTATGTGCATGTGCACAAGTGTATTTGCGATTGAGTAACTAATGCGTTGGCCCTAGTCCGCTGACGAAACTCAATTATTCCTTTACGAATGTCGCTAAATACGCTTAACATATAACAGGCTTCATTTTGTGTATGCAATTAATAAGAGAATAAAATAATATACTGTATGATAATAAGTTACAGATTCTGTAATAAGATATGTAGGCCAACAGCATTAATGAGAAACTTTGTTCACATTATCAGTGCCAGTCGATAAAACGCTAAATGAACATCAATATCGGCCGCAAATGGAAATAAGACATTGTGCCACGTCTCGCAAGCGACCCATTTCATTCTGCTCCTTAATCGGTCGCTAACTCAGGCTCTGCGGTACATATTCATTCCAAGGGGATTTCCACTACCGCAAAGCATTTCGCATTTCTGTCGAATTCGCACTTATTTTCGTGTGAAGTATTTTTAGGATGCACGAATGACATACTCACTCAATGCAAGTCTTGGTAATCCTTAAACTTTGACTAAGAGCTGAATACCGCCAAAGCACAGACACCTCTATGTGGAAGACTAAGTATGTTTATTTTTCTTCAATAAACATGCGAGAATTCATTGACTCGGCATTTGTTTTTGAAGGAATCTTGTATGACAGGACAGGGGCTGATGAATATTCGAGCCGTGTGATGATTTATGAGGAAGTTCGCGGTATACTTTAATCTTCAGTAAACAAGCGATTATCTGTATCCGATGGACAAAAACTCATGTATTGTGCTTCAAACAAAAAATGACAATTTGAGCTTTTATGACAAAACTGAAGTTGAAGTCCCTCCCTACTCAGTTTTTTCAGTTCGTCCTAAATGAACCACTGCTCAGCTGCAATCATGATGTTAATAAGACACGAATTTCAAAATGATTATAGAGAGCAACAAATGTTCTTTTGCACTGCAACTGATAATAGAAATGAAAAATTCAATTTGTTCATGAATCAGTAGCTGGTGTTTCTTCATTAAGTACACAATCGACCAGACAAATCCAACTACATTGGAATAGCATTGCTTCAACTGATGGATGGAACATATTCAATAGCATATCTGATTAATACATAATTTACAGTTATGCGAAACAGCAACTGCTGCACCCAAAAATGATCTGAGTCATCAGCTGAGCGACATCCGTTACTGAGATTTCGAACCATTAAGCTTAGTATATTCTCAGGATGGTGCATCCGCAACAGCTCGCTGCGCCCAGTTGCTTAACACATAGCTGCTACCTTCTTCCGCCTTTGCACTCAATTTATTGATGATGATCTTGACGATTTTAACATCGGCTTTAGCAAGAAATTTCCTTACTGATGGAGCTACGACACCGCGGCATCCTACTTCAAAGGGCAAAACCTCACATTTCCACCCTTGCTTCCGAATCCCTTCGGCAATTTCTTCATGTTTGGCAGCTTTCCTCTTATGGGTATCCTCAACGCTGTCTTCCCAAGAAACGGTTAGTTCGTCTCATGATCATTCTCTTCCCTGCCGCATCGATCAACAGTAGGTCAGGCCGTTGGTCAGATAGGGACAATTCATCTGACAGCTGTCTATCCACTCGAACTTCCCGCTTCCGCGAAACAGATCGAGACACACGAGGAGACTTTCGTCTCTTTGTTTGACCACTCGGCACAAAGTCAATTCCCGTTACGGGAAGGTATAATTGCTTCCGAGACTGCTTCCACCATCGCTTGCAGGACCAAACCGTGCCGGTGCGTGTACCATCCTCTCTGCAGTACCACATGACAGCCAGGGAGGATGCAGCGAAGATTGGCATACCTCCCACGCAAGTAACACTGAGAGTCCGTCCGGATTCCCCAACGTGCCAAATTAGGGGGTTGGAAAACACATCATAGGTCCATTGAAGCTTCCGCCTCAACTGCCAATCAGGGATTGCAAATACCCGGGTTTTGGAAGCACCCGGATCCCGGATCCCGGATCCTAGACCCGGGTACCCGGGCGGATCCCGGATCCTGTTATCAAAAGTGATTAAATTGCATGTAATTCGTTTTCATTATCATAAAACATTGAATAGTATGGTTCCTGAGATTATTCCTGAAATTATGCGTTTCATAATACATAAAAGCATACTAATGAAGAGAACCTGAAATCCTAGGATTTTGCTATCGCCAACTTCAGTTGTCGTTCTGGTTATTAGTTGTTATAATCTTTTTTACAAATTATCATTACTAAATATCAATAGATGATTATAAGTATCTAAAATATCGTTATTACAATTGAGACCGAACTTAGAGAAATGTGTACTCTTTCTTGGTACATGATAACTGAAACTGAATTTCTGAATTAATTAAGTTTAGGCCTATATTTGCCATGATTGTCAATAAAAAAACAGTTTCAATAACGATAAACAAGTGCATTGAATTATTATAAAGAAAAGTCGCTAAACCTGCTTTTATTTGTGTTTATTTAACTAATATGCACATATCCAACTATTAGACTTATTAATAATTACAGCTATTGTTCATTGTAAGTATAAGGTAGTCGGATCAATACCATATGTCTGGAGAAGCACAATGGATATTTCTTTATGTTATTAATTTGGAGTTCATGGACGTCCATTCATTGCTTGGTGTGGAATAGTAAAGCGGGTGCAGTGGTTACAGGTCTACAACCGTAACATGACAATTAGAATGAACGAAGCATGAAAAATCTTCATCTTTTTGTACATTGATAGATGGTCATTCAATACAGACATTCCTGGATAAAACATTTCTATTATTAAGATTTATATTCGCATTCTTGGCTGCCACTCCCAACTCTAAATGAGTAACGAGAAAGACGAAGTTGAGGCTCTATAACTTTTATAACTTCTATCGCTAAATAGGATTTTTCACAGCATTAATGACCATCAACATCTTAACGTTCCTCGCTGGATGCGGGATCCGGGCGGATCTCATACCGGAGCCCGGATCCGGATATTTACAACTAAATCCGCCGGATCTTGACCCGGTGCAATCCCTGCTGCCAATAGCTCATGTTCCACCAATCATTCCATGAGATCTTGCGATCATCAACTTCCCAGTTGAGTCATCTTCCTTGCTGCCCCTGTTGCACTGCCAGAGCAAGTCTCTTCTCTTCTTCCAAGGTTCACACCTCATTCTCTCGTAGCTTCCATCTTTGGTCACCTTCGCTCATTTCTGACCAAAATTTCTCTCTCTTTTCAATACCAAAACCTCTCCTGCCGTCTTGAACAACTCCCATCACCTCTCTGTGCTTTGTCACCGAGCTGATGGAGGACATGACTTCCGCCACATCCCACTTTCGGCCCATTTTCAACTGAGGTGGATCTGAGCAGATAGCCTCATCACGAGAAAATGATCTTGTCGGATCTTGTGTAGAGATGTTCGGCTGATCTTGTCCAGGTACTTCAATACTGACGCTTGCAGTTGTACACCCTCGTAACGGTCAG
The DNA here is from genome assembly GCA_907163375.1 of Prostheceraeus crozeri. Taxonomy (NCBI): domain Eukaryota; kingdom Metazoa; phylum Platyhelminthes; order Polycladida; family Euryleptidae; genus Prostheceraeus; species Prostheceraeus crozeri. Next base: position 530,532 of record CAJQUW010005058.1, on the reverse strand, counting down.
TTAATGGAAACGTGCACCATCTTCCCAAGCTTTTCACTCCTGTCTCTCGAGCAGTCGGAATACACTCGTCTCCCACATCAAAAGACACGTATGTCATCTTGCCTTTCAGAAATGATATTGCCCTACTCTTCTGTGAGTTAAACTTTATCCCACACCACTCAACAAGTTCACGCAACCTGTTGAGAATATCTGAGACACGCCTGGAATCGTTTTCTATGACCGTCAAATCGTCCATGAAAGCCTTCATAGTTTTACTGTTGCAGCTACGAGTACTTCTGATGATCATTTCAATGACCTAGGACAAACAGGATGGGAAAAATAGCACACCCCATAGCAATTCCTTTTTCTAGCCGACATAAATTAGTCACATCGTCATTGGTGCTGAAATGGAAACGGAACGCATCGAAATAACTGGTGATACATTCGTTTAACTTTTGAGGCACGTGAAAAAATTCAATGGCGAACTTAATGATATTATGCGGCACAAATCCACAGGGGTTGGCCCGGGCTTGCCGTGGGAATTGATTTTGAATTTACATTCCCACAGAATTCATGTGGGAATTCCCATTCCACGGGATTTCGCAATAATTCCCATTAGAATTCCCGTAGCTTATTATTTTTCATAAATATTAATATGGTCCTCTTCTTTGGGACTTAAATGTCTATTAGGACCTAATACTGTAAGCACTAGGGCCTAGTAATCGCAGTGGTTAAGTGTATCTTTGCTAATTATCATAGGCTATTTGTAGGGTTAGGTCAAGTAGACGTAAGTCTTCTAACAAAGAAATGATTATTATGAATTCTTATTTAGGCCCTACGAGGACAGTTCATGAGTAAATGTAGGCCTAATCAAAGTTTTTGTCTACATGTATATCGAAAAACTTGTACGACGACATCGCAGCGGAGGAGCCAGTACCGCAGACGGGATTGAAGTAACAGCAGAGTTCCACATAAATTGTATGATTTTATTCCATATATTGAGTGCTGTCATAATGAGTCAGCGTCAGGCGCCTGACTCGTTTTATTCTTACATTGATACTCATTGGTATGTAATTGTAAGGTCAGTTCAACTTCTGTATGATAAGGAAACTCTGAGTCTGGATGAGTTCAATGTCACCTAGGCGTTAGCTGCGAGCCCTCTGATTGGGATAGGAAGCGGATGCATGAAGAATGGAGTCATCACTGAAAGAGTGGATTGGATTATTCGCTAGATGTAGAATGTCATATATAAGCACAAGAATAGATGACAGAATACAGTCCTGAGGGACACCGGCACTGACCGTGAGACGATCATAGAGAAATCCATCGACACTAAAACTAAAATATAACGAATAGTCAGGAAGCCCTCTTTCCATCTCACGACTTGAGAGTGGATTCCATGAGAAACAACTTACTGAGAAGAGCCGGGTGCCAGACTCGATCGCATGCCTTTGATATGTCAAGAGATACTGCTGTAGACTCTCCAAACTTGTCAAACGATAATGACCAAAGATATTGTCTGACATGGATAGCATTCAGCACATCTCAAATGTAAGCATCACGATGACCAATCAATATTAATAGATACTTAAGACGCAACGTGTATTTACAAGGAAGTAATTCAAAATAGCTTGACATGAAAGCGACTAGAAAATTGAAGATTTACCAAAGCGTGCCTTTATGGTCGCTACTAATCGTCAGAGGCCAACAATCTATAGCTGAACGAGTATCTTGAATTGTTTGATATCGGAATTGGCATACTTTTACACATATGCATTGGTCTGGTATACCTTCAATTGATGGCATTCTTCACATCTCAGATTAATACAGTACGATGACCAAATGAAGTTGACAGATAATTAGACGCCGATGAATTTTCGATTCATATCTTTTACTAAGGTGACATCGTGACGTGACGCTTCAGCTGCCGAAACAGAATTTATAATCAATCTCATACATTTATGAATAGAAAACAAAATATCACGCACAGAGCCGGAGCACTTTCTTCTATATTAATCATTTCACCCCATGTGGAATCAATAGTTGCTGATCATTTGATCACATACTTCCAAACGTGTGGATATTTCAATAAACGATCTTTGTGGGATTTTTTTTGAAGAGCGGTCAGTCGTGCCGGCAGATTATGTCATGTACATGAGGGAAGAAGTCATTGATTGATGCACATCTAGGAATAAAAGACAAAACTGAATTTACTTATCATTAGCCATGGCCATGATGCCTGTCTGTGAGTGAAATTCGCATATAATCGATCATTTATGAAGCATGCAAGCTAAATTTTGAAATGTTGAAATCACTTTATTTCAATTTTATATACATGCATAGAAAATAGATCCCCTGACTTCGAACCGCATTGATTTGCATAATAATGCTCTTTAGCAAGGATAATGTTTCATTTGAATTGCATATTGTGACATGAAATCATATGTTGTCGTCATATCTACCCATATAATTTTGCATCATACATGTATACCATCTGAAAAGTAATCACATGATTTTGACGATGCACTGAGTTAGTGGATGTATCTTTGAATCTCTATCCATCACATGCATTACCAACTGAACCCTGCATTAAAATGTACATCTTCCACTGGTAAAGCTTCTTGCACCTACACAGTATACCAACAATCATGATCATGATCTTCAGAAGAATTGAATATCACTATAACCGTAAATAATAATTTTCGTCAGTTTGCAGTCTACTTGTGCGGATTAATAAACAACAGTTTAATTTACATGTGTGTCCAAACATTGTGGCGTTGACAGAGAACTTGATATGAAATTTATGCAAATGGCACGTGTTCTGGAAGACGAAGAAGCATGAAGAGCATGGAATTCTTGTCAGATTTGCCGGAATTCATCAGGCCTTCGTGTCTATGGTCACAAAGCTACTTGTATGGACGGCGTGCAAAATATTGTGTTATTGGGTGCGGACTGATAAAAAAACGACCTCACGTGTGACTTTGGAAAAGTTTTGGGTCCTATTAAGTGGCAGATTATTCCGAAAAGAGCGTATCTTTTGGACGACAGTTGGTTCCTTGATCTAACGAATAATATTATGATTAAGACGTAGAGAAATGCTGGAAAAAAAGTGCACGGTAATAGATTAATTAAGCCATGGAGAATGAATTAAGCAACTATACATTTTCAATGAAAAGGATTACCTTCCGTTTTGTAGTAGACATATGCTCTCTATGAAATTGATTTATTGAATTTTATGTTTCTGATACGTAAAAATTGCTTCAATCCTACACAAATGACTTTTCACCGTTGCAGGATTGAAAGTTATAATTAATCAACATAATTAATTACAATTTCCAAAGTATATCAAGCATCATATATAGTGTCAAAAAGGTTACTCTTACGAATCTAACGCAATTCTGACTAATCTGCATCTTTCCAAATCATTTATTTGACAACCTCATGTGTTAATATCTTGTATGACGCTTCATACTGCTTCATTATTTATCAAGGAACAAAGAAGTTGCAACCACTTATGTAAAGCACTCTGTCGATGACAATTTCTTCCGATTAAAATTTCACTTATTTCTAGTCAAGGTCAATGTTGTGCGGGCCTCGTCCATTTTCTGGGAATATGGGAGTTAGAATAATTTGAAACTTCCTGACCATCGATCACTTTTGAGCAGAACATACCATGATTCCGTCAGTTATTGAGGTTTCAAAGGCGTAAGATGTAATTCAAAGGCCGCTTTGTCAATGTTGTTAACATATCATGAAGCGACATTTCCGTCCATCTTTATGTGGATTTGCATGAAATGCTACATTATCATAGAATCAGTTCATACGCATTGTTGTAGGTTGACGCCGATAATATGTTGGCGTTCAGCACCGCACATCAGATACAATTTCATCTACACATGCTTTCTGTGATAACAACCGTTGATCAGAAAATATTGAGCAAGTTTTTTCACCTATAAGGAAACTTGCGTTTTAAACAAAGGATAAATGTGGTGATTGTGTTTCAGGGATATAGCCGGCGAGAACATTTTACGGGAGGCAATACTTTCTTTGCTAGGAAAATTCTTCAGGAATGTCTGTTGTAAGAATGCCGCTAGGCAAAATCTTCAGCATAAGATTGAGGTCCGCACAATCATGTTGATGGCTCAGTTGAAAGGGAGATAGATGTATTATTCATTTACTTCAAAACCATTTCAAGAGGAAAAATTGACTCCATAATCAATGGTATCGAATGAAAGTGAGATAACATTCTGATAGCAAATATTGCTAAATGATTTCCAAAATAATTAAACGAATTATTTCAGAATCAAGAAATTGTAAGCCAATTATGCCTCATTTAATTCATTCACAAAAATGTTTGCATGTGAAGGCAAATTAGAATACAAATCCCAATATTCTAGCATAATGCATTTCACAAATCCAATATATCAACCGATTTACATTAAAAAAAATAATCGATTGATTCAATGAAAAGAGAAGCACAATTCAGGGGTCGTTTAAGAGAAAAACACTTTCTTTTTCTTAACTTGAAACTTGGATTAGTCACGCAGATTTAACAAATATAAAATAAATCGAATACTTTATGCCTGCCAAATTTACGGGACATCAAGGGTTGTGCTAAGTTAACGACATGCAGCACTAACTTCCGGCAAGGATGTTATGTTTATCTGCGATTTCGCAATTTGAAGTCATTTACAGCTGTCTAACTAAATAGCAGGAATGTGCTAAGTCCTGGATTTAGAACAATGTAAGAGACGGTTTCTAAATCAAATTTATCTCTTCTTCATTCCATAACGATAATTGTCAATTCTAATCTCGCAACGACAATCCAAGCATTATATAATCAGCTACAGCAGCAAAATTCCAGCTCTGGATGAAGTTCTTGTTTTATTATTGGTTACTAGTTAAGACTCCCCGCAAAACATAGCACAGTGTTGTTCCTTGAACAATAAAATAGTACATTGGGGCCAGTTTACACAGAGATGTGACATATCAGCTTCACTATCTTCCCCATTCTCCCATGATATTTTTGTCTAGACATTTACAGATGTGATTTCAAAATCATAGCCTTTGTTAGATGAGATCAATGACCAATTTGCGTCATATTTTTAAGCATTGTACAACCTCTTTACTCAAAAGGAATAAAGGCTGTCTGGTTTTGTACCGTTTCTTCAACATGATATAGATTTTAGAGATTTAGATTTTTCATTTTCTCTTTTTCATTGAGATGTTCGAAACATACAACGCTGTTGATCACCGGTGTAAAGTGAGTTCGTCTATTGTTAGCACTCCATCATCTTTTTATTATTCTGTCCTTCGAAAAGCTGTAGAAAGCAAGATCTTCAGGATCGACCGTTTTGCTTGTACACTCGTACACGCAGCATAGTGCTATTTTCGCGATTGTGCACGTGTTCAGAGAACATAAATAAAGGACTATTAGTACTGCACTTCCTGTTCATTCTCTCCATATTCGTTGATTGTCTTGCGCATAACTGATTCGTCACGAAACATGGCAACAGTTACGTGTCAAATCATTGGCAGAAGTGACGTCATCACGTCTACTTGCGGTGATGACTGCGGTTAACTGAGGCATCGGAAGTGCATCTACGTTAACAAGATTGACTAATCTCACAAAGAAGGAGCCATTTCGATTAGGTTGAAAATTGGACCGAACTACATCATGAAGATTGCAAAAAAATTCGATTCCCAGAATGAACTACCTTCGAAACGAAGAATGACGGCAGACATGCTTCACGGTTTCGAATGAAAAAAAGAAAGCCCAGAAAATTTAGTGCAGAGGTGCCATAAGTCGAAGGTACAACGATTTCAAGATGACAATTACATGCATGTGTATATGCTAGACATAACTACATTCTAGAATTTGCTAGAATCAAGATGAAATTCAATGTGTTTCATCAATAGACACTGCTCAGGAAAAGGTCATTTTTTAGGGAGAAGGCCAAAATTTAGGTCATTGAAAAGTGCGCTTTCACAATGTGAAGATTTTGACCATCCGATGGGTCAAGCAGTTGAGGAAGAACTTTAAAATTATAGTAAAACTCATTTGGATCTATCAAGGTCAAGTGATTTAGAATCTAACAGGTGCACCACGTTGATTGCAAGGAGACAAGGCGACAGAATCTCCAGCTCCCCTCCTGTGCGTTGATTTTCACGAGATCATATGTGCAAAATGAGGTTCATGTAGCAGATATCAATAATTTCGTATATTTAAGCAGCTGTAGTACTACCCCTTATTAGAAGTGCCCTATCTTTTTGGAGTGTTTCTCCCATAGCTTTAAAACTTTATAATGCGCCATTGCGTGATAACATCAATTCAAATCAAGTACTTATGGTACCAAATATTTCATGTAATATAGTGATATGGTTCACTAAAAGATGTCGGATGTAATGCAAAACATTAAAAAGCGATTTGAAGATGTGATATCATCCATCATTGATAAGCATTTATTCGTCGCGCGCTCACATGAAAGCAGTGGCACACGCTAATGCACTCAGACACGCACATTTTTTACTTCCATTATAAGAAAATGATTGCATTTTGAAAAAGAATCTAGAAAGGCGCATCTAATCAAGAGCTTTTGAGTGCTCTCACCTAATCAGAGGGTGTTAGAATGTGTTGGACGGAACTTCTCATCTCCTGCTCATTGCACAAAACTATCTGACACGTACATTCTCTTTCTTCTTCAGCTCACGCGGACTCTTCAATTCAGGTAGTCCAGCATTATCAGTTTTTCTATTTGTTTGATTCGTTACCTGACGTGCAGATTCGGTTCGCTTCACTGAGATGAGAGGTCGTTGGGTTTGTAATTAATCCACAGATAGATAGTTGCTTCGTTATCCGTATAATCGTCATTTGTACGGAGAACGCAAGTGGAAAACGACTGTTCTCCTCATGAATTCAGCAAACTGATTCTTTAATTCTTGTTACATTAGAATTGATTGCACGTGACTGACTGTCTGTGAATAGTGGCAGCGTCACGTGGAACTCCAATGGAAAAATCAAAACAATTTCTCTTTCTAAGTACTTCTCCTTCTTATGATGAGCATTCTCTGCCTTTACAGAGTCTGTGTAAGGAGATGAGTCAGACGATGTTGTCTAACTGAAGTTTACACAGATTTACTTCATGTTGATTTCAATGTCATGCTATAAGTGGATAATTTGAAAATAAAGAATGTGAAGCATGGTACTTCATGACCGACTTTATTTTCGATCAATTGTTCAATTGAGCGAGCAGAGGTCGAATGAAGAGCTCTGATAGGAAAAGGGATGGCGAGCGTCATAGATTCCATCAAAAGAATGGGGATGCGTTGGTTTGGTCGCGTATGTAGGAAGCACGAGACAAAGTAGGTCGATCAAGTCACGGAGAACGAAGTTGCCGGCAAGCGGGTTGTAGGACGGCAAACAAGAATTGACGCAATCTAGCAGACGAGGATCTGGGAAGTGTTGGTGCTCAAGAAGCTGATGTGTAAAACCTCCAGAAGTGGAGGAAAATCATAATAGTCCGGCAGCCAGAACGAGTTTCTGCAGGGAACGAGGCCGAAAATGAGACTCCCACAGAATGTACATCCTATGCCTACTACGAATCTGCACGTCTGCCGAATTCTAGTTAGTCCCTCTTCTTGTTAGATTATATGAAGGAAAAACACATGTTAATCCACAATGTGACGCAGATCGCAGGTTTTTTTGGCAAAAATGAAATGCCATACGCTTTCTCGTATCAACTGAAAAATGTTTAGTCTAGAGCCATATTTTTCGGTATGAAATGTGTTCAGGTCATTTCCTATCATTAGCATGCTTCTGATCGGAGATGTATGCGAATATGTGGTTCAATGTGGATAAAGTCAGCCAACATGTTGGTGATTGCCGACAGTAGGAGGCTTGCCAAATCTGAATGTGTTATGCCCCGAAGATAAATGTTCATGAACATGATAAGAAATGACCTGCAGACATATCATGCCGAAGATTATGGCTCTAGACTCACCTAGTACTTTTCAGTTTAATGCGAGAAAACAGAACATTTCATTTTTGACAAAAAAACTGCGATCTGTGTTACATTTGATTAACGTGTGTTCTTCTTTCATCCTGTTTGACAAGAAGTGAAACTTACTGGAACTCGGCAGACGTGCAGTTTCGTGGTAGGTATAGGGTGTACATCAACCTGCGGAAGTCTCATTTTCGGCCTTGTTCCCTGCAGAAACTCGTTCTAACAGCCGGACTATAATGCGGAAGCCATCCAACCCCAGGGATCGCAATTCACCCACGAAAAACGGAAAATCGGGAAAAACCGGGGTTTGAATGCATAAATTTAAAATATTTACATTAGAATAATTTCGTAAAAAAACGGAAAACTGCGATCTCTGTCCAACCCAGAGTCTTCTGGACCACAGGGACGTAGTATAGGATGAGTGAGTAAACGTGCGAGCAATCGACTAAACCTGATGAATGCAAGCATGGGGCACTACGAGCTTGAATAATTCTTACCAAAGGCGAGTCGAGTCAGACTAAATCCTGAGATCCAATGACTGGACATGGTCCTGCAAATCAATGTTTTTCCTAAACAGGCTGGTCAAGTCAAACAAACGCATCAAAATAATGTGATTCACTATCTTCCGATGGAAGAAAGGAATCGTCACATTCTTCTATCCGCTACACTCATCATGTGGTGGTAGTTTTGAGCTGGAAGGGTACATGTACGAAAATGTACATGTAGCCTTTGCTGATGGACAACAAAAAGAATTTATTGATTTATACTACGTATTAGCGAAGAACGCTTGTTCAAACTGCGACGAAAATGTTAGTACTAATTACACTGAAACCGAATGGTCAATGTTTGAGGTCTGAATGTGGACTACATGACTGTGACTCCATACCTGATTCATGACATTGAATAGGAGTATTTCAGTAAAACAACAGTCCATTGTTCACCTATTAGGTAGAAAACTAATATGTACGCCTATAATGTTCATTAATGTAAGGGCAGATAACGGGATGTACACTGTAATAATAAGTATCCAATCATTAGCATAAAAGTTTACCGCCCATGACCGCATTTATGGCCGAATTATTATTAAAAGTTAATTTAATCTACAAAAAATCAAACACAATTCGCGAGCGTTTTGTGAGGTCAGGAATGGCGCCGCTAGGACGGCGCTGATCTCCTTTTTTCTTTGATGACTTTTTGAAAAATTCAGATCGAAATGTTCCACAAATAAATCATCGATCAGAAATGGGTTGATGCCAGAAGTAAGAACTCCTATTTTTCAGTGTATTTCAGCAACTTCTGTTGCGCAACCAGACCCTTTATCAACGCAATAATGATGAAAGCGTTCTTACTTCTGGGAAAAGCGGGGAGAGAGCAAGCCTATATTTTCTTAATTAGAAATTGACTTGAATCACCATCAATTTCTAAATTTTTTCGTTCTTGTGATGAGTCCTGCACGAGCGTCAGTCGTTTCTTGAGGCACTCGCAAGACCCTAATCGAAATACACTAGGAACTTCCACGGATTATCCAATAATACAATTCCTTTGCAAGGATCGAAGTAGTGCGAGATAACATCATAAACGCGACAGCGGGATTAGAATCTTGATGTGCATGCATATTATATGTAACAATCTGCAAACACAGAATGTGTGGAAAATTGTAACAGAGGTTAACACAAGCTGCCTATCAGGGCGCTTCGATTGCTCCTCACATTACGTTGTGTACATCTTTTAACACCTGATGAAATCTGTGACGAATATTTGTGGCAATAAAACAAATAATGTATAATAATGTTTATCAGTTGATCCCTTTTTTTGGTTGCTCAAAAACTCAATACGCATATCATGTAATAAACTTAAATATTCAATTATTTCTGAACGCACCTTGATAAGATACTTGAGTTCAACTCTCTAGGAAAATCAATAAATATGTTTTGCTACTCAGAAAGTATGCAAGTAGTAAGCAAATGGTTAGTGTCTCAGCGATCAGGTGGTAGTTTCAAGTCTGAACAAAAAGAGTCATGTATGAGGAGGGAGATGAAACAATACCCGAAAATATCACAACTACAAGATGCAGGACATCCTTATTCCCTAACTTAACTAACCACAGAATTGGATGGTTTTAAAGTCTCGGTTTTCGAGAAGAGCAATCAAATACAAAACGATGGCACACGTAGGATACAAAGAGAAAATATCTCGACACTTTGGTAGAATGGCAAAATCAGTCTTTCATGACTTCGGATTGTTGTGAATTCCTTTGCAAAACTCCGATCGTCAAAACTCCTTCGGATTCGAAGAAATCAGATCAATGTGCAAAAGGTCGATAAGGTTGATTTTTCCGATAAGTATTTGATAAGAAGTAGATGGAGAAGGGAACAATTTAGTTTGCTGTTGTTGCACACATTGCAAGTTTATCACTGAAATGGCTGCTCAATGTTCTATAACAGATTGAAACCTTTTCATAAGCTGTACAAGATTCTAAGCCTCTCTTCTAGATAAACAGAAAATGTGGTCAATTGTCTAACAGTGTGAGTTCATCCTTCGAAATTCAAAAAATTAAAAAAGTAAAGATAATTTGGATGGGTAAAAAGAGTTTGGAAGTTGGAAATGACGGGAAAAAACCAAAGGGCCAGAGAAGACCTGAGACGAAACGGTGGCATCTGATTGGCACCTGCTGAACGCAACAGCTGAAACAGCCCTTCACTGTCAGACATGGAGGAGATCCATAAGGAGAAGCAGTCTGACCCAATGACATTGAAACAAACGGACTAAAAACGCGGAAGTAAGTAAGTAAAAAAATGGGTTAAAAATGTAACTTCCAGAACAAACACTACTCACGTAAATTCCATACCAATTCAAGCACATCTAAAAATCCTGAATTGAAAGAAGTAAATCAATTACTCATCTTATACGATGCAAATATCTCGGATTAAATAAAAATGTCAATGTTAAGGGGAATCATTTTTTTCAAACTAACTGTCAACAGCATTATTCTTCAGAGTTGAACAGGTGTCCAGGATCCATGGGTAGACACGCGCAGACCCGACCCGTTGCAGGTCGGGTATGAGCTTTGAAAATAGTGGGTCGAAATACTCGAACATTAATAATTAATTGTCAATAATTCAAAATTATATAAAATATGATTGAAATAATGTTGATAATAATTCTTAAGATAATGGCTCTCTTTGTCCCCGCCTATGATGGTTTAACGTCACTACTCCCCCTTACTGGGGACTTGGACGGTGCTGACACAGTCAGACTTTTATCTGGAGCATTGTGATCTTTTTGTCCGGATGCCCTTCCTGACGACTGCCAATGACACCTTCGGGGCTCGACCTCTGGACCGGAAGATTGCTAGGCCAAGCACTTAGCCACTGTGCCACGGAGACCACTAATAATTGCCGCCAAATATCAAATAACAGGACAGGTAGGCACTCTCACACGACTACAAAGGATCACTTCTATCGTTTGTTTTACAAATCAGTGAGAGAAGTGCTGACGAGCACGTTAGATAATTTGCTTGTTTTTAATTCATTGATTTAAAGTCTTTGATCATGCAAGTCGTGGTTAGTAGCACCAAGTTTCAGTTATGGCTATTCATTGTATCTACCGGTCTCTGTAGTTTTACACCAACTTCTGTACCGATTTCTCTCAAACAATGCCTCACTCAAAATGGTGCCACGTGGATTCATAAATAATTGCACAAAAAAGTTAACCTATTTTCAAATGTAATTTTCGTGAAGTCCTGGTTCAATTTTAATAAACGATACACCATATGAAACCTTATGTTCCATAGATTATTTTGGCATACATTTTGCTTTCTTAAGTAGTCAGTTGTGGTCAATAGGCCTTCTGATAGCAAATCGAGCTTTTTCCTTGATGCAGGATTTTAGCATGAAGACGACAGAATTTTTTTATGAAAATTGACAGACAGAGTGAACTTTCACTCAGCTTTATCATGATGCAAAGATTTTGAGATTCGTTGAATGTACAAAAAGATACAGTACAAATAAATTCTACCGAAAAAAATGCTGCTACAAAAGTCTGACATGACTTTTTCATTGATGAAGATTCTCAGTTTCAATAAACTTTAAGCCATGTGAAAGGATGTATTTAGTACTTTGATTTGGTAGAGCGATTAGGTTGTGTCTGGTCACTTGTGGTCAGCACACATGAAAGTATGAATTTTTGGTCAATTCATTCACCGATGCCTACAGACTAAACTACGCAAAACAGAAAATTAAGATTATCACCATTGAATCCGGCTTGAGTTAAGCTTTCAGATGACATTACTTTTTTCGAATTTACGGTTATTACGGTTATACTCAACACGTTTGCTTGATTTTTCGCTAACTTTCGCGTCAAAAATGTTTTTCAACGGTCAACTGCAAACAGCTTAATAACTTTTGATACTAAAGCTGGCGCTTTGGAGTTTGGGTTTAAAAGAATGCTGGTGTTATCAGCTCCAAGAATATGCACGTTTTATCACGATCTGCCCATCCGTTCACTGACAAACTTCAAAATTCGTATTGCTCCGTCATCACTTCCCTCGGTGGAGGTCATGATTTCGAATCCTTGATCTGCGCACACACAAAGGCTTGGCGTCAGACTGAGACTCGCCACCTGTTCACAAACAATAGCAATCTCTCATCACGTCGTAGTTGCTGCGGGTTAATGATCATTTCCAAGCATAGCCAAAAATGATCCAAGCATAGCCAAAAACCCAAGCATAGCCAAAACTTTTCAGTCATCAATCAGATTTCCCAAGCGAGCCAAACTTACGCTATCCAAGCATAGAACTAATTAGAAATGAAGTTTCAGAGCTCTACGACACAAAACGCCAGAGATAGACGGCGTTAAACGCCTAAGCATGGCCAAAAATGATCCAAGCATAGCCAAAAACCCAAGCATAGCCAAAACTTTTCAGTCATCAATCAGATTTCCCAAGCGAGCCAAACTTACGCTATCCAAGCATAGAACTAATTAGAAATCAAGTTTCAGAGCTCTACGACACAAAACGCCGGAGATAGCCTATTCTTCATTATCATTGATTAAGTTAATAAACCACTTATTCGTGTATTTAACACATGCTTATGTAGGCCTATTTAATTACACGTAGATAATCACTTCATACTGGTAGACAGTATTTACAATAAATTTGATTAAACGATTTCGAAAATGACTTTGAAGTATTGTTATTGTTGCGTTATTTGCCCCCACCAAATACTGGATTTTTGGCCATGCTTAGGCGTTTAACGCCGTCTATCTCCGGCGTTTTGTGTCGTAGAGCTCTGAAACTTCATTTCTAATTAGTTCTTAGTTCTATGCTTGGATAGCTTAAGTTTGGCTCGCTTGGGAAATCTGATTGATGGCAGAAAAGTTTTGGCTGTGCTTGGATCATTTTTGGCTATGCTTGGAAATGATCATTAACCTTGCTGCGCCCGATTAGTGAATCGACAAGACTTTTAGCAGCTCATTCAATGATGACAGGAAACGGGGCAGTCACATGATCAGCTATGATATGATCATGAATAATTTTTCTAATCACAAATTACTTCTTTTAATTAGGCACAACACACTGTTTCCTAAATCAAGCAAGTGTCTCGGCTGACCAAGTGAATAAGTTCAGTAATCAATTACATGAGCTCAAGCAGCTTACGGTTAAATTTGATAAGAATAAGCAAGAGATAAAAGAGCTTTTCGAGTTGTGCAACGATTTATGAAACGGACTGTATGCAGTGCTATGTTGCTGTAATGTGTGATGATTTTAAAATATACTCGAATTTACGACTTGACTTCTCAGTTTCTTAACCCTGGCCTCAGGGGCAGTGAAACGCGTTTGGCAAAACACCTTAGTTGGGAGAAGGCTAAGCTATCTACAAAGAGAGTTCACATGATAAAGAATGATAATGCATTTCATTAAACATAGCATTATTCGTTTGTCTTACAGGAACATCAATTATTTATATATTAATTGATGTTCGTGCAAGACAAACGGTTAATATTATAATATAATGATATTTAGTTAATTAACTTCATGAATTACTACACGTTTTTGTGCTCAGGAATGGGTAGCACATGTGAGAGACGTGCGAGAACATCAGATACGCGTAATGGAAATAAATCACATAAGCTTACAGCAGCAAAAGTGTAGCTAAAAATTGTAGCTTTCGAGCTAAAAGGTGGAAATAATCGATTCTTAGTAGATTTATTTTCTTTTAATAAAGAAATTAATTAAGACCTACTTCTTTCTTATATATATTTTTTTCTTTCTAAAGTTGAACGATATTCGTCCCATTTCTCTTTTGCCTATGTCTGAGCGAATAATTGAGGTGTGTTTTGCAAGGAATTGGAGAAGAATTCTTGAGTCGCTTTGATGAAAAGCATTAATATGCATACAGGCAAGTCTTCCACAGTCTGTGCCTTGATATATATAAAAAACTACATTTCATCCAATCTTCAACTGCGTGATGTTCAGGCTTGTCAGGTGGTTACAATAGATCTTGCAAAGGGTTATGATCGCGTTTGGTGGGGCGTTTTGATCAAAAGATGATGAGAGATGGGTTTAGAAATTTCACTATTACCTTCATCTTTAACTAAATGTGGTCACGTCAGATGAGGGTCAGATGGAAAATTCTGACAGTTCTTATGGTGTGCGCCAAATGATATTCCTCAAGGCTCTTCAATTGGGTCTATTACCATAGCTGTGGCTTTCTGGTAGTGTTCGCTCTGCGTCCGGGAGACACTGGTTCGAACCTTGGTCGGGTGAAACCTAAGACTTCTAAAACAGGTACACTCTGCATTCTTGGTAGACAATCAGTACAAAAAGAATGAGAGTGGATAAATGACACTTCGGTCACATGGAAGAAAGGCTCCGTGCGAAATGTGCTTCCGATTATAAACAAGCTTCATTTATTTAATTCATTTTTATCATTTTTGGTTACTTTGTATCTGATCTACGCTGTGAAAGTTCCGATGATGCACTAACTGTCAAATAAGCTGACGACAATTTCTTTGCTCTCCCCCTATTTTGGGCCATTTCACTTCCTCTCATGTTGCGAACATGTTTGCTAGTGTAAATTTATGGGATAACTCTAATCACATGAGCATTAAGAGTGAAAAAAGTGAGCAAATATTCTTTTCAACCCGATCTTTGTTTGAATCAGCTCCATTTCACGTGTCTGGAAACGGTTCGGGAGGAAAGACAGATTTTAGGCATAAAATTTGAAAGATCTTTGAGCTGCTATTTACATGTCAATATGATTTGTAAGAAAGCTTCATCAAGGCTTTATATCCTACGTCAGCTAAGAAAATTCATAATTAAAGATAAAACGATCGTGATTTATCAGAATTGTGTGACTTATACTTGAGCATGGTGCTCCAATATTTGTGAGCTTAAACGGGCAATCTAACGAGCTGAAAAGAGTTCAACGATCAGCACATCGCATAATTAGGAATTCCTGGCATTTCGAATGCGCCGATTCCTTGTGAGTATTTGTGAGTGCGCCGATTGTCCTTATCATATCGACGACGGATCATTGGTTGTCGCCTGTTTCTGTCTATTCTGAACGATAATCATCATCCTCTCCAGCATCTTTTGCTGACTGTAATGACATACTCCGGGCACTTTCGTCGCACATTCGTTACAAAAAAAGCAACATTTTAAATGTGCATGAAAATACATGAAGATTCAACTGACTTGCAAGCAACTGACATGTGCATGTTTTATACACCCTTGCAAGTTCAAAATATATGAGTGTTCATAAATTTTATTTGCATGCTTGAAAGTTTGATCTGCATGCTTCTTAGTGGTCTTGTAAATGGGCCTGAATCCCCCAACATGACCCAACAATGACCCGGCCTGCTCATTTAGCCGCAAGATAAGAATAGCCTGCTAAGTGCACTTTTGAGTTTAGCCTGACATAGCAAATGGCAATTGAATGAGCATAATAAATTCAAAAATAAAATCGAATCGAACAATTTCTTATTGTAAAAAGTAAAATGGCATTTAATTAAAACGAAACCAGTCAAAATCAACATCATCGAAATCTTTTCTGAATAATATTGTCGATAATTGCATTGGCTTGAATTTTATTAAATCTATATTCTAACACGAGAAAAATTATCAAATTCTAAGTTTTAGGAACTGTCTTTCAAGAATACACTGTTTTCATCGTATTTTTTAGATCACGACAGCGACTGCTCTTGATTCACGCAAGAACCAAATGGGTGCAGTACATGTGTGTAGGGCTGTGTCACATAAGTCTCAACATCATTTACTTTGCATCAAATATTTCCTCACACTCAAACCATGATTTATTGCCCCCCCCCCCGGTCCACTTACAAGTAGGCTTCTGGGCTCAATCTACGTGATTATATAAGCAAGTTTAATTTACATGATTGCAAGCGCTATTACAACGACGGAAGTACCATTGCAAATAGTGACAAAGTTTCAATGAAGACAGTAAAACGACTATCACAAAACAAACCGACGAATCAGATCGTAGTAGAATTAAGAAAAGATTAAATAATTTACCTCTTGAAAGCAGAGCATGATGTCGGATTGTACTGCGGCAGGTAAAGTCTCCATTACACTGATATATTCATCCTTCCGAGCAGCTTGAGTTACACAACCAAGTAAGAGAAGTAGGAGTTGGCGCAATTTTGGCAAGGAATTAGCTACAAAACACATCGGGAGATTAAATGTGAATCGACGTCGTAGTCGAAAAAACATATTCACAAAGTTGCGATGCACTAATCATGAGAGCAATTGAGTTCCTCAAAAAATTGTGCTATAGAACTGTTGCCATTGTCATTTGAAATTTGTGTTCATTTCAAATATCTCGTATTGTTCGTTCTGAATATCACTCTGTGTGATGGTTGCTGAAAGTATTTTTAAATGAGAAAATATGAACTTCTACGTTCAAACCATACTGCTCATCACATTAAATATTCTGCGATTATTTCCATTATTGTGATTCATTATCAATTTACATTTATTTGCGTTTCGAATTATAAGTGCAGGGCCGAATAAAAATAGAAAGGTAGTAAAATTGACTGTTTTCATGCAGTTATCTTAAGAATTGAGGGGCTAAGATTTGATAATAATCGTTTCCACAATTGATGGTCAATGTGTAAATGGCACCAGGTCCCGAATCAGCAGTAGATATCACAGACGACATTGCTGGATAAAATTCGAAACTAGCAAATAATTTTATTGACACTTTACTATTGAACAAAAAAGGCAGTTCTTGCACTGTGTCAAGAATGCCACTATGGTTCTTTTTGCCATCATACAAACTTTCGCAACAAGAGACTGACTTTCGTCTGAGACTACAAAACCTTAATCTGTCCTCACTTAGCATGTAGGCTACCGTCCATGTTTGAAATCATTCGTTTAAACGATGACATTCGTATGATCGAACGTGTGCAGCGGCTCTTGATTCATTCATATTCATGGATTAACCTCGATACCATACGAAAAACACCTAAAAAGTTCAATGCTGCTGTCGCATCATGGACCTCATCGAAGAGTTCATGATAATAAACTCCTTCAACTGCAGTGATCCTAAAAATGTCTTCATCTTGAATGCTTCGAGCACAATGCTTCGGTCATCAACTCAAATTCTACAGACAATCGCGCTATATCAACATTCGCCACAACTTCTTCTTGAAGGGAATTCTTGAGGACTGGAATCCACTCCCATGAAAGATTGCAGAATCCAGTTCAGTGAAGCTACTTAAACAGAAGTTTGTAGACCTACTTCATACATGATCTTGTGTGTGTGTGATTTTGCTTTTACCGTACCTTGATGCTCTTTCTCACTAATCGGCACATCGGTGTATCTTAAATTGATCCTAAAAGATATAAATGCAAATTTCAAAATCATGAAAATTTCATGATGAAGTCCGAATGGTCAATTTGGTTGGTCAAATTTCAGTAAATGAATGCGCCACAGAGAATAATGATGCGCATAAGAATCTGGATTCACTTTGAAATTGCAGAAACACAGTTTGGATTCGTGCTCGAGAAGGGAACAGGCGATCTTCGAGATTAATGAGTGAAAGAGCGATCCAATTTTGCGTCGTTTCCCTTTACTCATGTGCTGTCTGTCTGGATTACATAAAAGCATTCGCTCGGGTCAAGCACGAGAGCTTTTTGCGTGTGATAAAGGCTATTGTCCATTACTTTCAATGACTTTTAAAGCTCATACAATTGTTTAGAACATGTTCCAAACGCTTTATTCCAATAATTCACAATTTCATGCCCGCTAGATTCACATAGGATTCATACCATGAACTGTCGTTCGACATGTCAGACGTATGCGTGAATGAGTTAATTGGTAAATGGCTATTTTAAATCAATTTTAGATAGAAATTCTATTTTAAATCCATTCGGATTGTGCAAACATTCATGGAACAGTGAAAGTCCGCCAAAGATTTTCAATTCTCTCCATCGTCATTTCTGAAGAGCAATATGCAGCATTATAGCTTCATATTTGAGGGCAGGAATATCAGAGAGACTAACCCACCCTAGTCTATGTCTGCTATTTCTACTCTTAAGATCCATGACATAATATTGCATTGTTGTCGATGATGATGATCAGCACATGATCCAAGCGACGTATTATGTGTACGAAGCAATCTTTCAAGTTGGAAATTCGAAAACAGAGGTCAGTGGAAAGGGATCAGGCAACACGTTTCCGAATCATCTAGTTATGTTAACCTGCAGGCCAACAAAAAATATATGCTCCTATCTGCCTGTCATGAGCATGAGATCTGCGTAACTGCCTGATGCATACATGAAAGTTGTGCGTATAAAATCTGAAGAGGTTTAGCTGTAAATGATCAAACTATAGCTTAATGATCTTTCTTTGTAATTTTATTACTTTGTGATTTTTTTATTTTGAATATAAATCGGATTCGCGAAACTCTTTTTTTATAAACGATGCCGAATCCCAACATGTTTTCAAAACTTAATAATATTTCGTTCTCACTCGCTTTACATAAGTGAACACAGCAAATTTTTAATTTCTATACCCTGAAAAATTACCACAAAAAATTGAAAGTAATTAATTACAATTTAGTAGTCTTTGTTGGATCTTATCATGACCTCAACTTTGTGTTCTTATTGAAATGGCATATACAGTGCCGGGTATATAATTTTCAAATATATTTTTCACATCTTTCTTGCTTAATCATACCGATCCTCAGGCGGAGTCTGGAATATGCATCATTTCGACAGGATACACTATGACACAGTTAGATAGGATCAAAATCAAAAAAACACTTTGAATTATTATACGTCAAATTAATAGCATAAACTCGCATAGGTTTAAGTGCAGTGGAATGTAAAAATTTTTCGTGTTGAGCTGGTCAGACAAAGTTTATGACATGGTCAATGTTAATATGCTCAACTTTGATTATAACAAAGAATGTATGTGCGATGTTTGGGATATCGAAGATACAGTGTACAAAATTATGCTAAAATAAAATGAGCCTCAAAACCATGGTAACAAAGCTCTGTCGAAAAAGGAGATGCATACAACAGAAAGAAAAACTACGTGCCAATGTATCAACTGCTTATCGCCCATGGAGTGAATTGCACCTCTGTTAAATCATCAGATTGATTCATTAGCCTACAATCCATACCTGATTTCGTGCCAAAATCATTAATATTCAACTCCAAGACTACTTAATTGCGAGTATATGTCAATCATAGTTGCTAGTATCGGA
Organism: Prostheceraeus crozeri; assembly: GCA_907163375.1. Lineage (NCBI taxonomy): Eukaryota > Metazoa > Platyhelminthes > Polycladida > Euryleptidae > Prostheceraeus > Prostheceraeus crozeri. The sequence goes on along the minus strand of CAJQUW010005058.1, from coordinate 510,817 downwards.
AAACAATGCTTCAGTCATAACCGTATCTGCAAGGCCATACAATAGCCACACAATCTGGATGTTCATCTATTCATGTCTATTGGTGCATGGACAAAAGAGAACTTTCTATCTCATAGCCATGAATTCGAATACGCAGCTGAATTTCCTAATGCATCGGTGTTAAATACCTTAGAAATTATTTCGAATTGTCCCACACACAGAATTAAATATTTTGTTTATCTGCTTCGGTTTGCTAGAAGTGTGATTAATACGAAATGGAAGGCACATTCAGGAACCTATTAAGTGGGCAAGAAGGAATTCATAATACTTTACAGAGATAGGAAAAAGAGTCGTGCGTCGCTTGCGGATTAATGTGAGTTCCAGCAAAGTGCTTCGATTGCCAAAATTCCTTCAGATTCGAAGACTTCAGATCATTGCCCACAAGTTTTCTCCATAATGTTGGCCCTTCCGATCATTATTAAAGAAAGTAGCAGGCGTACAAAAATTAGTTCACTTGATGATTTCACATCCTCTCCTCGGCATTGCTCACTGTATAGTGCATACATTGAATCGAAGCCAAGACAGGGATGTGTGTTTTGGTGTATGCGAAGTGATATCACAGCACGCATCTCTCACTGGCTCCGGTGTCCCTTGCTGACAGCTTATTGTTTGCCTTTTCCAATAGCAAGTGATACACGAATTATCCATTCGAGAAGGAGCAAGTTGTCTAATTCTGTGAAGTGCCATTTCGATATCAACGTTGCATACAATTCTTCCTTTCTAGGAAACCGAAGCGCACGCAGATGAATCTAATTCAGTGGTCCCACATCACGAACATCAAGAGAGTTCTTGAGAACTTGTAAGAGAACCGTACAGTCAGCAAGCTGAGTAGTGTTGTGCGACTGGATCAATTTCTCAGCCGTCAACATGACCAACCGCAACCGTGAGATCTTCAACCGCAACCGACAGTTAACCGCAGATACATCCAACAAGCATCCGACTATTAATCGTGTGAACGCACAGCCTCGAAGAATCAATGTCCTAAGTCACTTATCTACTGGTTATCGTAGTAGGCTGCAGCTCACATGATAGACATCTTACATGTACTCGCTTATCGCTTACAGTCACTATCATATCGGTGTATAGACGCATGTCCCAGTGGCATATGGTATAGTATGATGAAGGTATGTCATCATTACCTCCATTTCATTTGATAAACGCTGCTCGATATAAGCTACTAATTATTGTAGCTATCTTTCCATATTGAAAGATACTGCATGATTATGAATGCTAATCGCAAAAATTCAATTGTCATTACCCGTAATCGCAGAGCCAGATAACCGTAACCGACCGCTACTTTGGTACTTTTATCCGTAGCCATGGTTATAACCTCACGTCACAAAGAGTTCTCATAGGTCTCATTCTGGCCTCAACCCCGGCACCATGGAGAACTGCAGAAAGCCACTCCAGGCCAGAATGAGACCTATGAGAACTCTAAGGTCAAGTCTGGTGCGCATACGCCCATATCCTGCTAAACAATTTGGTGTCGTCTACTCATTCAACTGTTCGGAGTGCGAATGGGTTTATGTGGGCCAATCCGGAAGGACAGTGGACAACAGGCAGAAGGAACACAAGCGTGCGGTAAAGAATCTCGATGTGGATCGTTCCGAGGTGGCCAAGCACATCTTCGAGAATGATCATCGCATAGACTTCTCTAATACAGCAGTGGTCAGCAAAGAGAGTGGTTGGAGAAGGAGGCTGATCAAAGAGACGATCTGGAACTGAAAACTTGGCGGAAACAGCAGGGTCGATCATGACATAGGATCTGCGTGGGACTGCGTATTGCGTTGGCTTCTCTTCTATGATAATATTTCGTTTCTCTTTTTCCTTTTTCATATTTTGACTTACTACTTCATATCGAGTTTTTAGTAGTAATTTCAATAAGTTATTTCTATCTTCGGCTTCAGTGTTTTTTGTTTCATTATGGACAATCATTGATTCTATCATTGCATGCCTATTTGATATCTGTTCAACCTGTTTGTGTCCGAATTCACGTTTTATAATTCACCTCTAGCATAAACAGACAGCACTTTTTCATGCAGCATTAATTATTGATGTCAATACAAATATGTCAATATTTAATTATTCTACTTACATCGAGTTTGCATTAAGGGCAATTATCAAATATTACAAGCGCACTGGCTTAGACGACTTGTCAGTAGTGTGTTAGAAGTAGTATTTTTATGAATACCTGCCGAAATTTCATTATATATGCTAATTGGGTATTTTGCGAATATTTCTTGCAATAGATCTACTAACTGTGTAGTCCTACACAAAACGCAAGCCAAAAAACGTAGAATTGAAACTTGAAAAAAGCGAATATACAAATAACTGAATGTTGACATCAAATAATGGCAATAAATCGATTGATTTCTTTTGGGATCAAAATTAATTGGTCGTTCAGCCCAATTTAGTTGCTATAAACTTTCACTGATTTAGATTCTTTTCTGATAATGAACAGACAAGAAATGAATACATTGCATTAATTCTTGAGTCTCTGAATTTCCATTGATTTCCCCTTGACTTCTTGCAATAATCGTAATAAGATTTACTCACCAAGTAGAGGATCTTCGCTGATAGTGATGAGATCGGGAGGGTCCAGGAGAATCACCTGTTTCAGGTTGTCCTGGAAAGGAAACGTTGAGTCATCAGGCGCGGTAATCCGATGGCGCCAGAATGTCGAGACGATTGTCAAGGTTACGCCCTCAACGACCTCCCAGGCTCGAGCATCACGTGCCAGACTTTCTCATTTCTCGGTCAGACAGTTTCTCCTCATCCATCGTTTCCCATCTACAGTTCTACCTCCCCATCATCTTCCCGGCATTACGGCTCCTCACTCTCCCTCATATGTCAACTTTAAGGTCATTTGGGAAGCCAATTGAGGAAATGGAACCGCATTCTATCTAACGCCGATCCTCTCTAAACAAATAAATTCTACGTCTAGACTGAAGGATTCAAAATTTTCCGCAACCTCATTACTTATCTCATGTTCTGTCATCATTGTGCTTTGAATAAGTACAAAAAATGAAACTGAAGTTGATGTCTCCTTACCTGAACGCCAGTAATATGAACGCGCACTTTTACAGAAACTAAGAGACAGGTCTTTAAAAATTGAAGGATCTGTAAATTGAGCACGTCATGAAGAAGGGCTCGGAGAATACTCGAAAAATCCAGTGGAGGTGTTCCAGTCATAGTGTTAGCAACCGGTCACTCGCGCTGGCTGTTTGAAATATAGCCGCCGCACAGGAAACGTGCGCAACAATTATCAGCGGTACTGTCAATGTCGACGCACTGGACTTGTGGTGGAATGCTCGCTCCTCGTCTGGGAGACCTGGGTTCAAACCTTGGTCGGGTCAACCTTAGAATAGGCACAGTCAGCGTTCTTGCTTAACATTCAGTACAACAGATTGAGAGTTGGATAAATAAAATCTCGGCCAAATGAAAGAAAGGCTTCTCGCCTAACATGCTTCTAAGTACAACCACAATTTATATATTTATTTATCAACTGCATGGACAACAAGGAAATAATATTCATGGAAAGTGATAGACAAATATCAGCCCAAAAAAAGTATAAATAAACAAGCGCATAAAAGCAGCTTGCAAACATAGTCACTAAATATGCAAACGTTTGAAATAAAATGCAGCTGCAAACTTGAATGCAATAACATAAGCCACATCTCTCTGATAGGGTAGTAAAACATTACATTACCCAATAACACGAGCAGTAGAAAACCAACATTTCGGTGCCTTGTTTTTTGGCATCAATTTACATCCTTTATCGTGGGAGCAACAGGAAAATTAAAAACATTGCCCAAAACACAAGTAGATCTCACCCTTAAGCATATTAAAGATACAAAATGGTTCATACCGAAGTCGTGCAGCACGCAATAACAGAGCAAATTCAATTTCATTAATTGTGAGTGAAAGTCGAGTCCACTTAATCTCTTTTGTACATTTAGTACATTTTTGATAATCAATCAAATTTTGAGCTGTTGGATTTCCAATTATATTCCCACATTCGGAGATAGATATGAAATAAGTTCTGTTCAAAATTTAATATACTTTGATCATGAGATGTGAAGGACCGATTCAGAAGTCCGATTACAATTATACAATTAGATTAATTCCATGATTGCATAAATGTGGTCAAGCTCAGCATCCCATAACCGTACACTGTACAATTAGTTCGGCCTCAATATGAGTCTCATGTATTAAGTCGAGCATCGGTTTGTGTTAATGCCAAGCGTTCTGGCAGCAAAGGTTATGTCTCTAGCGTTCTCGCAGCAATTCTCTTGTCACTGCACATCACCGCACAGGTCGCATCAGTTTTCCTTGGATGATGTAGGATAAGTATTTTGAAGTGATTGCAATAATACCTTACAATGCTTCGGAATGAAGAAATTCTCTGTCGTTCGATATTTCTTGGAATTAGAAAATATTAAGCCATATTCTTAATTGAAGAACTTACTATGTATTGTATTCTTTAATATCTCACCTGAATTATTGTTTTCTAAACATTGACATTGAACTTATTGCTTTCTAAACATCTTGAATGAAATTGTTGAGGCTAGAATTTTCTCTAATGCTCGCTATTTGCCGTGGCCTGAATCAGTTGTTCAGCAAGCAAATTAAATTTTAATGAGAATGCAATAATTACCTAAAATCAATTATCTAAAAATTATCAACTCACATTTATTTCTAAAATGATTTTCAAGCTCAACTCAAAAATGGAAAGTATGACTTCGAGAATTGTTCTTGATTGTGCACATGTTTTTGGTACTGCATGTTCCCTCAAGCATCTTCCTCACCATTACTTGTGCACATGGCAGCAACATGGAAAACGCTTTGTCTTCGCAATGAGTTCTGCCACCGTTCCTTTAAGCGTATTCTGCTTTGTCGAATGACTTGAATTTTATCACCTGCGTTTCATACCTCTTCTTTATAAATAATAAAGAAAAAAAATAAATAAACTTTCTTAGATGTGCAAATCATCCAATCAGGTCCTTCTTTATTCACCAAAGTATTTCGCAAAAATACTTTTACTGAACATCACATACAGTTCTCATCGTTTTGTCGGAAAAGTTATAACATAAACTTTCGCATTCGTAAGATGTGCTCACCTCAATATCTCCTAAAGGACGAAACTCACCTGGAGAAAATTCTAATGAAAAATGGTTTCCCGCTGTGGTTCATCCGCAATTATTCTGCAGAGACTGAGAAGCGAGTGACGGTTAAGAAGAAAGAGTTTGTTCGGCTTCCGTTTTATGGAGAGCACTCCTCGCACATTTGGGGCAATATCGCCAAAGTCGTGGAAAAGTGCTACTACCACATCAAATTGTGTATTACCTTTCGCATAAATCGCTTGCGTTCGAATGCTTCGAAGGACAATATATTTCTTCCCCATCAAAATAATTTAGCGTACAATTACATTTGTGGTTATGGAACAACCTACATAGGAAAGAGTGGACGGTCCCTCAGAGTTCGCGCAAATAATCACATTCTGAAATGGCTCACTGCCAGTTCCAGAAGACCGCGGTCAACAAAAGATGCATCCTCCAGCATCATGAGAGACACCTGCAAGAATGTTCGCATCGTACCGCTGCCAGTATTAATGACTTTTCTGCTATCAATTTCTGCCGTTCAAAATTTGAACTTTTTTGGCCGAAAACGTTGCGATTTAATGGCTTCGTCCATCCTCGTGTATACAGAAAGAGCGAATTTTTCTCAGCACCACTTTGTAATTCTTTATTTATGATTTTATTATCTTATTTTTAATTATTTTATTTTTTCCTTATTTTCCTCCTTTTTCTTCATTTTATTTCCGTGTGAGAGAGAGAGAGAGAGAGAGAGAGAGAATACTATATTCACGGCAAATTCATGCATGTGACTAAATACATTAACATCATAACATCATTCATAAATAACATAGAAAATTAAAGGAAAATAAAAAAAAATGAATGAGTTCGTAGTCCTTCACTGTGCCACTCCACTTGTCTGCCTTATGTACTTTCGAATGGCTTCCAGAGCACTTGCCGATTTGTGATGACGAACTCTAGCATCCGATGGAATTCTGTTCCAGAAGCTGGCACCAAAATAGCGGATAGAATTTTTCCCATACTTGACAGTTCTAAATTTGGGCTGTTGGAAGACGCTTCTGTGAGACTTATCTGGAGCAGGACAGAAAATGAGAGGAATAGGAGCAATACCTGGCTCTTCCATACTAGTGGTAATTAGCTTATGTTCCTTATGTTCGTCATTCTTACAAACAGTCCAGGAGTTTTGAATTGATTTCATGAGTCGGTGTAGAGTCAAATACCAGCACTCAAGCAGACTGCATGCATTCAAGGATACTTGCAATGACTCTATAGGAGATGTGTAATCCATCATGCTGTGTCGAAGGCACCTCGCATACATCATGTCAAGCTTACGCTGTGCAGATGGTGATGCAAATAACAGAAGCGGTGAAACATAGTCGAAATGAGGCTTTACGTAAGTTTGAATTAAACGCCACCTGACTTTCTTGTTAATAAATTTCTTTACACGATTTATGCCGTTTAGCTTCCATGCAACTTTGCGAGTAATAGTTTTGACATGATCCTCAAAAGTAAAGGACTTGTCGATCGTGACACCAAGCAATCGGAGCTCACTCGACTGTTCAAGAGTCTCGCCCTTAACTTTGAAACGTAGATCTTCCGAGCGATCACCCCATGCGTCACATTGACATTTCTCGTTGTTCATTTTCATGCAGTTTTTGTCTAGCCATCGCCAAGTTACATCTAATGTCTGAGTTACTAGTTTCTGAACACGAGAAAGACTATCATCTGCTATCCACATCGTGATGTCATCTGCATATATAGAGATATTTACACCCAATAATTGAATCAAAATGATGAGATCATTTAGATAAATGTTTCATAATAACGGTCCTAGCTGAGAACCCTGGGGAATTCCTTTTGTCATGCTGTAACATTTGTCAAACTTTTGTCCATTCAATCTTACATAGTTCTCTCTGCCACTCAGATATGATCTCATGATACTTAATGCAGTGCTTTGTAATCCATAGGCTTTAAGCTTTTTTTTGTAGAAGCAATTCGTGAGATATACTGTCAAAAGCTGCACTCAGATCTAGCGCAATAACAGCAACTGTTTTCATTTTGTCGATGCCAAGCTTCTACGACTCAGTCATAAACACGAGGGCACTCTCAGTACTGTGATTACGTTTGTAGGCAAATTGGTATGGTGATAATTTTGGAATAATGAAGCGAGACAGTTGCAATGTCAAAATAGATTCAAATACTTTTGAAAACTGATTCAGAACGGTCACGGGTCGATATCGATTAACATCACATCGATTGCCACCTTTACAAACAGGCGACCAAAGACCCCGTTTCATAGTCGATGGAAATTCTCCTGAAGAAATGCAAACATTGAAATTCTTGAATGATCGTGACCTTCTCTCATGTTACTTTTCTTATGTACTCCAATAATCTTAATCTTAATAATCTTTTAACTTATTCGATTCTTTATTCTTGACTTGTACATAAGTTCCTACACTAGGTTGTCAATCGCTGTGTCTTATTGAATTGTCTTTATCACGTGTCATTTTCGTCTATGAAATATGTCACTGTCAGTCATTTCTGAGCTTTTGTCAAACCACGATTTCCTGCAGCCACGATGCAGTTCTGTATGTTGCTCTATAAAGAACGGACGAAGCGCCGAGCAATAAAAATGACATTTTCATTTCAACATCGAATAAACGTGGAAAGCATAAAATCATGAATCCGTTAATTATCGGAACCTTTTCTTTATGCCTCTTCAATTTTTTTTATCGACGGCTGTAATTGGCTTATTGCTGTAGCCGTTATGATCAATGAAATAAAATAAATAAGTTCTGTCGCGGTGGAGCATATTTTCAATTAATTCCGAAGAGCAAAACATTTGATCGCTTTTTTCTTTTCCAATTCATACTGACTCTTTCAAGTGGCTCGATCAGATAGTCACGATGGCTTTTGAATTGACGTAGCATTAAATTTTTTTCATGCTTCGATCCAATAAATTTGCAAAAAAAGTTGAGCATTATTTAATAAATAACCGAGAAAATGTTCACCTAATGCGCTAACATAACATAGAACTCAAACATAACATAGATATATTCTAGAAAGTCCTCAAATGATTAACTCTTCATGGAGATAATTATAAACTTATTAACAGACTTCTTGAATGCTTAAAAACTAACAGATGTTAAAAATATCTCCACAAGAAGTTTATTCTACAACCCTGCTGTTGCATAATTGTAAGATATCTTGAAACGCTCAGTGCAACAGCGAGACATACCCAGGTATAGATTTGCACAATCGCTCCTTTTTATATATCTGGCAAAAGATCATGGTCGTAGAGAAACAGACGATAGATCATTAGAACAAAGATCGTGATAAAGGTTCAACGTCAACACTCCACCAGCACTGGGGGTTTGGACGATGCTGGCATAATAGTATTCTAATTGGAGAATTGTGATACTTTTCATCCGGATGCCTTTCCTGCCGACTTCCAATAAAACTATCAGGACTTTCTCTAGACCAAAAGCTCGCTAAACCAAGCACTTAACCACTGTGGCACAGATGCCACAACATTATCACTCTATCACCGTGATAACAGCGATAGAAAATAGAGAAGATGAATCTGCTCTGCACTATAGTGTTTGAGTAAAGGCACATCTGAAGTGAGACTTAGTATCATTTATCAGATGATTTTTCTTGCGTTGAATAAAGATCAAGAAATTATATTTATTCTATATCTTATATCAACTTATATTAATCTTATGTTATCTTATGCTAACTGCTGAGGGCCTGATGACCAAACCTGTGAGCACAACTCCATTACCACAAGGCTAACCTGGGCCTTCTAAAGATTGAGTAACTTCTCAGATCAGAAGAAGGCACGAGGCAATACTGTAAGACGTTGTAAAACTCTTGGCCGAAGAATAAGTAATCTCTCGTCATAGATAGCTCCCCGTATAGCTAATTAAATCCTGAAAGTCTGGAAGGTAAAGTGTCTTTACGCCTGTAAATGCTACTGTGTAGGATAGAATGGGAATTAGGTTAAACAAAGTGCAAGGAAAGCAGGAGGAGAATGCACACTAATGGAGGTGACATGTGGGTGACTGACCGGCCTTTATAAATGATGATTTTTAAGCCTTTGTCAAACTATGAGTTTTGAGTGTGGAGTGCCAGCTGCTATCTTCCTAGGGTATGCGATTCCGGTATCTGAAATTCACAATGAGACAGGGAATTCAGATTTCGTGATTTAAATTGATCTATCGCAAACTTAAATTCTCTCATTTTCATCACTGACAGATCTAATATAACCTCATTTTTTCTCAACATTAGGAAATGTATCAGTTTTTTATGATGTAGCCGCGATTTTCACTGAAACTCTTCGAAAACGTTTTATTTCCAAATTGGATAACGTTGCAGGCTTAATAGGTAGAGATGGTAGAATATGTACGAATGAAGATGTTCATATGATAGTTTGTCTGAGTAACAAAATGTTGTCTCAGTAACAAAATGAATCAATAAGGTAACAAATGTTGCGTGCATGGAAGAAGAGGATGTAAAGCAGCAACAAATTTTAATCACTTTGTCTGGCGATGAAAGAGCTTTGATTTGTAGCGCAAAGAATTTGAAGATCAATTAATGTCAGCTATTCTATCATCGATTCTTTTAGTCCATTCAACAATCACACCATTAATAAGCTTATGTGGAGAGCCGGTCATTATCATATATAAATCACACAGACATGCAATGCAACAATATATACCCGTTCATTACAGTTATAGATATGAATAGACAGCAAAGAACTCACCTGTGATCAAATTGACAAAAATTCAAATGTTGAAATTGTATGAATGCAGTAATTGACCGACTCTCCTAAGTTGTTAGTATCTTCAAGCGTCACAGACAATCAAATGAGTAGACTGTTTAATTAGATAAACTGTTAATTAGATAATTAGACAATAATTAGATTGCTTAAGCATATCACTTTGCTAGAAGTGCAAACTGATTCAAACAGATGGCACATGCAGGAACTTACTAAGTGGGCAAAAAGAAATTTTTAATACCTTACAGAGATAGGAAAAATAGTCGTGCGTCGCTTGCGGATTGCTCTGAATTCCTTCAAAATGCTCCGATCGCCACGGCTCCTTCAGATTCGAAGAATTCAGATCATTGCGCAAAAGTTTTCTCGATAATGTTGAGCCCTCCGATCATTATTGAAAAAGTTAGCAGGCGCATGAAAAAAGTTCACAAACTTCTCTGCAGAACTTGACATCGTCTGTGTCTCTTTGCTGTGTGATCCGGTTGATAACAGTCACTGAAACTTCGCACAATTTGGCGTGTTTAATGTTGAACTGGCTGCTCATTGTTCGATTGCTATGGTATTATGTTAGCATATTGTGCTATTTCATTAATGTTATATGTTCCTATGTTTCCTTTCTAGTCAAACAGAAGAAGAGACGACCTGTAAAATTCTGTGGGGTAGACACTATCATTGCTGTGACTGTGTCTCATCAGACTTCGTGAATATTATTACTTCATTTTAGTTCAATTCAGTGAAATTACAAATTCATTAAATAAAGTAAATACCCAGAGTTAACAAGCCCACACAATTGAAAATGTTCTAAAACTGTTGTATGCTTAGCATCATTTTCTCTCCACAATCGCTGTGACTAAGATATATGACAAAAAGAATTAATTATAATTGAAATACAGTAAATAATAATAATAATTAATATTAATAATTATTAATAATAAGAATTATTTAGTAATACAGTAAAATATCATAGTGGTCAACATTCATACTTTCGATGCACCGGCCCGAGAACCAAAGCAAGCAGAAATAACAGGTATGATTCGTGCACCGGTGAGACGTGCACAGCCGTAGTGACAACTATTGAATGTAATCAAACATGGAGGCCTTCATGAAGTGAAGTCGATATCACGTAGACTTAACCGTTAAACGGCGTTGCCTTTTTTACTAGGATAACGGCGTTGTGGGGTGTTATTCACCCCATTATTATATTTTCATTTTTTCATGTTTTATGGGATAGGTAAAATTGTCTGATGCTATCAAATAGTAATCGAACGACCTTTTTATGTCATAGGCTACTATATGAAAACATGTTACTAACGGATATATGACCCTAATGTATATAAAAAAGCGTCTATTCCGTTAGTACGCTCCGTCTATAATTGTCATCAATACATGTATTTTTGTCCCAGTGTTGAAACCTTATCTTAGCTTCAAGTTCATATAAAACAATCAACAAAGTGTATACGAAATAAACAAACCGATTATAATTTGACGTCACAGATAGGTCTATAGTGAAAAAATAATCAATCCAAACGTCACGAGCAGTCAGGACACAAAACGGAGGCGTGGTCTTTGCAAACGGAAACAGTATACATGCTGCAACGCATGCGAGTTTTTCTGTCTTGCTGACGGGTACAGTATCGGCATCTCGTAGCCGGGAGAGGAGCGACGATCGATTCATTTCTTGGTAATGAAAAAGTCACACCCACGAGCCGCATGGAATCTTTGATGCTTCGTTATAGATTAGAAAGAGTTGCTCTATGACGAACAAGAGGCATCGCCAACTGGAAGCCCAGTTCACATTTGAAATTGAAATGTAAAACGATCTCTTGTTCATTTTGCTGCATGGTCCTCATAGCCGCCACGACACCAACATCAACAAGCGCCATGAAAACGGAAAATGACCAACGGCGAGACTTGCGTTGGCATCGATACGAGCGGCAGAGTTTATCAAGAGTGTCCACTCCTCCTTTATTTCTGTTATAAAAATCTATTATTTCGGGTTTTTGGTTTTCACAATGAATGGCGGATGAGTGCATGGTGGAAAGCACGAGAACCGGGACCCTTTTCTTGTCCCAAAATGAACAAAGGACCCTTGCCCCAGACAAATAGTGTACATAGTCCCTTTTCCTTCGCCCGGCAATTGATTTGGCGGCAGGAGGTATCGAGCGATTGTTTCGGCGCATGGTTCCTACTATTGTGGTCCTTTCCTTCAGGAGTCGGTCAGCCAACTGAGTCGTTGTGAACCAACTGTCGGCAGTGATGTTGCGGCCTTTGTTCAACCAGTTCTCCGCCAATTTCATGACAACAGCTTCTCCAATAGAATGGCTTGCATTTCTCTCCTCGTCAGACAAAGTATCGGCACCAATGTACACCAAACATTTCAGGGGAAAGGAATTTTCCTGATCCACGAGCCAGAATACCTTGATACCAGATTTGCCGGGTTTCGATGGTATGTACTGTCTAAATGAGAGACGTCCGTGAAACTCGACTAGCTGTTCGTCGACGCATAAAAACGGCCCCGCGATGTAATTCCGTGCAAGCGATGCATTGAGCATGAGTGTCATTCCGGTCACGGCGCAATTTATCATCGAATCGCATACATTTTCGTATTTGTGAAAACCGCATGTAGCTCATTGTAGCTCGAAATATACAATGTCCTCGAATAGGATGCCACATTTCCTGGATATCACGGCGACCTGCCTTGAACGAACCTGAAACAGAAAGATCCCGCATGTGAATGCAAATAACTAAAATGTTCATAATAGCCTACATAATTTCTTATCAATGAACATCATCATAGGCGTAAATGTATGTATTATATTACTAGCCTATCAATAAGGACGTAAAAATAGAGTAAAATTCGTCTCTCCTGTATTTTTCTCTACGAACCCATCAAAAAGTCCCAAATAGAATTCTCCTTTTATAACGAAACTCATAAAGACGATCTTTTTATAAAACGCATTATTTTTTTGTTCCTTATGAGATAATATGTCATAGATAGATTTTACTGTAGTAATTTTGAATAGTACTTATATAGACAGAAACAATAGTAAATTGAATTTTGAATAGTTGCCCAGAAATAAGAACATGACTTACCTGCTATAATAAGAAGCCCGATAAAAGCTTTGATTTCGACGAGTGTGACTGGCTTCCAGGCGACTCCACTTGCTGAAGCAACTCTTCGTCCTTCCAAATTTGTGAATAACACGACTTCTGCGAGTATATCCTCAAAATACACGAGGAAAGATTCTTCATTTGATTGTGGGTGCAGTCCAGCTCTTAAGACTTGATTTCCGACATTGAAAACATTTCTAGATGACGCACGCCCAACACCATGGCCTGGTTGAATTATTTCCCGTGGTTCCATTCGCACTGATCATTGCTCCACCACCTACAGATGAGGCGGCTGATAAGAGATTGTCCGACGAGTTTGAGTCACTTTCACTTGAATTATTTGATTCAGGACTACTGTCAACAATTCTCTCAAGTTGTTCGACATCCAATATATCATCGTCGCTATAATGATCTCCAGTTGGAAGATCTACGGTAGCGTCATCAACTTCGGCTGCTGCAGCATCATCAGATTCTATGCTCTCAGGAAATTCTTCTTCTTTAGCCAGAATTCGGTTCGCAATTAATCGAGCTTGTCTTTCCGGAAGAGACCTTCTTGATGCAGACATCTCGACAGAATGTGCAACCACATAAGAAACGCACTGAATTTATTGGCGTATTCGAGAGGAGGGCGCTTTGTCTTGGAAATCGATCACGTCGTGAGACAACTCCACTGCAAGCTTCGCAGGGTGCAATTTCTTGGAAATCAGAGAATAGAATTTCTTGGAAATAGGGGGACAGAATTTCTTGGAAAGCGATCACGTGAACGCTTGCTAAGTCAATAACATCAGAATTGTAACTCTAAACAACTTGGCAGCGATAAATTTCGTTTAGATGAAAAGAAAATGAACAAAAGTATCATTTTTTGAATGGGGTAGAAAACACCCCGCAACACCGGAATCTATAAAATCACTCCTAAATCATAAACCATGTGGAATATAAATCCAATTTTTCTACTGAAAAAATATTATAATTATCCAAGAAAATTCATGAGATTTCAGCAATTGAACTAGAGTATAACAGAAGTTGTGTGTATTTAAATATCACTTGGGGTGGAAAACACCCCGCAACGCCGTTTTTTTCCTATGTTTCCTTTCTAGTCAAACAGAAGAAGAGACGACCTGTAAAATTCTGTGGGGTAGACACTATCATTGCTGTGACTGTGTCTCATCAGACTTCGTGAATATTATTACTTCATTTTAGTTCAATTCAGTGAAATTACAAATTCATTAAATAAAGTAAATACCCAGAGTTAACAAGCCCACACAATTGAAAATGTTTTAAAACTGTTGTATGCTTAGCATCATTTTCTCTCCACAATCGCTGTGACTAAGATATATGACAAAAAGAATTAATTATAATTGAAATACAGTAAATAATAATAATAATTAATATTAATAATTATTAATAATAAGAATTATTTAGTAATACAGTAAAATATCATAGTGGTCAACATTCATACTTTCGATGCACCGGCCCGAGAACCAAAGCAAGCAGAAATAACAGGTATGATTCGTGCACCGGTGAGACGTGCACAGCCGTAGTGACAACTATTGAATGTAATCAAACATGGAGGCCTTCATGAAGTGAAGTCGATATCACGTAGACTTAATCTATTTGATGCAATTGAGACTTTTGCTGCATGCACATATAGATTCACAAAACACAAGCAAGTAGACAATTGATGTGTTTTAATTTCATCTGTTTATAGAACTGCAGATGAGCTATACAATGTCACGTAAATAACCGATTTTTTTCTTGATATGTTATAATATCTACATAAACAGCAAACTGAAAATTTCTATGAGATTTCATATCAAGGCAAACTTTAAACTACACGGAATATCTGTCATGTAAACAAGTTATTTTCAAATGATGTCTTCACGTATCTAAACGCCCTGAAGACTTGTCGCGTAACGGAATTAGAGAAGTACAATATTTTTATATTTCAATACAATATAAAGTTTCTATGAAAATAGCAATAGCCAATGAATACCATCGTTAATGCTCAATGCTGCTGAATCACAGAATTAGAGAGGTTGTATCTTCTTCTGTTTGACTAGAAGGGAAACATTGGAACATGTAACGTAAATGAAATGGCACAATCTCCTGACATAATACCATAGCAATCGAACAATAAGCAGCCAGTTCAACATTAAACACGCCAAATTGTGCGAAGTTTCAGTGACTGTTATCAACCGGATCACACAGCAAAGAGACACAGACGATGTCAAGTTCTGCAGAGAAGTTTGTGAACTTTTTTCATGCGCCTGCTAACTTTTTCAATAATGATCGGAGGGCCCAACATTATCGAGAAAACTTTTGCGCAATGATCTGAATTCTTCGAATCTGAAGGAGCCGTGGCGATCGGAGCATTTTGAAGGAATTCAGAGCAATCCGCAAGCGACGCACGACTATTTTTCCTATCTCTGTAAGGTATTAAAAATTTCTTTTTGCCCACTTAGTAAGTTCCTGCATGTGCCATCTGTTTGAATCAGTTTGCACTTCTAGCAAAGTGATGCGATTAAACAATCTAATTCTGTGTGCTGAATATTCATTCTTAACATGTGACAAAAGTTTCGTGTAATTCAAAAGTAGCTAACAAGGTGTAATATGAGCCGCTCTGTGCAAGGAAGTTCTGTCATGGAAAGGACGTCACTTATAATTAACCACCGTAACTGATCAGATTTTAATGAAAATTTCTAATTTACGATATCGGATCATGAAAATAATGCCCAATTGTGTAGCAGGAGGTCAACGTTATTCATCATAAAACTAGGGACCTACGAAGTTTCGAGATTTGATTCGATTCGAGATGGTGATTCGAGTAAAATTCGAATCGGTCAGCTACGGCTGGATAAAAATACTCAAATTGTCTTATTTTGGTTTTTTAGTGTACCCACGTTCGTTGCTATTTGAACGTAACATTGTAGTACGCTTGAGATGCTATACTTTCATTGAAAGCCGTTGGAAAACAAGAGTTAGCAGAAGCAACGATAGCACGTACTGCATGCTGCTGAGATCAGGAATTCGGACTCAGTCGATATTTTTGGCCGAGATCGGTCCGATGTCTGTTTCTGATTTAAAACAAAATTCTAAATGTCTCATATATTAGCTGACCCTTAAGCTTATGTCTTACAAAGACTATAAGACGGCGAACTTTCGGACTCTCTTTCGTCGGGATCTTTTAGGCCAGCTACACGTAATTTATCAAACTAATGAATTATAGGCCTATTACATCTCCTTAAAAAGAAACTCTTACAAAAAGTATGTCCTGACGCAATGAAGCAGAATTCAAACAGTATCAGTCAACAAGAACAGATTGCTTGATGCATTAGCATACCATCTGATCTTTTAACATTCCGACTTTTTATTGAGTCACCTAGAAAAGGTAGAAAGCATTTGGTAGGGCTTTTGCACTTAGCTCTCGCAGCTTGTGAGCCAGACACCCAAATAACTTAAACTTTGAGGCACAAAAATTGATTCAGGGTATGTGGAACACTTTATAACGACCGCACAACAAATCGCAAAAGGAAAAATCTAGACACGTACTAAATCTAGTCACTCATGAAACAATGAAATTTATTTAATTTCAGTGATAAACAAATTTTAGCACTCTGACTGGATTTTTTCCTGCAAACATTCGGTCTACGGTTTATATAGACAAAATGTCCTTCTTACTTTGAATTATCTGTGTTTCAATGATCAATAAGTCAATCGGACGCCTAGTGCCGAATTTATAGGCCTATTGGACAAAATACGCCGTATTGTATGCTTTCAGTCTTTAAATTAGTTTTCTCCATACAGCTACTGGATTTGCCTGCGGTACTGATCACGAACTCTGTCTTCCCATCGATACTTGAAGGAAGTCATAAATTTCACTGTGATATTCTCTAAAATCTGCCTTTAGCATAATTCTCCCTGAATTGTGTATTGTAGCCCTCATAAAACATCGGATATGATTACAATTGCTGACAATGGTAAAAAATTGAGATGGACTCTGCCTGCGGAAGTGCGGCTAAACCAAGTTCACAGCATTGGTTCAGATGATTGGTGGTTGCAAGTCCACGCTCCAAAAAATGCTAAGCTCACACGGGATCATGAACCCGAGCATTCAAGGTTTTTGCATTTACAAACTGGCACGTTCAAGCATATACAACAGGCATTGGAGCGCTTAACCGGTCAATCTACGTTGGCCGGTTGACTGCATTTAAATAGAAATAATTATTTTTTGTGAAAATTCAACTAGGTATCTGAACACTAATCAATTACAAACTAGGCATGCTGCATTTATATATATATATATATATATATATATATCAAATCTCAACAGATGTAGCCTGCTTTCTGCAAATCTGTTGAGATTTGATAAATTTATCAATTGCCAGGTTACTTGTCTAAACATGTAATGAGTAGCGCCTGCGTGAAGCGCCTCAATCTCGGATGCGGTATTAAATGATTGCAGAAAGCAGTCCGCCCACCACGTGCCTGCGTTAAAGCAGTGCCTTCCTGGCTAATTCACGCTCTCAACAGATGGTCCGGTGGCCTTGTGGTTAGAGGGCATGCTTGCACGTCCTCTAGCTCTAACGTCGCTGGTTCAAACCTACCCACGACTGATGAGGCCCAACAGGCCGAAACATGTCTCGTGGTGGCTACATCTGTTGAGATTTGATAAATTTATCAATTGCCAGGTTACTTGTCTAAATATATATATATACTTGTCCAGTATGTAATCACACCCAGATGTTATAAAGAAAAACTAAGCAAATAAATAAGACAGCCCGACCGGTTTCTGCCTGTTGCAGGCTTCTCAAGGGCATAGAATGATTTATTATACAATTCGTATATCACCAAACTAAATTAAAATCATAGCATTCAAAATCTATGTAAGTATGATATCGAAATACCAAAGAAAGATAATGATATCTCTATCACCTTTAAGCTGAAAAAGGAAAAATTATAACAAATTAAATATCCCTATTTAAGGAGGCATCAACCCTTCTGATAAATAACTTTTCTTTCTCTTCCCTATACAATTTTGTGCAGAAGGTGGTAATTTTAAAATCGGCATGACATAGAACAGTGGGTTGGAGTTGCGTGCACAGTTCAATATATGATTACTCGCATAGAGGGAGCGATAGTTCTCATCCCTTATTTGTTGACGGTGCACTCGAACTCTTGCACGCAAAGAATCTCCTGTTTGGCCGATGTAAGTGGCTCTACATCCTGCACATTGCAGGGCATAAATTATGTTTCTAGAATTACAGTTCATATTGGATTTCATTTGAAATTGTCTTTGTTCTCCATTTTTCTCATAATTGAATATTTTTCCGATTAACAGAGATTTACAGCACTCACATCGTTTATCATGACATTTCTGCACACCATTTATCACCATTCGATTACGTCTTGCTATTAAATTCAATAATGATCTCGGTTGTTGATGGCAAGGTCTTAATCTGTACTTTTTGAATTTTGAGGTTAATTTCAAGCTTGAGAAGGATGGAGTAATGATTTCTTTAAATACGTCAGGATTATTAGGATTGAAAGTTTTCACATACGAAATCACGTTATCATTAATAGTTCGGTGCTCGTTAAGACATGTTATCCTAGATTTAGAGATAGCATCACTTAATAACTTATTTGGATAACCTAGATTTTTGAGTCTTATGCGCATTTCTTCAAGTCTTTTTTGTTTAACATTTTCGTTTGATACTATTCTGATTATCCGATTCGCCAGCACATACGGGATGTTCCGCAAAACATGTCTTGGATGACCAGAATTGAACAGCACGTAGTTATGACTGTCAGTCGGCTTTGAGTATATATCTTTCTCGATCTTATTTTCATCCTTATAAACTAATACATCTAAAAAGTTGAGTCTTTCTGAATTGATCTCTGAAGTGAATTTAATTTTTGAATCTAAAGTGTTCAGGAAAGAAAGAAACTCATTGACATCACCAAACGATTCGAACCAAATGATAAAGCAATCGTCTAAGTACCGCAGCCAAGAAGAAAGAAACAGTTCATAACATTGTGAAGGTAGAAGTTCTTGAATGAAAGTATATTTTTTTGTTCAAGTTTCCGGAACAGCAATGGGGACCAAAGTGGCCCCAACATATGCCACTTTAGTAATGGGATTCTTAGAAGATCGAATGCAGAGTCAAATTCAAGAATTGTTTCCAACTAACATCGATGACATCACAAAATCATGGAAAAGATTCTTAGATGATTGTTTTATTATTTGGAATGCGGACTATGGAGACCCTAATGTGTTTTTCGACATGATTAATGAATTACATTCCTCAATAAAATTTACGAGAGAAATGAGTAATAAATCATTGCATTTTTGGATGTACAAGTAACGATCAATGAAGACAATACCATTGAAACGGATATTTACAAAAAGCCCACGGACACATCGAGCTATGTACCTTTTCACTCTTCGCACGCCAAGCATATTATACGAAATATCCCTTATAATTTAGCACGACGAATAAGAATTATTGTGTCGAACGAAGAAAAAAGACAATACAGATATGAAGAATTGAAAAGACGGTTACTTGACTTAAAATATCCCTCTTGTCTAGTTGACGACGCGATTTATCGAGCGAATATATTTGTAACTAACATGAATAAATATGAGAACAAAAAAATCATTCCCTTCATACAAGATTACAACAAACAAAATCCTGACATTTTTGGAAAAATCATCCAACCATTATCGTCTAGTATCAAAGTTCTGCTGGAAAAGTTCAAAAACTGCAAATTTATGACTGCATATAGACAGCCGAAATCTATTTTATCTCATCTAAGATCAGCAAATCGAACAACGATAACTGGCGTTCAAAAATGTGGGGAGAAACGATGTAAATGCTGTGAAATTATAGAATGTGGAAAAACAGTGAATTTTAACGGAAAAACATTTGAAATAAAACAAAACATGAATTGTTATTCTTCCAACATAATTTACAAGCTCACCTGCAATAAATGCAATCAGTTTTATGTGGGACAAACAGGTCATCTTTTCAAAACCCGAATGACAGTTCATAGACAACAAGTTCGTAATGAGAGATATTCCATCTTAAAAGTAAGACGCCACATCAATAACTGTGGCAAAGGTTTTCGTGCTATGCCATTTTTTCTTTTAGCACCTGAGATGTCTCGAGTACAGAGAGAGGCTAAAGAATCTTATTTTATTAAGATATTTCATCCTTCATTGAATTCCTCTTGAGTTAATGATTTGTTCTATGTCTTGGTATTTTGTGTGCTTTGAATTTGTATACTCCATGATTTCAATAAACATTCATTTTAGTGCTTTGACAAGTTGACTAAAGTCAACGAAATGCATCAGCACTCATAAGGTGGTTCATTTTTAATTTGGGATTCTAGTGTTGGGATTTTAGTTATTTATATATATATATATATATATATATATATATATATATATATATATATATATATATCGGTTTTAGTTAAGCTTAAAGAATAATAAGATCAACACATACTTGTTCTGGTACTCGTATAAGCATGCTTACTCCGTGATCTTCACATCCAAAACGTCGGAAAACGCACACACAAGCTCAGTTTCGACATTAAACTGTCTACTTACACAAAAAAACATGAAAGTCGACTATCAATACTTTTGGCAAGCAACACAGCATCAAAACAACCAGGAGCTTTTCAAGAAATGCATAATTACGAGTTTATTGCTTCGACTCTGGAAGTTGACCCGCTGGATTGATGGAGGACAAATGGCTTCTCATTTTCCAAAACTGCATAAGCTCGCCAAAAGGTACCCCACCGTTCAGGCTACATCGGCGAGCAGTGAGCGCTTGTTCTCCTCGGATGGAAACATATTCGATGAAAAATCGAAAATTTGATTTAAAATTAAATGAAGGAAACGGCCAACGGAATAATATTTCACACTACAACTCTGACTGAGTGAAAAATCAAACACTTCTTGACAATTAGTCAATGCCTTGCTTTTTGTTTAATTATCATTAAAATGTTGCTTTGATGAACAATTATTTTCTAATGGATAAGCACATGGAAGTGGCTGCTTGATGACAATTCGCTCAAGTAGTAAGTAAATATGTCTGACGCTCTAACAGGATGCATAGTTAAGCTTTCTGACAGATTTTTGGCATATTTTGTCAGTCAGCCGGTTAAGCGAAAATTTTAACCGCTCCAATCCCTGGTATACAAGAATTAGTCATACATCATGTTGCTTTAATTTTTATCTAATCCCTTACTTCAGTGTTCTAGATATTTTGAATGTTTGACTAATTGTTCTTGTTATTCAAATATCAATCAACCCCCGTGGTCTCCGTGGCACAGTGGTTAAGTGCTTGGCCTAGTGATTTCCTGGTCCAGAGGTCGAGTCCTGAAAGTGTCATTAGAAGGGGCATCCGGCCTAAAAGCACTACAACGCTCCACTGAAGTCTGACTTTCAGCACCGTCCAAGGCCCCACTATGGGGGAGTAGTGACGGTAAACCCCGAAACCACGTGGTTGCAGATTGTCCACTTTGAATATAATTCACTCGATGTAAAGTTACGAAACAAACTGTGAATGAATCAGATGTAGATTATATATCACTAAAGATTACAGTAGACGTGGACAGTCAACTTTCTTTACTGCAAACGCCAGGTTTGCCGTTGGGCATTGGGATACCAATGGGGACTGGGGTTGTGCCATCTAAAGTTAGCCCAATTCTAATAGGGCTTCATCCTCTTTTTGTACTACTTACTCTTTTTAAATGAGAGGCTAAAAGCATTGTATACATACATACATGTAAAATGAAGATGCATACATGTATATGAGAGCCATGCTGCAACATATTTTATATTATAACATACTTGATTATACCCAATTTTTCAGCAAATATTTAAAAATTTTCATTATTTTATATACATATCAATTACAATTATCTTGCTTGTATAGGGGCATACATGTATTCTCGATTGCGAGGACGGGGACGAGTAGGCCTACTATACATGTGCTCAAGTACACGGTGGGCCAGAAGTAACAGAGGAATATGCTTCCTTTCAATAAAAGACATTATTCACTGCATTGACGCTTTACAATCCATTAATCAAAAGGCCAGATTAATTCTGAGTATTTTATCATTTTGTTGAAATTCCATTTGGCTGGAGTAGTGAGTTGCACTATGATATTCCATGATATCTTTTTTCCAGACTGCACTTAATTCTTTAAAAAATTGCATGAACTGACGTTGAAAACAGACGAATCAAGTCAGCAAGGTCGAAAATCAACACGTCCCTTATCCAATTAATTGATCATTTCAAAGATCGAGATCATAAATTTGATTGGTAGAAACCTTGTTGTCAGTTAAGTCCAGGAATCTAGCGAAAATGATTTCGATACTCGACTGAAATTATGTGACAACTTCTACGTTGATTTTGTTGATACTTCAAATATAATGTATTTTTGCATGTACCATTTTATCAATGGTGGCGAATTGCACCATGTGATTTCAAAATGAAAGTGCTCCACCCCATTTGGCAAGGGCAGTCAGAAAGAAGTTGGATATGCAGATTGGCAGAGGTACAATCGAATGGCTTCACCGAAGATCTGATGTGCAAAGACGGACCATTCCCTTTAAGAATCATGAAGGACGTGCATCAGGACAACTTTCAAAAAGTTAATTGCGGGAAACTTTGCCAAGGGTTCCTGTGATTTTGACGAGGCAATGTGTGTAAAATTCATGAATATGAAAGACTAAGTGTTTGCCTGTCAAACGACAATGACCATTTGAGAATGAAAAATGAATTTCCATTGCTTCCTAGTACACTTAAGTAAACCTAAGTTGGGGACATTTTAATCTAAGCTTCTGCTTTGTTTTTGAAGTTTGAACTAATTTTTGTTACTTAAATTTCAAGGTAAGTTTATGCAAAAAATATCTTGCAGTTCAAAGGCAATTTGGATATACCGTATGATGTTAAAATAAAGCTTACTCTTCCAGCCAAATTGAATTTTAACAGCTCAGAATTCGTCTGACTACATAACTTATGGACCATAAAGCATCCATGAAGTAAATAATACCTTAGATTATAAGGAAATATATTCGATGTTTACTTCTGGCCCACCCTGTACTTCAAATTAGTATTGTAGAGATTTTTGTAACTAATGAATTGTTTTAAAGATGCTACAATATTTATATTTTCTATATAATAAATTTGTTTGTAGATTTTAAGGCAGGATGATTTTGTTATCCTGTTATGTGTATGGATCAACGCTACATTCAGACGAAGACTAAGGAATTAGCATTTAACACTTACACAATTTGGAGTTACCTATGTAGAATACCAGCAAAATATTTCAAACATTACATACATTAGAAACGTTTGTAATATATAAAGGACATCCTCGTGAATATTCTGATAAAGATGTTTCAACCAGGGATGCGGAGTCCTATCATTTTGATAGGACTCCGACTTCGGGTGGCAAGTATATATAGCCTAGTTTTTTAAATAAGCTGGTAACCTACATCATAGATCATTATAGGCTTACCTGAACCTATTTTTAGAGATCATTGTTGCATCAGTTATCAGTCATTTTCGATGAAAGTTTATCAAATGCAGCTTGAAGTTGCATGTATGCGACTCGGCTCCTCCCATCTTGTTAATGTGTGCTGCACACGGCTTTTCTCCAGTCTCTACCAGGTAGAAAAATAATTTACTTGTATTATAGTTCGGGTCTAGCTATAGGCCGGAGTCCGGAGTCCCATCATTTGATAGGACTCCGACTCCAGAAAAAATGATAGTACTCCGGGACTCCGCATCCCTGGTTTCAACATACTATTCCGGTGCGAAATAGAATAAGACCTGCTTTACATTGGCAGTTCAAATGACCTCGTTGTGACGTTTATCGTAATTTCTTCTGACACATAACATGACGTTACTGCTGCAGTGGCAGTTCCGGTGCAGTTCAGCGATTAGACCGAGTTTTATTTCTTTGCAGCCTGCTGCAATGATAGTGTCATCTGATTGGTAAATTTTCTCTATTTTTTGTTCCATGACTCACTTTGGTTGTACAGTACTTGCTGTACGCAAAGTAAATTAGGTGCTGCACATACAGTTATGTTTCATATCTATGTCATGCTGCGTTTCAATCACGTGACGGGCGTGTCACTCGTCTGCTGCAACTGCAGCGACTGCCAGTGTAAAGTAGGCTTTACAGGCCCTATAAACCTGTTACTCAATATCAAATAATGATAGTATGTAGGCAATGTATGTACATGTACATGCCCTCATAGTCTCCCACTCGTTTGACGACATGTAAACTCGCATAATGGGCAAATAAATAACGTACAAGCAATGCATGAGCGTTTCAACAATGGCCGCATTGAATTAAGTAAGAGCATGTCATAGTTCATCTATCATATGGAATCATGTGTCAAAATTCAAAAAAAAATCTCGACTCTTTCCGATAAGCATAGAATAAGCTCCTACATGCACATACATGGGCATTGGGCACAGATGTTTTAAAGCAACCTATATAATCTCCGAAGAAGCCTCACTAATAGCATTTCAGATATTGATATTCTCGTTGTGGTTGGGTTGGGATTGGGCGGGACTACCAGCCCAACGGCAAGCCTGACAAATACACATTGAGAATCATAGATATTGCGCATAGATAATTGCGTATCTCACATTTTGAATTATACTCATTGACACAATTAATGAAACAAACTATCATTGGCTTGAATTGAAGTTTGTTTCATTTTTTTCTCAGGTATGATGCAATATCTCGCTTTCTATGTATTACCATTCAACACATTAGAGAATGGAGAAAGATCTATGGTGGTCAAATTTCAAATTTTGATATCGATACAACTGTCACAATTGCTTTTACAAATTGAACATAAACGTGAACTGAAATCCAGCTTTTGTAAAATAAAATTGCACACGATCAGTTTACCAGAGGTATGGCTATTGGAATGATTCGTTGTAGTAGAAGTTGTGCGAGTGTTGCCGAAGAGCTGCAACTATCGAGAGTCGTTGTTTGGAGGTGGTGGTGTCGATGGAAAGCAGGAGATGTTAAAGAGAAGAAGGGATCTGGTCGACCAAGAAAGTCTGCAGGAAGGACAGACGCACGTCTAGTTTTAGCTGCAATTGGGTCAGTCCCAAAGCTATATAGTCGTACACTGGAAGCGTGCCTCAAATATAGACTGTAGCGTTCGAACGGCTTACCGAAGATTGCGAGAAGCTGGAATTCAATCGCGACGACCAGCTGTCCTAATTCCATTGAGTTTTTAGCACCGCAGATGACGAGTTGCCTGGTGTGATGCCCATCGCTCATGGAATGACCATCACTCGCAGAAAGTCTTGTGGATCGATGAATCGAGATTCACTCTGGATTTCAATGACGGTCGTGTTGGAGTGCATCGCCTTCCAGGTGAACGCTTTGCCCCATGCTGTATTAAAGAACACGACAGATATGGTGGTGGAAGTGTTATGCTGTGGGGTGGCATTTGGCATGGCGGACGAACGACAGCAGTCATCATCAAAGGCACGTTGACTGGAGAGAGGTATCTCAATGAAATTGTGCTTCCTGTTGTTGCCCCAGTGGTCAGGGTGGAGGATCTCGTCTTCCAAGGCGATAACGCAAGACCACATCGCTCCTCGGCTGTCACTGCCAATGTTAGGAGATTGAACATTCAAACCCTTGACTGGCCTGCACGCTCACCTGACTTGTCACCCATTGAACAAGTATGGGACGAGCTTGGACGGCGAGTGAGAGACCACTATTCACTACCACCAGTGTCCCTGAAGATTCTCTCTGAAAGACTGACAGAGCAGTGGCTTCTCCTTGAAACATCCTTCATTCAGAAACTTTGTGAATCCATGCCATCTCGGATTACTGAATGTATTGGAGCTAGAGGGGGGCACACGCGCTATTAAAGTTGAATCTGCTACATGCGTTGTTTTTCTGTGCTAGCGACTTGGTGGAGATTGTGACTAAATTATCAAGGTATCATACATACATGTATATATACCAGTCAAAAAGAAAAGTTAAAGAAGTAAATGTTTCAAAAATTTTGTCAATGAGTATATATTTTGACTTCAAGCTATTCGGACTTCATGCGGGTATGATCAAAAGTGTCTTACAAAAGGTGTTACAAAAGGTACAAAATTAAATAAAAACTCAAGTATATTCAATGAATGACTGAGCTGGTGAATGATTTTAGAAATTATAACCGTTGTTTGCTGTCAGGTCACTTCAGCCTGTTATTCTGTACTAGCTACAACATGCTGGAACAAATCGCTGCTGATTTATTCTTCATTGTTTGATGGAGGCCATGGTTTGATAATGTTGGTCCCGTCTGAATTGACCCTTATCTACCGCACCCCCTTTTCATTTCCTGGTACCCCCTGACTTTCATCTATCTCTCCTAAACTTCTCCCAGTTTGTCTGATCAGAAAAATATTTTCATTCATCCATTAGTAGACCCTCGAAAGGGATTCTTTTGTTTCTCAACTCACTGAGTAAAAGGAGACGATTTGTTTGTAGATGAGAAGTAGATTATGCAGTCTGGCATTAGAGTCGGTCGCATGTTGTATCAGCTTTCCGCTCAGGGGCTTCTTATATCTGGAAGTAGATTAAACACTTTGAACTATGTTTGATTTTTTTACCGATAAAGGAATTATCCGAATAAATTTCATTTCCTCTTCCGCACACAGAAGAGATCAATAAGGAAAGGACAAATGTTCTTTGTTTATTTTCTGTCTATTCTAACTATCGTTCTGAGAAAAAGATAACAACAAAAACAGACAGAGCATAAATCAGCATGACAGCCAATGAACAGTTAGAACCAATAAGGAGAGAGTGGTTGAAACTAGACGGATGAAAACATGTCGACTTACATCTCCTGAAGAATCCGCACGAGCAACCGACCTCCTGTAACATCTTCGGAAGGCGCAAGAGACTCCGGGAAATCAGCATGGAAAGTCTGAAGCTGGACACGCAAGACAATATTAGTGTAAGTTCATTAACAGTTCCAGAACATTGAATTGCTAACATCTTCAATATGCAAAATCAAGATTTACGAATTAGTGCATGTTGCATTTAGCATCTTGTATATGTGTAAGAATTACGAATATATGCATTTATAATGAATCTTCAGATTATGTCGCATAGAAATGCGCTTGCACTTATACCACATTTCGAAATCATTAGCCTCTATAGGCAAACACGTAGGAACAGAGGGGCTAGGAAGGCCTCAGTCCCCTATGAATTTCACCTACTCGCAGCTGCTCCGAAACTTTCAGTCGGACTATAGTCTATTCATCGATAGGTAGCATCAAACAATACAAATCAAATATTTCTTAAATATTTCAGAATGATTTCTATCTAATTACCATTCACGTGCATGTTTCTCTTATGCACGTGTCTGCTTCTTAGCAGTTGAAATAATCGGAATTAATATTGTCAAGCACAGGCTAATTCGAATGGCTACAATAAAATCAAAATATATTTCTATCTGATGTAATAAAATGTGGATTGACATGCATGTTGTTATGAAACGCATTTAGATTTTGACAATTTTGAACCTTTATTTGTCATTCAGTTTATGATACCGATGAAGCAAGCTCAAGATTATGGGAGGCAAAGATGAATAAGATTCAGACTGAATGTTAACAAAAATAGTAAAACAAAAATCAGAGTTTCATCCAAGACGACCGCAGCTTCTGCCAGAGTGAGTAGTACTAGCACGCCTCCGCCATCCGCCTAAAATTTCGTTTTTTAAACATCTAAAATTTTAGCCCTCCTACCGAAAAATTGCTCCCGCGTGCCTGTCAATAAGTGACAATATCAGAAATAGGTAACCGGTAGATCTACACAATTACAATTTATTTAGTAAATTTGTAGTCTTATATTTCATTGTTTGTTATTTGTGAGCAATAATATAATAACGAAGAATGGATATGAATTTATTGAAGTTATAGAACAGATATTCCATTTGGATATGTCTTGAACAACATCGTTCTTATGACTACACATGCGACGTCTAACTAACTTTGAATCAATTCTTGAAATC
This sequence comes from Prostheceraeus crozeri, assembly GCA_907163375.1. Lineage (NCBI taxonomy): Eukaryota > Metazoa > Platyhelminthes > Polycladida > Euryleptidae > Prostheceraeus > Prostheceraeus crozeri. The sequence goes on along the minus strand of CAJQUW010005058.1, from coordinate 482,731 downwards.
TCTCCCACATGCTTTGTGCACTTTCGTGTTGATTTCATAGAATGCGGATCAAACTGGCTCTGAATATCAGGTTGATCACAGAAGAGGTGAATTAGCAGGAAAATTTGAGAGCGTGTTCTTCATGGAGGATTGTATTACAGCAAGCATAGAGTTAGAGGGAAAGTGTGGTGAACTGTTTGACACGCTCATAGGTCGTTCATGCAGTTATTTTGGAAATTTTATATGGTATATTTTATTTTCGTTCAGTTATTAATCTACAGGCAACCTAATAGTGCTAAACTAGATTTCCCAGCAAATCTCCTACTAACGAACATCCTTAAGCTACAGGGTGGGTAGGTTGTTTCATTTCAAAGGGCCATGATGGCCCGACTCTGGACGTGACCGGACAATGTACTGATAAATTTTCATTTCATAAAAATCTAAAATTTAAACAAAGGCCAGAACAGTAATATCCACTAAATGTTTTTCGATCCCTTTTTTCTTATATTTTCCATGTTATGTTGCAGACTTTGCGCAATTGTGCACAAGTATGTTATCACGAAAACAAGCAATTTTCTTCGCATGTTTCTAATTCCAATACTATGAAAGATGTCATGTGTGTGTGTTTGTGTGTAGTGGTCAATGCGTCTCAGTGGCATCTAGGATCTTTTGGTCACGAGGTCGAATCCCAAGAATGTCATTGGAAGTCGGCAAGAGGGCATCTGGACTAAATGTATCACAATGCTCCTGCTCAAGTCTGACAAAGTCAGGACATTCCAAACTTTTGATAGGGTAGTATAGTAGCTTAATGTCAAGTATGGTGTGGACGCGAAACAAGACATGTGCGTATACAGACTTTGCAAATAAATCTAATATACTATGGTTGAGAGAATTCATGGAAATCTATACATTTTAATTGACATGTATTTACAAGCTTATTACTTTTGCATATGTAACCATGCGCATACAAAAGTTGCGCGCATAAGATCACACATTTTGTTACTCATTTTCGTGAAAATAATTAGACTAACAGTAAGAAGCACTATCAACAGCACATTCAAAGATCAAATCAGAATTAGATACTTCTACACGTGGTTCAGAAAATCTACACATCTTTCATAATCGCAGATTCCTTCAGATTAGAAAATGTCCACAGATAACAATATTACAATCAAAAAGTCTAAAGACAGCCTAAAGCTAATTGCTAGTATTCATTTAAACTGTTCATGTTGCGCCGACGTTACAAAATAGAATTCCCAATATCTCAATCGTCGTTTACCAAGTTAGCAATTAGGGACGCCTTGTATGAGGTTATGGAAGACTTTTGCCATTTGATTGACGTGATTGGGAGAATGGGAGAGTTGTAGTAAGACTGCAACAGCACACACAAAATACCTGGAAGAAATGCAATTTGGTTCTGCTTCTTGGGGAGAAGAGTATTTCCATGAGAGACTTCCACAAAGGCATGTCCAGGAAACGCATTTTGCATGCTTCGGAAACATGGCCCGCTACAGTAGTAGCCCTAGCTCGCTTCATCAAGAGCGACAACCCTATGATCCGATGGATGCGAGCGGTCACACTATGCGAGCGATGATCCATATGCAATCAACGACACATCAACGAGAGATATGCAATCCCTGCAAGATATGGACGCTGAATTACGGTAAACCTATTTGAGACAGTTTGATCATGTGTAAAGGATGTTCAGCAGCAAGTGACCGAGGAAAGTGATGGGTCTGCATGTGCGGGGCACAAAAAGCAAAGAAGTGAAGGTACAACGGCAGGGAGGACATGGAGTTTCTGGATCTCGACTCTCAACCTCTGTAGGACGAAGTAAAGAGGAAAAGGTCACGCAAGAAAACTGGAATCGATACAGGCCAAATATCAAGTCTTCAAACGTGGACTTCAACCGACAACGTGGCATAAGAGAAAGTCTATCTGTCTATCTGTGAACATTTCCAATATACCGGTATGTCTCCAGTAATGTGGTCTCCAACTACAGTCCTTGCTGATCTCCAGAAAATTCTGGTCATTGTATTTGGACATATCTGTCACATGCTTTTTATATACATACACATACAGGGCTGATGTGGGAGCTCGTATTTAGAAGTCAACCGACAACTTGAAAAACTAGTCAAGAACACGAAGCTCAGCAGAATGTGTCAAACATCTTATCAAGCATAATCACTTGCCAAATATCAAGACAGCGACATGGTTCCTGTGATTGCTCAAATCCATTTTATGAGGTTTTTCAAGGGTATTCAAGTAACTCTCTTAATCTTCAAAATATTTTCTGTCGAAACTTATACACAGTGAAAAATTGCATTCTGCCTCCCCAAAATTCCATCCTCCGACATGGTGAAAACAACGAAGATGAATGCAGCACAATTTCAACTAGATAATGCAAGATGACATTTAATCAATAATCAATTAATTTCAACTAATCAATGTACAATGTACATAGAATTGGATTGTTTGGGCATATCACTTTGCTAGAAGTGCAAACTGATTCAAACAGATGGCACATGCAGGAACTTACTAAGTGGACAAAAAGAATTTTTCAATGCCTTACAGAGATATGAAAAATAGTCATGCGTCGCTTGCGGATTGTTGTGAATTCCTTCAAAATGCTCCGATCTCCACGGCTCCTTCAGATTCGAAGAATACAGATCATTGCGCAAAAGTTTTCTCGATAATGTTGGTCCTTCCGATCATTATTAAAAATGATAGCAGGCGCACGAAAAACCTTCACAACTTTAGAACTTGACATCGACTGTGTCTCTTTGCTGTGTGATCCGGTTGATAACAGTCACTGAAACTTCGCACAATTTGACCTGTTTAATGTAGAACTGGCTGCTTATTGTTCGACTTCTATGGCATAATGTCAGCAGATTGTGCCATTTCATAGGCATTAATGTTCTAATGCTTCCTGTTTACAACTGTCATGGCAGAATTAATTGGTAGTCAAACAGAAGAAGAGACGATCTGTCTAATTCTGTGGTACAGTCAGATGCGGGTAGGAGAGTATGGTGCTGTTGAAGAAAATACGTTTTGGGCGATTTCTATCAAAGTAACTGCTTTCCAATAGCTGCGTCATCTGTACACGTAACATTCAAAGAATACACATAATCACAGAATCAATGGATGATTGAAGACATTCACTCATTGAAATCAACTGCAAGGCAATATTAAATTATAAACAACGATGCCTAATGCATTTGGGAGAAAGACAACTTGTTCCCTGCTACAGGCAATAATGTCGCTTTCTGCATCTTTTGGAGGATAATTTGGGAGACGTGCAGGAGCTGAAAAAATTAATTGATTGGAAATTAATTGATTGATGAACCACCTTCAATCAAATTAATTGATTGGATCAGTTCTCAATTATTCCAATTAATTGAAATTAGTCACAAGTCAAAAAAGCGATTTATTGAGCGATTGTTATAAGCTACACAGCAGTCTGTAATATATAGGCCTACACAGTCAATAACATAATATAACAGTCAATGACCTGCTATTAAATGAAACGAAGAAAAGTTTAACTACAGCCAATGCACAACTTGTTCTTAATAATTTATAGCATTCATTTTGAATTTAATTCAAAGGTATCTAACTGAAAGTATTTGTTGCATATTATCTAATTATCCTCGAAAAATTCAAATTGTGGTAGACGTAAAGAAACACATGTTATCGCGATGACCAGAGTGGCAGTGTATTAGTGTTTGAACTGGAAGCCATTACAGTCGTAGACTAGAGGAGAATGTAGATATCAACTGTCAGTCATTGCTTAGTATTTTTATGAATGCATTTACATGCTTTGTCATGCAAATTAGTTCAACGAACTTAGCGATGCAGAAAATGCTTGCCTGTGATTACAGGTAAATTCTAGTGCTGCAAGTGCTTTGATACAATTTCGTGGACCTATATCCTATGTAAATAACTTTCTACGTATTAATCAATCATGTGTCAATCATACCATCATTTTGTGGAAAGATCTTCCAAGATTTGGCAACGATAAAAATCATTGCAATTAAACATCAATTAATTGATTGTTCATGTGACCCAATTGAATTAATTGCTTCTTACGAAAAAATTAGGCCAATTAAATTGCAATTAAGTTTTCCAACCACTGAAGATGCGTGTTCAATTTGGAGTCTCTGGGGTTCAATTGTCATATTTTATCATCCGAAATTGAGTGCAAAGTTCATCCAAGTTAACTTCGGCTAAAATGCACACTCCGGTAAAATAGACATCCCTTGCAGTTAACCTCTAAATTACATGTGAAGATAAGATCTGATCTTGTCGGCTATCACGAGCACAAGGAGTAACCTGCCAGCCAATCAGATGAAGACTAATGTATTCAGCATCAGCCGACTGTACTTGCTTAGATGACAACTTTGTAATGGAAGCGACGACTTAGAAAAATAACGTCTAACTTGAGTGGACGTTACACGTAATTCTGATTCACGAATGCTACGTGAAATGTCATTATCATAGTTTCCCAAATAATCGAAAGAGAGCCGCCATGCTATAGGCTATAGCAGAGGCACTATTGAATAGACCGTAAGATAGCAGCAGTGTTTGTATTTATCTCCTGAGTCTGACAGCAGATTGAAGTAGTCTTAAAGCCAATAATAAAAAAGGAATGAACCACCAGATATACTTGTACTAGAACTATAAATACAGGCCATAAATAAACCTAGTAGATACAGTGACAGTGATTCAGTAAGTCAGGAAGCTAATAAGCAAAGAAGTGAACCAGTATGAATTAAACGACTTTCAACAACTAAAAATATGACAGAGGATAGTGACAGTGATTTGAATTTAGCATTTTGATAGTCATGAATTTGTACTAGATGCATAGATTTGAGGTCATTATTTGCTATAATTACCGAGAGCCGAAGGGTCGAGGTTATTATGACAAATAATGACCGAAGAAATCTGCTATAATGCATGACTTTTTCCATAGAAGTCTGCACCAGGTACATAATTTCCAATCAGGAAAATAATTACCTGCTTCGTGGAACTTATTAACCTGTGGCCATAGAAAGCCTTACAAAACCATGCATTATAGATAGTTCAAAGGTTAATGAGCTGGGAAATGAGCCGGTCGTGGATCGTGCACCCTCAATTATTACGAAAGTATCTACTACTATCTACAAATTACTAATCCTTCTTAATGCTATAGCAATTGGCCTGAGAAATCGACAGGAAAATTTTCCGATCCTACAAAATTCTCGAATAAAATTAATTTAAAACTAGTATTTAAAAAACTAGATATACTAGTACGAGTATTTTGGTTGATGAATATGTTGGAACTACTTTTGGCGTCGAAATATGCTTAATGGCAATGAAATTGATTGCGTTCACTTTGCCCTGATTAGTATCCACTTTAGGCTAATAGGTAGGGTGTCCAGTTTCGCCGAGTTGATGCACATGTAAAAGATGCAACATCAGTGTCCAATTTAGCCGAGTTTACCATAAAGTAAGAGTTGGGCTCCAAAAGAAATTAAGTCGATCTCAACATTTCTGATTCCGGACAGTACTGCATGGCTTTGTTGGATATATATTATATTCCTTTAAGCATACATTATGTGCGCACATATCTTCCATAAATGTACAGCGCATATATAGCTTCACTCATTGCCATTGAAGTGTCTAGTCGTTTACTGTCTAAAATTGGTGTTCTTAAATCGACTCCTCTCTGGTAACGGTCGATACAAAGCATTCATGAATCGAAGATCTCTCAGATAAAAGTGCCTGCATATGTGGTCTAGAACAAACGAACGCGCATGTTCTCTCTTGCCAAGTTATTGGAATTCGTGGCAATATGGCCACTGTGGACAGACTTCCGTGACTAGCTAAACCAGTCAACCCTAAAACTTCAAATTTTCCTTGTGATGATTTTTCATGCTAATATATATATATATATATATATATATATATATATATATATATATATATATATATATATATATATATATGCTGTTTAAAAGTCGATGAAAGGCAGAAAAGCAAAATCTCTCATGTTAATGAAAGCAACATGGATTTTCAATAACTGTCAGACAAATAACCCCAACGGCCAGTGATTTATGCATGTAGTGATCATTCAGTTCAGTTGCATCTCGAAAAGAGCAGCTGTGTAAACTCATTTTGTGTAGAGATCATCAACCTTTTAGACACACTTGTCGCAAGCTAGTCTGTAAAAAACATTTATCTGTTTACCAAGAACATAACTAAATGGCTCAGCTACTAAATCATCGAATGTATAGAACAGCCGTTATATGAACATCACATGTTTCTTGTTGACATCAGCAGATCACTATTTGCTTTAAACTTAACCGGGAACTTGGCCGAGGAAACTCAAGAAACAGCTATTTAATCTCTTCCCACCATGAATGTAACAAGATAACGGGAGAAGTTTTGATAAATGCGAGACTTGTTCCAGAATTTGACATCTCAAGTTCATCCATTATAAGACGAGGTTGACCCACAAAGTCGACAGAAAACTACAGAAATTATCGAATTGTATGCTACACTAGCACATCAATCACGAAGTATTTCGTACTTTGAAATCACAGAAAAACTCAAAACCGATGTCAATCATGGATTTCCAGGAAGTACACGATCAATCGCACGTAGGTATCACTCCGCAAGCTATGAGGAGATAAAACAATACTACAATGATAAAATAACACAAATATTCATGCAAAGGATGGAATATACTCATTCCGTAGAGCAAATTTTCTTCACTTCGTAAATTTGTAATGACATGGATTTCCCAAAGTTATTTGAGATCTTACGCTCAGTCCTTAATGAGGTTATCCAATTTCATGAAATATCTTATCTGTAATCAAATATACTTCTTCGCAGATTATGAATATACCTTCTAAGAAAGTTGTGCTCGTGACTTCTTTATCGATACTTAGACGAAATCAACAACTGAAACAGAAGAATATACGACGATGGTACGTGAGACCACTTAACATCAATAGAAATATCCATTTGCATTGTGATTATTTGTTAATTAATGATCTACGGAAACTCGACGTCGCAGCACACTTCAAATACTTTCGCATGAGTTCTGAAAAGTTCGACTTAAGAGTTCGTCTAAAAAGTTCTTTTCGACTTACCGAGCCTTACCTGCAACATGCTCCTACGCATAAGCACCCAGTTTCTGCATTTCATCGTCTCGCTATGATTGTCACTTGTCAGACTGTTGGCTACAGGAGATTCTATGCAATCTATAGCTTTCAATTATGTTGTCAGTCCATCATTTGTCAGAAATTGCATAACTGAAGTTTGTGATGCTCTTATTACAACACTTCAGGAGTATACCAAGCCACCTAGTGAGTAGTCATGGCGTGATATTGCATTTGAGTTTGAAAAAACATGGAACTTTCCTAACTGTATTGGCAGCTTAGATGGTAAACACGTCGTATTACATCAATGTTATTTCAATATTATTACATCAATGCCTGTTTGGGCTATTAATTTGATTATCTGTTTCAATTTGATTGTGTTTGATCGACTTTGAAAATGCAGTTAACATTATCAAAAATTATAAAGTACATAGGCCTACAACTCATTAGATTAGTAAATAAGTCATTACGCGTATTACTGCTTGTTGATAATTGAATTGTATAATATTGTATTGTAGTGGGTAACTCTCGCTTATCCAGACTACCGGTAGGCTGTAGGCCTACCATTCATGGATTTCACGTATGCTATGTGGAAAATGAACAATGTATAATGACATAAGTTGACTAAATAATGTCTGACGATCAAGGTTTCAAACAACCGGCATAGAGACGCCAGCGACCGTCCCATCCCCGACCGGCCTGTCGGTTTTGAATATCCCGGCCTCGGCGACTTCTCTGAAAGCCAGCCCGGACGTCCGAAAACCCGGCCGGTTCCAACCCTGGTCAACATTGCTTGTACCAGATGATGCCATTTCACTGCGTGGAGAAAAAAGCTTAACTGATTCTAACTTCACTGCGGGAGGATGTTTATCTCAGTGCGTGTAAATAGATTGATCTACAACTTACTGCGTGAAAATACGCACACGCACTGCTGAGCGCTTTCTTACATCCATCAGCGCGGGAAGTGAGATGAGTCATCACGCAGTGTGCTGCGTGGGAGATCCGCACTAAGTATATTCAAGCGGGTGTGCGGTGCATTAAAAATTTCAGTTCGGTTCGGGAAATCATGAACCAAACCGAACCGAACTTCAAAAGAAAAGGATAATTCCGGTAGGCTCGAGAAATCATTAATCGAACCGAACAGAGTCGTGATAATTCAGTTCGATTCTGACAAAAGTTTTACGGTTCAAGGTTAAGGTCTTAAGAACGAAAAGACGGTTAGATTCTATTGTTATGAATCATGTGTATTCTAAATCTAAAAATAGTAACATCCTACGCGTTTTGTCTGCACAGACAGACAGACAAGAAAATCCCTCAAGGTTGCTGTCACACAGAATAAGGCGTCTTCCATCTTCCATGTCACTCGCCTCTATGCACATCCTTCATAAGGCATCTTCCACAAGGCGTGATGAGACGATTTTCGACTGCCGTTTTCCTCCTTCCATCGTCCATCTTCCACGGACCGCAGTCACACTAGGGAAATCCATTTCTGATTCAGTCAGCGCTATTTTTTACTGTTTGCCGTTGCTATGACTACTGTCTAAGCTCTTCTCCTCCTCATCCTTGTCCTCGTCCAACGTGGTGAATAAAGAGCTGTTTTCTGATACATTGCTTCTCTTTGCAAATCACAGCTTCCTATATCTTCCCTCAGCCGTCACTTCACGTTGTTCTAATTTTAGAACAGTCTGGCGACTGATGTCTTATGGATGATGGAAATGAACTCCATCAGTCGCAATTTCATGCCTTATGTCGGATCATGCCTTACGACTTTTCCTGTGTGACAGCGTGATGGACGATGGAAGATGGAAGATGACTTATGGCTGATGACTTTTTCTGTGTGATAGGTTGTATTCTTTTTTGCATGCAATTAGAGGGAAATCCCAAATTGAAGACAGAGGATGGAAGACGCCTTATTCTGTGTGAAAGCGGCCTATGATTGCACACAAAATGCGTTTGGTGCTCATATTTTAGATCTAGAATAATGCATGTATCAAACCTTGGGAGCGAATAATTCTTTCTCAAATATCTCGCTACTACAGGCACCGACCCAGTGCTTCTATTTCCCTTCCCCCCCCCACCCACATTTCTGCTGTTGACACCCGGCAGTGTTGCATCGTTAACGATCTGCTCTTGCTCCTAAGGGCAGTCTCACTACGCAAAAGCGTTGAGTGTGTAAAATTCCTCTGATCTGACTTGTAGAACATTTACAGCCTCAGAATTAGACAACTGCTCGTCATTTGTCTGTAGACAGCAATACCACGAAGTTCATGATCACAGCTGTACCTTGTATTCTAACTGAGTATCCAAGACACCAATCCTTCATCTCAGGGTTCAAGTATCACAGCAAGAGTGGTGTTGTGCTATCACTCACTGAAACATGAAATCCATTCTAAATCCAATGTGACAAAGTTTGATGAAACTTCATGAATTTGGAAAAGTTGGAAAATATGGGGGGGGGGAAGAAAAGAAGTACCACCGACTAAACAAATTGCTGGTGGCCATTACTTATTTCATTGTATATGCCTGCATTGATTTGTAAATTTAACAAAATACTTAAATTACTTAAATTATTCTTCTTCTCGTGTACACTTAATATGAATACTGGTAGATACTATTTGTAGTTGACTATCAAATCATGCATTACTCAGTCATAGAGCGCTCACGATAATTCTTTCAATTTTAGGTAATTTTGATGAACTACATTAAGAATAGTAGTGAATATGGTCTAAAGTGAGACTATCACTTGAAAGAAATTATTAGACTCGTTCTTCGCCTTATTAAGATTTGTATTGAAGTCCCGTGTTCTGAGTTGCAATCACTGTGCACAAGATATACAGAATATTTATGATCACCAAATACTGACTATAATTTTACGCAAGAATGAATGAAAAAAAGGAATCCTAATTTCATGAAATGTCTGTTTCTATACATCTATGTTCTATACTATTCTTATCAGAGAGTCATGTCCGACCGTGGTCAACGCTGCCGCAAAAACTTTACCGGCTTATTGCGTCTGTTTTGTGATTCTGGAGTTCTTTAAAGAAATCTGTTCTTGAGACTTTATCGAAGTGAGTTTGAACCTCTACACTTATTTGGCTTTCCCAAAGCGCTTAAAGATGGAAGTCCTATCAGGCCTATCGTGAGCATGCGGGAATCACTGCTTCCTCCTGAAAAAATGCCTAACTAGCATCCTAGCTCCATAAATGAGAGAAATATTCTCCTTTATAGAAATTTCTTGCTCCGCTAAAGAAATCGTCAGGCAAACATATAATTGAGAAAGTTCTGGCGTTTTCAAATAGTCTGGATGTAGTCAACATGATCAGCATCAACATGTATCAACAGTCTGGTCTCTTAAGCTGTTTCACTTGTGATCATGACCTGCGCCTGCATGGGACGAAAAGTGCTCATAGACGGTTATCAAGAAACACATCGTTTTGACTTGGCTTCTCGATCACTTAAATACTGTAGAGAGTGAACGTATTGATATTAATGACCGGATGAGTAGGATCATTTTATTGCTAGGATTAATTTTCTATACTCAGACGAGACCTATCATCTGCACCAGGCGGGAATCAGACAAATATGTACAGATGCTTTGTCATTGTAAAGAAAAATCGCTTCAATGATCAAATTAATTCTCTCATTTTTTCATCTTTGCTGAATGAAAATTCGTCTAGTTTTTTCTCCATTTTTATTTTTCGCGTAGTTAAAAAGTTAAAGATAAAAACATATGTACAACCCAACGTTTCGGGTATTCACTCGTCCTTAAGGGTATCAGCGGTAAAGGTGAGTGAAGTAAATGAAGACTTGCTGTCTGATCTATTCATTCATTCTCTCACACATCTCAAAATTGCTTCTCTCATCTTGTCAATCACTGTTCATATTTTGTGTGCCGGAGTCCAAAGCAAAAGTTCATGTTGAGACATAGGAAGTCCATGGGCATACTTTCCGTGTAGGGATCGAAGGTTCAAGTTCAGTCATAAAATCCGTTCTCTCTTTCGGAAGGTCATACGTAACACGTTTAGTACACTATTAGACCATGGACTTGATTAGACAAACAGGTACACCACCTACCAGTTTGAACTCTTACAAGTATTCATTTCAATAAGAACGCGAGTTTGAACTTGAAGACGAAGCCGCAGCATGTGAATAGCACGATAGCCTGTAAAACACATCGATCAGAATTTATTCGAAACCGCGTTTCAGACAGACAATTGGGACATGAATTCATTTTTTAGTATTAGGTTGTGGCAAGCTTCTTTATTTGATAAGGAAATCCTTGTTGACACACTACCTTTTCAGTCAACTTATCAAATAAACAAAGCAGAGTGAAATTAATTTGTCTACATGACAATGTCATCAGTAGAGACGGAAAGTATATTTACACTGAAACAGCATCAATCTATTAGAAAAGCTTGGACTTTGACTGACACATGTCCAAAGCGACGATGAAAAGCAGTGACTGAACAGCATTTGGTAGCTTGCCCCAATAATCTAATCAAGAATAATAATGAATACTTGATAAATTTAGAGGTGAAGATTTAAGGAATTGTTTCTCCACAGCAGACAGACCTCGACAAAATATTGATCCCAAAAGGAGCAGGAATCGCGCAAATTAATTGTCTGCAAACGCTTCGTATTCTGTCTTCTAAATTCGGATGTCTGAAGCGAAGTCAACACCATTCCTTCGCTTTTCATATTCCCAGGACAATAGCTCCTTGCGACTGTTATTATCCTCATCATTGTCAAGCTTATGTTTAGACACATACATGTGTATTCTTTCAGTTTTGAATTCATTGAGTCCTATATAGGCATGATCCGAAGGATTATTGGAATTGAATGAAGCGTCACTTTCCCTTAAGGGTACCCAGAGATTATTTGATCACAGCTTGTTGAAGCGTTGTGATCAAATATCCTGCCTGTCGACTTCTTTCTTACATGGCCCGACTAAGGCAGTCTTGCCTCACTTCTTGAAGCCAATTTCTCGGCTCACAATGACCTACAGCTACCCCCATTTCAAGAGCTTCTATTCCTGCTATCTTCAGTCTATCGTGATATCTTATCAAAAATTTTATATTTACAGAGCATTGTGTTGATATTCACAATGTGATTGTACATGTATTTCATTTATCTGTGATGATTATAGTAAGATAATTTGTATACATTTGATGTAACTTATTTAGATCACATGCGAGTAAGGTGTTTGCTATGTTTACGACATATTGAAGGTTCAATTCGATGATTATCTCGCTTAAAACCTCGATTTCTCCTACATACTGTTACATTTCCTTTGAAGTCACTTTATTTATGTTATCTAAGAGCTTTGGTAATTACATGTCATGCTAAGCAATCAAAGATTGTGAAACATTCCATAAATTATATTTGATTATTCTAATGAATTATTGTTTCACTCCTATTCTCCTATTTTACACCACATAGAATATTTGTTGTCCTATACTCGATTAACCTGGTCCATAAAAATGTTAAGAACCCAAAAACTCCGAGAACTTCATCTTCATAACTGCTGTTCCAAATTTCACAAAATAATACGGCAACGAATATTTCGTGCTTATTCTCGTCATTACGATGTTTTTCGGCAACGTCGCCATCATGTTCACGCACAATGCAAGGAAAGATGCACTGGTCATCCACAAAAATTCGCATGGTCTTGTGAAGTACACGCTGAGTCACAATAGCGTAGAAATAGCAGGTGATGCAGAGATATCTTTGCAATTCGGAAAGTGACATGACGCCTTACATACGGACATACTGGACGTACGGAAATAACACTGCAAAATTAAAAAAAGAATAACCATACACACACGAGGGAGAACTGTATAAAGACACTAAGAGCCATGTGACTAAAAATAAAATAACTGTCACTGTAAAGCAGGATTGGAACCGGCCGCAAATTTAGAAGACCGTCCGGCCGGTTAAATTAATTAGACCCATGTCGACCGTTGACGACATTCAGTCTAGAATAAACTGCTTAGTCAATCATAACAACGTTAACAGCATGTAAATGTAACATAATTTGAGAGCATCTGTACGGATGTTCTATGATCTAAATATTGCGAACTGTTCTTTAAACAGTTAAAAATTATTACCGACAACTTATACATACAGTTCAGGTCCTACTTAATCTCAAACAAAGTTTCCAGAATCCAGCCTGAATGAATTTTGAAAGCATTGCGTGTTCCCCAACCTATCTATTGTAAGATTCTTCTAGATCTTGAATAATTTCACTATATGGGACAGTTTATATGACATCTGGAGACGTAAATCTCACTTCAGTGAATCACTTTAAATCAAGTTTGCACGCCGCAGACGAAACATTTCGTAACATCAGCACTTGGTCAGTGATCTCAGTGAGTCAAATTGCTGATCTCAGAGCTTTTATAGAAAAACTTCTATTATATTGGATTTTGAATTAGTTGACCGCCTAAAATTTTGTGGAGGCGGGATATCCGCATACACTATTAATGTATTAATGTTATTGCAACATCAATGCCCGTTTGGGTTATTAATTTGATTATTTTGATCTGTTTTTCAATTTGATTGTGTTTGACTGACTTTGAAAATTCAGTTAACATTATCATAAATTATAAAGCACATAGGCCTACAACTCATTAGATTAGTAGGTAAGTCACTTCGCGTATTACTGCTCATCGCACAAAACCTGATATCAAAGTGCGAATAATTGCATTTCAATGGGTAAATCTCGCTTGAACGGAGTAGCGGATGGTCTACCATTCATACATTTCACGTATGCAATGTGGAAATTTAATAATGATTAATGGCATAAGTTGACCAAATGTCTGACGATCAAAGCCTTAGCCAACCGGTGTAGAGCCGCCAGCCACCGTCTAATCCTCGACCGACCGATTTTAAATAAGCCGCGTCGGCCCCAGCCGACTTCTCTGTACGCCGGCTGCCGACCCGGCCCTGGCCGATTCCAACCCTGCTGTAAAGTAACTGAAAATTTACCGAAGGACGAGAAAAAATTTTTGGGGCCAAATTTCATAAAGTAGTAACACATATAAATAAATATTTAATTTAAGGAAAGTGAACCAAATGACGGCAATTTTGAAAAGGAGACGCGGGTGGCAGGTTGTTGGCCCATGATGTAGACCATTTGAATCATTATACTTAATTGCATCATATTTTGAGAAAACTAACTTCGCCTTGAATCATTTTACTGACAGTTAAAATATATAATAAATACAAGTTAAACGAAATACACGTTAAACGAATAACTTCTTTTGATGAAATTTTGTTTGACACTAGAGTTTACATTTACATTGAAGAGAGCTAAGAAACTCTATCGAAGCGATTTGACTGACACGATCATGCATGAGAGCATTGGAGGCGTTAAACCTATTCACTGATTAATGCTAATCGAAACTCACAGCCAAATTTTCACTATTATCTTTGTTGAAAGAGGGAATATTCTGCTTTGTTATTGAGCATATTCACTGATTTGTCGTCTAGACGATGGTAGGACTCCAGTCTTTGTCCTTATTAACTTGTTGCATGATTTTCCTATACATTCACATAGTCTGCCTCTTGCAGCTCACCTAACTTCATTACTTGGTAATAAGGCCGCTACTGCGGCCTAAAAAGCTGAAGTGAAATGCAAGCGCTGTCAAGAAGTTAATGAGAACATCTAAACCATCAACATGGATGTCTTACATCTGATAGGACACGAATCTCACTACTCAACTGTTAACAGACTCACAGTCGTGTCAATGCAGACAATAATATGGACATTAAGGATGACGAGTGTCAAAGCCTGTCAAACAGGGAAGGAAAACTGTCTCATAAATCTATCTGTGTAACCACAGTTGATGTTTTGCTCCGCATATCTTGATATCTGATGCTCGTAAAAGTACGTATTGCTTTCAGCATTCAACTATAACTACAAAACCCTCTAACCATCACTGTTACTCTACGAACTTAGCGATTCAAGCATGCTAACTATAGTTATAAATGAACCACAATTAAGGTGAAGAAAATATGCATTTTGCAAGTTTCAAAAAACGTACTGTATCGGGTCCAATGTCAGTCATTTAACTCATAAATCAGGATCTGACGCCATAGGTTTTAAAACAGAATTCACACATTCTAAAGTAGTTTAAGCATTTGTTTCTCACCACTGACCATTATGCTGAATATCTCTGTAGAAAATAATTTAAAAATTGATTGAATAAAAGATTTTCACAATCAAAAATTAAAAAGGGTTTTGCGCCTATTCGGTTACTCGGACGGGAGTTGTGGCCTTGTGGTAGAGTGTCCTCTGTGTTCGGGAGAAATGGGTTCAAATCTTGGTTGAGTCAAACCTAAGACTTTTAAAATAGGTACATTGCATTCTTGCTTAACACTCAGAGCAAAAGAATGAAAGTGGTGGGATAAATAAAAACCCTGTCACATGGAAGAAAGGCTCTAGCATAATGTGCTTCTGAGTATAAGCAAAGTTTATTTATTCAAATTCATCTGTTTTTTCAAAATTTTGATTTTTGAACTGCAGTTGATTGTTTCTGTCGAATGTCCTTCTTGAAACTGGACGATGCAGTGATTTACGGAGGCGTGCTAGAGACAGAGACAGAATGTGAAGATGAATTTGACATTGTTTTATTATCACCACTGACAGTTGGCAATGAGTGACATTGAAAAAATCGATGAAGATGAGTAGAATGCAGGCAGAATTTTATCCGTGGTTGACATCCATCGTTCTTTGACCGAAGTAAATAACAAGCAATATTGAAGTAGGCCTAAATAAAGGATACTTTAAAAATATTTGTTGATGTTATCACGAGTGATCAAGACAAAAGCGAAGCGTTCATGAATATCGTTGCATTTTAGCTAGATCGTGTCATTTCAAATGCTCAGACATGTTTTCACGGTGAAACATGTGAATGTTCGCAGTGTGAATGAGGGCCTGACTTTTACAGAACATGTACTTTCTTTATTTTCTTTACTCTCCTTATGGCTTCAGTTACTTTTGTCTGTAAATGCCATAATGGAAGTGCAGCAAATTAAAAAAAATCCCGTTTAACAGAAGATTGCCAAATCAATTGACTGACTATGTTGTATTTTCCTTTTATTCCTGGTGCAAGTTTCGCCCAGTTTGCAAGCTTTTTGAGCACAAAACTCCTTAGCTGCCGAAGACCCTTTCCTTAGCCGTCTCACCCTACCAGGGTTCGTAAGTGCGACTCAGAAAACTCCAAACAAGCACATGACATAGATTATGGTCCTGCAATTTGAATGACTGCACACCAGACCACTCTACGTTAGTTCATCCTGTTTTTACAATGCGGTTGGTAATTATAAAAGATTGCACAGTGTCAGTTTGTCTGAGCATAGAAATCATAGTAGACTTTCATATTTAATATAATATGATATATTATAATATAATATAATATAAATATAATAATATAAATATATAAATATAAATAATATAAATAATAATAAATAAATTAAAAAATAAATAATAAAATAATATAAATATAAATAAATAAAAAAAATATAAATAATAAATATAAATATAATATGACTTTCATATTTCATAAATATGTATATGTATGTATACATATATATTATTATTACTCACATATTAACAGGGTAGTGATTTCGTAGATAGAAACTTGATAGGGACACATGGCTTACGCACAAGCAAGGTTACGCATAATGGGGTACTGCTGCACGTAACTCCACACTGCTGAAAGCTGGTCTGCCTTCAATTCACAAATTTCTTGAATATTGGTTGAGCAATTATGAAAATTGTACCAAGCAAACCAAGTAAAACAGAATCATACACGGTTATGATCTACCCATAGGCTACGTATATAATCAGCGAAGTGAAGCAAAAATAAATGACATCCTTGAATGAAAGACGCATCAACTTTAGCACTGAAACAGCAACAGACCCGTCTCTTTTTCAAAAATTACAGCTAATTGTATTATGAAAATTTTTCTGATGTATCGATGACATGTTGTAGTACATATTACGCAGCTTTGTTCATGACCACAAATTTTCGTCAACGTTACATTTTCTGTCAGTATGCTTCAGCACGAGAAACAGGAATATGATGACATTACTGCGTCCGCCCATGCGTAGTATTAGCTTATTCTTGCACTGACAACAGTTGAACGAATACCCAACTCACACCCCTGGAATCGTCGCGTTAGCAATGAATGGCGACTGTCTACATCGATATGTACTCCACCTGAGATTATCATCTTTGTCTTTGCCATTTCTAATCACGAAATATATTAACTGAGAAAATCTTTTTCACCTTTGAGTCTCAGATTTCTTTGTATGATAGCAGTCAAGACAAAAGTAAAATTCCCATGATGGCAGCCATTTTGTTTCACAAAAGAATGACCTTCATCATTCGATGCAAATGTAGGTGTCTGCTTTATCATATTGATGCTTTCTCGTTCTTCAAAGAAGTGAGCTGACTGTGGCTCCATTAATATCACGGAATAGACAGTCTACTGTGCATCATATTTCTATGATATATTTGTAATACTATGATCATTCCACACAAGAATCATTAAGCATATCATGCAAAAACGACAAAAAATTACTATTTCGCATTTAGAAAATTCGAAGAGATTGTTTTTAATTAAAGTCGAATGCATTATTATTGCAAGTGAAAACACGCACTATCTCAAACTACAGGACTAGGAACACTTGTGACACAGGGAGCACTGGACCCGAGAGATTCTATGCCTGTGGATACCACACGCCCTTCGCTAGCACATTTTTGCATTCATCATTCGCATCTGGGACATCATTTTTAAAAAAAGCTGAGTCTTAAGATTAATTTGTGTTTTATAAATACATTTTTTTCTAAACTTATTTTTGACACTGAGTTCCTTGTATATAATCTGCAATGAACTAATATTACTGATATTCGGAGAATCTATTGAAAAATAATCGAAAATACAAGCATTAAGTTGCATGTAAAAATTGGCGTTCCACAAGATCCCACACCCTTCACTCGCACGCATCAATGTCTTTAGTTACTGAAAATCTAGTCAACAACGTAACGTGGGGAGGTGTCAGAAACAAAGACGTAAGCAACAGGTTTGAAACCTCCCAGGGTTACGGAAACAGACGGTATTATGATTATTCCATTTTTGTGAACTTATACAGAAGTTCTTATTTATGTCGTGAAGTGTACCTTCCTCTGAAATCTGTATCTTCCCTTGGTTTTCCCTGCAAGTAGGCATCATCATTCAAATAGCCATCACTGCTTCATACACAAACCTTACTAAAGCCCCACATCTGCGTTCGGTATTTCTTAAAATCACCACATATCCCCTAAAACATTTAAGCTGAAATGTGAAAGTTGGTTAGCTCACTCCTCAACTATTTCTGAGAGCAAGTAAACCCAGACAGACAGAAACGTTGACTTTGTTGATCAGTAAAATCATAATGTAGGGGATCTTATATGACGCAGTTGTGATCGGAGTTCCCACTATGTTGTCGTCTCTTATCGTTCAGACAAAATTCATCAATCCCAATACAGACGGATTTCTTGTTGCATACACTTGTATGAACTTGACAATAATGCCAAAAGTTAATTGTTCATCGAGTAAATAAGTTTAAGGTTATCATGTCAAATGTTATTTACAAGATGAGGTAGCAGTATGTAGTGATGTCTGGAAGCACTAAATATAAAATGTGATTAAACTAATGAGCACAAAACATTTTAAGAGTACAAAAACTGAAATGTCATGAAGAAAGCATGCACTTGCATAAGAGCAGTTCGTGAAATGTAGTCTATAAATACTTAATGATTTGTTTTCATGCTATTTTTTTAAATATAAATGGTAATCCGTTTCACTAAGTAGGATGTTTCAAAATAATGCGCAATTACAACTTTATTATTCGAAAAGTTGTTCAAAAAATTCCATCTTCATAAAATGAAAAATTAAATAACAAAACACGCTTTATTTCTAAATTGAATAAAACATCGATCAATAAAACAATTACAATTTTATGTACAAAAACTTCAGTACACTAATGCAGTATAACAGTTCCTACAAACTGATCTGGAAAATGTTGATGGATCACTTGTCTCTTCATTGCACTTGCCATGGCACAATTTCCTGGTCATATCCTTCTCGTCACAGCCTATGTCTCTTTATCTCTGGAAGTCTTCCTCTTCTTTGGCTTGCTGCAATTTGTGGTAAGAGTAGCTTCAGGCATCGCTCAAACCATGTCAGCGCCCACCCACGAATATTTTCTCCATGTCTCTTCTTCTCGGTGTTTTGACTGCGTCGCTCATTGGAGAAAGTGATAAAGCTGCTGTCAAGCTAATCCGTGGAAGAATAGATGCCAGGTTAGTCGAGGTTCCTCAGGGTTTAGGAAACTGTTTAACAGTTTCGCAATCCGCATTCGAGGCTGTCGTTTATCCTCAGATATCACATTTTACTCAACAATTGAAATATAGAACTGAAAATACTTCCAGTGGTAGCATGCCTGCTAAATGAGACCCTGCGCGGCATTTACCTGAGGTTCGCTGTCGAGCTTAGCGGTCGAAACGCGATCGTCCTGACCAAGTTCCTGTTGATGACCTCATTAAAAATAGTCAAATAATTTGTATGCATATTTTGTAGAATTTTATTTCACGTTTTAGCTTAAGGAACCAATATTTATTCTCTTGCACACCTGGTAGATTTTAGATAGCGTAATCCCGCTGTGTTAGCTAGATCTGGTATTTTGATTGGAAACAGACCTGTCATCTTATCATCTGAATGGGCAGACTGTTAAATAGAATCTTTTCGATATATAAGTGATAAACATAATTTTGAACAGAACGACTTACTCGCCAATTCATTACACATGAGGAGAACCGTTGTTTGTCCTTCTAGTAAGTATTTTCAGATTTTGAGACATTTTAGGATACAAAAATTTTCTTTTAAATCATATTTTGCACCTACTAAAAATTAATTGGTCATAAGCTTGTTTTTTTAAACTTTGTTGCCTTGACGCACTTTGCTACGGTGAATTGCGCATATTATTTCGTTCAGAATGAGTTTTGATAATAATTACTCCGTAACAACCAATGGCTGTCCGTTGTGTTGATAGCCTGTTCATTTTACTGCATGCCATATAAACATAAGCGCCGTCATATAAAACATAGTAATATCTCAAATTGGAATTCAGAAGGTGGGAAGAATTCTACAAGGACGGACATCATGTAAATGATCTGTAAATAATGAGGGGAAAACATTTTCGGCATTCTAGTAAATTATACGATCAGCGTCAATAGTGGCACTGAGGTATCAAAACAAACTCGCATTTATTACTAAATTTGATACAATCATTTCTTAAACAACTGTCACGGAAATACAGCGGAATTCTTTGCGCTCATTTTGAGCGAAAGTGCTAACGCGTTGCATTCAAGTGACACTTTTAGAGCAATCACTCAATAGTCAAGCAACAAATGCAGAAGGACAAGAAAATACACAAATAAATCGAATAACGCACGACTATCACATCCAGACTATAGGTATGTAGGGTTTGAATTGAAAAATTCTGATGCTGACGCAGACCGATGGAAGTCAAAGAAGCATAAAAAATCATACATTTCGTTCCGCTAAGAATTCATCATTTTTTATTCATTTGCTTAACTCACGCATTCTCAAATTCCTACATTGATATACTCATTCTCAGATTAGCTTCATCATTCTCCATCGCTAGTACACGTGTATGTCATACGAAGGTTTCTGAAAGGTTAATGCGATGTTGTACAGGTCAGGAGCCTTTAACTGTCTACATTGTGTCCTTTAAAGCTTGTATTGAGTTGCATATGATGTTGTGAAGTTAGACTTAAGTTTTAATGACTCCACTTGTGTTGAACTAAGGATCGTTGTTCTTGGGCTTAGCAAGTTAAAATAGCTACATTTCTCTGAAAAAGTACTTCAAAATGATTACTACACATTATCATACTTTGCATTGATTGTTCACAATTTATACTCCACAATACTTTATTGTGCGCATCTGCTTGTAAGTCAGACGGGAATCGCATCCCCACTGAGACATCGTATGAAAAAGTGAAGCACAAATTTCGCTTAATAACAAAGAATACCTTTTGATAATAGCGACAGTCGACAGTGTAAAACCATAGATGCAAAAATTCTACATTTAGTTTCAAGGTGTTATTATTACTATAAGCTCTATTTGTTGACTTAAATAAAATATGTTTTTGAAATTATCTACAAAATATGCAGGTAAGATAGTACTTAACTTCATGAGGCTTGTAATAGTATTAGATCTAGTATAATACATGGAAGTAAAAACATCATGTGGTATTAAACATAAAGATATTTAAGCTCCTATATCCGGAAAATATACAGTACAATATTTAGTTTTCAAGCAATGAAAAGAAAATGTCTGCAGATGAAAACGATGTAGGCCTTTAGGCTACGGTCAATTGTCAACGATACATGGCCTACAAGTAAGATAATATACAAATATAGAGATATTAAAACGATGTTTTGAACGTGCGGTGTACATTCTTTCTCAAAAATTCTGAGGCCATTAATGTAAAGCCATGCAAAGCTGTATGTTTAGGCTTTAGATCATATTTCATATGCAAGTAGGCCAAATAAATGATTCTGACTACGAAATGTGTCATTTACTCACAGGTACAATTTGGACAGCTCTACGTTCATTTGAACATCAAAATAAAGCTATCGAGAAATTTTCAAGAAATTTTTGAGAATTTTCCAGAAAACGAAATTCCTCGAAAAAATCTAGACCGAGACAAGACTGAGGAATTCTCGATCGAGACATGAAAACAAATTTCTCGAGTCGCGCCCATGTCTAATGCTACTGCTAATTGATATTTGATTCACCTGCTTTTCTATATTCGAATTAATGTTAGCAATTGAGATTTCATCAACTAGTGTATTGAGCAAGGTTTTATTCTTTACTGAAATCATTTTTGTGGTCAATTCCTAATTCCCTTGACGCAAGACGAAGTCCAAAATCTCGCGTAAAGGCAATAATAATTTAATTTCGAGCCCAACAAAGTGTTTTCCTTTTCTTGATTTATCATTAACTGGCTCGATGGCTCCGCCCTTGCTCTATTTCATAATCAACCAGTAATGCCACCATTTGTTATTTTCGTGGTTGCAGCTGCTAATGAGCCTTTCACTAGAAACAATGTTCGCTCATACAAAATGATGAACTTGAACACATCCCTCACTCTATCCGCATAATATCCGCAAAATGCCTCAAGATTGTCCTACTCTTCGTTAAATAATTTAATTGACTCAATTCACCTGCGAAAAATGTGTAGCTTGTTTACTCATTACAATGCATTCACTCAAGTTACGTTGATCGAAATGAACTTAAACTAACATAGACTTACAATGATGCATGTACATTTACGCAAAATATATCCGTACCTTTATTGGTGGAATTTTTTGAGAGGAAGACTCAACGAAAAAAAGCCCTGGCATTGAGAATTTATTTAATCTGTACAATCAGCGTTTTGTCATAATAGGTCAATGGATGATGATGTGGAAGCAATGATGATCGACAAGCATCCTTTTGTAGACCTAAGTATCGTGAAATATAAGGGTCTTCTCTCTTTGTCATCTATTAGCCCTCTCGTCACAAGAATTGAAAATGTCAAAGAAATAAATGAAGCTCGTCAGCCTATTCCTCTTCCTAAATGAAGCCAAATACATCTTCATTCTCTGAAAACAGTTAGTAGAGAAAAGGTTGTCCAAAATCGATGATTTTACTCGATATTATAGTCTGCCTCTAAATGTCAACAAAACGTTCTATATCTCAACGATAGGGAAGAGTTAATTCGGTACAACATATGTCGCAGGAAACATTTTCTCATTTTCAAATTGACAGCAATGGCGGCTTCGGATAAAAGTATCCGAAGTTATCAAAAAGGTAATCCTATCTGCAGGACAGATATTTCAGTAAAGACCATGTCTGGTGTAAGTCTGCTGCCATGCGAATTCATCGATGTCTGATTTGTGTTGTTTGTCTACAACTACATGTGGTGCACCACTTGTAATTGTAGACGAACAACACAAATGCAACTGTTTTGAATTCTATATGCAGGGATGCTGTATTTGCTGTTAACAGTATACTAGCTGTTAACAGTAACAGCCAAGCTGCTAGCTGTTAACAGCTTTTTATATTTAATCGCATTTAACTAGCTTTGCAACTGTAATTTGCCCTGTAGAATGCTTAACTTCCCTTCCAATATAAATCAACTTCCATTGAAGTCAACAAAGCCCAACTGCAACTAACATTTCAATTTAGCGAATTACATCTACATGTTAGAAACATTGCGTCTTACGTTTAGTAGGCATACATGAGTACAAACAAGACCTCGATGACATAAACTTCATATTACACAAAAGAAAACAATGAACCTAAAAAGTTATAATAACGACTATATTAAAGGAAGTCTACAGACTTGAAAACTCTATTGAATCATAACAATCTTGAAAACAACTTTGTACCATTGTCATTCTTCATCCTCGCTAGAGATGTTGAGTATTTCATTTTCAATATCTGTTGAGATATTTGTATCATAATTCAAGATGCTAGGCATGTTGTAGTGAATAAACAGTCGATCGTCGAGTCTTTGAGTCGACAACTGTGCTCGTAACCGACTATGGAACATTTTATGTGCCGAGAAAGCTCTTTCAACTGACGCTTCTGTGACAGCAACACGCTTCGTTATATTTATCAATGTATGATGCACAGGGAAAGTCTCAATGTCTAACGATTCACTCATTATCATAGAATCTTGAATATTTTGTTTTTCATTTTGATAGTGTGACGTTTGTCAGGCAACATACGGTATATCCATTTTTCAACCTGATCATTTTTCTCTCGTGTGAGTGTAGGAAAATCATTCAACTCTAAGATGGAGCTGAAAAATGACATCACCATGCCAAGTCCAGAATTGGTGAACATTGCCCATCGTTTTTCAAAAATGTCATTTAAGATTTGTTTTTGATCCAAACTGATGGAAAAATCAATCGTCTGCCAGGTAGCTTTGATGGCCTTGAATGCTTCAATTACATCAATTGCATTAGATCCATCCCTTTGAAGAATCATTAACTGTTTCGCTACTTCAGATATTACTTGTTTTGTGGTAAGCAAATTGATGTGCTCATCTCATCTTTTTCAATAGCTTTACAAACGGAATCATATCTAGAATTCCATCTCACGCAGGTGTAGCGTGTGAGAAGCCCCGATTTTACTAGCGAATCAATTATAACAATAGAATCTTTGGCCACGCTTACCTTGGTAAAAATGTCTCCTTCAATGAGGTTCAAAAAGTATGTAAAGAGCGTTAATCATATAAAAGGTAAGAACATATCCATAACATTTCAGATGTCGTCAAGTTGTAACATCTACAATCTACATTTATCTCTATCATTATTGTTATAACCAGGTATCATATGATAAAGTTGTAATGTAATTAACCATAATAGCATATAATACATCATACATCATATCAAATTAAGACTATTTGTTGGTAAGAAATATATTGATTTTACCTGTTTTAATCAAACATCTTTTTGCCGTGTTTTAAGCACAATGAACGAATTTGCTGTTAACAGCTACAACTGGCTGTTACTGTTAACAGCTGTGGCTGTTAACAGTGCTGTTAACAGCTGGCTGTTAAGCATCCCTGTCTATATGTATCATGTTCATATGGAATTCAAAACATGCGTATCTTCTTTTCAAATGAAACCTTTTAAGACTATAAGATTTTGTATTTTTGTTTGCATTAGGAATCTCTAGCATAGGCTAATATTATCCATTGCACCCATTATATGTATGATCCTCTTCAAATGTTGAGCACTAAGGCTTCACAGGATCTAAGGTGTGTCGGGAGGACCTCTCCGGGGATCCATGACTTTGCGCTATACGGGCTAAATTTCATTCCGAAGTGTGCGAGATCGTACAAGGCCGCTTAACAAGTGATCCCCTACGTCAAGGTTTTCAGGCTCGATTTAATAGGAGCTTAGATATAAAAAGACACTCGTAAATACAATGTCAAGTCAATCCTCAATCCCATGGAGGTCAGCATCTAGCCAGTTGTGTCTAAGCCTTAATCACAAAACGCTAACAAAATTGATGGTTATAAAAAGGATAGAGACAAATAAAACAATAGCCAGTCGTCAGCAGGTAACCGACTGGTCGTGTTTCGGCCCCTCTACCTGGACGTTCAAACCCAGGCGGGCGGGGCCCCGCATAAATGCGTTTGGCATTCTGAAAATTCATACAGCAGTGCTGATATGTGGAATGGGATAATACTGAAATGCATTTAGTAATGCATTTAGAAATGCATTTTACCTAACTATAAAGTCTAGTAAAAGCTGAAAAAAATAATGGAACAAGTAATACTGAAATGGTTTAAAAATATAATCTACATGTAAAAATAATGATATGCATTTATGTAAAGTGGGCTAAATTACTAAAATGCGCATTGAGAAGTGAGCTGGCTAGATGAGAAAAATACGAATTTGTTGTGTGCTAGGCAGTTTGTCTTCTTGTTTTATTATGCATTTATTATGCATTTTATTGTTTTGTGAGAACAATCTCCATTCCATTGTTAGAGCAATAACTTTTCCGCGGCATGCATTTCAAGTTCCAATGTCATACAAAAGTCCAGCTTGTCAGCTATCTACGGTACATGACTGACAACAGACATGTCATGTCATCAGACAATGGATGACCAAACAATTGGTAGCTGACCGTGAGCGAATCTTCACAGACGTATTTAACGCGGCATGAACAACGCCCGCTAGCCCAGTCTGGTCTCTCCAAGCGAAGTTGTCGGCCGTTGATGGTGTTTCAGCCTATCTTCTATGTGCGAACTATCATCGAACTGCTGCGGACGTGATCACCACGGCTTGTGGTCCTGGAAGAATCTGGAGACTCTGTTGGTGCTGTGACTGTCTTATAACTGTGAACGTACCATCTGTCCTTGTAAGGACTGTTTGCACCATTTATTTATTTTCACAATATCATTTATCCACATTTTTCATTTACATTTTTCAATCATATGTTTTGGGAATATTAAGAAAATAATAACCCGTAACATATTTGGCGACGACGCCAGGACCCAGCTTTGTTTTCACTGACGCACAGCTCGCTGAGAGCCGTCGGTTCTTCGAACTACCAGTTCTTCCCAGTTAAGGTTCTGAACTTTTTCTTTTTTCGCTTCCTCGGTCCACTCTTTTTAAGTTAAGTCTTAAGGCTAAATAACTGTAGGCCTAAGCATAAGGCTAAAACTAACCGTGGGCAAGTTTTGAGCTATATATTTCTCGATTTTTTTCGCGTTTTTTGATCTTCCTAAATAAAATAAAATTTTCTCGGGTTATTTAAGAAGGATAGTTATGAATTAGCTAAGAACGTAAGAAATGGACTTCGATGCTAAGAATTCCTTAAACAATTCAATGAAGCCCCAAATGTGCAACAGCTGAAGGAATTGAAGAAAGCGGAACTATTCGATATTGGAATCCAGTTGCAATTGCCAGTTAAGATGACTATGCGAAAGGAGCAAATACTCCAGAGAATCAAAGGGCATTTCATCGAAGAAGGCAAGATAGAAAAGGATGTCCAAGGAGAGTTGCCAGAAAATTCCAATGTGTTGTTAGAATTAAAAAAAATAGAATTGGAAGAAAAGCGATTAGAACGAGAAGAACGAAGGGAGGCCGAAAGAGAACTCAGAGAAAGAGATGAATATGCAAAGAGAAATTGAACTAGAGAGAATAAGAACAAAAGCAGAAACTGAAAAAAGAAAATCAGAAGCATCATTAAAAGAAAATGCATCTATAGTTCCAAAGTTTTTCGAAAGAGACGTGGAACAATTTTTCCTGTGTTTTGAGAGGGTTGCTGAAACGGCAAACTGGCCAAAAGAAAATTGGACCTTCCTGATGCAGACAGTTTTAACTGGTAAAGCACAAAAGGCGTATGCAGCCTTACCTAATGGCGATGCCAAAGATTATGAAAAGGCAAAACAAGTAATCCTTGAAGCATATGAGTTGGTGCCAGAAGCCTACCGACAGAAATTCCGTTCATGGCAAAGAATGAAAGAGCAAAATCATTTAAAATTTGCCAAAGATAAAGAAGTCTTATTTGATAAGTGGACGAAAGCCGAAAACGCCGATACGTTTGAGAAACTACGAAATGTCATCCTCATCGAAGAATTTAAGAACTGTTTGAGCCCACAAATCAAAGTATATTTAGATGAGAGAATGCCACAAAACATAACCGAAGCAGCAAGAATCGCCGATCAATACGAATTGACGCATAAAAAGCCACGGTCGCATTACCATTATGAAAAGCCAAGAAACTATTACACAAGAAGTGCAGAAAAATATCATGAAGACAAAAGACAGGAAAAATATTATGAAGACAACAGACAATATGACAATAAAAACAAACAGCCAGAAGATATGAGAAAACGAGAAACGCCAAGATGGAAAATAGAATGTGAACACTGTAAGAGAAAGGGACATGCAAAAACAGAATGTTGGCAATTGCATGGACGACCAGAAAAGTACGATAGAAAGCCCGTAACGCTTGTTCGTGAAACGAACTGTGTACCGCTTGTTCGTGAAACGAACTGCCATCTTGAGACTGAGCAGGAAAAATCCTTTCCTACTAGTTTTTATGGTGTTCAGGTCAATGAGCATGATAGGTATACTTCAGTCGACGAAAGTGGACAACTAATTGAAGAAGGGAAGCAAGCTTTCACGAAAGACGGTCTAGCTGGTAATGATAAAGATGATTTATATCCAGTTACAGTATGGCGAGATACCGGAGCATTTCAGTCATTAATAGTGAAAGACATAGTTCCAGTGTCACATGCTACACGGGATTATGTGTTCCACTCCGCGGCGTCGGAGGATGTATCTCAGCTCCACTGCATAAGTTGTACGTAAAAACCGAGATAGTGGAAGGTACCTTCATAATTGGTTTAGTCGATCGAGAAGAAATTCCTATTGAAGGGATCGATTTGATTGTTGGGAACGACTTAGCCGGATGCAAAGTTCAGGTACCACGTATGATAACAGACATAAAAGAAATTGAAGCAAACGAAGGAGAAATAAAAGATCATGAAGCGAAAGAGAATGAACTGAAAGAGATTGAACTAGCGAAAGAAAGTGAACAAACAACAGTATGTGCCGTCACAAGATCCATGAGTAAGAAAGAGAAATCAGAAAAAGAGAATGAAATTGATGAAAATAATGAAGAGAAAGAAATAACATTCGAAGCGAATATAGATCGGTGTCAACTAATAAAAGAACAAGAAAGCGATGAAGAATTACAAAACATCTCCGCAGAACTGAACGAGAGTGATAAGAATGAGCGCATTTACTTATGCAAGCAAAATGGTATCCTATTTCGTTGCTGGAAACCAAAAGAAGCCACTCCTGAAGAAACATGGTCATATCGACAAAAAGTCTTAAGCGTTGCACACGAAAACGTATTAAGTGGTCATCTCGGTGTACGCAAAACTCATTATCGAATATTGAAGCATTTTTACTGGCCGAAAATGTACAAAGATGTAGCTAACTTCTGTCGAACTTGTCATACATGTCAGATAGTTGGTAAACATCAGTTAGATCCTCCGAAAGCGCCGTTAATTCCAATCCCTGCGTGCGAAGAACCATTCAGAAATATCATTATTGATTGTGTTGGACCTTTACCACGAACCAAAATGGGACATGAATATCTATTTACAATTATGTGTTCGTCAACCAGATTTCCAGAAGCTATCCCATTGAGAAACATTAACGCCAAAAATATTTGTTCGGCTTTGATCAATTTCTTTACTATGGTGGGATTACCGAAAGTCATACGCTCAGATCAAGGCACGAACTTTACATCGAAGATATTTAATCAAGTGTCAGACGTACTTGGAGTAAAACATATTTGTTGAACTGCTTATCATCCAGAATCTCAAGGTGCGTTAGAACGATTCCATCAGACATTGAAAGTTATGATGAAAACTTAATGCGAAGAACATCAAAAGGACTGGAATTTAGGTATACCAATGCTATTATTTGCCATCCGCGAAACAGTTCAAGATTCACTCGGATTTAGTCCATTTGAATTAATTTACGGTCATGAAGTTAGAGGACCCCTGAAGTTGATGAAAGAAAATATGCTCAGCGAAGAGAAGAAAAACACGAATTTGTTAGACTACGTGTCTGAGATCAAAGAAAGACTCACTGAGAAGGCAAAGGCTCACTCTGCAAAGGCTAATCTAATAAATTCGCAAAGTAAAATAAGAAGCAATTTGACAGAAACACAAAAGAAAGAACATTTCAGCAAGGTGAAAAAGCACTCTTATTATTGCCAATCTCGGGAGATCCAATGAAGGCAAGGTATCAAGGTCCTTATATGATACAAAAGAAAATAAGTGAAGTCAACTATGTTATAGAAACTCCGGATAGAAGAAAGAAACAAAGAATGTGTCACATAAATATGCTCAAGAAATATCACGACCGAGACGAAGAGTCAACAACTGAGTCAAACCCTTCTGGTGCTGTGCCGGGGAGTCTGGTGTCAGCATCGCAGACGAATTTGCCTGCACTGGGTGGTATAAAAGAAAATTCTACAGGCACTTCGATCACTATGATTGCGTCAGGGTAGTCTGCAGCGGCAACATCGCTGACGAACTTGGCATCGCCGGGTGATGCAGAAGAGGAAGTCAATCTCATCATGCCAAGAATGAATAATTCAAAGATATTAGAAAATCTTGATAGCCATTTCCAGCATGTCGATTCTGAACAGAAAGAAAAGATAAAAGAAATAATTAAAGAGCACAAAGGAATATTTTCCGATCATCCGCAAATAGCTACGTGGGCAGAACATGATGTCGAATTATCTGAAGAAAGGCCAATAAAACAGAGTCCGTACAGAATGAATCCAGAGAAGAGAGAAATTATGAAAAAGGAAGTAAAATATCTGAAAGATCATAACATAATAGAAAATAGCAACAGCAATTGGAGTTCACCATGCATTTTGGTACCAAAACCAGATAAAACTCATCGTTTTTGTACCGATTATAGAAAAGTAAATGAATTGACAATCGCAGACAATTATCCCTTGCCGAATATCGAGACTTGCATTGAACAAGTAGGAGATTCGAAAATAATCAGCAAGTTTGACTTATTGAAAGGATATTATCAAGTTCCTTTAACAGAAAGAGCAAAGCGAATTTCAGCCTTCGTCACCGAAGAGGGTTTATTTCAATACAAAGTTATGCCCTTCGGAATGAAAAATGCCGCATCAACATTTCAAAGACTAGCTAATAAAGTCATCGAAAATTTAGACAACTGCGCCGTATATATTGACGACATAATCGTTTATAGTAATGACTGGCCAGATCACTTGGAACAAATACGAAGATTATCCCAAAGAATCGGCGAGGCCGATTTAACTATCAACCTCAGCAAAAGCGAGATTGGGAAACAGTCGCTAAACTATTTAGGTTTTGAAATCGGACATGGGAAAATAAAACCTATTATGGCAAAAGTTCAAACCGTTGTAAACTTTCCTGTACCTAACTCAAGAAAGGAACTAAGAAGATTCCTTGGTATGGTTGGGTATTATAGAAAATTTTGCAAAAATTACGCAGATGTTGTACACCCTTTGACAAGCCTCACGAGCCCAAAAATAAAATATACTTGGAGTAATGAATGCCAAGTAGCTTTCGAACAAGTCAAAACAATGTTGGCATCACCACCGATTTTATCAGTACCTACATTTGAAAAGCCATTCAAATTATATGTCGATGCTAGCGGCCTTGGTCTTGGTGCATTGTTGGCTCAAGATGATGAGGAAGGGAACGAGCATCCATTATCATATTATTCGAAGAAATTCAATCATTACGAAAGAAAATACAGTACGATTGAAAAAGAAGGCCTAGCTTTGGTTCAAAGTTTGAGACACTTTGCGTATTTCCTCAAAGGCCGGCGAGCTACTTTTGTTTATACAGATCACAATCCGTTAGTTTTCATTAACAGAATGAAAAATGACAATCAGTGACTTTTGAGATGGAGTGTGTTGTTACAGGAATATAATATTATCATTCAACATGTACCCGGGAGAGATAACATCATAGCAGATCGTTTGTCGAGAAGTTAAATAAAAATATGATTTTTATTTTTTTGTGGGGCGTGTTGTGTGCTAGGCAGTTTGTCTTCTTGTTTTATTATGCATTTATTATGCATTTTATTGTTTTGTGGGAACAATCTCCATTCCATTGTTAGAGCAATAACTTTTCCGCGGCATGCATTTCAAGTTCCAATGTCATACAAAAGTCCAGCTTGTCAGCTATCTACGGTACATGACTGACAACAGACATGTCATGTCATCAGACAATGGATGACCAAACAATTGGTAGCTGACCGTGAGCGAATCTTCACAGACGTATTTAACGCGGCATGAACAACGCCCGCTAGCCCAGTCTGGTCTCTCCAAGCGAAGTTGTCGGCCGTTGATGGTGTTTCAGCCTATCTTCTATGTGCGAACTATCATCGAACTGCTGCGGACGTGATCACCACGGCTTGTGGTCCTGGAAGAATCTGGAGACTCTGTTGGTGCTGTGACTGTCTTATAACTGTGAACGTACCATCTGTCCTTGTAAGGACTGTTTGCACCATTTATTTATTTTCACAATATCATTTATCCACATTTTTCATTTACATTTTTCAATCATATGTTTTCGGAATATTAAGCAAATAATAACCTGTAACATATTTAAGAAATATCTTATTGCGATTAGATAGGACTTTCTCAGTACTGATCTTCAGCCTACACTCGCAATAACCTCTGCTATTCATCAGAGGAAAAGTTTTACGAGTATTCATCCTATTGTAAGATCTGGTAGATGAGAGCAGATGCCACAATATCGCTATACTTGTCGGGCAAAGACACTGATTCCCATATTATACGGTTTGGCACTTTCTGGAAACGTCAACAGAACGACCGGAAAATCGAAATCTTCAACTTCATGATAGTGTGGTTAGAAGACAGTCATTGCTAACTTGGAGCCTCACATCGAGGTAGACTACGTTCTTTTCGTTATTGCCGTTCATATCTGCGACAAGGTCAGATGGATAAATTTTATGCTTTAATGTATAGAAATGATTGTAATTAATTACACGTATGTCATCACTCATCAACATATCTTGATGTTCAGCAACTTGGCAAGCCCAAACTTGTTATTTTTAACCTACTGTTTCATGAAGCTGATCAACAATTTAAGAGAAACAAATCGGCAAGAAAAGGACAGCAATTTGCTCCCATTGGTACCCCCACATAAAGGTCGTTCATCAGCATCATGCTTCACAGCAAAACAAAGATATTCCGCTCGATAAGTTCATGAATCATTTTCCATTGATTTCTAGTTTATATTTTCTAATCTCTACAGTGGTTAATTATCCTCGCTATTTCCTATCACATGAATAATTGCTTCCGCCTGTTTAAATGGATTCTCCGCTTTTTTAGTAATGTATCAAATGATTTGAAGAATCATGTGACAAACATAAGAGCTGCGTTCGGGACACGAGACGACCTTCAGTTTAGATTGACAACTCAGGTGTCTTGAAACCGGTGCGAAATATTGGAGATTCATCGCCCATGACGCTTTTCAGACCTTCGAGGTAGATCTGTTACGGCGGAAGTAGCATTTGAGAAAATAATCGTCATGAGGAAGCTAAGTAATGGCCAGATCAGAACCTCACTTCGCACGTATTTTCAATCGTGATGCATCGCATGAATTTATCAGAAGAGTGTACATCATTACTCAGAAAATGTTCAAGGTTTTTCTGTGAGCAAGAAACATCTCTAAATGAACTTGTTTTAAATTTGATGATCATGAATTTGACGACCTTCATGAATTTGATAGCTCAATCATTCATTCGTTGGATTAGTATTTGACATCAAGCATTTAAGCAAGCAATCATGACAGTTGTGGCATTAACCTGATAAGTGCTTTATGCTTGCTAATCATATCAGTAGTATTTGGCATTTTTTTGACCGCGTAGGGTCGTTTGCTTATACATTGTAAAACAATTCATGCAAACCACTGAGCTCTTTTCGTAGCAAAATTATCGAAGTTTTCCGCTCAGTAGTCTCAAAAGATGAAATTTTGACAGAACAAATAACTCCTCTGTAGCGTAAATAGATGCCAAACGGATCCTCAATCCTCTACAAGCGGATTTGAGGAATAGATATTTTGAAAAAACATAGAAAAGGCAGCTCTTCACTTCTGTATTTCATTATTTCAAGTGCTGCTTTTTTCTGTATATGAGTGCAATTGTATCTGGAGAGAGTACTACAACGGTCACAAGAGGAAGGAGAAGGCGTCAAGGTACTCGTACATGGTACGACTGTATATACATGTAATTTAAGGTTTGCAGATGACATCGATTTAATAGCAGGAAGCCAAAGAGCGCTACAGGATAAGTGTCGACGTGGTTCGAGAAGACACGGAAAGAACAGCACTGCAAATCAATGCTAACAAAACGAAGATCCTTGTCTTTGGTAGAAACGCAACAACGCATGCCATCAAAATGGAAGATGAGCCAATAGAGACGGTAGACCGGTTCGTACACCTGGGCAGCCTACTGACGACCAACAATGATTCCAGCGAAGAGATCCACAGACGTATAGGAATGGCCACGAGTGCTCTATGCGCATTTGAAAGTGTGGAGAAGCAAGAAGCACTCAGAAGAAAATAATGGTGCTGTAAACGTTTAGTGTGTTTCTGTACGCGGCTGAAACGTGGAGCTTGAATATGGAAGACGTGAGGCGCATCACCGCCTTTGAGCTACGCTGCTACAGAGGATTGCTGAGAGTACGATGGTTCTAACACATAACAAACCCCGAAGTACAACAGCGAACACGACCAATCATGAGCCTAATGCAGATGGTGGTGCATGGGAAGCTCGGCATGTTCGGACACATCTGCAGAATGAAAGACGGACGACTCGTGCGTCTCGCCATGTTTGGCATGGCAAAAGGAACCAAAAAGCAAGGACGACCAAGACGGAAGTGGATAGACGATGTGAGGCAGTGGTGCGGTTCAAACCTGCAAGCAGACAACCCATGAACAGAAGCCTATGGAGGGAATCGTGAAGGACGCCAACGGGCAGTGGTCCCATGGACTTTAAGTGAAGTGCATGCAATTGTATTGAAATGCTAGCATTGTTGGACCTGCCAACACTATTTAGAAGCACATGCATTATTTCTAACCTGGGCGGCTTTTTGGGAATAATCGAATTAACAACCGAGTGTCGTTGAAACATCCTTTTTTCTAATCTATCAGCTTCTCTACTCGATCAGAATCACATATTCATCAATCACACATTTATCATTCCTTCAATATTTATCTTCATAATCATTGCCGCCTCAAAGTAATGTATATTGTATCAGAACATATAGCATCATATAATATTGTATCCTTTACAAATTCAAAGTAAGATCGATATTGTTCAGTCATTATCCGAATTCATTTGGATATATGATAGAAAGGATAGACAAGAAATAGGGGCAACTAATTGAAATACATGCCTAATTTGAATAGCCTTAAATTAAGTTAACGCAAGTCTTCATGGCACAGTGGTTAAGTGGTTAGTCTAGAGATCGAGTCCCGAAAGTTTCACTGGAAATCGGCAGCACGGCCATCCAGGCTGTATTTTAGTGTATTATATACCGTATTTCTTCTAATAATCGCCTGGCTTCCAATAATTGCCGGTTTAAATGTAAGATCGAAAATGTAATCGCCAGGACCTCAAATAATCACCTGGCCTCCAATACTCTTCCGTCTCATTGCTATTAGTTCATCAATGTTGCTGTGCTGATAATTTATATGAAATCAACAAAATATGCCCAGTACCATACCAAAAGTGCACATTCGGAAGGTATCTTTAGGAGTTCCTGTTATATAACATATAATTGCTTTACTAAAAATTACTAGACAGCGAACTAATTTTCAAATTATTAGATCATAAAACTTAAATCTCATTGCATAGTCTACTAAGAAGTGACATGAATCATAAAAGTGAAATTTCTTTGATTAGTGTAGCTGTAAATCAGTGCAGATAGCAATCGGCGTGCCTTGTAAGACTACATGTAAAGGAGGAACACTGTTCTGAGCATGATCTGATAACAGTGAATGCATATTATTAAAAACACTTTATCTATAAGGTGTGACTAAAAATTATTGAGACTGCTGCAGTCACAGAGATCAGATATCTATGCTATTGTCCTCTCTTGTCTAGAGAGGACATTGGATAACTAGGGTGGCACCAGTCTGGACTCTGACAGCGGGTCTAGCTCAGGACTTCTCTGTCGCTATTTTGAGATAACTTCTGATGTAAATGTCGTATAACCTACATTTTTCACGCAGAGTAAGATCCACATTAAAGCGATATCACCTGCTTGAATATGAATGAAATTGGACCGTTAACAAAGCCTGTAGATGACACGAAAGAAAATAATTAAATTTGATCTCGTGAACATAAACTTATGATTCTTGCTTTCATTTTTTTCATGACTTATCTTCACAATCCATTACAAACGATCATGAGCAGAGTGATTTTCCAGCATGCCTCTGAACGATTATACAGGCGATTTTGTGATTTCATCTTTAATGGTCGGCCATGTCATTGATCTTCATCAATTGGTAATCGTTTCGAATGAATTTTCTTTCAGGTTCATAGAACACACTTAGGCTCAAGCACGCATTATAAAAAACAGTTGCTTGCCAGTTTATCAAGAGTGCTCTGTTCGTTAGGCTTTTCATGACTTATTTTCCACAACTAACACTGCAAGATATCTTTTCAGTTACAATTCATGGATACATTCACATAACTGAGCGATGTTGCATATTGTTTGATGCGCATACGTCCAATGTAAGTAAATATTAAATATTGAAAGTTTCCTTCTGATGAGTCCACAGACAGATTTGCAAACGATAGAACATTGAATGACACATTCACAAATGATTCTGCTTTGAAATAATACTGTCTCCGTTATGAATGCATGTTGGAGATATTTCATGTCCGCTCTAAATAACATAGATATCTAACCACAGAATTAGATTGTTTAATCGTGTCACTTTGCTAGAAGTGCAAACTGATTCAAACAGATGGCACATGCAGGAACTTACTAAGTGGGCAAAAAGAAATTTTTGATACCTTACAGAGATAGGAAAAATAGTCGTGCTTCGCTTGGGGATTGCTCTGAAATCCTTCAAAATGCTCCGATTACCGCGACTTCTTCAGATTCGAAGAATTCAGATCATTGCGCAAACGTTTTCTCGATAATGTTGGGCCCTCCGATCATTATTGAAAAAGTTAGCAGGCGCATGAAAAAGTTCACAAACTTCTCTGCAGAACTTGACATCGACTGTGTCTCTGAGCTATGTGATACGGTTGATAAGTCACTGAAACTTCGTACAATTTGGTGTGTTTGATGTTGAACTGGCTGCTCATTGTTCGATTGCTATGGTATTATGTCAGGAGATTGTGCTATTTCGTTTACGTTACATGTTTCGATGTCTCCCTTCTAGTCAAACGGAAGAAGATACGACCTCTCAAATTCTGTATATCTAACAATCCGACCTCTATGGCTGCAGTAGAACAATTTAATTGACGACTTTGCTATTCTCGATGACATTTGTGAAACATAAATGCCTTAAACTTATCATTTATCAAAAGGATGATAAAAATAATTAATTGTACCTTTCTAATTGTTTTCTTTTTAATTGAGCACTTTCTGAAAAAATCTACAATTTTCAGTGCAATGAGTTAACAAAATTATACATGTCATTCAAATTCAATAAGAAATGATTTCAGTTAATCACACTTTTAGTCAGATTTTTTACGGAAATCTACCAAATTCTATTAAAAAGTACTATCATAAGGGCATTCTGAAAGGGAGATTCATTTAGCTACATGATCTCCACCATATTCAATCACATTGTCACAATAGTATAAGAGATCTTCGGACCTTGGTCAAGAACTCCTTTGAGATATTGAACGAAATTTTCGATAGAACAATCAACAACAATCATTATCTCAAAGCTCGATTTTCATTATTTCTCATTCGAGTCAGTCAAAGAGACGCCTATCACAAAAGTTTAAATCTGGTGAGACTAGGCCGTGGGTACTGCCAAACAGCATCGACATTTCGACGTGTCAAGAATTCTTTTGTTTCTTGGCAGAATGGGAACTCGTGTTGTTGATCAAAGATAGAGTTGTCTCAGCTGTGAAGGGTCAGACCTTAGACTATATTCTCACCCGTTATCGGTCCAGATCTCGTCTTTAGCAACAATAGAAGTCATTCATTTAGGCTTCTTCAACGATTCCTGATTGAGATGGGACCATCTTTGCTAAGCAAATTGCGTTAAAAAAAGGTGTGAGGAACCCAGGTCAAACAGGTTCCGCAGCTTTTCCTCGATAAGCAAGTTCACGTTAACCTCATGTTAATTGTTCCGTATCCCCAAGTGAAAATTGACTCTCCTTACAAGCTCGCCAATGAGCGCCACATTTCACCAGTGGACACTGATTTCGCTCAACTAACTGTGCGACAAGTTTCTGCGGAATCACCGGACGCCGATGGCATCCTTGCCTAGCGGAAAGTGGTCGAACAGGAAAGAATTTCATTGGCATTTGGAGTTAAGAAATCATAAAAACATCAACAAGTGTTTCACCAAACAAAATTCTTGTTTATGTGTAAAGCCTGGTCAAAACGTTCGATGCAATTCCAAAAAAGACTGTCTGGAATGCCTCGTTGCACTACATTTACATGTCTATGACAATCAGCGATAATCACGTGACATGTCATTCGGAGATTTTTGTCAGATGTTTCCTAGAACCCTACTTTACAGCGACACATAAAATTTTAGACCATAGGCATGTTATTTCATCTTCTGTCATGAAAGTCTCAATAATTTTAGTCACACCTTGTATTTTATTGAATCCTAGTATTATTGCTAAAATATTTCAGTACATAATATATACACATAAAGATCAAGAAAAAACATACAGACTTAGATAAATAAATAGACATGTTAAGGTAGGCATACTTAAATTGCATTTCCTCTCTGCAGTTTCCCAAAAGATCATAAATTCAGCATGTTCGACTTGATTCATAAATGTAAGATTTTCGTGTCTGGTTCGAAATTTTGATTCGAGTTCGGTTTCAAGCTGAAGATGATCGGGTTTGTGTTAGCGTTCCTGGTTTCCACACATCTCTAGTAAGGAGATGGCGGTTGAGGAACATCTTCTGCGGTTTTGATCTACTTTACTTTGTGGAGAGGATGTCTCAAAGAATAACAACGACAGATGACCGAAAAACATCGATTAACGTGAGGATCGATGCAGATGGATGTCAATAATAAATAATGATATGATTTTGAATGTTTATAGTTTGACGATGTCAGAGTTTCACTGATCTTCATAACAGACATTTGAACATTTTCTGTAGCGGTTTAACGTCTACGTTAGCGTGTCAATTATCAGGAAGGACAGCATACTTCATTATTGCAATTTTAGAAATAAATACATGAATAACTATCTATTGGAGTTCATTATTGCGATACATTATTCTATCTCGCAATAATAAAGGACAGTAATAGCAAAGAAACACGTACAGAGATTGTGACAATCACACTGCTAGTCGCTCTCACTTCAAATTTTTACTCACTTTCAAATTTTGTGTGTTACTTTTCGAGCGTGTTTAAGAGAGCTTTCATTTCAGCGACTGTATGCCGATCAGCTTGAGATTAACAAATGCTTCAAACATTCCCATGGTTCACGACAGTGAGTAATGATAAGATGAAAAAGCAACAATGATTTTAAAAAATAATCATGTGCGCACATTCATGATAATTTACTTACATTGCACGCGACATCATACTGGCAACAAGCCAGAAACAAGATGACTTAGATTATATGACTGAATTCCAATTGAACTTGACAAAATAGCAATATTGACGGCTTTGCAATAAAAAAAAGTTCTAAC
The DNA here is from genome assembly GCA_907163375.1 of Prostheceraeus crozeri. NCBI lineage: Eukaryota > Metazoa > Platyhelminthes > Polycladida > Euryleptidae > Prostheceraeus > Prostheceraeus crozeri. Next base: position 443,545 of record CAJQUW010005058.1, on the reverse strand, counting down.
TTAAATCCACTTATCCATACCTTAATATACATTATCCATTCTTCGTCAATACTTGAAATGAATAAAGTTTTCGAGAAGTAGAATTGACTAAAACATATTAAACACTGAACATTTGTCAGTAACGCTTTTATTGTTGTGCATATACATTGTGCATGAGCCTTTCCAAGAATGTTTACAAGTAAAACGGCAGGTCATTCAAAATCATGACTATTTTCCCCAAGTATTACACTAACAGATTCAGGTTCAGGTTCAATGCCGTCGCCCGTTCATCGGCCCGTGGGCGTCCCTCGAAGATCGTCAATCCACGCCTTTCTCCGTCTTCCTCTCTTCGCTCGTCCTTCCACTTCGCCTTCGATCGTCGCCGACACCAGGCTGTCGGGTCTCCGCTTCCAATGCGCGCACTTTGCCCATTTCCTCCGCTTGATAGTCTCCAGCAGTCAATTGTTTTCTGGCACTTCCACTTTGTCTCGCACCCATTCGTTTGTTTTCCGCTGACACCAGCTGATCCTTAGGAGTCTCCGCCAGGCCCACATCTCGAATGCATTGATTCTTCTTTCGTCCACTTTTCTCAATGTCCAACTCTCTGCTCCGTACGACGCGATACTCCATATCAAGCTCTGCACAAGTTGTTTCTTCTGGCGCAGGCTGATGTCTTTGCTCTTCCACACATCCACAAGCTGGTAGGTGGCGTTTCTAGCTATGGCCAAACGTACTCTAGTGTCTTGCTCACTGCTGCCTTTCGTCGTTACAGTGGATCCAAGGTACATGAACTGTTGCTTGCAGCTTATTGCTGTGCTACCAACTGCAAGTGATTGTTGTACTTCCTGTTCCGACATTACGATTGAAACAGTCTTTGAGGTTTTGATTTGCAGCTCGAATCTCTCGGTATGCTTCTTTAGCAGCTGTGCCTCGCGCTCCAACTGGATCCGATTTCTGTGTTTTCTCGATGACGTTCCTCACCGCAAGTATGGCATCCGTAGTGCCTTTGCCAGAAATGAAGCCGAATTGTTCTTCTGCCATTACAGGGTTCAGATGGTGGCCAAGCGGAGCCTGTGTATAATTTCCATCATAATCTTTCCTGCGTGTGAAATCAAGCTGATGGTTCTGTGTTTGGCACAATCTTGTGTACCACGCACCTTCGGCATTGTCATCAATAATTGCTTTAAGCCCCTTAGCCACGGTGTCACCGCCTGCCTTCAACATTTCAGATGTCACTCCATCAAGACACTAACAGATTGGGAATCTGAATTCCCGAAGAATCTCAATCTCGAGATTGCGGAATTGAAGAATCTTATATGCCCTTTTATCGCAAGATAATGCTGTGTAAGCAAATGCTGAGAATAACAACTGCGGTCAAATGATGATTAGTCCAGCATGTGGTCAAAGTTTAGTATTAGGATTTACAAAAGCTTGTGAGGCATTGGATATTTATCAGTAAAACGTATTTTCTTGTGTATATGCTGTATGCACAGCACATGAACCCTATCAAGGATGTTAAATCAAAGAGTCTCGCAAACATATGCAGCATACACTCATGCATAAAAGGGCATTTAAATGGTAGACCACCAACAGAGATATCATTGCATACACGCATACATCTTCCAACAAGCAGACCGCTTGAAATATAGTTCCAAACAACCGATACACGAGTCACAAAAACTCTTCTCACCAAATCAAACATTAGCACCAAGGAAGTCATAGTGGCACCATTGACTTTATGTAAAATATGTCATTTGCATTGTATTCTATATTTCTATATTGTATTCTGTAAGTTTTTTACAATATGTCACCTATTGCATTTTCTATCCAATAAAAAATTCATTCATTTTATATGTCTATGTAATTATCCAATCATCATGTTGAAGTTGAATACACATTTGCATGTGTGTTCACCACACAATGCAGATCATCCAGGAGAGGGCGCAGTTAATCGATTCGGATCGATAAAATTGTGCAAAATGATTTTGCATGATTGGCATCATAGAAGGATATCCCTCTTTTGTATCAACCGTAATATTTTCAGTTGTGAACAAATCGTAGCGATTTGAAATATAGGAAGCGTTGGAGAGAATAGTCATGTACATCACTCAGGCTATAACTGACCAGTAGAGATCACTCACGAGTCATACGAAAGCCACAAATTCTTTAGCTATTTATTCAATCTGGTTGACGTGCAGATAAAATATACGTGTATATGTAAACTCAGGTACTAAAGTATCTTAAACTTTGGGACGATTGATATAATTCTGCAGGTTATAGAATAATTCAAATAATTTTACTATATCAGCTTAATAAGTCAATTGATATAACTCACCTGCTCTCATTCAGTATTTCTGAATGGATCAATACATCAGTTTTGAATATCAAATTCAAAATTAGTCAGCAGACTTCAATTTGAAATTCAAATGACACTAAGCAAGCAAAGCATATTTTAACATTTTCTTAAAACCTCTTAAATGTAAAAAATTATGGGAACCAAATCGGCGTCTCAGTCCCTGCTATCACATTTCATAATAGTAGCATAATCGCGCAATTCAGGATTTCATGATCGATTTCACGCACATCACTTATGAGTAGGGCAGTTTTTTTTGGACCTATAAAAAGCAAATTTTGACCTTGAAAACGAGAAAATTTGACAAATTTTGACCTTAAAGAAAACGCGAATTTTCCAATCTAGAATCATATTCCATTACAGTTTATTGTAGTACATACACAAATAGTTGCATACATTTTCAGGCAAGAAATGTCTGTCCTTGCGCAAAAGCTTACCCAGCATAGAAAAGGATCGTTCAACTGCAGCAGAAGTTGGCTGACAGCACCGAAGTTCAGCGTACACGGCTGGAGACACGTTCACTTGTTTTGATTTGATAATGTTGTCAACGTCACAGTTCTTGATGATGCGTTTTTTATGTAAGCACCGATGCCCACACAGTCCTGCTTCAAGCTTAGTGTCGCTATATCGTCGTGGGCTTCTTTGAGAGTGTATTTCGAGCTCTCCATTTTCTCGATCAGTTTCGGAAGTTCCTGGTAGTCGCGCTGAATCTTCACGAGGGACTGTGCGACTGTGGCATCATTGACAGCAGCTTTAGCACGACTAACAAGGATGTCCGTTCCTTCGAAAGAATTGACGATTTCACGTACCTCAATTTGTGTCATTCTTTTAGCTAAAATCCTGCAGTCATAAATTTTGACTTTTTTTTACCGAACCCATATTTTTGACAAAAAAAACTGCCCTACTTATGAGCTTCACAGTAGGTCTAATATTATGGGAGTAAAAGTACACTTTTTCTGAAATAAGATTCAGGCTCACCAATTGTCGACATTTTGCATTATTTTGTCCATCAAACCCAACGTGACCATATTTTTCAAACAGACCCAGGACACTTCACGTAGCAGGTGAAAGGACCCATATTGTGACAATCATAGAATCTTGGCTTTTAGTATCTATGCAACGTTTTGCTGAATGCTCTTCCCATTTCAATATTTCTTTAAATGCGCATTATGGTTTACAGAATTTTCAACCTTAGTAGTCCGGCAGCCAGACCGAGTTTCTGCAGGGAACGAGGCCGAAAGTGAGACTTTCACAGAATGATGTGCATCCTATGCCTACTGCGAATCGACACGTTTGCCGAGTTCTAGTGAGTTCCTCTTCTTGTCAGACAAGATTAAAGAAAAGCATATGTAAATCCGATGGGAAGCGGATTGCAGTTTTTGGCTAAAATGAAATCTTGTATGCTTTCTCTGATTAAACGAAAAGTACTAAGCTCAGAGTCATAATTTTTGGTATGGAATGTCTTCAGGTCATTTCCTATGATGCGCATGTGATATTATGAAGCTTCTGATCGGCGTTGTATACGAGAATGTGGTTGAATGTGGATAAAGCTGCTCAAAATGTTTGTGTTTGCCGACATTAAGAGGCTCGCCAAATCTAAATGTGTCTTGCTTTATAGACAGGGGTGCATGAAGATGAAAAGAAATGACCTGAAGACATTCCATGCCAAAAATTATGACTCAGAGCTTAGTACTTTTCGTTTAATCAGAAAAAACATACAAAATTTCATTTTAGCCAAAAACTGCAATCTGCGTCCCATTGGATTTACATGTGTCTGACAAGAAGAGGAACTCACTAGAACTCGGCAGACGTGCCGATTCGAAGTAGGCATAGGGTGTACATCATTCTGTGAAAGTCTCACTTTCGGCCTCGTTCCCTGCAGAAACTCGTTTTGGCTGCCGGACTATAGCACAGCTACTAGCCATGAAAGAAACTACGGGTAACTCAATAAAAAATGATATATTGTGTGTATTATATTTTAAATAAATGAAAGCAAAACAAACAGATCTTCTAGTCTGATTAGGTTGTCCCCATCAGATAACTGTTCGCGCGTCTCTTGAAAGTATCAAGATTGCATTGGCCAGGGAAAATGATATGAGGACGCTGATTCCAAAGCTGTGCCGTGCGAACAAAATAGCTCTTCGAGCAACTCACAGTACTTGTGCGTTCTAAGCTCACATGATAACATGTGAGGGCATGGGCTCTGTGTGTGCCTCTGTAGAAAATCTTAGGTTTTGTTACGTCTTCATTTAGTTTATTATTACGCAACTGTTTATTAGCTTACCTCCTCGCTTTCACACATGAACAAAGTTACGAGTCCTTGCTACATATTCATCCATGCAGCATGTCTGTACATTTACAGGTATATGTTTGCAATTTTTACAAGCAACCTGTTGTCCAATCATAAATTCTATGACTTTCTCATAATTGGGTTATGGTTTTTGCTGAGCTTTATGATATTGGCTTTTTGATACTATGCAGTGGGTGTTTCTATTTTATTTTCTGTTGTTCATTTCCCACTACTGGAAGAAGCGGCTTATATTTTATTGCTATCCACAAGTGTGTTTCCATGGTCATTAGCCCCAGCCAAATTTAACTGTCCTTCCGACTCCAACGTTGTCCTTGCAAAAAAGATCTTTATACATGCAATAATACATAATTCTTTTCACAATCATTTTTAACTAAATAAGGGACCTAAGATTTAAAAATATCTGCATTTTTGTGGTGAGATAGCCGCGACATGCATCTGCCACAAGAAACACGTTCGGGATGCCGGGATAAATGTGCCCAAACTTGAACTGTCCGGTAAAGCCGAAACGTCTGGTCACATTGACAACAAACCTAGCAACGGCCCGACCGGTGCATTGCGTCTGATCAGTGATTAACGGTAATGGATAAAATTCAATTCGGTCGGCCGGTCGTCCACCTTGTTATAAATTGTATTTCCGATAATGATCATTTTCCACAGCCCTTCAGAATCTACTAACGAATATATTGAAATATATCATCATCAAAAAGGGAGGCCGTCAGAGATCGAATTACTGGTCCTGAATAGAAAGCCTTCATCAGAATCGTCACTTATTTCCTATAAAAACCATTCATGTGTCACGAAGTGACTTGTGCAGTTACCAGATAGGTAAAAGCAGCCCGTCTTGTGTCCTTAACAGCAGAGATGTGTATCGAGATGTCAACTCGGAGCAACAGAGCGGCGAGATCTATTGTCCTCTTGTCATGAAGGTCGAACCGATACATCTCACAGGTCACCGTGTGCCGTGGGACGCTGCCAATGTTGCACTTCGTTGTCCTTCATGGCGGCGAAGCTTTGCTGTCTCATCGCATGAGCAATTAGTACTGACTCCAGACTAGTTGACCTGGATATCAATCAGTTTGTTTATTTAAATCCTCCATTTTCGGTCTTGTCTGTCCAACGATTAGGCCACCCTTGGAAAGGGTTTTATGTATCCGTGATCCCACGTGAGTTGTGTGTTTTTATGAAAACCAGACAAACCTAAATTAGTATGCGGCTCTGTGTAACGATTTTCTACACGTTCTACGCAACGATGATTTCCAAGTTAGCAGGCAGTGAAGACGTCAGTTGATTTCGGTGATATAAGCACGTTGAAATGCATGAGCTTCACTTTCACCGGCACAATTACTATATTTTTATTCGTCTTTCATGATTTTCTAAGTCCGCGACAGAAGTCTGGAGTGGCAAAAGAGATGGAAGCCGATCGCCAGACAGGACCGGCCTGAATTTCTGACCAGCCTTTTTCGATCCTATGCAATAATTACATTGCATCATAATAAAACAGTAGAACAATATTTTAAATTTCTTAAACTAAAAAATACGTGACTGAAGAGCGTGCAAGTATAAATGGTATAGATAAATGGGTTAAATGCAAAACATTGTGATAGTCATCTTATTGGTCACTTACAAGTAGTGCCCATCACTACAATGATTTCATAAATTTGAATGTACACCGATCATATTGTACAACATTGTTTATTGCATGTAGGAGTCGCACAGATAAATTGCTTTACCGAGTGTTTGGGCCTAGAGATAACATTCTTCAATGCTGATGTACGCGCCAGAACTATTCTCGAGGGGCAAGAAGATCAATTTTCCATTAAACGTAATGCAAATTCAAGCCTTAATTCTGACAACCACATTACACGTACACAGTCAGTAAATTTAGATCGTGAAGAATCGAATGATGTGAATAATATTTCCACTTGACGAATTTATCACGCAGGAAAATTGAGTTAAAGATGCTTACTTTTCACTTGACAGGACTGCCTGCAATCTGACCGTTGAAGTTCGTAGGTTTTCTGATCAAAGCTGCTTCTCTAACGCCTGCGCTTGGCCTTTTACACAAGCCGAATGGAGACGAATGTTTATGTCAATCTCTACCGTTTGCTACTCGTACCATTGCATACAATGGCTGGGATACAATCATGACCGCTTTAGACTAACCCACACGCAAATTAATCTATCTCTGTGTTAGAATACAAATACTCTAGAAGCAACAACAGGTTTTATCAAATATATGTATAGCATTTTAATGGAATTTATGCACGAGATTTACAAATGACAGACCATTGATAAATAACACTGTCTCGTAGACAGATGATTGACAGGCAAATTTATGTACTTCAAAATTTTAATGTGTATGACACGTCTGGAAGTGGCCTGAAACAAGTCTGAGGTAGAACAGATACTGGCCAACCAGTTGACTTAAGCCGGCCGCTTTTCATCTTTGAGCAACAGCATGCGATAATGTTCGAATAACATGAACATACCAAAATTTACATGGACCTATCCGGTGCGGTAAGTCACCCTCTAAAATCATGCAAACTCGACTGCCAAGAGCAAATGAAGTAAGATCTTTTCTGCTTTTTATTGTCAGCATTTATGGCAACCGTAGTACCGAAAGTAATTGTCCTAGTGTGCAAGCGATTACTTCCTGTATTATGTTTGGTACATTAGCACCGCATTAAAGCCGGTCAGTCACGTTGCTCATTGGGGAAATGCAATGCAACAAGCTTACACAATCGATGAAAATAAGAAGACAGGCTTACAATTTCGACCATCTGAAGTGGCCATTGTTAGAAATATATTAACTCTCTAATATCCTGCACGAGAAACAAATCACAAAAACATCAAAAGCGATAGTAGGCAATTTGGTACTTCCTATCTCCCCCTCAACATTTTACAATTTTTCCAAATTCAGCAAATTTCGTGAAACTTGGCCACATTGGATTTAGAATAGACTTGATCTGTCATTGAGTGATAGCACAATACCACTGAGAAGTCTTACGTGAGCCCTGCGATGAAGGATTGATATCTTGGACACTCAGTTAGAACACAAGATACAGTTGTGATCATGAACTTCGTGGGATTGATGTCTACAGTGAACGACAAAGCAAGTGCTGTAAATTTTCTGCAAACCAGAGGAATTTTACACACTCAACGCAAAAGGAGAGTAGTTTCACAAAAACATAAAAAGCGACAGTATAGTTGAATCTCATGCAGGATAGAGAGTAAATATATTTCTGACGATGAACACTTCAGATGGTCGTGATTTTAAGTTTGTCCTCTTATTTTTATCAATTAATCAAATCGCAATAGGGTGTAGTGAAGAGTTTATCTAACCAAACAGCTGAGTTTCCAAGAGGGAGATAAAACTTAGACGATGAGACCTTCCGATCCAGAAAGGAACATTTGTCAGCTTATTCAAAGCACATTGAGATGTCATACAATGATATCAACTTCATCCCATTTAGGCAAAAGAAAATGAATTTCGGTTGCGGTCAGCAACTCAGCATAGTGGCTAATCCTGGCTATGTCTATAAATATCAACAAGTACATGTATGATAATCATGTCCGTGTCTATTCACAAACAAATTTTCGGAAATCTGCATTCATGCCTGCATGCATGTCCGTACTATCCCAGATGGTTCTTTCACAAGTGCCCATCGTAAAATTTGCCATAATATTATGAAAATTGATAATTGATTTGTACGTACATGTAAATAGTTCCATGCATATGATTTCAGTGTGATAGCAAACTGTATGAACTCTCCCTTGGCTTGCAGATGTTTGTCAATGTTCTTAAACACGCTCGAGACGTTCGACATTGGTATCTCGCAGTATTCATTAATCCGCTTTACGTGGCAGGTTTAATTGGGAATTTGATCGCTTTATTAGTGTTTCGAGCGATGACTCGTTCCTCTCGCCGAGCTGCCAGAGATGCCATCAATCTCCTGACGGCCATCAGTATAGCAGACGCCTCCTATCTCGCCTTCATGTTTGAATACACAGGACCGGCGTGGGGACTTCCGCTGCTCGAGTTGCGTTCGGATCTATCGTGTGCTCTGTTGTTCTACCTCCGTGGTGTAGCCGGTACCAGTGCAATTCTTCTTTTTACCGCACTATCATTCAGTCGTCTATTGATTCTGCATCGCGGTCCGACAGGATCTGGAGATCAAGTCGCCTGTTGCTGGTTTTCAGCGTGGCTGAGACGTCGAGCAGAAGAAATTTTCGGGATAGCTTGCTTTATTTCGGTGGCATCAGCTATTCTGGTCAACATCCCTCGACTTGTCAGTTTCAAACGCGCTCATCAACCTACTACTAACGTGCCCATGGACGTGCCATGCCGCTCACATCACAATTCTACGGTAATTCAAGTGGATCATACCTTATTTAAAGATGCAGCGAAGCACAATTTGTGCTATAATGTAAAGGATCATGCCCAGCAATAAATACTTGATTCAGAAGCGAATCTACGCACTACTTGCCTACTACTTGACATGGTGATGCACACCTGTATCATGCTTCATACATGCACCTGTTACATACATCGCTTGGGAATATAACAGACAGATGTCCTCAAGCTTGAATAAACTAAGCACGAAAATTCCTTGGCAGCCGTAGACAATGCATTGAAAATTACGAAAGAATCTAGGAAAGTTCTAAATAGTTCACTGCGTGTTACAGATTGGAAACAAAATAACATTGTAATTTATAAAAAATAACATTTGTCAAAGTTAAAACTATAAAATCACTCTTGCAAATAAAGCAATGGCGACAAAACAATTAGCAGAACTTTAACAATGACAATTTGCGCCGTGCGCACATGTGTAGTGTTCTGTCACTTACAGATTAAAGTAATGCTTTCCGAGATACATGTACATAAAACATCGACAGAATAAACTTCGGTAACACATGCAATAATCCTACTAGTATTTGATTGATAAAAACAATGTGACAAATTGAATAGGTACTCTCGTACTAAACGTATCTGTACACACCCACACACTACACCAGGTGCACTTTAGGAATAAGATTCCGTTTACGATGTACCCTCGCATCCGATTGGCATCCAGGTGGCAATATCTTCAGTACGGAGAACAATCGTTCCATGATACCTGTGCAGTGGGTAAAGCGCTGACTTCTTGGATGACTTCCCTGGTGTTGTCAAGAGGAAGTGATCGCTTTGAATCAAACTAATGTAGATCAGTCTCAATTCTGATTTCGGTACTTATGGGTTACCCCCCAAGTTTTCAAATTTGTCTAAAATCCATAGAAATGAATCAAACGCCACAAAACTTCAAGTACATTTAAGTGAGGATATTTTCTACCCACATAACAAAATTTGTGCAAATCGAACAAATACTTCTGAATTAGGGGCGATAACGTGAAGTGCAGCGATATCTGCACTTGATCTGCCTTCTTCTGACATCATCATCTAAGCAGAAAGTATTTGAGATCAACAAAATCATTTCCTGACAACTCGTGAAGTGATGATGGCCAGGTTACCAGACCACACCCCTTACATTAACAGTTTTAACTTAAAAAGGGTGTAGCAAGGTAGTGGTCGTGGGAAGATTTCAAATAGCTGTGGATGAGACAATCGTCGGAGAGAGCAATGCACACACGAGTAACAATAATGTGTCCAAACGACCTTCCACTATAAAACAGGGGAGTTACCTTTTTACTTTTCTCGATAACAATAATGCGTCGAACAGAGGAAGTCAGATCAAGCTGTTGACATCGCTACACTTCACGTTTTCGTCTCTGATGCAAAAAGTACTTGCCCGAGCTGCATAAATGTTTATATGTGTGTAGTAAATATGCTTAGGTACATCTACCTGAAGTTTAGTGACGATTGATTCAATTTTGCAATTTCTATGCAAATTCGAAAACTTGGAGGAGAGAAAGCTCATGAGTACCCTGATGGTGGACCATCATCTTTTGTCACGTTAGCAAGATAAGCTTCAAAATCTGCATTTCCACCATTTGTTTCATTCTTCCTCGATCCGCCTAGTCATCCAGAAGATAAACTGGTTGCATCGCATTGAAGAATCTTTAGAGCAAGGCGCTTATAATATGATTTCGCACCTTCGTTGAAGACAACAATACTCAGCTAGTCTGAATCGGCCCACATTCCTAATGAGCGAATCTCATTAAATTCAAGGATATTCTCCGACTCCCTCGACGAGATCGTCGACAATGGGCGACCGCATTTCTGCAGAAGAAACCTCACCTTTCCCACTCGTGGAAAACTGTCCAGGTTTCAGTTGCGCACCTTGAAGTGCAACCACAGCATCATTTGGTGTCGTCAAGCCTTTCGTATTCGTCCCATTCTAAGGCACTGAGTTGGCACTCGGGTACAGCCATATTCAGTCAGTTATGCCTAATTAGTTGTGTGTCGCTTTCGGATTGCTTTGAATTCCTTCAAAATGCTCCGATCGCCACGATTCTTTCAGATTCGAAGAATTCAGATTATTGCGCAAAAGTTTTCTAATTTATGTTGGTCCTTCCGATCATTATTGAAAAAGATAGCAGGCGCACGAAAAAAAGTTCACAAACTTCTTTGTAGAACTCGACATTGTCTGTATCTCCTTGCTGTGTGATCCGGTTGATAACAGTCACTGAAACTTCGCACAATTTGGCGTGCTTAATCTTGAACAGGCTGCTCGCCGTTTGATTGCTATGGTATTATGTCAGCAGATTGCGCCATTTTCTAGCGCTATGTATTCAATGCTTCCATTCTAGTCAAACAGAAGAAGAAACGACCTATCTTATTCTGTGGGTGCCACCACTTCTCTACGCCACGCCATTGTTGACACCACTTCATCTACAAGCGAACGTGCATTTTCAGCAGCAGGGCTTGTCATAACTCACAAGCAAGAAATGGTGATCTCTGAGTATAGAGAAGATTGATAAAGATGATTACTGCTATTATGTGATTAGACGAGTTGCAGTCAGAGGTATGCAGCCTTTTGACAGCAACCACTGAACATTTGATCTAATTCAAATTTCTTCGTAATTTCTTGATCTGATGTAGTCTCCTCTAGTTCAGGAGGGAAATAAAACGATTTGATAAATAACAAGTAATAAAACAGGAGAAAAGAAGATGAAGGAGCCATTGGCCCGTCGTGGAAGAAAGTGGAAGCTTATTAAATGAATTCCTGAATGAATTTCATAAATTCATGTTTGAATTCCGTTTTTTTGAATTCATTCGTTTTGCATAGATGTGAACTAGGCGTGATGATGATTCCTGATATTAGATGAAATAGCAGCTATTCAGGTCTGTCCCCATTTTTCAACTGAGTATACAACTCAATGTCTAATTATTCTATTTACATTGCATTATACAGTTGATTTCTTTACTTTAATTTTCAAAACTAAAATTTGAATATTTTAGACATAATAATAATATGCATTTCAAAATAGCACACTTCAAAAATAAATTCATCTCAATTTTGCTAAAATATTAATCATATTGCGAATCATTTTATAGCAGGTAAGGAAATAATTGTTTTTTCCAAATCAGAATATTTTGTTTCATGATGAATTTGTCCAGCAGATGAGGAAGATCTAAGAGATGCTGTGACCGAGCGATATTGCCAAGGAGGAGCTCAGCTTATACTATACCTCAGCTCCCCCGAATTATATTGTAATTCCACTACATAAATACATGAATTAGCAATGGAATATAAAAAATCTGTTATAAACAACAAATTGAAAAAGAAAAGCAATTGACAATTTCTCTTGAATGATATTATGACTTAAATATCGTGCATAGCTGATGACTTGATTTCGGTCACGAGTGAGTTCGATGCAAGAGAAAACACTTTCTTCGGATACCATTTTCGCATTGGTCCTCCCAGCGAAATCGCCTTGCAGTTGATTAACCTGCTTCATGTAGTCTCATTTTCGCCTAATCGTCTCAGGAATGAAAAGAAAACATTCGTAAACGCTTGAAATTATACATAAAATAGAGATACTGGTAGATTACCGATGACAATCATAAGTTAAAATATATTGGGGTCACTAGACCCAAGTGGAAATTCCGAACTCTCAAATTTTGTTTAATTAATTAGTCATCAGGATGTTGAAAATGTTCATGTCTTTCAGGTGTCAACCGTTCTCCACATGTCGGCCCATATGCTGTTTCAACGACTTGGACCTTCACTTCTCATCAGCATACTAAATATGATGCTCTTATTTCGACTTCGTCACTGTCGTCGACTCTCGGCTGCTCCCACTGCTTCTAACTGTGACCCCTCTGCCAGCCTATCCCATAGCCATCCACGAAGACTCCATCGACGTCAGCGGCGACTGACCAAAGCCTGTTTAGTACTTGGATGTTCGTATGTTCTTTTCTTCGTTCCCCCTAGCATTTACTGGTGCTTCATTTACGCTTGGGACATTTCAAAACTCGTTCCGATCTCCCAACTTCAATTCCACGCAATCGTCGGGGACATGGCGTCGATCACCGCCACTCTCAGCTCTGCCATCAATCTCCCTGTCTATCTTGCATGTTTGACAGACTTTAGGGCAGCTGCCCGACGACTGTTTGTCCCCAAAGCGGCAGCTGCTGCTCCTGCCACGTCCACACCATCAAGCGAAATGAGTGAGACAGGTGTGAGTCTTGAGCTGCAGTCCGTACCCAACGGCGACATCGAAAACGGAGGTTGACTTGTTTATTACCACGTCGATGTTGTCATCCAAAGCTATGTGGTCTAGCATGTAACAGGGTGTCACTTCTATTCGTTCCAACTTCTTAACGTCTTCGTAATTGTTTTCTACTTGTGTCATATAAATAAATATTTAGTAGTCATAGCTTGTCATTTCATTTCCATCTGTCAGAATGCTGACCAGGATCCTAATTTAGTTTCACTTAGAAAAATAAATTCTCAAGATAATAAGCAGAAAAGTCCTTTTGGAATGACACAGAGCAAATAGTTCAAGATTGTAGTGGGAAACCGCTATAGAGAGAAAGTAATTCTACTGAAACTTGCAAAGAGACTCACAGTTCAGTACTTGCTTGGTCTCTAAGCCTACTTGTGAACGGCTAGGTACGGACACAATTGCTGCTGAAATTATTAGATCAGCTCGGCCCTGCTGTCCGAAATAACGGACGAAAGCTTACCGAAAGATGTGATTTAAAATTCAAAGATATAATCCATTTCATGTGAGCTTTCATCATTGAACAACTTAGCTGCATTCATTTACTTTTGATGTGATAATTTTCTGGTAAACGCATTATCAACAAACGGCTGTTCTACGGTTAGCAAGGTGTATCGTGAAGTACATCACATACGTCTGAAATTTCACTTGTGAGGTCCAATTGACAGTTTACAAAGTCTATGTACAAACGAAAGTAGAAATATGATAAATTATTTCAATTAATTTTTGAAAAAACTAACTTGTCGATCTTTTCATGAAGAATTGCATCTCAACTTTTGGTGAATTTGAATTGATACATCATTCGTTAACATTAGAGTGTCATGTAACGTACAATGCTACAACGGTATAGCTTCCAACGACTTGCATTCTATTAGGTACAATTATTTGCGATAGGTCATGTCTCAGAAATCGATCATTATCAACCACTTGTATTTAATAAAAGTTACTTGACTTTGAACTTGCCAATAGTCAAAGTCATGAATAATCATTGATGAAAAATGAAGGAGCTGCACTAAAATAGCAATCAATAGATTTTAATTGAAAAAAAGCATTCACACTGAACTAGAAAATCGAGAAAGGGCATTTTAAGAAATGACCGACACATTGTCTCTAGAAAGTAGCCTCTAGCACAATTAAGGTGAAATAATTCTGGCGTAACTATTCATATCCATGTGTTACGCAGAATTGTGCATTATAAGGTAATAATCCTTATTCTATTGCATTTGCTTGCTATGGTGTATGATAAATATCCACAGCCCGCAGACTTGGTCAGGGCAGTTTGCCTGATTGGATGCACCTACCTTGCAGTCTCTCTTGGGAAGTATAACTGCGATAAATATTTACAAAATAATCAAATTTTCAATGAAATAATCAAATGATCAATACTTATATTTTACATACACGTAGATGCTGCATTAGTGTGATAAAAGAAATACGATGCTTAAAAAAGAAAAATTGAATAAAAAAAGTAAGCATACACATGTAGGTAAGTAGAGCATAAACATACCTTATCAATCATTTTCGATGAAAGGATGAAAGTCTATCAAATGTCGCTTTAAGTTGGATGCATGCGACTCGACTCCTCCCATCGTGTTGATGTGTGCTTCACACGGTTTTTCTCCAGTCCCCCCATCTCTCTCCAAAAAATATGAGTACACTTTCGATTTTAATATGCGCTTTGGAGGAGACATCACACACGATTAACGTGAGGACAAGAGGTAATGTTCTCAAACAAACTAGTATTTCATTTTTGTCTCCGATGTGACCCTTGGCTAGTAGGTGTGATCGAGGTCAGGAAGGCTTGTCTTCTCTACTAAATCACCGAGTGAAAAGGCAATCTTTTTTCACTATCACGGTTTATTCCTATCAACTATTACAAGCTTTGCATGCACTGCTGTCTCTGTACTTTTGTTTGACAGAGAAAGTTGACATCAAGACAGTGACAGTTATGCATGAGGATAAATAATTTGTTTGTATTATATTTCGGGTCTAGTTATAGGCCGGAGTCTGGAGTCCTATCATTTGATAGGACTCGAACTACAACAAAAATGAAAGGACTCCGGGACTTTCCGACTCCGACTCCGCATCCCTGCTACAGGGGACTCGATTAAAAGAAGAAAAGGCTATCTTACGTTTCCAAATAATGAGCAAAGTACAGTTTTTTATGCTTTGCAACAGTTTTGTTATTGAATGTAAAAAGTCGATTTTTCACTACTTGTGTACTTTCTCACTACGATAAGGATAATAAGTCATATGGAAGAAACCTAGGTGAGAGACAATATGCATGTTACGTGTGCATGAAGGGGTGATAACCTAAAATGGTTTGGGAGACACTGGTGTAAGGGATTCCAAATGTATGCACACCGGTAGTTATAAAATTATCATGCATGTGGACTGAAATTCAATGAAATGGACAAGAACTTAAATTGCTTAATTAAATCAACACTGATAATAATTTATAATGGCTGCTAAGCTGAATGACTGAGTTGCAAGTAAATCATAGTTTTCATTGCATATCTCCTCATAGTCATCCTCCTTCTACTGTATGTCAGCGTCCAAAACTCGTCGAACTAATGCTTTAATGAAAGCCAAACGTAATATGCACTTACATCATTTTTATTCAGACCTGGATCTCTACTACTATTAATTATTAAAAGTGGTATCTTAGATGCCTTCAAGCAGTTGGCTAGCCTCAAAAGGATGGTTGGTCTCCTCACCATTCATCAACGGAACAATGAGCTTCTGCTTCATTTCAAAACTCGTATTTGAATACTGATCATGCTCCCGAGACATTTTCTACAAAGAAGTCGAAGTACGGACGCTAATAGTGAAAATGCTGTTTATATACGCGAATCAGACTGGTGAATTGGTCAACAACCTTCATATTCAAGAATTCGTACTCCCTGGACATGAAGTTGCATGCACAAGGACAACAGCCAGCGAAAATGGCTGAACAAGACATAGATATCAACTTAAATATGTGAATCTGAATGCTATACTCGCATAGTTAATATGCTTGCACAATGCATGATTGTGGGTGGAAAAACTCGTATCCAGGTGATGTCTACAGGAAGAGAAAGGGAAAGGCCTCTACCTACTGCCCAACTTGTTGAAAATGGGTGCATCATATACTTATAGATTTGTCCGATCTGCGTACTGATGTACTGATACCAAATAACGGTGTTGCAGATCAGCAATTGAAATTAGGATATCAATTGGTAACGACTCGAAAGAGGTTGTTGAGGACTAATTCGCTATTTGCTAAACGTGCTTGGTGAGATCCAAATGCTGTTGAGGGGGGCAAGTAAGCGCATTGGGAGTGCCTACAGAATTTCCATGAATAAGTGATATAGCTTTACTGAATGTGGGGATTTCTACGATACGCAGAGTTGATGTCCACAAGTCAAGCAAAAGTTCTAAAGTAAGAAGTACTTACAAGTACAACCCATACAAAAATCAAATCAGAATTAGATGCTTATACACGTGGTTCAGCAAATCTACACAGCTTTCATTATTATAGATGTCTTTAGATTAGTCCATAAATAACAATATTACAATCTAGAAGTCGAAATACAGCCTGAAGTTAATTGTTAAAAGAAATTATTTAAGCTGTTCATGTCGCGCCGGCGGTACAAAGTAGAACTCTCAATATCTCAATCGTCATTTACCTAGCTAGCAATTAGCGACGCCTTGTATAAGGTTATGGAAGACTTGCCATTTGATAGACACTCTTGGGAGAATCGGAGAGCTGCAGTTAGGCTGCAACAGCACACATAAAATGCCTGGAAGAAATGCAATTTGATGATAATTCTTGAGAAGTCCTTGAGAGACAGGTGTGACACAGGGGTCCACAAGGCATGTTTTGGAAATCCATTTTGTATGCTTCGGAAACATGCCCTGTTCAAGTAGTAGACCTAGCTCGCTTCACCAAGAGCGACAACCCCATGATCCGATGGATGCGAGCAATCCAAATGCAATCTGCGACAGATGCTTGCCCTGCAAGATTTGGACGTTGTATTAACGGCAAAACTATTTGAGGCAGTTTGGTCCTCTGCAAGGAATGTTCAACAGCAAGCGACCGAGGGAAGTAATGGGTCTGGATGTGCGGGGCTCAAATAGCAAAGACAGCAAAGAAAGAAGTGAAGGTGCAACGGTAGGGAGGATTTTGCGCTCCTGAATCTCGACTCTCAAATTGGGCAAGACGAAGTTGAGATGAAAGGGTCACGCAAGAAAACTGGAATCGATTCAAGCCAAATATCGCGTCTTCAAACGTGGAGTTCAACCGACAACAAGCAAGGGGTAAGTACAGGAATAGGATTGCTATTTCGACTTGTCTGCTTTCAACATGAAATTAATATATGAACACATGGAATTAGAAAATCCATACTAAGAACGATTTTTGAGGCGCTTTGCATTATTAAAATCATTGTCTTGAATCGCTAATCAATCCGTCGCGTTGAGTTGTCTTGTATCATAATTTATAACATGAAAGGAAGTCTTTAGTTTCTGCTTTGAATGCAATAAATTTAAAACCATTACTTGAGATATCAGGACACACCACTACATCAAAGGTCTGCCACAACAGAAGATCAAAGATGAAGAAGAAAAATGAAGAAAAAAGTGTGTGGTATTAAAAAAGAATTTAAGCATTTAAAAGTACATAAAGAAGGTGCATAACTCATAAATGGATAACTAAAGAAGATGATGACAGAAATAATGAAAAGATGAAAAGTAAAGAAATAGAAAAGTAAATATATATAACAACGAAGTAATTTAATGTGATTTGCAAGGTCAAACTTGAAACTCAAAATATATTCACTTCATTTACGTCCACAGCTGACATTTCGATGGGATCATGGCGTACATTTCAGAAAAGATTTCACGATTTAGAAAAGTACCGGTATAGCTAATCAGTCAACAACATATTTAGCTGCTTCCATCACGGCGGTAAATTCTAATTCGAGGAGAGCGTGTGAAAGGCATCAGTGTTTTGTAAATGGAGATCTTACTGGTGACATAATTCTTTGAAGTAATATTTGTTACTGAGGTTGTCCTATTTGAATGATAAACTTTTGATAAAAAATCCGAAATTTGTTTTTATTTGAATTAATAAGCACATAAACTTTTGCATACCTGTCAAAACATGGTGTTGGCATCAAGGATTTTTTCGATCAATGTGCATGAAAAATACCTTGAAATCAGCGTGCACACTCACCCAGTAAAGAAGAGGCTCCTCGTAGATCTTCTCTTCCATGCTGAAATGAGATACCAAATTTTTATTCAAGAGAATTAGTTGGCAATGCAGATTAATAATACACACTTATTATTGCAAGAAAACTTGTTAGAAAAAATATTGTTTGCCGAATTGACCAATTGATCGAGTACTTTTGATTATATTAATTCGACATTTTTGCAAAAGGAAAACTATATTAGATCACTTCAACCGCAAATTAGACACGAGTTCTGAAATTGAATGTTCCATATTAGTCCGGCAGCCAGAGCGAGTTTCTACAGGGAACGAGGCCGAAAATGAGACTTTCACAGAATGATGCACACTCTACACCTACTACGAATTCGCGCGTCTGCCGAGTTCTCTACTTGTCAGACACGATCAAAGAAAACACATGTTAATCCAATGGGAGGCAGATTGCAGTTTTTGTCAAAAATGAAATTTTCTATGTTTTTGCCTATTACGGTAATACTCAGTCAAGAGCCCTAATTTTTGACATTGAATGTCTTCAGGTCATATCTTATCAGGTTCATGAGCATTTGTCTATGAAAGTACATGAATTCAGATTTGACAAGCCTCCTACTGTAGGCAAGCACCAATATGTTGGCCCACTTAATCTACATCGAACCACATTATCGCATACATCGCCGATCAGAAGCATGATAATATCAGTTACACATGATAGGAAATAACCTGACGACATTCCATGTCAAAAATCATGACTCTAGACCTAGTACATTTTAATTGATAAGAGAAAACACAGAAAATTTCATTTTTGACAAAAACTGCAATCTGCCACCCATTGGATTAACATGTGTTATTCTTTGATCGTGTCTGACAAGTAGAGGAACTCACTAGAACTCGGCAGACGCGCGAATTCGTAGTAGGTATAGGGTGCACATCATTCTGTGAAAGTCTCACCTTCGGCCTCGTTCCCTGCAGAAACTCGCTCTGGCTGCCGGACTATATTTCTGCAGAATTAGCGTTGCGTGGCCTTGAACTGACACAATAAAAGTTAAATTGGTTGGAATCCATCCAAGATGCACCATCAAGATATCTGAAGTAATTGGTAGATTTCCCTGAAATGCTTTCATTTAAATTCCTTATTCTTCTTAGATAATACAATAATGCGCTAATTATCAGATTGAAAATTCAGCTTAGCAATACAGGAGTTTTTTTTCATCCATGAAACTTTGTAGATGCTGAAAGAGCCTCTCGTTGCCGGTGTCAAGATTTTACATGTCATGGGCGTTCGAATGTTTTCCTCGCCATCTTCTTATTGGTAGCACTTCACAATTACCGATCATACATCGCAATCGAATAGCTAGCAGATTGAATGACTAAATTTCTTTTTTTTCAGATACAACAATATACAACATAACTTCAGAAGATCTGGAAAGTTAGCACAAGGAAAATCGTGGAAAAATGGCTAAAAGCCTTGAATATAAAAAAGACACCAAGAAGCTCAAAAGTCAATCCCTCCAATTAGCAGCTTTCTTCTCCCAATTAAGATTTCGCACCTGCAATTGACAGCACGGCGATTGTTCTCATCAGCTTAACACTCAGGCGAGTATAGATGGCGTTGCGTACCTCCCATGGTGTAGCTCCTTTCTGCAAAGACAGTCTGTTGGCAAGCTTCTCAAAAAAATCTGCTTCAATGCACCATTCCCCATATGTTGAGACGATCATCGGCACATAGATCCAATTCGAAGATGTGCATCTCTCTCTTATCATTATTTTGATGTTTAACTTC
Source organism: Prostheceraeus crozeri (assembly GCA_907163375.1). Lineage (NCBI taxonomy): Eukaryota > Metazoa > Platyhelminthes > Polycladida > Euryleptidae > Prostheceraeus > Prostheceraeus crozeri. The sequence continues at coordinate 423,252 of CAJQUW010005058.1, read as the reverse complement.
GGCCGCCACTGCCACTGCTGATCCTGCTGTCACACTCGCTTGAGAAATTGATTGCTGATTTAGCCGATGCGTGACAGTAACATTGAATGACTATCTGTTTAACCACAAACGAGTTTAATTGGGTCTGATTTGCAGCCGTTTCCATTAAGAGGTAGTGGTGTCTCGCAAGGATCTTTCTGAAATTGTAGCGCAGTATACCGATATCACATTATTTGTTATTGTGTGCATGATTATGTAGACGCACTGTGCATTTGATAAAAAGTGCGACCCTGAGTGCGACGAAGACCATCAGATTACAGGTTGTATAAAACTGTTTTCATATTTCAGGGAGCGGAAGGAATATGTCCGCCCATATACGTGTGCCGCTACCGAAATCCACACTGCCTCTGATTCTTATTAAAGTGTTTCAGCAGGTGGCACCACATATTTTAGACAAAAATGCCTCCGTCGTAGGAAAAAGTGGGTTCACAAAACTCAAATGGCAGGGCTGTGAAGTCAGCCCGAACAAAAAAAACAACTCTATTAATACTCAGCGTAAGTCAACCAAACCACATCCAGCAACTTATTAAAATCACACTAAAATTAATGTGCCAGTGATGTAAATAATCCAGCTGTCGGTGCAATTTTAAAGATAAATTTGATGAAGTGAAAACTCAATAATTTGTCAATGGACACTCTTGTTCTCTGAGTGGTTTTGCAACAAGAATGCAATGCGGATATGCTACAGGCACAGAATTGGACAGGTCGTCTCTTCTTCTGTTTGACTAGAAGGGAAGCATTGGAACATGTAACGTAAATGAAATGGCACAATCTCCTGACTAAATACCATAGCAATCGAACAATAAGCAGCCAGTTCAACATTAAACACGCCAAATTGTGCAAAGTTTCAGTGACTGTTATCAACCGGATCACACAGCCAAGAGACACAGACGATGTCAAGTTCTGCAGAGAAGTTTGTGAACTTTTTTCATGCGCCTGCTAACTTTTTCAATAATGATCGGAGGGCCCAACATTATCGAGAAAACTTTTGCGCAATGATCTGAATTCTTCGAATCTGAAGGAGCCGTGGCGATCGGAGCATTTTGAAGGATTTCAGAGTAATCCGCAAGCGACGCATGACTATTTTTCCTATCTCTGTAAGGTATCAAAAATTTCTTTTTGCCCACTTATTAAGTTCCTGCATGTGCCATCTGTTTGAATCAGTTTGCACTTCTAGCAAAGTGATGCGATTAAACAATCTAATTCTGTGGTTACAGGCAATGAAATATAGAATGAGCGAAGTTAAATACATCATGCATAACTGTAGTGGATTCTTTAACATAGAAATGAAATGAAATCGTCTAAAATTATACTTGCTAACCAGATTACTAATAAAACATGCAGTAGGTAATACAAATCTACAAATCTAGGAGAGAAAGGGACCATGTCAGGTAAACAGCTAGAAGAGACGAAGGAGAAATGGATTTCTAGATTTGTATTACCTACTGCATGTTTTATTAGTAATCTGGTTAGCAAGTATAATTTTAAAAGATTTTATTTCATCTCTATGTGATAGAATACATTACAGTTAGGCATGACACATTTAACATTGCTCATTCCATATTTCATTGTCTGTAACATATCCACATTGCATTCTTGTTGGAAAACCACTCAGAAAGCAAGAGTCGCTATGGACAAATTATTGAGTTTTCACTTCATCACATGCCAATAATGTCATGAGTTTAGGATTTAGCAATAGCTTATACCGGTTCAATGCCCGGGTTGCCAAACAAAGTAGGGATGCAAATTTACTCCTTTGAGGTGTTGCAGAATGAGCCACACTATATTTCTGCGAATCTTAACCCGAAAAGTCCTCTGGCCCAATGACCGGACTACGAAATTAGCCTGGTCAAATAAAACGAAAAATTTTTCTACCTCTGTGCAGCTGCTTTCTTCTTTATGTACTCAAAAGTTTAGGAGTGCATTTTGTTAGTTAAAAATCGAAATAGTGAATGAAAAGAATGCATTGATTAATAGATTTCATTCCGCACGATATTTGGCTATGATAAAACAATCGATGGTGACTAAAAAATGAGTATATAAGAAATTTGGCAGTCGCGTTTTCCTTGAAATCCGGCCGGACCGGAAGTCCAATGCACCTCTAGTCAAAAGTAGGAGTACGTTTAATGAGCATCATTTCAGGTTTCTACAAATGCTCTCTCAAGAAATACGCTCGAAACTGGATTCCGCATCCGATAAAGAATCAGCTTGCGGTGCTATCAGGACTGAAAATATTGTATATCATAGATGAGCGGACTTTTTGTTCGATACATGTCCGATAACTATGCATTTCATAAGCAATGGCCAAATGTTTCAAGGGAATCTTTTACATGTCTTTCTTATGATAAATTATTTTTTCATTTTTGTTAAATAAATTAAATTACTCACCAATAGATCATGTCCATTACACCTCACGTTGCTTTTCCGAAAAGATCGAAGCTACTCATTTTAGAGTACAGCCAAGGAGCTTAAATTCACGGCATGAATTACAATTTCCGACTATCAGTACTTACATCGTCTGGTCAAATGTCGACGCTGTTAACGATGAAAATAACAGCGCTAAATACTTTCCGAATGCTTTATGTGTCATCGATACCGCTACCATCATCATGATACCATTTTCGAAATTCTGTCAATTAAATCCATAATTGAAAAGCTATCAAAGGAAATTTATACAAATCCAAGCTTCTACAAAGTCTTAATTGCTACTCGCACTTCAGAAGCCGCTCAGCTTTTGTCAGAAGACGAACTGTATATCTCCAAAAGATGAAGTGATGAATGCACTAGTGGTCGATTAGAGCATGTTGATAATAACTGAGTAAACTTTAGACCTCGTGGGTAACGCCTCAATCGTTGATCTGAATCACTTAATCACCAGCACTTGAACGCATGATATACTGTGAACTCAAAGTCAATTCCTCGTTGACTGTCTGTTAATACTAGAACAGTCTGTCAATGGGCTACCGCAAAATGAATAGTGCTGCAACTGATAGTCTACAACACAATCACACGAGAGTAAAACAACTGTACCATTTCCGGTATAAATCAACAGCTCCCGGTCGTTATATGTGAGCAATGCAAGTGTATTTGATAACATTTCTCTAACAGTAGAATTTCTGGCAATCCTTTAACAGTCTACATACATGCATGTAAACGTAAATACATTTTGAACAATGCGGAAGACTTTATATCGAACTCTCATAGGATTTTTATGTCTAATCTTAGGATTCTGATCCCGAAAATAAAAAATATATATTTTTATTTTTTTTGTATCCTTAACATAAAAAGATTGCTGACTAAGCAAGACTTGCCATATTTAGGACATTAACTCCCTGGTATTCATGATCTTAATTAACGTGATGTGACTGCATCATTTATCCCTCAAGCTTTCTATCTCTGTGTGTAACCACATACACTATTCATCCGCTCGTGATATTTGCAAATCGATAATTTTGAGTGCAACGACTAAGTACATCGATCGCGTTTCTCTGAATTGGCATGCTCAGACTTGTAGATGGACTTGAACTGTCCAGCCCACTCATGGCCCGCTCAGAATTATCAAACAATTTTCAGACCAGGCCCGGTCCAGTCAGCGGATGCACTGTGAATGTCTTAATGGTTCATTCTTTTGATAAGCCTTTTATAAAATTGACAAAATTTGTGAATTTGGATTTGATCTAGATAGACAATCGGTAGACATCGTTAGCTTTACAGAAAAATTTCAAGTTCTAGTAATAGATGTAAAACTTAAGCATGTAAAGGCTGTACTATCGGTTTATCTTTCTAAATCAAGTTATCGATATCATATCATGGTGAATCTTGTGTTTTATTTCTTAAATATTCTAACACGAGAAAAGCAATCAAATTCAATGACTTATGCTAAATTTTCTCCATTTTGACTAATCATTTTAGATCATGATACTCGTGATTCATGCACACACAATATGTGTAGACTGTCGGTCCATGTCACATAAGTCTCAACATCCCGAATTTTGAATCAGCTTGTCTCATTCGCGCCTGATTCCGGCTTATCCTCAACATCAGAAAATGAAAAATGTCAACCTGTTTGTCATTTCTTTCTCTGATAATTATGCGAATCACCTGAATCACCTAGTATATGATTTTTCAGCGTCAGAAGTATAAATGCACCATGAATATGTTTAGCTTATGAGGGTACATCTGCATATGCACTAATTTATTGGGCCAACTCTTTTGTGCCTCTTGCACCTTTTGAAGAACTGGCAATTCTGATTATAAGTGTTTGCCATAATCAGCACTGACTGACATTTGCCTACTTTATGGCATTCGCTTTAGAGTTCATTGAAGCCGTACATAAAAGGAAAAATGAAGGAATTCGCTGAAGGTGAAAGCATCACGCTGATGCGTAATTATCATTTCAAATACAAAATGAAATTAAATGCTATTTCAAGAAAGAAATCGATGACATTTTCATGCGAAAGGTAAGATTAATCAGACGGAACTACGATGCGATATAAAGGAAGAGTTGACTGGTGAAGCGAATAAGTGAATTCTTACAAATGGTTATACAGTTGAAATATAGATCACTTCACCAGAAAGGAAAATATCCTAAAATGACACCTTCCCTGTCATATTTAAAGTGCTAGTTCTGAGTTCGCTTCAAAATCACTTCATAATTTCTTCCATCATTAAATATCTCTAGGTCCTCCATGTGTTACCGACGTTCTATCCTCTAATTTACTGAATAAATTATCCATTCTTATAAAGTGTTCAGAAATTCTTAGAGATCGGAGCATTCTATGTCATCTAAATTAATGCACTGCAAATAAATTATACACAGTCAACATCCGCTGAAATAAATGGCTATAATTAATTTCGCTGTATTTTACAGTCTGGACAGAAAAAAACCGTCAAATTTTACGCGGTTTTTCTGTTATCAACAGATTTTAAGCATGATGCCATAAAATATCAAATTGTGACGTAATCATCTTTAAGAGATACCATATTTGCGGATGCTTTCTGTGAAGCCTTTCTGTCAAATTTAACGTTTATTTTATCTTATTCTAAACGGTGAACAGTTGGAAAATATCTTTGCCAATTTAAAGCGGACACAAAAACTCCCAAAATTCCTTGCGGTTTCTTTTCACTTAAAACTTCATTGATGACCACCTGACCTATAACATAATATGAATATGATACTGTCAAATTTGTAATCGACAATCAGTTCAGTCAATTTAGGTAGTATAGGCTTTACGAACCACGTTGACGCGTCCTTGGTGGACGAAAACGAAAATGGCTTAGGCTGCCAAGGAATTCAGTGCCTACATTTTTCATTTCTGGACACATTACAATCTCATTGCCTAATTCACCATTTGCTTGCTTTGGACTGAGAACCGCAACACCGACCGGCCCATCGAGACCGGTCGCGGCCAGTTCTCTGTGCATAGATATCATGATTCATGACTATTTTTGAATACTAAACGCCAGTCTTATTTTCATTGTGCTAAAGCATAAAATTGAGCATAAATGAACAAAATAATATAAACTGCAAAAGATCAAAATAAATTTTTAAATTTGTGATTTCGAAGACCCCTTTCATACTAAGTGAAGTATGCAGGTACATCTGAATATTGAAAAGAAGGAATAATAATGTGGAAGGCTAAAAGAAGGTTTAAGATTTTATATTCGTAAAAGGAAACTCTATTGCATCTCTAACTTTCCGCTAAGGTGATCGATGATGACTATCTCATCAAAGTATAATCTCCTCACAGTCACAGACCTCGAAATCTTAATCGAGAAAAACTGCAATTCCTTTTTTATTTTGGGGTGGACAGATAGAGGGAGAGGGAAAAGATCTGCAAGTTTTGCGACCCACATGGGACATGACAAAGGCAAGAATCTACGTCGATAGCTATACAAAGATGAACACATGTGAATTCAAATACGACATAATGCTAATTACTAAGGCAAATCCGACAGCAAATCCAAACAAGCAATTCCAGGCAAAAAATAACTTTGATTCTTTCATAATAAGTTATTATAGTCTATGATAGATCTACACAAATGTTGATGTCGTTGATTATTCAGATGAATGTTTCATTGATCTATGTGTGAAATGTATACTTTTGATAATAAGTCTCAGCTTCTAGATGCGGTTAGCAGTATTCTTGATTATGTGCAATTTGATTCGAGTATGCTTTCTTTGAAAAGTTCGTGCTGCTATTTGTTCACTCTTATTGTCGACATGTCCCTTACTAATTTATTCTTTTAATATCATCTTTACGCAAGATTTTACTCGAAACTTTTTTATTATCTTCAAATCTCTTTATTTATATCTCCTGTTCATGCAGATGATTGATGAAACATATGCAGGAGAAGTAGATGCAAAGTTGTATTCGCACGCCTTTTATCGACTGGAAAGACACGTGGATATTTCACTGATTATTCGACATCTTGACTCTCTGTTTAATAGTCGCATTTGATAATCATTGAAGAAGTTCCACTTAGCTAAGATTCCGCATTTTGGCTTTTTGCTCTTATGATGTGCTATTCGGATTTTCAAGCGCTTACATCTAAATCGTAGATCCTGCATGTCACCGGGTCTGAGAGAAAGCAGACGATTTAAAGCATTCCGGAATAGTCTATTCATCGCCGAAAATTTTTCTGAGCATCTTTTCAAAAATTTAGCTGCTGCGTGCTGATTGATGAAGTGAACACTCGTCAGCTGAATTAGCGATTAATCGAATGTACGGAGAAGTAGCTGACGATTGACAAATAAGCCTTAATATCGGTCCTAATGGCACACCGTCATGACTTTATCTACTTGCTCTTGCTGCTAAATTATATCTTCAATTGGCGCCTACAGGATAGTGTTGCCCCGTGGCTTAAAATGGAATGTTTACCATAGAGCAAAATATTCATACTTCATTGTTTTATACTTCCACCTATTTACATATCATTCACATAAGCAAATGTATTTGAGCGCATTGCATCTATCGAAGGTTCACAATGCGTTCAGATCAATGTGTGAGTCGCACGCACATTGCCTACTTATCACGCGCAAGTTCTAATTTTATTTTATCACAAGACCGACTTCTTATAATTCTGGCGTCAAGCTCCGGAGCAACCAGATTACTTGCAACAGACTTGCCAAACGCGTTTGATAATCCCCGACTTCACCATCAAATCGATTTGCAGATTGTTCACTTCGTTAAATAGTAGCTTTAACTGGTTTTTGCAAATAGTAGCTTATGAATTACGCCGGTTCCGGTCGAGAGACGTATACAATGAAACACACATCGGTATCATTACTCAAAAATCCTAGCGTTACTACTCCCAGTAGCTGCCTCGAAGGTGCTGAAGTAGTCTGACTTTTCCTGCAGAGTTGATACTTTTAATCCGCATCTCCTATCCAGCCTCCAGCCGACCTCTAATAACGCTTTGGGGTCTTGACCACACATCAAACTATCAGTAGGCCAAACATCTAGCCACTGTGCAACTGAAGCAGACTTTCAGAATATAAGAAATGTCTCCATAATTTAGAAAATCAGAAGATATATGAGTACATCAATTAATGCAAAAGATAGGATTGCTATCCAGAAAACATATACATGTAGACATCAAAGGATGCTAGAAATATTGAGTCAGTAGATTGGTAATCGGGACGGATTTTTCGCCTCAGATCACGTTTTTATTTTCGGACCACGTCCGTGGCCTGTTTTGTTTTAATTCAGCAACCGCTTGCATACATTTGTAAATTATAATTGAATAATAATTCACATTGCAAGAAAACGGTTTGAAAAGCAAACACGCGCTTGCATATTTCGAACTATGAAATCTTATGTGAAAACATGTACTTCCTATATATTTATTAAAAATTCCAATTAGATGGCGACTGTGTATCTGAGATAATGAATACTGAAGATGCTTTCCTGTTCAGAATTAAGGCTACTGCGCCTTCACATAGCTACTAAATAAATGCAATTTTCATGAAGCATTAATGCATGTAATTTGAAATATGCAAACACGAACTTCTTTTCAAAACGTGATATTTTATTATTATTCGTGAATGACGCCCGAAAAGGGAATTACAATAATGCCATTAATAACATATTCCGTAAGTAAAATGCTTTGAAACTTATGTAATATCTCGCACTAGTCCCTTTTTATGACTTGTTCAGTGCAGAGCGCGATGGTCTTTAAATCCAATATTAGAATCATTCTTAGATAGAAGATTCTCTGTTTGCGTCAAGAAAGCTCATATCCTAGCAATGACATTAGTTTTCGACATGATTACATGCCTAGCCAATTGCTCTCGATTGTGCATCTATGTGCTATAAAATAGATGTGAAGCTTGGGAGCATGTCAATGCAAATTGTCTTGAAAATCGGTGCCCCGGTTCGGCCAGGTCATGCTTCGAAAAGTCTAAGATCTGACCCGGACAAATTGAATTTCCAAACGTCCAGGCCCGGTCCGCTTTAGGCCTGACTTCCGGTTGTCTGTGTGTCAGTCACCAGACTGTGTAGAACTCAATTTAAGGATTGCGGCATGCAAAGCATCAACTTTGACAGCGATGACGTAAATCTTCTTTTCATGAAGTCACACTTCAAGATCACTAAGGAAACTCGAAATTGTAAAGTTGCGAAGCAATGACATACATATCTGATAAATAGTAATCAATTTCTCTAAAATGCTACATCTCATCACAATAAACATCAATGAAGGCTTAAAACAGTCTGTTTTCACTCCTTTCCAACTTTATTAAGAGCAGAGCTGGAAAAATTCCACTGAAATTTTTTAATTCCAATTCCAATTCCAGAGCAGAAATTTCAATTCCAATTCCAGTCGAAACAGTTCAATTCAATTCCAATTCCATAATGAGATTCAATTCCGATAATTGCATGACGCGTATATGTTAATGTATCTAAAGTTTCCTCGCTTCAATCTAACCCATGTGCCCGTATCCTATCCTCGTTATTCCTGTGTGCCGTTCCCTGCGTCGTTCCTATGTGCGTTCTCATGTTCATAGTTCATATTTCTTGTGTACATGTAGCCTACATGTATATATGTAGCCGGTCAGCCTACGCCATTTTCGTTTCGTAAACGAGATATTCAACATCTTGTGAAAAAGAGAAAAGAAAATTAACGGTCAGCAAATAATCAAACGCTGAGAGAGAGAGAGAGAGAGCATAGAAATTAACAGTACCATAGAAAGTCCTAGAATGGAAATTGCATGAAAATTATGGCACACGCCAGGGGAACTAAGTTGGGGCAAAACGCAAATTGTGCGAGCTGGTTTCCATGTTATCTTATTTGTATTTATATTTATCAAGCCAAATTGTGATCTGGATTGCTGCCCCTTGTCCAAAGATCATACACAAAAGCAATAGTGAATTTACAAAATAATGCGGCGACAGGATGACAAAGAAAGAAATCCTTTAAAACGTTCTGTACGTTCATCATTTTGAAATATCGCTCCTATAATCTATCAAGAGTATTATCAGTCACATATGCAACTTGCAATGTCGATTTACAGAACATACAGTTCTCCAGCTTGAAATCAGAGGTCGAGAAATCTCAGAGTATTCATTTTATTTGAAAGGGCTCCCCTGTTCACTATATTCGAACAATTTTCAAAATCTTTACATGCTTTCGAATATTAGCTTCCAAAATATCATCACACTATATCAAATGTGTCATTTAATGATTAATTGAAAAGTTCCAGCGACTATTCACTTATCTGAGAAATTATTGTCGGTGAAGAAGCTTTCAATGTGTTTATTCGACAAAAGCACTAGGTTTCTTAACCGTATGAAGGAAAAATCATCCTATAATTAGAATTTTTTCTATTGAATTCTTGAGATATTCTTACAACCAGTGCACCGCCCACTTTCAATTATGACCTTGTGGACCAATTTTTAATTCGAATTTTGAAAAATAGTTGTTAATGACTGCTGCAAATCGACACAATATACCAACCCAGGGAATAGTAGGCTATACCACATGAAACAATGCCACCATCTCACTTAAATATCATCTTCATAAAAATCCTGCATTAATTTGCTGCCAACAACTTCTACAACCAACTTGGCAAATAGTTTGACTATGATACAATGTTTTAGATCGAATCTGATCTACAAACCATAGATTTTTCCATGTGCCATCATTGTACATAGGCAAGATATCAAACTTCCATTCTAGTGTACTATTATCTACTTCTATGAGAGAGAGAGAGAGAGAGAGAGAGATGCGAATAAATCTATTAATAAACTGACAGAAGAAAGAAATTCAATGTGCGAATAACGTGATTGTTGATGGAAGAAAAAACGACGATAAAAATGATATCATGAAAACTGATTAATGGTCCATGTTAAAAAAGGAGATTAAAAACTCCGTGATAAGAACGAAATGTGGTCGGGTCGAAAGCTAACGAGCAGAGATTAAAGGAAACTCTTTCAATTTTCAAAAGAAAGTGGATTTATCGTCAAGTGTCAAAAATTTGCATAAATTAGAGACGATGAGAAATTGAAACAACAACAACACATACGACATCTTCAGTAGCTGTTAGAAGAACTCCGGGCTCTCGCGGTGTAACTTGACTACAGAAGTAACAACTACAACTGCCTGCCAGCGAACAACAACACAGTAGCGCATGCGGCAACACATCAGCGAGCGCGATTGAAGATTGACGGTATAAGTGACACTGATATTCATGATATTTATGATATTATTTTGGTATAAGTGAGTCCAATCGAATTGAAGTGAATTCAACATCAAGAAGTGAACTTCAAGTTTAAAGTTTTTCTTTTATCGTTGAGTATCGTATTTGTATAATTATAGTCTTGAAAATGAAAATTGTCAATTGTTGTGATTGGAAGTTGAATAATATTCCATGCCATCGCCATTTTAATTGAATCATTAATTATTAGAATAATTTGTTGACACTGTCTATATTGTGAATTGAACTGACAGGCTGCCCTTTAATGCAGGGTTAATTTTCCTCTTTCCAAACCGATTGTTTTCGTGTGTACAACAATTAAGTTAATCTCCAATTTTTGTGCTTATCTAATCAATTACTAAATTCAACAATTGTTTTATTTTGATTAATTATCTTACATGATAAATAACTAAATAACAGATTGAACAAAGATAATTATCTTCTCATTGTTTGCTCAATTGCTGAATTAACATTGTCTGGGGGCTGTAGGCCCATCAAAGTCACAATTAGCACCCTTTATTCAACAATAGAATAAAACTAGCTCTGTCGAGCTATCTCTCTCTCTCTCTCTTATCTCTGCGTGCAGTTAACACAACGGCCGAATACTGTGATTTCAATTTTTGTACAAATAGATTTATCACAAGTCTATCGAAAAAGTGGAATTGAGGTTTATCAAGGTCAATTCCAATTCCAATTCCAGTAGATTTAAATATCGTCAATTCCAATTCCAATTCCGACTTTTCCAACTCTGATTGAGAGGCAGATCTGGAGGACTGCCCCAAAACGAAATATGTAAACATAAAAATATGATTAAAAAGCGCTACTTGTGAAAGAAAATAGTAGTAGTATTTTAGCATTGTGAAATGAAAAAAGTAAGTTAGTGTACAGTTTACCCAGTTCTCGATTTTTTTCAATTTTTGATCGTGACCAGATGGTGTCGAGATTCCTTTTTTTTCAAATTACGTGGATGTTATTATTAAAACTGCTCAACAGCCTGATTTATGCTATAATGTTTAGCCTACTCTTCGGTGTTGGTCATCTCCATCAATTAGCTGCGGCCGAATTCTTGTTGTTCTTTTTTTAATTTCATTGAAAAGGATTATTTACTTGGCCGGAGCACCTAGCAAAGGAAATTCGTTGCTTCTGAGCGTGACTAGATTTATAAAATGAAATCTTTGAACTAACCCTAAGAGATGCAATAGGTAACTTTTGACTGATGCTTCATCTCAATGCTAGATTCGGAATTTTGATTTTACCACTCTAACGAACTATCTTTAATGCAGACCTCTGACGCTCCCTTACAACATTCAGCAACATGTCAATATTGAAAGCATCGTCTAGTAAGTAAATCACGTCATCTTCGAGTGCTTGCATCTTTAGATCAGTGGAAACGATTAGACTTGCATATGAGGACAAAAATGATGAAAAATGAACATCAATAATCATGACAAAACATGATCTAACATTGAAAGTATGATGACAAACTGTCGTACTCAAAGTTTTTCAAAGTGTGGGACAACTGATAAATTGTGGTTCAATTAACAAATCAAACTAAATCGATACAAATTTTGTTGAAGCAAGACAATTCTAATTCTAATATGTCAAGCATTAAGTTAAGACATTGCCCTTTCTTCTTTTACTCATACATAATTGTATATAATTTTGAGCTAATATTTTCTTTTGATCACTTCAACAACAAATCTCGAATCGCAACATGAGAAAAATCCTGAACTCAAAACATCTGCTTAGCAGTGAATACAAAATTACTGTTTCATTTGATCCTTGATTTCATTCAACATCAAATTGTGGAATGTTAAGTCTGTTCGAAGATCAGACCTCTCCTCAGCATGAGAGACTCTAGCACCAATGTTGATGTGAAACCAGCTACAATAGACCTGCAGATCAATGGAGTAGCTCATAAACAATTGTATTGACTTTGATTAATACCAGACGGCAACCCACGCTACTGAATCACAAGAGAGAATAACATACTGTTTATCTATTGTCAATGAATATGTAACGGCAACTTTCAACAGCGATGAACAAAATAATTGAAGCCTTGCCACATCCGCAAACAAACAATGTCAGAAAATGCAATGTAGTGATGAAATCAGATATCTAGTCCTTCTTCGACAATATTCCATTAATTACATGAATAATAAGTTCAAGCATTCATGTCAGATACAAAGTTCCTGTAGGAGTGTCAGCGCTGAGCATACACTGTCTGACTCATTCTGTCATGAGATCGCACTCATAATAATGACAGAGTCAAGCACATTACACTATGATCCAATATGATCTAATTCAAAGCTAGAAATGTCAATGAAGAGTTCCAATTTCTAGCAAGTAGATCCGCTCTCTGCGGAAGATCTGAGACGCATCTATATTGTTTGATATAGAGTATCATCAGTTCTGTTACAAATTTCTTCATATTTTGGCAAAATGATAATTGAGTTAATATCCGATTGTCAAACGAACTATGGAAACCAAGACAACCTCCAAATGAGCTGTCGATTCTATAACACGATTATGTATGTTAAACTGAACAAAGTATAACAAATATAATATGCATAATTCGGACAACAATTTCATTACCAACTGCAGGCTGTTCCTTGCGAACGTCGTAATTGAATCAATTGGATATTATGAAGAGTATATTCAACCGGCTTCAGAAAAATGAAACAGTCACTCTTAGCCTTCATCAGGAATAGAAAGGGGTACAATATTTTTAAAATTCAAATGGTGCAAGCATTAAGAAACTTTGTAAGATATCAGGACTACATGCATTTTCAATAACATGGAATCTTTCTATCAATTAGCAACCATGCTAATTGGGACTCGAGATTTCGGCATAAACATAGGTACAGTAGGTGACCGTTGCATGCATTTTTAAGCTAGAAGCACAATCAGTCATCAACTGACTTACGAATTTCACTTCTTTTCTTTTTCGTTCATTTCTATTTCTTTGATTTTATCAAAAACCATATAAAAATACATACAAAAATACATATATAAATACATATAGACATATTGCATCTGATGTCAAACATAAGTTCATTTATCTCTCTCTGCTTCCCAATATTTGTTAAAGCAAGATTTTCAAATTGAAGAGCATATACAATATTGGTAGTGCTGCATGCAGTGCTAGCCACCTTAATAGCATAAGAAAGACGTGCAACTGGTGATATTAATGATGTTTGATCATTTTGCATGCTTTACAACGCGAGGAGCCACAAGGTGAAACATTTCCAGTGTGTTTAGATTCTAAACTTCACAGGACATCATATAATTGCGAGGATACAAGAAATTACTTCATATTAGATGGCAACTTGTAATTGCAAAAGTACGGTAGCTTCACGCACTGGGCCGAAAATCAAATCTACCATGCCACTGAACATGCATTTTCATTAAAAGAATACACATATTCATAACAAAAAAACCAGTAACGACAATAATAGCGACGGATATATCAGAAAAGTATAGCCGCAATGAGCAAAAAGTAAAGAAGCATGCAAAACAAAAAGTTGTGTTGAAAAATTAGCGAAAATTTAAGCTCGGTTTGCGGTCATTTTCAGTTTTTAGACGAAAATGCGAAATCTACGATCACTGGTAGACATTCCACTGCCTTGAACTGTGACGATTTAGCGTCCGAAGCTGGTGGCCTTCTCGGAAGATTTTTGATTATTTATCGAAACCCGGAAAATTACACCCAAGACAGGCCAACTTACAACTAGGTCATCTAAGTTGTTCCTCAACAAAACAGCACTAAAATACAACCACATTCTTCTGACACCTAAATGTTGAGAAGTTTTCAAGGATGAACGAATGCTGGGATTTCACAAATATATTGCGGTGCGCACTATTTTATAGATAAACATTTACCAATCAAGAGATTTCGATGGGATTCGACACAACGTAATCCGAACATGCGGTATGCGAAAACGAATCTGCCCTGCACCAATTAAATGCGAGCTCTATTGTATTCGGGACACGCTGTAACTGACATGCTGACAGATGCATCATGAACTTAGTATCATCATACAGTAAATCTTACTTACAATTTCATAAATCCTGTGGATGGAACCCAGCTGTTGGCGGAATGCCAAAATAGACGCCAGTTTGGCACTCAAAGAAGCATGCTAGACAGCTACATGTGCGTATACATGCATCGCACGCACCATAGGAATGTCGATCTATTTGAGCACGTGCTGAATGACATTGTCGCACTTCATCCATTGAATGAACAGTGAGTTGTAGTTGTGTTTTTGTTCTTGAATAAAAGATTCTTACTGACGGGCGCATTCTTAAAAAGATCCGATGCAAATAATCCCCTCATGCGAGACACCACGTTTTTACAATGTCTCAATCTAGACACAATTGTGTAAATTTCTTATACACACTACAGCATCTTCCAAAATTACTCAAATTCCTCGCATGTGTTTGATCAACCCTTTATACAGTCTATTACTGGCAAGCGTTGACCAATTCCCACGCATAGACTTTCCCTATGTTCCAATGGATTGCACTCCACGTGTACTAAAAATTCTGAGGGATAGATTGACAAATTAGAAATCAGTCTGCAAACTTATTCTAGCAAATGTTAATTGAATTTGCAAAGAAAGATATTGTAGCATTTTAATTAAAGAAAATGAAATTAATCTTTCGACGCATAGATAATTTGTTTCTACTTTTCCAAAATATATTTCGGCGAACCGCCCTTCTCAATCAGATTTTTAAATTTACAATGATATCATCTAACATGGACTATGATTTAAAAATCAAACCTGAAAATGCCTGGTAACAAAAATGTCATGGGTGAATGGGGAATGATAGTGAAGTCGAATATGATGAAGTCAGCATAGAACATTTTCGTTTAAACTGGCCACAATACACTTTCATGTATCCTCCTGATGTTGTATAATCAATGCTGGTAAATTTGATTGGTTCCATTCTGTTTTGTCATTAATCTGTCTTATGTTTTGTTCATTTTTTCTTTCTAATAATAACGGCCTCTGCCATTTGCCTTTCCATTGAGCTATTTATAATGCACTTCTATAACGTTCATGTTGAAGTTTTGTTTAACTCCCTCATGCTGGTTTTCACAGTGTCTCCATACTACAGATGATTCCAGTTTTTCTTTTAATTGTTTGATGTGTTCATTAACCTCTTTTTCTTACATTTCTCGACGTTTCACCAACATGTATTGCTTTACATTTGTCACACTCTATCTCATAAGTTATTCCGGTTGTTTCACAATTTCCTCTTCCTCCTGATTTGCATAATAAGCATTCTCTTTGGCATTTTGCTTTTCGGAATGGATGTGATTTTTGTAGTTTGAATTTCAACGTTGTTCTAATCTTCTCGATTACTTTTATTCTCAAGACGCTTTCTTTAACTTGTTTCTCGCATTCTTTTTTGAGAATTGAGTTCCGTGTTGCTGCTATGAATAGAACACTATTATAATTCCCTTTTTGATACCATGTTTTCTTTCCTTTTTGTCTATTTTCTCTCCGTTCATTATATTTCCATGACTTTGGTCGATACATTGGTCCAATTACGATGTAGTTTATGAATTTCAATGTGATTTGTGTGATGCAAATTATATAGGCTGCTACACATCGAGACACTTATTCGAGAGAGTTGAGGAGCAGACATTCATAGTCATCTATTGGTAAGCATCGACAACAGCATCATGGGGATAATAACATCAATCTGACACAATTAAAGATTTTAAAGCCATGCTACCACAAATATGATATTCTGCTGCACGAAATGCCGCAAATAAAGTTCAAAAGGCCTTCACTCAATGGACAGAGCGACTCAGTGTGACCGACTTCTCGAGTAATTTTCCTTAGTCTAGAGGTCGCAGCTTCTATTTGCCATGTTTATTCAGTCTTAGATGGATATCATTCAGACGTTCAATGTGGGACCCAACCTGACACGCCGTCAGTCGGGATTTAAGTCAAGTAAGTCAGTCATTCAGTCTTAAGAAATCAACCGATTTTTTTATCGTAGTATTCGTTCATTTAGAATTGTATGCGCTGTATAGCCTAATATCGTTTTGTATTAGGGCGAGTTATATCAAATGTTTTTTTTCTAGATTCACGTGCAGTTTCTACTCTAGAAATGCGCCATTATGTTCTCCTACATTATGTTTTCATTATAAATAAACATCAACGCACAGAAATATACAAATTAGATAGAAATCTCATTACATCGTGATGGAAATCCTTTGATATGATTATCTTCAGAGAAACCACATAAATAGATCGACTACATTCGAGAAGGAACGAAAACCTTGTAGTCATACAATCTCAAGGAAGAGTAAGCATCATTGTATTTCTCCTAAAAGGAAACAAGAAAATCAGGATATTATTCAATGGTAGAAGTAAAGCAGCCTATTGTTTGAGTACTCCCTGTCATAACCAGCACTGTCAGCTAGTTGATTATCTTATCAGTACAGAAATCAATGAAATCTCGTCATCTGTCGCTTTGATGAGTATGCAGAAGAATGTATCATTCTTATCGCAAGAACAATGTTCACAAAGAGAATAAGACAACAGAAGAATCCAAACAGCTGTTACGTAATTATAAACTGGAAATGTAAAATTACCAACCTGCATTAAAGTGAAGAAAACTGATTGGATTTAATCATGCTTAATTAAAGATGATGTATAGAATTTAAAACAAGAATTCATGCAATTAAAGCTGATCATAATTAAACTCATCCATCCTTTCTCTCATGTGCATCTTTCTACATTCATGCCTTTTGAAATATATACATGTAAATAGAAATATGAAAATCTCAGTTATACACCAGCTATCAAATTATACACCTCAATTATCCGTAATTTATCGATATCGGTTTCAATCGACAAAATTAATATAGCTCAAAATTTTAGCTAATTTGTGAAACTTGAACTCAACCATGCAATGGAATGTTTCACAAAATTCGTTGATGATTGCAGTTACAAGCATTATCCATTTTTCATGTCATCCATGATAAACAGAAATGACTGAAATAGCTTATGAAACTTATAAATAACTGCACATAGTCTTTTAAATAAACTGCCCATTTTTCTAGTATATGTCGATGACCTGAAGCCTGGTTTCTTTTTTATTACTGCTAGTGGGCTGCCTCCCTTCACGTGATGCTCACCTCTCCTTTCCCGGGTGCAATATGTTTCGATGTGATAGGGATAGCCGACGAAGTGGAACCATTATCTACGTTTCCAATATCCCTTCCGTTCGTGCTTCTTTTTTTGAACCTTTGATTGATAAAAGATTTTCTGATGCAGTTTGGTGTGAGATCATTTTTCCCAATTATTTATCTGCTCTCATCGGTGCTGGTCATCATTCTCTCATTATATAAGAATTGTTGCAGTCGGTTTCAATTACCCCTGCATTGATTGGTGCCCTTCAAGTTGAGAATAAAGGCAAGACAAAATAACACTTCAGGGAACTTCAAGTTGTTCTAACTCGGCAGAAAAGTTTCTTACAGCAACTTTTGATGCAGGTCTTCATCAGCATGTTTTTGAGCCAACTCGCCAGCAATACTTGATTTGATTTTCTGTTCCTCACCAGTTCACCTCATCATTGAGCCTCTGGGTTCTTCTGCTCATAATGTGGTACGAGCACTTAGAGGATAATCTAATTTTTCTAAGGTTCAGAGTCCCTATTTCAATTTTCATAAAGCCGACTGGAATCTCTATCGTGCTGTATTTGATTAGGTCAACTGGAATGTTTTGTATCCATCTGATGATGCAGACGAAATTTGGTAACTTTTCGTGGCAACGTGAAGAATGCATGATCCCCTTAAAGTATGCTCGATCCGCCTGAAACTTCCTTGACTTTCACAAGATATTTGTAGACTGAAGTAATTGAGGAGAGAGGTGGAAAGGTCATTTTTAGAGGACCCTTCACATGAGAATCGCCGCCCTTGTAATCACTACTCCAATTTATTAAAGAGTGCCATCCGAAGAGCCATCAGACACTGAGGTGACATTAGCGTGTAACAATAATCCCAAGTTTTCCTTCAATTATGGGAAGTCAAAACAGCGCTCTTCCTGAAATATCGGTCCGATAAAAGATCCCATTTCCGATGTTGTTGTCTATGATCCTGAAAGAATGGCCAATATCATTAGGGAATTCTACCAACGCTTCTCCATTTGCGATGTTGCATTCATCTTTATATGCAGATTTTTTGCACTTATCTCTTATAACTTAACTTGCAATTAACCCCTATGACACAGGTACCCGATTGACTTATAATCTGATGTTTCATCTCGACCATATACTAAATCACATTCGGAAAAGTCTAGTCAGCGTTTTAAAATTTGATCATCGCTTAAAAACATTGAACATTGATGGACTGATTTGGTAAGCAGACTAGATTTTCTTCTTCTTGAGATCTATGGTCTGTGGTAGAGACGAAATGCTCCACGAATCACTTAAGTCTCTAAAATGAAATTTATTGGACGTCTCGCACAAGTTAGAGTTTACGTCAGGCCCACAATAAGGCAAGTTATCGACTTTAATTTATCGACTTAATCGACTAAAATTTTAATTTTTCATACCGAATTTTCCTACTTTACAGATTTTCCACTTCCAAGGTGGCAAGTCCATGCTTGCAAAGTGATTGGTCAAACATTACAGTAACCAAAGTATTTTGTAATCCTTTACTTGTATGATAGCATGACCTTCATGACGAATAAGAAGTCTACATCGGCTATCTAATAAATCATTTTGAAATTCACCCGAATGATTTAGATAAAATTCCATTATTGCTCTCTGAAACTTAAGATAAAAATGATAGAATCTGCTGATCAGCTTATGAAAATTTGGGCCTTCCACAGCTCAGGAGTTGATGTATGAACGATACATGGAAGTTACATTTACTGTCCAGCATGAGATTTGAAAGACGT
Source organism: Prostheceraeus crozeri (assembly GCA_907163375.1). Lineage (NCBI taxonomy): Eukaryota > Metazoa > Platyhelminthes > Polycladida > Euryleptidae > Prostheceraeus > Prostheceraeus crozeri. The sequence continues at coordinate 403,593 of CAJQUW010005058.1, read as the reverse complement.
TTTCTAAAAACCTAGTCCTCATCAAGCTAACTATTTTGGCAAAAGAAGGCCAATGAAAAGTCACATGTCAAATAAGCATCCACTATCTAGCTCACAATAGAGCGTCAATATGTCATTCGAAATGGATTATATTTACAAAGCGTAGTAGACTATAATATTCTCAGCTAGACAAATAATAGCACTTAAATTTGACTGCTTATTTCTATTTGAGTTCCAGGGTGTCACTGCAGTATCCTTCAACAGCTAATGCAAGTTATTTGATCATTATTTCCTTTTGGTAGGCATCTTTCGCATTGGCTAAATGTATACCGGAACTAAGTAAATCGCACACAGAAGTATGGTAAAGTAGCTCTTTGAAAGTGTTCAATGATTCGATTCGCGAATCACCATCCGTTTTGATCATAGTTTCGATTCGACTCTAAATTTGCCCATTTGCGGATGGATCGGATCTCATCCCTTACCTGATACACCGATTCCCTCTTACACTTGAAAAGATTTTTCCATCTTTCCAAACACATGAAAGAATTTTGCGTCTCCTGGTCCGGATGATCTACCATACATCTGTTTTAAGGAAATTGCTTCTATTCTGATTCCTCTTTGTCACACATGTTTTCTTTCTTTTTTGCTCGGGGTTCTCCGTTAAGAACTTAGAAGCATGGACTTGTTACTCCGATTCACAAGGAAGGAAGTCGCAAGCAGACGGCTGATTATCATCCGGTCAGTCTTGCTTACACAGCCTCCAAACTTATGATAGGCGAAATCAGAGTTTGTGGTAGTGTTGGAACACACATTCATTGATAAAAAACTCACAATTCGACATCCGCTCGGATTCTGCTTCCGGTCTCCAGCTTTTCAAGCTTCTACAAGTTATCACTTCTAGCATAGATCGTGGCAATTAGGCTGATGCTATTTACTCTGATTTTGAAAAGGCCTTCAACACTTTAACACGATTACACACCAAAATTTTTGACCAACTTGTGCGCTCTAGACATTCACGGTGATCTTCAGAGATTTTTTGAGGCATAGATTGGAGAATGTTGTTGCTGATGGTGTCTTTTTCTTCTTTTCATGCTATCCACTCTGGTGTACCTCAGTCAGCTCCATAATTTGTCTTGATGTGTTTGTAGCTTACGTAAAATGTATCGATGATTGTTGCAAAGTCCTCCATTCTCAAACACGCGGATGACATCAAGCGTGACAAACCTCAAGATACGGTTCGGCAGCTACAAGCTGACCTGGACGAGATTTCAGTGTGGGTCAGAAAATGTCAATTATGTTTGAATGCTTTCAAATCCCACGTTGTCTCCGTTAGCCATCGTAATCCCTCAGACGTCTACATACTCATTTAACAGACCCTCAAATTCCCCCTATCGCGGCATCGGGGCCGCCTCCAAATCCCAGAAATTCCAACCCTCCAACTTCACCAGCATGCTTTGAACTTGATTACCGTTTAAAAAAAGTTTCATTCCTTTTATAACTGTGATCCAACTGCATTTTTCACCCTGTCTCTTCAATGACTTGTGGTCAAGGGCTCAGGAATGTGAATATTTTTCCAGCGTCTGATTGACGACTGGAATTCGCTGCTCCCTTATGTTGTTAAATCTAATAATAATACGAGTACTAAGCGTATGTTCATAACAACGCAATACATGAAACATGACGACGAATGTGGTCAGCATGCAAATTGATTTGAATCATAACAATTGATAAAAGATTGGCGATAGCTTTGTAGTATAATACTTTCACACTTTGCTAATGATGAGCAGAAGAGAAATGGGACGCAACACATCCTTTTTTTGACAGGAATAGTTTTGGAGCTGGACAAACATGTGCAACTTTCAACACACTTGGAACACAACCACTTTCGAAAGACAGATTGAAGATACATGACAAAGGATAACAAATTTCAAAAGCTGAAGCTTTTAATAAAAAAGGATCAATACCGTCGCTTCCTGCATCCCTACCCGACTTCAAGAAATGCTTGCATAATTTTCTATACTGAACAACGGAATTTGATACTTTTCCAGTACTTGCATTTATGACCATTTACCCATACATATATACTCACTGACATAAATAATGAAACCAACTATCATTGACTTGAATGGAAGTTTGTTTCATTTTTTTCTATGGTTTGAGATGATATCTCGCTTTCTATGTATCACCATTGAACTCCATATGATAAGGGAAATGATATAGGACCATCAAATTTCAAAATTTGATATTGATCACAGTAACAGCTAGAAGTTGAACAGAATCGCCACCTACTGCTGACCAGATTTGACTTATGAAATGGCGCACGATAACTTTACCAGAGGAATGGCAATTGGGATGATGCGTTGTGGGCAAAGTTCTACAACTGTTGCGAAAGAATTGAAAATTTCAAAGGTCGTTGTATGGAGGTGGTGGTGTCGTTGGAAAGCAGAAGGAAATGTGGAAAAGAAGAACGGATCAGGAAGACCAAGGGTATCATCCAAGCGGACAGATGCACGCTTAGTTTTAGCTGCTAAAAGAAACAGATTTGTGTCCGTCCCGAAGCTAATTGTGTACTGGAAGGTTGCTGGGAACGTTGCCTGTAGCGTTCGAACTGCATATCGAAGATTGCGAGAAGCTGGTATACAGTCTCGACGACCCGCTGTGAGAATTCCGCTGAGCCTGGAACATCGAAGGAGACGAGTGACGTGGTGTCAAGGTCATCAGTCGTGGAGTGACAGTCAGTGGGAACGTGTGCTCTGGACTGATGAATCGAGGTTTACTCTCGATTTCAACGATGGTCGGATCCGTGTTCATCGCTTGCCAAGTGAACGATTTGCTCCATGTTGCGTCAAAGAACACGACCGGTGCGGCGGCGGTAGTGTCATGGTTTGGGCCGGTATCTGGCACAATGGAAAAACACCAGCAATCGTAGTGAAAGGAACATTGACAGGACAGCGATATGCCGACGAGATCGTGACACCGGTCGTGGTTCCAGCAGTGACATCGAATCAATTGATTTTTCAGGATGACAACGCAAGGCCCCATCGCGCTTCAGTGGTCTCTAACAGGATAGCAAGCAGTGGAATCCCAACCTTGGAATGGCCCTCACGTTCTCCCGACCTCTCCCCCATCGAGGACTGCTGGGATGAACTTGGTCGCAGAGTGAGGGAGAGGTACAACCACCCACCAGTGTCTTTGAAGATGTTGGCCGACAGACTGATCGAGCAGTGGAACCTCTTAGACCTGGCATTCATCCAGCGACTGTGCTCATCCATGCCTTCACGCATCGATGCCTGTTTGGATGCTCGCGGTGGTCACACCCGTTTCTAACTTAAGTTGATAAAATCATGAGTATCAAATTAAATGTTTTTGAGTAAAGCATTCGAGTTCTCCTTTTACAAACAACAAACAAACGTACAGTACAACCAAGTTTAAGTCATAAGTATTCATATCAGGACTTGTTTCATTTTTTTTGTCACTGAGTATATATGACATTCCTTTGTGCATCTACATTACTTGCTGTAAATTTGAAAATTTTCCTTGGTGCTTCATGCAATTATAGGAGTAATTAAACAGGTTTAAAAATTCAAGCTTAGTGAACTGGCCTTGAGACAAATACTAGCATCCTAAAATTAATTGTATGCAGCCTGCATGGCAACAGAGCTATAATACCAGACATACAATAATTCGCTACATATTATATGCTTAAAGGTGTATTGATTGTCATCATAGATTAGCAACATTAAACGATAATGGATTCGTTGTCAGTCATTCTAATAGAGCTCATGCGTGACTAAGCTATCAGAAACCGTAAGCAACATTAACAATCGCTATTGACAAGTTATGAATTTTAATGACAGCTAGGATAGTGCAACTCCGAAACTATGTGGCAAAAAGATAAAGCAGAAAATTAAGTGTATTTTATAAAATGACTGTTATATTCATACGGTCAGTTACACTATGAATGCACCTAGACATATAAAAAGGACTGTAGTTTCAGTCACCTCTACCTCCAGATTTGTGCAATCCAATATTTGTGTGTTACAAGTAGACAATGTGAGTGCAAAAAAATTAAATGGCAATTTTGAAGCTAAAACTATAACTTCCTCGCTTGAAAATCAAAAAACAAAAAATCTATATCAGAGGAGGTGGGTGAAAACAACTTTTACACGTACTCAGTTACAGGGGCGGATCCAAAATTTTCGAAAGGGAGGGGTCCAAACATCGGGGGGGGGCGCACACATATATCCATAGAGGCGCATCGGCCAGTACCGCAAGGCAAGACTTTGCTATAATGAACACATCACTTAAACAAGGTGACATATTTAAAAAGGTTTGTGGTAAATCACTTTTGCAGGGCCAAGCTTAAAACAAATATCGCTTAAAATTAATGACAATTTCGTGTGTAATTGAAGTAAAGGGGAGTTGCCGTGTGTATTGATAGTTTCATTCGTGTGACCGTGTGCAGCGGGGCCAAACCGTGTGACACACGAGTAAACTGTGTGAGTTGGCAACCCTGCGAAACAGTAACTAGGGCGCCCTAGAGAGGGTGGATGAAACAGTAACTAGGGCGCCCTAGAGAAGGTGGATGAAACAGTAACTAGGGCGCCCTTGAGGGATGAAACAGCAGCTGGATGAAACAGTAGCTGGGGCGCCCTAGAGAGAGTAGATGAAACAGTAGCTGGAGCGCCCTCCGGAGAGTAGATGAAACAGTAACTAGGGCGCCCTAGAGAGAGAGTGACTGAGACAGAAACTGGGGCGCCCTAGAGAGGGTGGATTAAACAGTAACTGGGGCGCTAGAAACGCCAGAATGTCCACGTGGGGAATTTCAAGGCACTTATAATCTTTCTTAGCCACAAACACATAATATAAAAAAACAAGGCGCCTATCCTATGAAAAGGGCGCCAGTACATACCAAACGGGGGGGTCCGGACCCCCAGGACCCCCCTCTGGATCTGCTACTGAGTTACTATGTCTGGGGTGAGTGTAACTTTGCCGATGATACGATGATATATATATATATAATCAAATGATAAAGCCCAAATGGGAAATGATAAAACGAAATTATATCCCACAAGAAAGTCAAAAGCTAAAGTTTGCTATTGCCAATCGATTTCGGCCGCTACGGCGGCTTTTCAAGTCAAACTGATATATTGAACAAAATTTACATAAAAATGTAGATATCAAAATAATTTAAGTAAAAGACATTAAGAAGCATTTAGGGACGGATGGAAAGCACGAATAAATATAGCTTCTTTAAATTCTATGTCCGAGCGATTTGCACTTGGAGGCAACTGATAAAATGGCATGGCTTTGAAGCTGCCCCCACAACTAGCCGCCATATATCTAGTTGTGGGGGGCAGCTTCAAAGCCATGCCATTTTATCAGTTGCCTCTAAGTGCAAATCGCTTGGACATAGAATTTAAAGAAGCTATGTTTATTCGTGCTTTCCATCCGTCCCTAAATGCTTCTTAATGTCTTTATTTTGATATCCACATTTTCATGTAAATTTTGTTCAATATATCAGTTTGCCTTGAAAAGCTGCCGTAGCGGCCGAAATCGATTGGCAATAGCAAACTTTTGCTTTTGATTTTCTTGTGAGATATAATTTCGTTTTATATATATATATATATATATATATATATTGGTTCTTTTGACTTTTCCTTGAGTGCTTTTTTGGTTTTTATATTATTTACCATTTTGATTTATTCTATTATTTGATCTTATATATCATCTTTATTGATCCACAATATGCGGTGAATGCATTGCAAATTTGGAAAAAGACAATTCAGAATATAAAAAAGCAGTGGCATTCATCTTCCATAGCACATAAAAGATTTACTAAAACGCTCTGTGGAGGCACGAGGAGATTTTATACATCTATTATCTCTCGGTGATGGGTGTCTCGTCTCAAACATCACACGCAAAGGATGATCATCATCTTTCATTATTTCCCTGAACAATTTCTGGCACAGCTTGTCAATAAATGATTCAAAAGGACAAAATTCAACTCTTGTGAGCTTGCATAACACACAATTCGGAAGATTGCAGAACAATGTCTTATAAAATGCAAAAAATGTAAATCAAAACTGATCTTATAAAAGATTTATATCAATGAAAAATCTGCAGTTGAGGTCATTCAGCACGCTTTAAATTTCTAAGAATGAAAAATCTTCTGAAACATTTGGCAATAGTCTTATCAATATGGTAGTTCCAAGCAAGATCAGCTGAAAAGTGAACAGCTGAACACCAAGTAATTTCAGAGAATCCACTTTAGATAAAATATCGAAGTTGTTACAAAAAAAGGAGCTCAAATACAGTGATCTCTCGGCGACACAATTCATGACACAACTTTTCTCATAATTTAACGCAAGACCAACATCAGAGGACCAGTCCTCTGGATATGTCCACTCACGTTGCAAGTTATCATCACTTTCGTACAAACTGTAGGAAGTGTAATTAAACTAAGTTCAGTCTAGTCACGCATATTACTTTATTTATTCACAGTAATCGGTGAGTTCGTTGCAGAGAAAAAGATCGTTCAGAAAAACATAAAATGAGCAGAAATCAGAGACCAAAACTTAATGAAACAATCACACCAGTTCTGTTGAAGGGCAAATGAGCATGACCTAGGGTCAAGCGAGTGTTGTCATTATGGTCAATTCTCTCGGTTAAAGGACCAAAGTTCTCATTAAACTACTCAAGTCCTTCTTGATATTTTGAAGCAATCTGCTGGTCATTTTTTCATATGAAAAGTAGACTTAAAAATCATGCGCAGGTTATAATTGCTAGCAATTTATTTTCGTGGCCTTGAACGATACGCGATCCTATAAGGTATATTTAGTCAAATTAAGGTCATGTCGATAAGTCTCATGCAAAAAAAGCGTCAATGACCTCGAAAAATGGATTCCTCCTCCAACTAAATTGTGATGCAGATTCAGAAAAAATCAAATGATGCTTTGTAACTGCTTTTCAGACAATATTATAAAATCTATCAGCCATTTGAGTGTTCAAGCAAATCTCAATAGTATCGGTTCTATTTGACACATCAATATATCGAGTCTTGAAATAAATGGGAAATAAAAATAGAATACTATCAATACCCTGGCACTCAATTCTAGCCGAACTAGCACACTAACAATAAGTAACAATGATGTACATGCATGAAAGTAGTATATGCATCGTATATGCATGCTAACAAATAAACCAAATGTTTTTGTAACCATAAATCAAAAATGATAGATTTTATCAACTAAGACTCAGTCGAATGAATCAATAAGTAAACTGCTGTGCTAACATTTCATTGTTATTTGATCCTTTGACAAAGAAATACGAAATATCAGACATCAAAACTCGTCTTATTCTTGAGAAGCCAGAGGCAATTATTGAACTATACAATTTTCCAAGAATGGCCAAACTTGAACAAATGCTGTGCTAATGCTACACTGTTGTCCTTATTTTTCTGAATAATTTCATAGTACCTCCAAGTCATTGCATTCATAACAGTACATCCTTAAAATGTAGGGAAGTGAACTGTACTGAAACCTAATGTTTTGGATTTATGCTTGCCTCATATATACCGTACGCCTATTCGAATTTAAGACAACAGTAATGCCTGGCAGTGTGACTTAAAATTATAGACACCAGCAACACGCAGATTTAGAGAGGTGCCCTAAATCTGTACAGCAACAGCGAAGGATTTGTGTCAGATAAAGAAAGTGTGCATATTTAGAGCAAAAAAAATTGAGCATTTCCGGATCAAAAAGCTGCGCATCTATTTGCGTTTGCGGGCGCGTAATGCGGGCGTAGAAGTTAATAACTATTGTTCTCATACAGATCGGTCGTGAATACACGCAAATGGAAATGTGCAGAGGTGGACATGTGCGCTCCGACTTTGCGTCCGGAGCGCATAGCCACTTTCCCACGCAAAAATTTAAAAACTGGAGCGCGAGGCACAAGAAAAAAAATTGCGCTCCGACCTTGAAATTAACAACCCACGAAAACACTACATTCGGTCATGGAAAGATAATTTCTTTCGCCATCGGATTGATTCTTAAGCAAATTTCTTCAGCATGAATTTTACAATCACAACAGGACATAGAAAATTCAATTGAGTCAATTTAGCTACGTGACAATAGTCTAAACTCGTAATCATTGTCCAGACTCGTCACTGCAGTTCCACAGTTAAAAGTTTCCTCACTCATGTCCGTGAAAATGTTCAAAAAAATGAAATCTCTGCGGAAAAGTGGACGTGGTCCTTCGAAAATTTGAAATCTTATAATTCGCACCTCTAATAATATATGTTCGTTAATGACCTTTTTATGCTCTGTTGGATAGATGCTGCTTCGCGCGTTTGTTGAAGACGTAGTCAAACGCCCTCTAATATCATTTTTTGTTGACCCTTTCTTTGCTTTGTTGAACCGAGATGAAATCATTGTGTATTCATGAGAATTAAACTCACAGCAAAAATTAGTTTTTTTCCCAAAACACTGAAGTCACTAAGACGAAAAGATCGAAAACTGCATCAGATATTGAACATCATAATTGCCTCCGCATTATAAGAACGGTAGAGTATTTGAAACAGGGTTCTACTTTTCCGCCATTCCTTCAGTTTTGGCGGAAATCATTTGTTCATAGGTTATTGTACTACTGGTGGCCTGCTAATGAAAGGACTGTTTGACACGCGTTTTGACGAAAATCTGTGCTGTTAGATAAGATAAATAAATTATTTATTATATCATATGTAATATGTTATTTGTACTTGATGAAATGGCCGTCATGCACACTTATCTTTAGTGATCAAAAGTCTAAGGTACTTGAATGTCACTTATATCAGAACAAAATCGTTCTCGAAGGAAGTACTATTTGCCCCGAAACAATAGCCTATGAGCCTTGTCGCTTATGATGCAGTTTGCCAAAGAGCACTCAATTTTATGTAAAGGTTTCCTTTCCCCATAGGCTAATTTTGGTACGTTACATACAGTACACTGAGTCGTCATTCAAAGTCACAATTTGAAAAATTCCAAGCTGAACGCAACTAGACCTTCACATCAGACAGCTCGTAGGAATAATGAGTAATAATGAGAAATTATGAGTAGGTATGCGCTTGATATGTCTAAAATCAAGATCCGCTACATGAGAATCAAACTCAATCAATGACATTAGCGCTTTTCGATGACCGGATTGTGTCGTTTATCTATGTTAATGGAGTTATCATACACATCTATCCTTTACATCATTTCCGATATACGTGCAGAATACCGACTTTGCGTGCACAATATATATCTTCCAATAAATTCGTTAAATGACATCAGCAAAATTGCACCGCCAGATAAAGAGAACCTTATTTCAGAGCATCAAACGAATATTCGTGATTACTTCGAGAACAATGGGCAAATTGAAGAGCTGTACGTGTGCATATTATGAAGCTTTGCTTACAAAACATTATCTAAAAAACTGTATGTATATCGAATTCTTTAACAAAATGATACCCCTTTACTTAGTTTATAAGTAAAGAAAGCCATCAACTTCATTTTGACAAAATCAAAAACTAATTTCCTGCACAGTGCATTAAGTACCACATCAACAACAAGCACACATTAGGAATAACTTAGTCTCTTGTTATTTTGCGCGAGAATCCCGTAAAAAGTATTTGTTATTATTTCAAACCCATTAATTCACAGCGTTTCTTTCTCCTATTGATCAATAAGGGCATTAGAATACGGTCAAAATGGTGTTTTCAGAATAGTTTGTGTTTTATCTTTAGGTTTTCTAACGTTCTGCAGTGGTTTCTGCACTTACACGCTATCTTCTACATAACTACGTTCTTCAACAACGTCAAGCAAATTCCATCAAAGTTCTAAATTATGATAGCTAAAAATGACCAAAAATGGACTAGGCATACCACACCGCTAAATGCACTCTTTTGAATTGGTTACAGAATCAGAAATTTTGGTATTTTGTACAGCCAATTCACTTTACTTTTCAAAGCAAATTGAACTAGTGAAAAAGAAGTAGGCTACATTCCACAAGGTGCTCTATAAAAGTACTTTCATGCAAACGATAACCATGAGTTTTTCTAGGAGACACCACTACATTTCATGTCTAGTGGTACTGTAGATCAAGAATGACATGGTGTCTTGATGCTAAATGTCAGTCAAACAACATATATCAACATTGCATTTTAAAAACATAAATCTCCAATTGACATTTAACTGAAATCAACGATACGATCTCTTATTGACCAATGATAAAAAAAGAACAAATTCCGATCCAGTGATATGTTTCTTGTGAAGCATTGTTTCATTCATTAATTTATTGCCAGAGTACATGTATTTTAATAATTTTTGGAAAATTTATATTGAAGACTTATGTATATAGAACACCGTATGCTAGATTCATGATATTTGTAGCATGCCTAAATGTATCTTACGACCATCTAGTATCCATCATGCATACTTGTCGTTATGAAAATAAATTTTGAAACTACAAGTTGATGTCACCCTTTTACAGAACTAAAATTCTACCAAAAAAACTAAATAGCTGGTCAGATTACAGTGATAAATACGTTGCTCAATACATCTTACCTTTGAAAATGCACGCTGATAATGGATTTGCTATTAAAAAATCAAAAAAAAACATTTTTATCATCTAATTGGTAACGCTGTTCAAGAAATTCATCCTTCAACTCAGGATTTTAAATTTCCCTGATTCTTTCTTTTCTAGGCTATACACCATTAGCGTGCTTGGAGCAATGATCTTATCTTTCCTCAGTAGGGTTCCTTAAGGTTAATATGACATTATCGTGTGGTTACCCAGGAGCGGATCGAGTGGTCAGGATTTCAATCGAGCGGACACAGAAACGTTTCACCAGAGTGTTTCATTAGATGCGTCAGCTGAGTACAAGAACGCATGCAAGCATCATCACTATATTCGTTATCAACTTATGTCTTCGTTATCGTTTTATTTGCCTCTTCAATGTTCTCAATGGTAAGACTTCGATTAAATCAGGAAACTTTTCACGATGTGTTCGCAAGGTTGGTTGGCAGGTTCAAGTCAAGGTTGGCTCAACATTTCAGGCAAATGGACATATGGTAAACGTGAACACCTTCATGCAAACAGCAAACTGTTCTTTGAAATTTGATTCTATAGCACTTGTCAGACTTCAGATGTTGTAGCTATATTTTTCATGATTCATTTATTAGTTCTTGAGAATTATAACATTATTATTATGATTATTATTGATGTAAATCATAATCAGCAATTCTGAATTCAAAATTTTGTGACTTTCTAAAGGTATAATTAACGAATTTGACATAAGTCCTAAAATTGCAAGAATCATGCATTGACAAAATTATTGAAAGTAATTTCGAAAATTGTAACAATTTCAAATATATGCAAAAGTTCATCGTATGTCACTTGCCTATAAAAAAAAAAAAATAATTTGCTTTTCTTGGCCTCCCGTCTTTACTGTCAGTGCTGCAGTCTTAGTCACTCATCAAAATCACAAATTATTTCGAAATGTCAGGATCACGCCTCATTTGAAGCCATGACCCCAAAATCAAAATCGGAACTACTTTGGCTTACTATACATGGAGTTGGCATACATGAGTGAAATCATTGTCGTCGGCTACCACATCTTGCGCTTTCATTGGCAACTTGCTTCTGTTTCGATCAGGATTAAGAAAATACTCTTGATATTGAGCATGAAGGCAAACACTTTCAATTAGCATATTGCTCCAATTGTGTTAAACGTGAGAACAACTATGACAACTGCGTCGAACTTCTATGTAAACAATTTTCTGTGATCATTCTGGATCATTCCCTTTCTAGGATAGAGTCCTCTTCGAGTCACATCATAGCATAATCCATAGAGTTTAGCAGAATCACAAAGAGAGGAAGATTATTGGCATAAAAATAATCGCACAATCATGCTTTGAAGATTTTTTTTGTTTCCTGATGTGGAACAGCACTCTTCACGCATAGACTATAAATGCCACTGATTCACTTCTAAAGATCGCAGTGCTCTTTCAACCACAGACTCGTGCACAAAATGATGGATTGCTCAAAGAAATCAAATAATAACTCAATAATAACTCAAAGGAAATGGTTTTGTTATACTCTCCTACTGTGATTCATCTTGGATTGGTGGATGTTTAAAATATCGCTTCTGAGATGTCATATATAGCTCCCACCGTATAGCACGACGTTCCGATAGATTTTCATTTGAGATTTCATTCAGATTTTCTGCATCTTGCGTACCAAGTTGGTGATAGTGCATGCCATTATCATAACTTTACTTAGAAAGATGATTTGTCCTATTTATTTATACTGTGTGTTTGCACAAAAAACTTAATTCACTCGTATACATCGAGTATTGCCTAATTCACATTTTCAAAAGTTCTGAATACCTTGTATTGTCGTGTGCCCCCTCTACTCTCCGAAAAATCTCAAAACTGGTGTCTTTCAATATCAGAGCGGACGCCGCAAAGTATTGCAAAATTTGTGTTTTGAAAAAACTGGCAACAAGTTTTTCATGAATCTTCATGCCTACTTTTGAAGTTCGTTGGTAGAGCCAACCGTGAAGATTTTTGTACGGTGAAAATCTGCGAAAATGTAAAGAAACAATATTCCGCTGCGAAAAAATGGACGTGGTCCTGCGAAAATTTTAAACTTTATAATTCGTGTTTAAAAATGAACCTGTACTGTCTAATCGAATAAATACCGTGCTGGTTGATTGGACAAAAGTAGTAAACTAGTGACAACTAATCATCAGTTATACTATTAGTTTTTATATTATCGGTTCGGGAAGCTTCATATTCATCGTTGCTTCTTGCAGCAGAGCCGAGTGAGCGAAGAATTATCGTAGTTCTTACTTTCTTTGCTTTGTTGTAGTCTTAGCAGGTTTTTTCTGGTAGTTGTGTACTGTTCAAATCAACCTTGCTCATTTGTCAAATGACCACGTGCGAAGCTTTCAAATGTATGATTTGCAGGTTGCCGTCAGTTTCCTTAAAGAGTCATAAACGGATTTCCTGATTAAAGCCTCCATCAGTGCTCCGATTCATTCCCGAATTCCCGAAATTCCTGAAAATTTCCATTATGCATTATCTCTAACAAATATGATTTTTGGCATTGAGTCCTGTTGAAGTTAAGCATCTTCAATAAATATCAACGTTCCCGAGTAATCATACGAGCGTATGATAGAAATGTATCTAAAATATCAATTTCAAACCTCTCGACTCCTTTATCAATCCTCATTCCTTTATTCCATGAATTTTTCGGTAAAATATAGTTAATTCTATTAAACAACGACGTACATGTGCATGTACTTCCCAATCCCTTGGTCTCGTGAATCGAAGAAGGCTACCGTAGCATTTTGTAAATATCGAATTAGTAGCAAGTATGCGCTTTAAAGTTTATGAAAGTTATGCTATCAGTGCTGACGCAGAATTCGCCATTTTACACTCCTTTTATCGTCCTAAATACATATAGTATGATTCCAACATCATTAATTATACTTGGGAGAAAGTTCAAGGTTGTGATGGCATGTGCGGGCAGACGCATTTTGTATTCCAAAATATCTTTAGTAATCAGAAGACCAATCTGCCAAATTAGCATGTATTTAGCGACATGTTTCAAGGTCCTGCCTCGTCATCAAGCAATCGGGACGAGCAACCGGCCCACATTCATTTTAATTTCCCTTGTAACTTGTTATTTAGTTCTACATGTATTAGTTGCAATTCTCTTACACCATACACGTACGTATGCTTGTGACGTCTGCTGTTCGATGACCACACCATGCGCGAGTGTTTGTCAAATCTTTGCTGTGCACTTTATTATTGCTTGATGACGAGGCAGGACCTTGAAACATGTCGCTAAATACATGCTAACTTGGCAGATTGGTCTTCTGATTACTAAAGATATTTTGGAATTATACTTGGATTTACCCGACCTTGTTAATAGTTTAATAATTTAATAGTTTTATCTCGGCATATCATACTGTATGAAATGTACTAATATGTATAAAGTTGTATAAAAAAATGTATAAAGTTTTGTTTTCTGTTTCATGTCCGACTATCTATCTACGACGAGATCCTTCAAACAGCCATTTCTTGCGATATCCTCGTGATATAAAGAAAGAGTTTTACGTGACCATGACGTGACCTGTATGTGGTTGCGTGTTGATGGATTTGGTGAATGATCTGTGCGTACATATTAATTGTGTGAATAATTATTTAACGAACTTATTAGGTGTCAGTTGTCATCCTACTGACAAATTCGGTCCAAATCTCCGATTTTCTACGTCTTCCGTCTATATCTCCGAATCTCCGATCTCTGTATTATTCACGCGGATCTTAAACCGTTAATGAATGACTGAAAAAGACACCACGACCTTTTTCTTCCCGATTGAATGAGGACTTCTTAATGTCTCATACTAATATCGGCCAGACAGTTCAGTGTCCTGTCTGACGTTGTGACAAAGAAGCGATCTTACCTCTCGCCGGACACTATACAGGCACTGGTCGTCAGTAAGTCGATACTTTCGGCTAATGGTTGGACAAATTCCACTGTTCCAATCAATGAAGGCCTTCTGAGTGTCTGCTCTGCTGCACATCAGCACTACAGGAAGATAAAAAGGGATGAAGCCAAAGCGAACGAGGATATCAAAAGGAAAAACATGGGTGCACAAATTATTGGAGATTTTCCAATTTTCGGAAGTCAAATGATTCACTCATGAATATTGAAAGTTCTGCCCTTGAAACGGATCGGCAATTGCAAGAACTTATTGCCGAAAAAGAGAAACTTGCAGAGTTTATTGCGACGGCAACAACAAAAGTGAAAGATTCGGAAGAAAAATTGAAATTTCTATTAGAGAAGAAAAAGACCCTATTGAAACAAAAAGAAAGAAAGATGGTGTCTTTGATGGACCAATTTGTTGTCAAAGAGTCATCTTCCAAATAACTTCAGACCTTCGTGAAAATGAATGAATGTGGATAAACTGAGTATTTTTTGTAATAAAATATATGTTCATGTACTAGTTGAGCAATGGCGGTAGTACAGTGCTTAGATGAAAATAGATAATACATATGCAACATAGATATGACGTTTCTTCATTGTATGCCGATTAATTAATGTTTTCTATGTGTTGCTGTACGCTTTAAGTTGTTTGAAGTATTCAGATTTGCTTATAGTATCTCAAGGCTTCCATTCATTTTAAAACCCAAGCACATGAAGATAAGCTTTATGAAGACCATTATGCACAATATTTGAAGAAATGTAAGGGATATAACTAGTCTGTAGGGGTCTTAACTTGTCTGTTCCCGGGGATCAAAATACTTACAGATGCATTAAATTAATGTACTGATATATCAATTAATGAATACTATCCCATTAACGGTTTCTAAGCCGTTTTAATGTGATAGTACATAATTCCCGAAAATTTCAGCCATTCGGGAATTCCTGAAAATTCGAAGGGTATGTCGCTCGGAGCACTGCTCCATTCATCCGCACCTGCGAACGAAATTCTTGAAAGCTTGATGTCAATTTTTTAATCCTTGCAGACGAAATACATGTTATAAGAAATAATTTGGGTTTATTGTCTGATAGGCCTATATAAATTGAATTTCATGAAGTTTATTTGTACAGTCGCTTGCTGCCAGAGATTCCGTGCGCAACAGGTAATTTGAAGGGCTCGACATCACTTTCCATGAGATTTATTCACATATTGTTGATGTTTAGCTAATAGCTAACCATGTAACAGTTGATGGTGCACTGTAGCTGTTCAAGACTCAGGATCAGATCAAGCGGTGATTGATCTCAGGGGTGGGCCGATGTGACAATATGTGACAAATTTTCATCTCAAAATAAAATGTGACGAAATGTGTGTTTTTCGATGTCTGTGTGACAAAATGTGACAAATTCACGGAAAAATATTCTGACAAATTATGAACAAAATCACAGAGGAGCATTAACTTCGTTTGAATGAAATAACGATCACCTTTTCCAGAAGGTCTTTATTCTAATATTCCTACATTCTTTGGTGATAATTTGTATTAGGGATGTGCAAGATTGATAATACCACTTTCTTGCTCCAAATAGCAACTTGTACTTACCAGGCAAGTCGTGCTGTTCTTTGGCCTACTTTTTAAAGTTGACTTCGAGATGCTATGTGATAACCCAATTGTAACATTCATGGTATGTGACCATATGTTTCTTGATTGTCATGTCCAGATCGTAGGAGTCACTTTGAATGTATACTTCCTATAATACACGCGCATGTATTTATATTTACCACTGGTAAAAAATATATAGAAAAAAAGTAACATTAATCGCTATAAAACTGAGTGGCATTTATTCACTGAAAACGAAGTTTTCCTCTTTTGTGTAAAATGACATGGTCAGTGAATTCACATTGTTTATTATGCAATCATATTTGCCATAAGTAATGAATCACAAATAAATTCGAGACTATTTAAAAAGAATCAATTGTAAAGACTACAAGGTTTGAGTGTTATCTTTTCACTTCAAACAAAGTCAAATGTGTCCCGGTTTTGCCCATGCTATGTTTCATTATTACACCAAATCTCGCGGAAAATGTTGTACACCTTCAATAGCAATTCTCCATGTGAATGAAATGATGGTTTAACGTCGCTACTCCCCCATATTGAAGGCTAGGACGGTGCTGACGTAAGTCAGACTTTAATCTGGAGACCTGTGATTTTTTAGTCCGGATGCCCTTCCTCACTACTGCCAATGACACTTTCGGGGCTCAACCTCTGGACCGAAAGATCGCTAGGCCAAGCACTTAGCTACTGTGCCACGGAGACCACCCATATGTATCTATACAAATAATGATAATTAGTAATAATTAAGAAATTAACGATTTTACGATTTTGTCCCGTTACAACCCCATTTGATATATATTATGAATATTACGTCAAATGCTCTACTGAAAAAAACATCCTTTAATGCAAAATTGAGAACTGCACTGGCATATGTCAAATTTTGGCCATTGGTTTTCATCAACATGTGAGAAAATGTGACTTTTATGTCAATGAGCATGTGACAAAATGTGACAGTTGCGCCCATCGGTATGTGACAAATCTTGAATATCAAGATGTGACAAAATGTGTCAGAGATACAAACATGGCGGCTCACCCCTGTGATCTGTTAAATGAAAGCATCTTCACTTTTTGCAATCGGCTCTTGCCTGCCATTAGGCAAATTTGCATCGCATTTTGTGCCAGATATGTAGAAAGGTCAGCTTCATATTGAAAGTAGAACTTTCGTTGAAGTTATGCAAAGTAAATCATCATGATGCAAGACAACGAATCTATTGAATCTGTTGGCGGCTTTTCTTTCGTTTGTGTCATTTTTTCAGAGGATTTGAGATGGAATGAACTTTTCCGCTGTGCCCAAAAAAAGAACCTTCATCATTCTTAATCTGAAGAGGTCTGGCTGTTCATCTGATACTCTGCTTCGCACACATGTAGGGTGGGGTGGAATGGGTGATTTTCAAAGAATTCATCTGATTTTCTTTATGTTCTCCATGTGTCACCTGAAATTTTGAGAGCTGATCATCGCATTCTATGTATCGGCTATACATAAATACCTTTATTGCTAAAAAATATTTTTGATCATTGTGAAAATTACGTTTTTAGAAACATGTGCACATCCATTTCACAACAAATATTGAAAGCGATAGCACTGCATGAAAATATTACTAGAAAGTGTTGTCAGAAACCTATTAAACATGACTATCATGGTTTGCCATAAAGGTCAGAGTTAAAAATCGGCACTTTCTGTGATATCACATGTATTCCCATTTCACTACCATTTCAAATTTTCAAAATTGACAAATAATGATTACGAATATAGATAAGCCTATTATTACATCATAAATAGGAATGTTTCAACTTTCACAGGGATGTTTAAGTTAAGTCATGGTGCTCTTTCCCCTGCTGCAATGCGAATGTTCGTAATCGTTCATTTTTCAGTAACAAAAAAAGAAATCGAAACTTGGTTTCCATGGAAACGTTGAACATTGTATACGGAACCAATTTCATCGGAACTTCATGCTATTATCACAATATCATCATAATCCAAGCAATATGCAGAAATATCAGTCCACTTGATTTCTAGATAACTTTAGGTGACTTATGCCCATTTTACCCTGTATACCCATTCAGCCCCACCCTACCCTATACGTCCAGTTTTAACTTATGCGTTGGCTGCTTTTGTAATGCGCCCAAATATTTATTTAAGAAGTGTTCCTCTATCGAACGGCGCATTTTTTGCATCACTGGTTGTGGCGATGCCTAGACCTACTCCATTTTTTCATTTGTTAACAAACGTTGCAAAACTGTTTACATCTATTGAAAAGTGTGAGTGCCACCCACAGCGTAGCATGTTCAGTGTAAGACAATTGATGAAAAGTCCTAGCCGAGTTTCGAGACTGCACCCATCGTTTGCACGAGCCAGAAGATTCAAGAACTCTTTCATCAGATATTGTCATAGTCTTTTTCTTCTATTCATCACCCACTGAACTTCTTCGATTCCCGTCTTTGTGCAATTTTGATTGTGATTTAAAGCGTTTACCGATTCTTGTGATGTGAATTTTCATGTTTTTCATTTTTCCATCCTGGGAGCACAGTCGCAAATGAACAAATGTCGCTTTTAGACCGTGCTTTTGGCACGTCCTTTTGTTAGTTAAGCCTTTGTCAATGTATCCTGCTACTGGTTTTCTCAAATTTTCAGACATTTCCTTGTAACTGAATTTGAAAAACTAGAAGGGGAGGGAACACTGCAACATGGTTGCGAATATCGAAACGTCACCGTTTACTTCATGAACTGGCCGATCTCTGACGCACAAAGAACAGAGAGACAGATAATTGAGCGACTCACGCTGCTGCTTAGGCGGCTCGAATCCAAGGTGGATCGCCTAGACAACGGAGATATCACCGGTGCAGTAATCATCAATAATCGTTACCAAAAATTGTTGGAAAGAGTGGAAGAAACAATAAACAGGCCACCTCAGCCCGTTCGTATCACGAACAAAGAGCTCTGGTGTCGGCTCTGACAACACCCTCGTAGGACGAAGCTCTACGACTGGTAGCGGAACGCTTCAAGTGGTGGCGGGGGAAGCCTTCGGTTGGACGTTTGTCGGCTACTTTTAGAAGATCTAGACCGCGAATGCCTTGAGCTTGTCCTGTTCACTACCGGAGCTTGGATTCTACACAGCTAACAATACACAGGAGCTCTGACGGGGAGCTTGTGCGTATGGAGACGATAGAGGAACTCGTTCAAGAATAGGTGGATCCTGAGAAAGAGGCCTTATCCACGCTGATCTCCTGTTTGAGATTGAGAGACAAGTCAGCTGCCCAATCCTGGAGTCGGACACCTTCAGCGGCTTTCAGCAAAACATTATCTCCGAGACAAGTTCTGAAGCAGACACCGAACCAAAACAACAGGATCAACCGAACCGAGGATAGGATGCATTGCCGCAACCTGATGAAATGCAACTGGGCCTCACATTCTCAGGGAGTGGCAGACTGCATCCTGATCCTCTAACAAACTGCATCCCGATCCCCTAACAGACTGTGAACTTGATTCTAACAATGACTCGCATCTCGCACCCCTTATTCTTTCGCGAATTCCTTCTCCGCCTTGTTCAGGGCGCCATGATTCTGTTAATTTCAGCAGTAATTCAAGCAACACTGATTTTCAGAAGCAGCCCGTCCAATGTAAGTCATTCTCCTATCGTGCGCTAGTGCATAACCTTTCGGGCATTCCTGGCGTCAATTATCTTCCTGTTTCAAAGTACAACAGAAAATAAGTGTAAACCCTACCCCCCCCCCAAGAGTCTTCGGGAGTCTCCTCAGAGCTAGGGTCTAGAAGTCGGGTAGGGGTGCTCATGCTTTGATCTACATGTATATGGGAATAATTAGCAAATTTTGCATCCTGTTATCCGGGATAGCGACAAAAGCTTTTCCGAAAATTTTTATACTTGATTATCCAAAATGTACTGTGCTGGGGTACACGCATGCATACAGTGACTTAAATGCATTCTACAAGATTTGTGGATCTGTTTTGGAGGCATTTCATATCGTAGATATTTTTTGTGGCTGAGATATTTTCCCATCTCCGAGAGTGGCAACACTGCTATTTTTGAATGCAAATAGACAAGATGTAACATTAAAATGCAATACTGTACTTCCTCCCCCTTGTGGTGGAATGTGGTATCTAATATAGAGTACAATAATCTAAACCACTAGTTGCAAAAGCCTGAACTGTAACTGCTACTCGATGGGGCAGAATATTGACGATATGGAAGATCTTAGATTCGCCTGCATCTATGACAAGTTTTAAGTATTTTTGATTGCAGCTTGTCTTGCCCGTAAGAACCAAAATCTTTCTCTTATCTATGAAAGGCTTGGATGAACTTTCCGCATTCAGTGCATCCGAATATGAGCTATATTATGGCTATAAATCAGGGATTGTAAAAGCCGTCATGACAAAAACTGCAATAATGGGAAAACTGGTCAAAGTTAGTTTTGATTTTTTTTTGACCGCTAGAAAAGAATTTAGCAGTTGTACAAGTATAACTGCTGCTAATACTACTAGTACATCTACATGTACTACTAACCAAGCGACCTTGACTATCAGTGCGTGTGTTAATGCCGACCTATGATGTCACTTCTGAGGGCTGCAACTCTAGCTTGTGCTCAACTTCCAGATGTATCGGTTTAGGATTTGCACTGATGCTATCTCAGCACAATTTGCCGATAGTTTGGTTCGTACGCCTTTATAGAAAACATATTATTGGTATCGCTTCATGTGCATCTGGTACTGTATTCCGATTAAGACAATAAGCAATGATTGCTTTATTAAGATTTTCAATGTCACTACTCTTATTGAAGCAAACTTCCAGGTCTTGGGTGTCTCGTTCAACCATTCGACTGCTGATTACCAAGAGGACATTTTATGTTTATAATGAAATTATCTCTCAAAAATGCTTCAAACTCGTTGTTTGAAACTAAGATTTTGTGAAGTGCAACGTATTTGAAAGTATTTCGTGGTCCCGTTTTCAAGACGTCTTTGGGTCCACGTACCTGACACTCCTCGCACATTCCTCAACCACCTAAATTCTGTAGATCCTCATTCAAGTCGATCTTTAGAACCATATGTCTTCCATATATTATTTGGATTTTGAAATTTATCGTTCTTCAACCAATCATCTTGCCACAGAATCGGTTTTAACGGCACGGCAAGCCACCGAATCCAACTACTCGTTTCTCACTTCTAACCCGCGTCCACAAATGTGTATAATCGCCCAGATGCTTGGATGGGCAACTCGCTCCTCAATGATCATCCTGTCATACCGTCTGTCCTGCTTGGCGCTCTTCAGGTGTATTCACTCAGCTTGTCGACGTGTTCTGAAACTCACCAATTTTACTTCTTCCTGTACTCCAGGCTTCAGGAAATGCGAAGGCCTGTGATGCAGTGTATGTGAGCTTGCCTATGAGTGTGTAACTTTTAAAGCCACTAATTCTCAACACTCTCACGCTACTCCATGCAATATATCCTCCAACTCGAGCTGCTGCATCCATGCGGAGAGATGTACCAGCTGCAGAACCTCTAATATCGGTCAAACTTCCAACCCCTTACGTCAACGAATCAGTCAGCACCTCCTAGCACCTCTTGTTCCTCACTTCACCAACATCTGTAATGCCTCATTCCTTTCCTTTTTACGATTGACCGCTGCATTGCTGACCAGAGTCTAATAACAAAAGAAAGTCGATGGATAAAAAATCTCCACCCTACATCCTAATTGCCTGAAATGGTCCCTTTCCAAAGCCCAAAATATTGTAAGCTTAGTGCATCATGCTGACTGCACTGCGAGACTCAACAGCTTCATTAAGAAATCTTGTCGACAGGTGACTTGTTTCCGTGCAACATTTATATAATTAGGCTGTGCTATGTATCGTCGACATGATTCATTTTCTTTTATTCTCATTGTCTTAACGAATAACACGATGTCTCATTAAACTATGAAATCATTCTAATTTTTTAATTATGAAAACCTCTTTAATTTTTCATTAATCGTTCACTTTGTCACCTTAACATTCTGATATTTTGAAATTTGAAGCACTTGATGAAACGTCTATTGTTATATGACAGTATCACAATTGTTCAGAGCATAGCAACATCCTCATAAAGAGCTCACATCACATGTGCATTACACATTCACATCCTCAATTTTTGAAGTTATAGTGCCAATCATGTTGGTAGAATGTTGACATTGCCCAATAGCCATATCTTCACCAGCACTCGCCCTTTAGATGATCAATTGAATTTTCTGGAAATGTGCCTATAGTCTGTGAGCATCGGAATGAAGTACAGATTATATATCATTAATCTGTACTTAATATATTATAACTGATATTAACAGATATTATTATCTCCGAATGAAGATTCCTCAAACGTCTGTATGTCAATGACTCATTTGGACAAGCATTGGCAAGAATCTTATCGCTTCTCTGACGAAATTGACGCTGCAATTTGAATCACTTCACCTTAGAATCCACTCCAGAAGAGCTCAATTGAAAAACAGCTGAACGATTATGGTCCAAGTTGAATCAAACTCAAACCACAAGATTGATATTATTGTTGAAATCTAGCACAAATCTCATTGCATTGAACTTCGGTGTTTCTGTGCCAAAGGGCATTGTCGATATTTGCGAACTCCCGATATTTCTCTCGGGCCCTTATGCGATCTCTCTCAAGTATCCATGAAAGTTCGCTGCTTTCACACATTCGAAATTAGTTGAAAAGTGTAAGGGTAAGGGTGATATAGCCTACTCGCTATGCAATGAAGATTGGCCCCTCGTATGGAAGACAGCTTTGCTAAAGCCCTTTCCTTGAACTACCTCATCCCATGAGCTCGGCGCTCCGTTTTATTTACTATTTACTATTAATTATTATGGCGCGCACACTAATAATTCTTGCCCTTCAACATCAAGGTTACAGACCACTGCTTTCGCTGAGTGTCGCAGCTCCGTCTAAATGTGATAAAAAAGCCGCT
Organism: Prostheceraeus crozeri; assembly: GCA_907163375.1. Taxonomy (NCBI): domain Eukaryota; kingdom Metazoa; phylum Platyhelminthes; order Polycladida; family Euryleptidae; genus Prostheceraeus; species Prostheceraeus crozeri. The sequence continues at coordinate 380,534 of CAJQUW010005058.1, read as the reverse complement.
GATGCTCGTGTGTATTCATTGTTGTATAGGTACGCTACGTTCTCCTTACGACCCTCTGGTTCATGTCTTGATTTATTCGCGCTGTATTTGTACTGAATTTTGATGTCATGATACTTATTATCGCAATTTATACAACTTCAATTTCTACAATTGAAGCTGGATTCTCCCATTAAACAAGAAAGGCATCGCTTGTTAATTGCGAAAGCTATAAGGTGTTTCAAATTATCGAAAGTTTTCTGTCCACTTCCTGTGAACTTTCTATAGAAATTTATCTTAAAAAGTAATAACTGTTCGCCACGTGTTTTAGATGGGGGCACTGTTCTTTTTGGTCCATACAAGTTACCCAAAATGGTGCATTTCTAAGTTATGCGATAAATGTCATTTAGTGTCATGCCGCAAGAAGTCAATTGATTGCTTCCGACATCGTGCTCCTCTATTGACTTTCCAAAAAACAAGTTATCATGCGATTCATAACTTAGCAGTGATTAATGAAACCTTAAAATTTTCCCAGAAGCGCAACCCCCACGCCAAGGAGCAATGAAAATAATCCGTTTGTAATGCCGTAGAGTAATCGTGCATTTAGATTATTAGGAGTTGTGCTAATCTAGCCACCACTGTAGCCAGAAATCTCACAAATTGGAATCTACCCAAGTAAAGTTGTGAATTGAAAGATGAGACTATCTTGTCTAGCCATTTTATAAGCCGCTCATTTACTAGAGACCAGAGCGTGGAGTGTGAAATGTTGTATCTTTAACCGTTTCCAAGCAGCTACAACTGGCACTCAAGCGACCATAAAAAATACATGTACAAATTGTGCATGGATGAGAATTTTCTGCGGATTTTCGCGGGGTTCCCCAATAAATGAGCCTAATGTATTTTTACTTTTTCTTTTTGTGGCCCCTTTGAAATATGAATTTCCACCGGGCTCCGATGCCCCATTCTTATCCCTAACTATACATAGAGAAATTCAAAACATGGCCTTTTTAATAGTTAAGAAATAGGATTGATCGGTGAAGTGTTGTAGCAAATTAATATTACGTAGCTGTTTTAGTAAATGAATGTAATTTTAGTTCATGAATGGAAGAAGAAAACATACGGCTTAGGGGCCAATACGTTTCATGTCTTCCGTAGACGTTAATGCATTTAAAGATTTGATATTTTGTTTTTATATTTCCGTTCTTCCTCGCTGTGAGACTTTGGTGTCCCATATCAGATTAAGGAAAAGATTATAGATCTATTTCATGTATGAAATTTGAACACATAGTGAGCTCCAAGCAAATAATGAAAAATAAGGCAGCTCTCAAAGGCATGTGATTGCTTGTAAAAATGTCCTCGCTTTGGCAAAAAGCTAAGGAAATTTTGGATTATATTTGAACATTTCATAGGAACTAGCAGGGTACCCTGCATAGTGATTGCTGCTGTACTATGTTAAGAGTATTTGTGATTATTTTTCTTTTCGCTGCCCCCAGGGCGCTACTATTTACGTATTAATCACAATCATGTAAGAATGCCTGCATGCACATACAGACATTTTGGTTTGTTTTTTGCAGATCATGATGGAGCCACATCCGCACATGTCACCAATGACCGGTGGTCATATGGGAATGCATACTCCGAACTCAGTGCCACCACAGCCACAAAATCCTATGACATCAATGGGTCCACAAGGTCCGCCTCCTATGGGGCTTTCTCCAGTGTCATGCGGTCCGCCCAGCATGATGCATTCGAACACGCCTCCTGGTCATCCCCAAATGGCTGGTCAAGGACCTCCGTTAATGTCAATGGCACCAGGTCCTTCATATGGACACCACCCAGTCGTTACATCCCACCACATGATGCCTCATGGACCTGGACCTGGACAATATCATATGGTGCCCTCTGGCCCTGCTCCTGGTCCTCATCCTGGTCCAATGCCTACCGGCCATCCTGCAGGTCTGCCTGCTGGTCACCCAGGTGCGATGACGGCTGGACATCCTGGACAAATGCCAGGGGGACATCCTGCTGGTCACCCTCTTCCCTCTGGTCATCCAGCAGCTCATCCTGGTGGACTTCCAGGAGGTCATCCTGGTGGTATGCCCGGCTCTCACCCTGGTGGAATGCCTGCAGGTCATCCTGGAGGACATCCGAGTCAGCATCCAGTGAACCATCCCGCTGGCCACCCTGGTGGACATCCTCCTCCTCCTCCCCCGATGGCCGGTGGTCATCCTAGCGGTCATCCTACCCAGCATCCGGGGAACCATCCTGGTGGTCATCCTGGAGGTCATCCCGCTCAAATGTCGACAGGTCACCCTGGTGGTCACCCTGGGCCTCTACCAGGAGCACATCCTGGTCATCCAGGTACACATCCTGGCCACCCAGGACCGATGCATACATTGCCTCCATATGCTGCCCCTGGTCCCACACCACAAGGTCCACCACCTCCTCCACACCCAGGACATCCTAACCCTAATGTGCGCATGTCGCATATCGACTACGGTTCTCCTCATCAACGTTGCATGGCTCCTGGTGGAGCCCCGCCTCCTCCATCTGCTGCAGCTGGAGGCATGATGCCGATGAACTCTGTACCACCACATTCACAAGGCCCAGGGCCTCAGCCGCCGCCGCAGCAGGCGCCACCTCAGCAGCCACCTCCTCAGCAGCCACCTCAACCTCCTCAACAACAGCAGCCTCAACCGCCACCGCAGCAGGCTCCACCCCCGCCCAATATGTCCTCTTCTGGTCCTCCGCCACCACATCTTCAACCTTCCTTCGCGTGTGCTAAGTGTAAAGAAACGTTGAATGAGTGCGAGCAACCGGTGCAATGTGAAGCATACTGTCGTCAGTTTTATCATCGATACTGTTCAGGACTGACTGCTGAGGCAATTTACCTTCTCCAAAGTGAACCCTATATCGAGTGGCTTTGTGTCAATTGTGAGAGAACCTTAGGGCCGAACGGAATTCCTTGGGTGAAGCGGAGTATACCTTACTGAAGAAGGTACTATGCAGTGACATGACATGCTTGAAACAAAGAAGATTTTGAGTTATCAGCAAAAATTTTTAGCAGCATGTGATGATGGAGCTTTGATATTTCACCTTCTTCTTCGTCCATATTTATATATTGAGCGGTTGAATGATTTGTTTAACAATTATCTATATGAGTCGAACTTTCTATTGTCAAGAAACAACTGTCGAATGATTGAAAGAAATGTGAGCGAATTGAATTCCTTATGCAAAATGACATATTTGACTTTTATTCTGAATCTGAAATGTTAGCTTAAATTATTTAATATAGGTCGAAGAGCTAATGGTATGATCTTAAATGTATGATACGTGTGGAGCGTCACTGCCTTTTTTGTGAATTGTAAATTGAATGAACTCAGACCTGCTTATTTCTTTGTAGTCAATGACTGCGTGTTTTAAGTTGTCTTAATCTTTTTAAATACTCGCTTCCTTACGTGAACGTTTTGGCAATGTGGACACACATGAAATGTTAGTTTTGTTATTCGTATGCTTTCTTATTGACGCAGCTTTGAGTGACTCTTGATTTTGTATATAAATCCACATATATATATATATATATATATATATATATATATATATATATATATATATATATATGCATCTTGCATTCTTTTTGACTCTGACTACTCTTTTTGGATAATACAATTAGTTTTAAGCGACACTCTCTTGTTTTATTATCAGAATGATGTGTATATCACTACAATGAAACATGTATTGATTGGCCTATTGAATAGATGAATGTCTGTCTATCCGGTGTAAGTCTTAACCTGCGCGCTTGTTTAATCTGTCATGAAATTTGACCTATTGAGATAAGCTGTCTGATTGAAACATATTGTTTGCATTATGTCCACCCTCATATAAGCTCAGAGAGATCAGAGATTGCGAAAGTTTTACATGTTGCGTCGCCGTTCAAAGACATTTACTAAGGGAAAATCATATTTTATCAAACGTTTCCATGACAATGGAAATTGGATTAATATTGGCAATAATATACACGATAAGAAATATCACCACTGATTTCATGCGTAACAAGTGGTGTCCGTCGTCTAAAGAATGAAGAATCATTAACATTGAAGCGAATGATTGTCATTTGCAATGGATTGCTCATGTTAACATAACGATTAGTGCAAACTGCTGCTTTATTTCAGACTGTCGTAATGAAACTGTCTTATCATTGATTAGAGACAATTTTCCTTCTGATTTACTGAATCTGTTGCTTCATTTGACTACATTTGTATCATATTTAAACCTTCTAGTGAGACCAAATGAGCCATTTTCCCCGAGTGTGAGCATATTAAAATAACGCCTAACAGCTATGGAAAGTCTTGTCTTCGTATGCATCTTACGAATTTTCCTCATGTAGATTTTACAGATAATGAAATACTGCTTGATTAGCAGCTTATATGCTAATAGTATGCATATATCTATTTCTGTTGAAAATCGCTCTACGTTTTGATTCATTAAATTGTTTTGTCAGTCATCACATGGCAATCACCAAGAGGTGGATTGTACCTATTTAGCCATAAATAGCTATTTCGATGAATAAGCGTATATATAATATATTTTTGAATAAGCAATTATTTCTTAGGAATGAGATATAAACATATTTTCTTTGTGTTGGACGGAAACAGTTGACGTGAATGTGAATTTTCCAAGAGATTCATTTTGAGGTTGTCGACCAGTGTTGCGATTCGCGCGTGTTTACACGCGCGCGTTTTTTTGACAATTTGCGCGTGTAAGTGTGTTTTTATCCATTTTGCGCGTTTTTTTTAAGTTTTCGACTTCTATTTTTAATTTTTGATAATAGAAAACTTTGGTTCTAAAATATCAAAATCAAGATATCAAAATTTCAAATTACATGCAGTTTCTAGATAAGCCACATGTATAGCCTATCAAAGATCATTTAGGTTCATTAACATCTCACTCAATGGATAGCCTATAGGCCCACTGCTCGTATGCATCTACCACTTAAGGCACGTGTGTATTTGACTTGTCCTGAAAAATACCAAAGCTCTTACTATCTGATCTGCAAATTTAAGCTTTGTAAAAATTCGTTTCATCAAATACTGGCGATCATAGTTGCCATTTTGGCTTATTTGTAAGGAAATACATGTGCGCGTGTTTTTCGACCTTGCGCGTTTTTTTTACCCTACGCCAAGAATCGCAACACTGTTGTCGACTGAAGAACTTAACCTGCTGGAAATGAGAAATAAGTGACTGGTTACATCGTGTCTCAGACAGTGTATTCTGGACAGCAGGCCTACACCCGGCATTGAGTGCCAATCCAGCGTCGAATCGATAACAAATTTTTCTATTCCCATCTTCAATGCTGCCACTACTCAATTCATTGCCAGTGTTTCTATGGATCCATACCACTATGCCGAAAATCAAGCAATCTAAAGCGAAAACAGTGGTCGGATTCTGGCACGAATTTGTCGAACTTGGGCACGAATGCACGGAAAACGAGCCTGGACACGAAAATTGAACCTCTTGAAATTCGTGCCCATTTTTTATGAGAATTTCTTGAATTTTCGAACACTATCTATATTAATAGCTGTATACTTCATGCATTATACCATTGTATGTATCAAAACAACTTTATTCGTTGCTGATTATGGAGATCAAATGTTTTTCATATGTATGTTTCCATGCACATACAAAACCTACCCACACACCTCTGAACATCGACAATATAGATGCTTCAATAGACCGAAACCGATTCTTCTCAGAAGTATACAACTTTGTCGCGTCTTACTCGTCTTCCTGTGATTCAATCGCATGGGAATGCTGGAGTTGAAAGAGTTCAGTATGCTATGAGACGTGATCTCAAGAAAAGGAAATCCTTGCTTCCAAGCACTGTCCGTGCGTTGTGTTAGTAAATCATGCATCACAGGGCGCAGTGATATACTGCCTTTTAGTTCACGATAAATGATGACTTGTAAGGCTGTCTGCTGATGCTCATGCGCAAGCATGCCGGCACGTAACAGGGGCAGCATGGGCAAGGGTAAAAAAGGGCATTTTGCATATGCACACCTATATACAAGAAATTGGACTATTTTATACGCCTTTATTTATTTAAATTATATAACCATGGACCAGGAAGCACTTACTAGTTTCCCTGCCTCGCGAATCGCGCGGATTTCCATACTAGGCGTGGTGTAGAACGTTGTGGATCGAGCTTGATTTCATTACATCGGAGCATGATAATCATCGCTTTGCAATAACAATTAGCTGCGGTAGGAATAGTTCCGTAGTCCATAGGTTATTAGTCCATAATATTGCATGTTCGCATCGGTATCGGCACCTCAAAATATTTCTGGGAAAAAGATTGGAACGTTGTATCCGGTGTATCAATATCAGGCAGGTCTGTCATATTTCGGACAGTATTTCTGGCAGTTTTCTTTTTCTCTTTTCCTTTCTCTCCATGATGCTATCTGTCATTTCGTCCCCTAATTCTGCTTGTAGCTTTTCTGCATGACTCCATATCTTACTAGCTTCGTCATTGCAGCACATTTCTTTTAATCGTTGCTTCGCAAGGTTGATGACGAAATTCGCTTCTTGAGCACTAACATCAGATCTTTGAGTAGTCCTGGAAATATTCTCCATTATACAGATCACGTCGTATGAGCACTTAATGCTAGCGATCAAAAAAGTGTCCCTCAATTGATTCACTATTCCTTTCGACTTTTTGCGAGTCTCCCAATTGTATGACACTACCTATTTTGTAAATGTGACCGCAGACTTGCCCACGCCTTGTGAAAAGTCAGCATTGTTTCTATTTGCCCATCCTCTATATAAATTGCACAATGGCAAATTGTACCTGTCAAAATGCAAGACACAGTAGAATAACTTGGCCGCCGCGCCAAAAGGCAACATAGAAACACGTGCCCACCTTGTACTCGTAAAAAAGGCAACATATGTACATTAATAACTTATGCCGACCATGTAAAAAGGCAAAATAGATCAATTTGCTGATCCTACAAAACGGCAATCATGTTGATCAACTTGCCCACTCTGTCAAACAAAAGGCGACACATAACTTGTCCATCCTGTCTAAAGGAAACGTCCTAATTGAAGTCACTTACAGCGTACTTGAAAAAAGGGCAATATACGAGCGTAATATAGGTTGTGATGAAAATTTTCCGTAAAATTTTGAATCAAAATTTTCCGTGGAAAATTATGGAAAAAATTGGAAAATTATGGAAAATTTGGAAAATTTTGAAAGCGTTGATTTTTTTGATAGGCTTTATAATTTGAGCGCTTTCACTGCCGAGGCACCTATACGTACCAATAAATTGGGTCTAAAACTCTTAATTTCATCATCATTTCGATTAAGGTGATCGTAGCAACACGAGTTCCGTCCGCGGATTTTTGAACATTCCTTTGCCACCGCAGTGGCTTGTACTATAAACTGTTAGCATTTTTAATTATCACACAGACACCGTTTGGGATAACGTGAATCTTGCTTTACAATCGGCATAATTCCATGCAATGTGAAAGATCTGCAGCAAAAATAATATACTTCATTTTGGAGTTTGCTTATTAGCTTGAAAGTTAAGCTTTATTATGCAGCGTTGATGCAAATTCTCCATGTGTTGATGAACATGTGATGAAGCATACACAGTCCACGCAGCATTCATGAGCGACCATGTTGGAAGACACAAAGACCACAAACTCGTGAGATATTTGGTCACTAAAGATATCTGTGATGAGCAAAAGAATATCTATGATAGCCTCTAACTTCTGGTCCATTTTCCGACATCTTCGCTGAGGATACACATCCTCCATTTCTGTTCATAGTTCCAATTCGATTTCAGATCTGCCCAAATGAATTTCAGATATGATCCACATGAATTGCAGATCTCCAGTTGAATTTAAGATCTTTTCAAAGTTGAGCTTGTGACAGATATATGAAATTCAGCTAGAGAAATCTGAAATCCATCCAATGTCTGAAACTCATTTGGAAGGATCTCAAATAGACATGGAAAAGGTGCAGTTGGTTACAAAAGTTACATACAGGGATGATAGAGAAGTTTCCGGTCTTTGAATATTACATAGTCTTTTCAAACGACTATAATAAGTCTCCAAAACAAATCTGGCAAATTTTCCATTTGCATCACTAAATATAGGTAATTAAACAAATTTGCCCATCCCGTGAAAAGGCAATTTGCCCCTCCTGTAAAAAGGCAGCATTGCCCACCCTGCCCACCCTGTGAAAAGGGCAGCATGGGCTTTGCCCACCCTGCCCACCCCGTGCCGGCATGCTTGCTCATGCGTCCTGCATTAATAGAATAAGATAGTCAAAATTTGAAGAAGAAAAAAGCGTCAGTAGAAAGAAAAGTTAATTCAGGAATGACAGAGGAAAAGGCAAAAGATCCAGTCATGAAGACACTTCATGCTGAATTATGAAAAAATTAACAGAAAATCAAAGAACTGACAAAACGAAAAGACTTGGAAAGATATCATGACGAGGAATCTTGAAAGTCTCAATGATGCCCAATTTTCTGGATAAAAAGTCGAAACTAATGAATAAGAAATCAGTGTTAACCTCGACAGTGATGATAATGTTGTTCTTAATAAGAAATGATTTGTATTTACTTCTCCACGTAATATGCGGACAAAGTACAAAGTACATTTCTGGGGACTTCCAGATGTTTTCAGTTGACTAGTTCCTATTGTATGTGTATGCAGTATTGTGCATTTACGGGCTCAGAAAAGCAGCAGGAATATTGTGCAGTTCAAATATGGAACGATTTATAGTCATACATATAAGAAGCAGTGAACTCCCTGAGCTGGTGGGACTGGGCACGAATTTCGAGGGGTGGGCACGAAAATTCTGAAAATTCTAAATCCGACCACTCCTAAAACAAAGCAGCTTGCGAGCGACTTTTGAGAATTAAAAGCCGGCGCAGATTTGGTGCACTGCAGTATTTGTAGCGTTTCCATCCTTCACTGTAAATTGTCAGAAAATCGGAACCTGTTTTTATGTAGCCAAAAACTTAAGTATATTTTCATTATAAAGCATTTTTCTGAAGCTTTCTTCATCAATTTCATTAATCTAACAGTTATAAACTGTTTGAGCGTAGACTTATTTGCATAGACCTACGAGCACTTTCATGAAAGGTCAGTGATTTGGGACACTTTGAACCGCCCAAGGTGTGGCACTTTGAACATGGTTCATAGTGCCCCACTTCAATATTCATATTCTCCTTTATCGAGTGAACGAAGTGATTTGCTATTTTTTTTCTGTCCAGCGCTATCAGATTGATTATTTACGAATGTTTTAGCATTTATAGTACTCGCTTTCGTGCGCTGTGACTCTTCGAGAAAGACAACAGAGCAACACTTCGAAGAACCTGGTCTGTAGGGAGACATGATAGAAGAAGCCATTAAGGAGAATGAAATTCTATTGATTCTCTACAAACTAACATATCGTAGAAATGCCACAACTCTCATGATAAAATTTCATTGAGTTTATAAAATCAAATGTATGAGGAGGAGTTAATAACTCTTAATAATATCTGGTAATAACCGATAAAGAGTGGTGTAAAAACCAATCAAGTGAAGAGAATCATTCCTAGAAGATCTACAAGACGAGTCATGCCCCGATTTTACTGTGTTAAAGATCATGAAGCTGGCAATTTAATTATTGAGTAGTCAAAGTGAACGCAGTCAATACTAGAAAATATGTGGCAAAACTTAGTAGGCCTGCTGGCATCAACTGCAGTAACAGATTAAGGAATTCAACATGGAACTTTACAGACATTGCCTAAAATTCCCCGACGTAATTCATGTTAACCCTAAATTGATATAAGGCAGTGATCTCAATCAGTCGGGTAGCCAGGATTTCATTTCCGGGGGGGACAATAAATGTGGCTTAATTAATATAAGCCTCTTAATAATTTCGTAAATCAGAAGAATCCCTAAAATTCATTCATATCTGATTTGATTATGATCCGATTTTGTCTTTTATTGATCATTCATGATACACGATTAACATAAAATCATACAGTATATACAAGATTATCGATGACAGCCACAAGCGTAGAATGAAGTCTAAGCTCTAGCCTACCAATATTGATTTAATATATGTGGCTCATCATTCGATGCATGTGTAATTGGAAGCAAAAGCGAAATAGAAAAGGCGTTTATATACCCAGTCATGAATGGCCTCTACTTGTGGGTGTCGCAAAATCTTGTCGTGTCCTGGCTACAAGCCATATCAAGACGTCCGTGACAGTACGTAACTAGTATCGGCGCCTGACCGACTGTCCGACTCACAGAAATGAACATCTCTCGCGATCCTTGCGCAACAGGGGACATGCGAAAATTTACCAAGCGCGCTACTGTAGGATTTCAGATTCTCAGATTAATAAATTAATAATTCGACATAGAATGATGTTAACATGCCCCCCGTATAAAAAAAAAGATTGTCCCCCTCAGATTTCGTTTCCGGGGGGGACATGTCCCCCTTGCCTACGCCACTGATCTCAATCAAGATGATTTTGGTTTAAATACACCGGTGCCTCCCTTACTGATCAAACCGAATTATTAATGTTTCCTCGATTTTTTGTTGCTTTCGAAGCTATTTTGGCCTAGGCCTACTCGTGTTTTACATGATAACCTATGGCTCAACTCAACTGATGATAATAATGATTAATGCAATATTGTACATCAGTACATTTAGCATTGATGCCCTTCCAAGGCTCTGAATATATATTATTAATCTGAGAGCTCTGATGGACTATAAACATTTCATTTCCAATGTATTTTCAGCAACCATAATACACCCGCAGCAATCATATCATAAGTTGTCCTATCCTCGACAATGTCGATATTACATGTAGAGAAAATGTTGAGAAGTTCTTTAAGAAGGCAGCAGCCTGTTCCTCGATGCTGAATTTTTTCGTGATGATAAGATCAATGTATTTTTCTTTATCACCATTCATTAAATTACTTATGTCTGGACTAGGCACGGGGTCCGTCTGTCGAGTTGATGCGAGTGGTCACGTGATATTGACGCGCGCATCATTGCGGACGAGTGTCGACCTCCCTTAGGTTGATCAGAAATTAGCTTACCGTAAATGAAACATAGTGGGGCACGCTATAGGTCTTTCGAAGCATGTGTAATTTATTGCAATAAAAAGAAAAGGCCTTTTTTTAACTTAAAGACCAAACCTCTAGAAATTCATGCAGTTTGCGAAGACTACTCAGCGTTTTAGTTACTATTTTATGAAAGTTAGTAGATAAAGTCGTTTCTAAGCACGTAAATTATTGCCTTATCTTATTATGCTGAACTTGGAATTGTAGACCAATAAGGATCATTATTATGGCAGTCATTACATCGAGTTAAAGCAATCGGCACATGACCTCATTCCTGATAGATTCTGAATTGTTCAGATGGTGCACTGATGAGATGACAGACACTTATTCTATGCTTGTATTAAGCGACTGACGACATAAAGCAGTCAATTACATTTTCATTGCTTTCACTGATACAACATATTTAACAAAGCATTCCGTAATTATTACCAGTGAGTAGTCAAATTGATGATACTGCAAAGAACCGATCTGGAGCGGATTGTGACCATCATTCTTTTGCCAATGGTACGTTGCAGCGAAGGCAATGACGTCACTAATAATGTCGCTACAATACACGCCTCACCTTTTTGTCTACCGATCATTGTGTATTACAGACAAGACTTGTATAAGAGATAATACCCCGTTCAGAGGTTAACATTACAATTAACAATGCGCCGCTGTCCGTTAACACAAGCAGAGCGTCTATTGCACTTGGCCCGTCTGCTGTAGGTGACCATCTCAAGGTGTCATTCTATTTGACAGTAGCAAGAAATTAGCTTGATGACGGAGAACGAGTTTCACCGTTGAAGTAACATTCTACATAATTTTCTGAGTTGATCAATATGTTTTTCGATTTGTACAAATGACATAGTGTCCAATTACATAATACATTTCATTGCTAACCGGACGGAATTTTCATTCTCACTATTACAGAAATCCCTCTCTCATTACAGCATGCTTCATCAATATTATATACTTACGCAGGATTTTCTAGAACTGCTATATACTAAGTCAAATTCAGTTTTTGATTGGAAAGTTGATGAAATATCGTGCAATTCGATTTGCGGAAATGTATATTCATTTACATCAATAAGTGAGAAAAGAGCACCATGGCAAGACAAAAGTGACATTGTGCATATAGGTTTAACAACCTCCATTGGGCTGAAATTGTCAGCATCAGTCATCAAGAATTCTCCGGGAGAAATTTCTTTAGGATCAAATGGATGGATGCGGAGTCTTATCAATTTGATGGTAATTGATAAGACACCCACTCCGAGAGCAGGCCCAAAAGTAGTAGAAAGAGTGAAAATTACGTACCCGGCATACTCTATGCGTTAAATGCCAATGCCAATTCACCTTATCCATGGTATCAAGCCAATCAGGAGGTGCTAAGTAAGTCAAGTAATGTTAGATTACTCAATGAATGTAATTGTGTGAAGCACCCAGTACGTACAGGAACCTTTTTACCTGCACACCCTATCGAATCCACATTCCAATAAATGCCTAGATCTACGAACGATGTTGCAGTAATAAGATAAGATAAGATAAGAATCGTTTATTTCAAAATTACTGAAAATCAATCAATTACAAGTAATGTACAGACATGTTTGAGGTCATATTCGATTACATAGCTGTATGCATTGCGGTAGAAAAGAAGTTAAACGCCGATTAGTTATACACAAAGGCATTGCTAATTTCTGCGAGTGAGTGAGCCGTCTTGGGAACAAATAGTTTAGGATGTTATCATGTTTTTCCATAGACAAGAAGAAGGATATAGCTTGGGTCTCTCTCCGATCTCTAAGTTCTGGGAATCTCTCACATTTGCATTCTTTGTCACAGATTATCCGATGACAATGTTTTCTGACTTTCTCCAACTTTTTCGATTGTTTCTTGTTAATGCCAATAAACAAGGGATTGCAGTATTCTAAAATAGACCGCACCAAGCTTGAATAGACAAGGGTTAGAATATCTTTGTTAACAAAGCTCTTCATCTGTCTCAGAACAAAAATATTTCTGTTGGCCTTTTTACAGATGATGTTAATATGATCATCCCAACACAGTCTTGAATTGTATGTTATTCCCAGAAGCTTTAATTGAGAACAAATTTCGATGTTTGGTGGACATGTATCCAAAATGGCATGCAGATCTTTGTTTCTTTTTGCAATGACTAGACACTTTGACTTCTTTTCATTGAGCTCCAAGCCATTCCTCAGACACCACTCTCGGACATGAGCCACTTCTTTTGCTATAAAGTCTCCGACATCTGTAAGGCATTTCACTGGAATTCCGATTGCAACATCATCGGCATATTTTATCATATGCGACTGATCATTCATATAATACTTATGCTTTACATTTTGCTTTTGGCAGAGCGTAAGTTTTGTATGTTGTTTACATATTCTACATTTAACATTTTGATATACTATCACCCGTGCATTTATTAACAACTATCGGTGCTTAAATGCAATGAACCATGAAATCATGACATACTCGCACTAATGGTATCGTGACAGTCTTGACAGATCATGATCACATCATAGCATAAATGGCAATCAGTTGAGGGATGCCTATGGGTCGCGATCAGCTTAATGATTCGTGGATAACATAGGGGCCTACATTCGAAAAACCCAGTCGAGAAACTCATGAAAATCATGTTCAACAGAAAGTTGATGACTGACAATCAGAAGAGACGGTGACCCTGACTGATGAGGACTGTACAAATTAAAGGATAATAAATTAGCCATCTGTATTTAATGACCTGTAACTGTCAAATCATTTGTCTTCCTGTCTCTGTACAAATATAGGCACGACCATCATCTCAGAGGGCACGCGGTTATCACATGGGGGACCAATCTCGCCAACGGTGCTTAATTAACATTGATTAATATCAACATCACTTTTTCTAAGACTTAAGAAGGATTCAATTTCTATTTTCGAACAAAAGGTAACTCGGTTTTACTATTGGAAATGTGTTTCAATAAGATTACTTACTGAATTAGACAGAATCTTATATTGGAATTCTCTAATATGCTGCAAGCTCTGTGGACTCTGGTAAATGGCTCATTGAATCAGTGAAAATTTATTAATAGCTATTGAAATCACATTTACATCAATCATTTGCTAATCGGGATAATGTCATTTCAATCTATTCGATAAATGTGTATTTAATTGATATAATGGGCGAAAAGTACAAACTTATCGTTTTGATGATTTACAAGTATCTGTAACTTCAAGAAGTCACAACTTACAGAGTTATGTGACCGTTTCCACACCAAAGCTAATATACCAACTTAAGATCGACTGAAAAGCATTGTTTATGAATATCGGTGATGCTTCAACCACTTGGTGCTTACAAATGTCTTTTTTAAATGTGAAATGTGTTCATACAAGAATACCAGAAGACAATTTCCTCCAGAAAATTGTTTACTTTTCGGAAACCCTTGATTCAACATTTTGCGGGACATTGTCATCCTTAGATTGCAGCAGTCATTGAGAATGCTAGATTGCATTGTTGAGAAAATCTTCATTAAAGTTTTCATCACTTTGATTTTTATCTTTGTTCTCCTGAGCTTTTGCCTTTTCATCTTTGGACATCTAAACTTTTTGTCCCCCTGCTCCTTTGTCCTTACCTTCCCTTCTCCTTGCTCTTTCGTACTTAAGCCATTTATTCATGCATTGAATTTACAAAATATGTCCGCAAAATTGAGACGTTTAGCTTCCTTTCACGATAGTCCGCTAAACTGCAAATTGAATCGCAGATATCCAATTATCAATGATTCTATCCAATTATCAGCTAGATGCTTCTTTTTATAGCTTCAATTCCGATCACTGATATCTGAGAAGTCCACCCACACAACCAATCTGCTAACTTCCAGAGCTACGCAATCTTACTCCACTTCTCCCAGTTTTTGAGAGAAATGGTTAGTCTATTCCTGAGGTGACCGCAAAATAATATTTCGATATTTGATTTATTTACAATGCAGCATTGGTCAGTCGAACCCAATTCGCAACTAAATGAATGACATTCCAACGCTAATAGATGCAAATAAGACTGATTTTTTCTGAATGATGGACAGTATGAAGTACTATCATCATCTACGATTCGAATGATCTAATAGCTTCCAAATCAAGCCCTCGGTCATGATGATATTTACATATCTACTTTCAATCGTGCACTGATTCTGATCTACTTTATTGCATTATGTTTCTGATCCTATCTGTCAACAGCGTGATTATCCAATCTGAATTTTTGAATCTTTTCAAATTTTTTTCAAATAATACAATGCAAGTTTGCTGCAGACACAAAAGTTGACTCGAACCCGACCCGATTAGCTTGCCTTCATGAACTACCCCGAACACAATCGGAATAATATCTCTCCATTATATTTTTTAAAAAAACAAGGAGTAGAATGTTTTCATTAAGTCTTATGAACTATTTTGTTTAATTTTTGCCGTTAGTAGCCGTGTCAAATAGAGCAGTTTAACTCATCAGACATGCGCAAGTTATATTATGCCTATCTCTTCAATGCTTAGGATTCTAATATTCTAGAGTAATATAGGTCCAACTGTCAATGACAAACAATCCCGTAACCTCTAACTTAAGGCTCGAATTCGTTTAACTGAAATTTTTGAATTGAGATTTTTATGTGAATGTCCGATTTAGCAGCTCTGCTTTTTTTAGAGAAGCTCACAAAGCAAAATGTCTGACATTTCTGAGGTATTACAACCCGAAATATATTTTAGGAACCCCTATCCGAACCCGAATTCCCCAGCTTCCCGGCAGGGTACGGATTTGTTTAATCGGGCTTAGACCGAGCATAAAATATTCAGACTTATTTTCATTTACATTTACACGGAAACCTTTGAAATATGATGTCCCAGGCAGGGGAAAAGGCACGACTTGTCACAAAGCCATGTTTTAAGATAAAGCATCAAAAACATGATTTGTGGGTTTGTTTCGAATAATGACATGACATGCGATATGAGATTAGCGCAAGAAAATTAATAATCATTCACTTTGATGATTAATTGCCAGCTCTAATAAATTTCTCTTTGTTGAGTTTAGATGGATTTGATAGCGACTAATTGTACACAAATCCATGCAATGATGCTCATTACCTCTACCCACTGACGTAAAATACCTCGAGTTTAATTTTTCTTAATGCGATGAGGTTTCTATCATCAAGTAATGTATCGTCAAAGGGGGGAAGTTGCAGTAACTTAAAACTTGTTCGAAACAGATTTTTTAAACATGGTTAACCTTGATCAATAACGCTGAAACAAGAACATGATTGATTTAATCAAACAATTGCGTAATTCAATACCATTATGGGTGACTTTACAGTTATTTAGCACAAGACAGAGAAATCAATTAAATACCTTTAGCAAATACGACATTCCGTTGTATTCAGCAGAGCGATTAACTTTTGGCTGATGCTCCTTTATCATTAATTTTTAGCTCTAATTTCATTAATTTTTACACTTCACTGTGAAAGGTGTGCCAACTGCTTGATACCATAAATGCTCTATGTAGCATGCTGTTTATCAATCCATCCTTCCATTGTTTAGGACAGATGGAGTTATAATTAAGTAGTAAGCCAGTGTACGTATTCTTACGGTAAATGGATGTTTGCAGTGAATTTTCAGTATCAATCATTACATCTAAAAATGGGAGTTTACAGTTTTTATGATATAAGAAATCAGTTCCGCGTAAAACTTACAGGTACAAGTAACTATGAAATGAGTATCACGGAGGCATTAATGATAAAGGAGCATCAGCCAAAAATTAATCACTGCTGAATGTAACGGAATGTCGTATTTGCTAAAGGTATTTAATTAATTTCTTTGTCTTGTGCTAAATAACTGTAAAGTCACCCATAATGGTATTGAATTACGCAATTGTTTAATTAAATCAATCATGTTCTTGCTTCAGCGTTATTGACCAGTGTCAACAACCGCCAGCAAACAGCGGACTACATCTCCATGGTTAACCTTGTTTTATACTTTGCTTCAAAAGTTTCAAAACCGTGCTTTTGAACATGAGTTTTTACTTTATGTTCTAAACATGGTCGTAAAGCCGTGTGTTTAACAAAGACACGATGTTCCTCCTTATCCCTAGTTGAGATGCCAATAATTGATAAGTATGATGGACTTATTTTATTCACAGCGAGAGCAAACTAAGGAAAGTGAGCCAGTCATCCTATTGTCTATCCATTACTTGTCAGAGACACAGATGCGAAGATTTGAGATACTTGCAACTGAATTGCTTTCGATGAATGTACGCATTTACATAACGGACAATTTGCGGGCCGATTCATGTAATAGGCTGTTCATATGAAAGGTATCGATGTAAAGTGCTGGAATAAAAGTAAAAAATAAGATTTAGCTTTGTGTTAAGTTGACATTTCATTGGACCTGTTATTTCACATCCTTACATTGCAAAACAAAATGTACATTTGTACGTGTATAATGTTTCACCTTCACTCGTGACATCGGAGATACTTAGATATCAAAGCATGCGAATGTCCCTATTACTAAAACTCTTGAAGCTGTTACGTATTAAGTCCATTTTTATAGATCAAAGCATACATACTAAAGCTTTTATACACCCAGTATTATAAAGTGATAAATAAGACATCTATATTACATGTAATCAGGTTATTAACTCAATTTGACGCATTTGAGAACATTTCCGACATGCACAATCAAGCAGCCATGAATGACAGCACGTTTATCAAAGAGTTACTCCTTTTCAGCGTTATATCATAATTTGCTGAATTAGCTATCAAAACTGTCAAGAGACGTTTTCAGTTTTGCCCGGGTATGGCTACAACTTCAGATAGGGAGTTGTGTCGATGTTGAGAGATGTGAACTAGGCTTACTGATGACTCCTAATATTGTATGAAATGGCTGCTATTCAGATTTGTTCCCATTTTTCAAATGTGGACGCAACTCAGTATTTAATTATTATATTTATAATAGACGTTGTCATCTGAAGAAGTTATGCTCAAGAACGTTATCCTGAACGACTTAAGCTTAAGGATCATCATTCATCCATCTGAAATTCCATGCAATTGCAAGTAATATTCAAAGGCTAGGACCTAACATTCGTCTTTCATTTCAAGAAATTCTAGCCTACACACAGCGACTTGTTTGTTGAACATGTGGTGTAAAATATTGAAATTTTGACGAACTTTAGATTTGAAAGTCATATTAGTTTCAAAAATGATTTTCTTTTCTGAATCTAAGGATGATGATAAGCATGAGCTTATCTTATCTGATTCATGAGATAATTATTTTGAACATTTTATGGCATAAGCATAAATGTGAATACGATACCCTGAAGAAGGATAGGCCAGGGCATAATGTCTCAACGGTGCTGAAATAAACGAACCATGATTAAAGCGAAGAGACGTGTATCAAAGAAATAAGTTAGGCAACAGTAAAGATTTTTTGGTTTGTGCAACTATGCCACATGTAGGCCTACTTAGACTACATGACGCATGAAATGTACGTTGAATATAAAATAGATAAGTCATCAATACCCTTGCCTGTTAAAAAAATGAAATGCCGTAGCGGGCCTACCCTAGTCGATAGAATGGAAACTAACCACATGCGTTCGTTTGAGGAGAAATCAAATTTACGTGACTAATACTGATCAGCGTTTCCTGATGATGTGAAGCGGACGCTCTCACGATATGGATCGCCAAAATGTGCATTCTTGAACATCTTTTTTTCTTTCGATCCTTCCTGTGCTGGTGACTACTGACTCATGAACTCTCCATGACTGATCATAATACTCTATGGACTGACTTAGCTGCACTTCAATCAAACATTCAACTGACTATAGAGTTCAGATAGCGGAAAGTCTTGCAGTTTCTGACATGAACGTGGTCAGGCAGCTGGAGCCTTTCTCGGGTTTGGGACATCTACAGTCTGTTTCAATTTACTTCTCACACCACATATTTTTGCAGATTCATGCAAGTCATAGTATCTAAACTATATCTAAACTATTCCTGGAAGTTTGAGGTGCTATTATAGTGTTTTATGTCGACATGCAAGTAAAAAAAAAGAACTGATGTAACTCATGTACTAAAATTGAATGCTACAAATTGCTGTAAATGAAAAAATAGACTCGAAGGCAGAACAGATTTCAAGCTAAAACCGGGTATGTCCTCCTCGTACTTTGATCACTGCTAGAATTCCTTTTTGCATGGAATCTACTAACTTTTCACATGTTTCGGTAAAGGAGACATCATTATGCAACAACAGTACAATTTTTGCAATTAACGTCAGTTCAGTAGGCAAATCATATTCACAAAGTCTCTGTTTCAGTATCCCCCAAAGTGTCTCCAGAGGATTGAGGTCTGGCGAATTTCCAGGCCATTTCAAAACATCCAGATTGATTTGATTCAGATAATTTGTGCACAGTCTAGCCTTGTGGCACGGTGCCGAGTCGTACATAAAGATGTTAACCCCAGCAGAATTCCATTGCTCCATTTGAGGTCTCACACGAGACTCCAAGACGTGCAAATGCGAATGTTGATTCATGCTCCCCTCGCATACGTGAAGTCGTCCGGCTCCTTCAGCACTCATAATACCCCACATCATAACTTTGACTGGATGTTTCAAACGTGGTTCTAAGGGAGTCTTCGATGAGGAAGCTGTCCAGACTCTCCTAGGACGGACTGACGAGCACTCAAAAGACGATTCATCGCTGAGGGCCACCTGTAAAAAAAAGAAATATAATAAAAAAAGGCGAAAAATTGGAAAAATTACTCAAGTTAATATTTCTCATGAAAATTCAGAACAAAATGAATTCAGACATTCACTTACCCTTCTCCAATCCTCAGAAGTCCGACCAGCGTGGTCAAGAGCAAACTGAAGTCTCTTTTGTTTTATCGCTTTGGTAAGAAGAGGGACCTTTCTGGGCTTCTTGGATTCGCACTTCATTTCCTTCAACCTCCGCCACACAGTTGTTCGACTGTCAGTCCCGACTGTTAGTTCGACTGTTACAAGATGCTGTTGGTCCCTGCATCTTGTAACCGCTTTCGAAGCTTGGCAGTTGTAACACCATAGTCTTTCTTTACTTCACGAACTAAGAAGAGGACACCTGCACTACTAGTGGCTTTTTTCTTACCACACCTTCCTTTTCGATGGCCTACATAATGTCCGTTGGTCTTCATCCTAGCAATTCTCGACACTGCAAAATTGCTAATTCCTGTTCTACGAGCTATTTCTCGGTGTGAATAGTCCGTATTCTTCAACAAGGTCGTTATTTCAGCAACTTTGCTGTTTGAGAATTCCTTTCCTTGCGGCATTGCTACGATCAGGTTACAACCTGTCTGAATCACCACAATCACCAGTGTTATGAGATTTTTTTGAAATCTCCCCACTGAAGAGACATCAAATCAAAATTGACCAATCAGCTTGGAGTACGATTACCGTAAACAATCACGTGAGCCAGATTGCAGACAAGATAACAAGTCGAAACAGTGTTCGAGAACAGCGCATGTTAGCACAGTATGAATCAACATTTTCACGTGCCCATCTTGGAATCTCGCATTAAGTCTCCATTGGAAAAAAGTGCTCTATAAGGGCCAATATCTTCATGCACGGCTCGCCACCTTACCACAAGGCTTGACTGTGCACAATTTATCTTAATCATATACGTTTGAGTTCCGCTAGATGACCTGGAAATAGCTTTTATACTATAATTCGTTTTAGCAACAAAAATATTGAGTGTGAGAAGTAAATTGAAACAGACTGTACAAGTATGTCAGGCGATGCCGAACACGACATGAGTGCCGCCAACCATTTGGCGGGTTTATGCCTCTATGACCCTGAAGACGCAGCCGACGTTCCCGAATCTAGAGCACAACTCCTTGCTGAGAATGCGATGGATCTGAAATATAACGAAAATGTCGTGAAGGTAGGAGCAGTGAAATGCATCCAAACGACGAAACAAAGCAGTATGGAGGCAGCATGATTTACATCCCTAAAGTAAGATAGATCAAGGCTTGTTGGTGAGAATGGGAATCCCATGGAATAGGATTGGGACGGTGTGTCTAGATTCATTTTCATATGGGATGGTTATGGGTGAAATATTCGACATCAAAACTTACTTTTTAGATATTTCTTTGTACCCACCTGTAGACGATAGACGACGATGTTAGTATTGGAAGAATTCGATAATGTGCACACATACACTCATTTCTTTAGGTGGTTGGTCATCTATGTCACTGACAAAACATAATTTTCATCCACAGAATTTAAATTGTTCAAGCGCACCAGCTTTCTAGAAGTACAGACTAAACATAGCTTTTCTGTCAATATCAATGAAACATCGGTAGTTAAAATGTTAAGATGATAATCGCTTATGCGATGATAAGACAGAAAAGCATCTACATTCTTATAACAATGGAATCATGTTAGATTTTTATGCATTAGCACAGGTGGGAGCTAATGATTTCGGACCTGCTAGTCACTTGTAGGATTGTTGATCATAAAATGGGCTACGATATACAATGTAAAATTGGCCTTCATGTATATACCTCGTGCACGTTGGGAATGGAATGCAGTAGGCAACTATCCATTACAGTCAAAGAATCATTTGAGTGTATGTTATCACTTATGTATCCTTTCACAACCATGCTTTTGCCTAAAATTGATGGTAGAAGTTGCACCCCTGCATCTAAGGCTTATTTTGATCTTACGTTATATCTTACTAAGGATTCTGATTTTCGAGTCATTTGGACATGTCACCCATATTAAAGATTATTCTACACAAATTGATTTGCAGTTTATCTAATGCGCAAGAGCAAAAAATCTAATGTGTTGTTCTTCTTTGGATAAAGTTCTCTGTAATGAATAGGTATCGAAAAAAGTTCTCCTATTCATCTCGGCAATGCAGCGATTGTTAGAAATAGATTCATCTCACTTTGACTTCATGGGAAGAACGGATAGCTCTCCACAACGTGACGGGGAGTGGCTAGTGTTGTCTCCCCGTTGTTCACAATATTGAAGTACATCTGACTTCGCTTCACGTGTGTTGACTCCATATCACGAACAAACATTGGAAATGAGACAGATTCCTTGCTGCAAAGACGGCAGCCACTGAGTAACGAAGACTCATTGCATAGAGATAGGAGAGCGAAGGGAAATAACAGAGGAGAGGGAAGAATTACGTGGAAGCACGCATGCCACAAAAGGAAACTTTAGAGATCATTGGCGCTCATGTACGGCTTAGTTCGTACGATTGTCGCATATCTCCTGACAGGTTGACAAATAGCGGCGAGGTACCATGATGGCTAGAATTCGCAACCCTCTTTTCCTTCATTCTGCAAGAAAATTTGAATTTGTTTCCTATCTGATTGTAAATGCGCAGTTTCCGACACGAGCATCAAAATTGCTGAATATGACGATGAAACTATGAAGTGGGCATTCATGTTCAAATAACTTTAAAGATCTTCGCATTCACGCTATCTCGGTGGATAGCGTCTACTGGTTCACGACTTGTTCATGTATTTATTGTTAAAATTTAAATTCTGCACTCAGATTTTAAAATTCCTTCTTATTCTGATTAGGAAACCAACCATTTCGCTTAGTCAATGCAGTAGAATTTGGAAAACATTATTGGACGAAGCGAGTCAATGTCATCCTTAATGCTCAGAAAATTTCATTCGACAAAATAATTGAAGCAATGTGTTATTCATGGTCTAAACGTACAAATATTGTTCATGGTTTCATATCGGAAATGGAAGTGGTATAGCTGGAGATGCTTAGACTCACTTGCAGAGACAATGCTGGACAGGATTGGGAGTGATATCATATTGAAAAGTTTGAAAATAGGATATAAAAACTTAGGTGGTACGGACATGTCGAGAGAAGAGAGTGCTGGTATTGGATTTACCGCGCAAGAGAAAGTGAGTACGACCTAAATGAAGCTGATTATACCTGCATGTCATGACTCAGGATGTGAAAGTTACTTGAGTTTTTGATGAAAATACATGCGATAGAACTCGGTAGATAAGATTGATGACCCTTGGTCGGGAGACTACATCCAAACAAGGCGTTTCCCAGTCACATCTATCTTGCTTCGACATTTCGGCGACACAAGATGATCAGCTTCCTCAGATATTCTCCAGTTCGGTCAAACTGACCGTTAATGTTAATTATTGATTGATTGATCACTCTCTTCAAATTTGGCACCTTTCAACAAAATTCGAGAATTGTCTGTGCAGATACAGAAGTGCATTATTAAGTTTCTTCACTGTTGAACTATGGTGAACCTGGAACGTTTCGCTACAGCTATCTTCGCAAATTTCGCGAAACGTTTTTAATTGGAGAAGACAAAAATAAGCGAAAATTTTTGTCTTTTGAACATCTACTTAACCACTTTGTGCATCAGTACGCTTCATTTAACTCACATGATTATGCATTACCAAACAATATCTCTACTAACCATGAACAGTATGAAGACCTATAGCAAAGCATGGCAAAGCCACCAACAAACATTGCAGTTCGAAGACTACATTACATATAGACTGCACGTCATACATGAGTTCATTGATTCTTGCAAGTTTGGTTGATTTCACCTTTAGCTTGAACCATCCAGTTGGAATGTTTTGATTCCAGAGAAGCCAGTTTCATATTCACTCACTCACTCATCCCTTTTTTGTGTCCTTTGCTATCAAAAGATGATGGGTACACGTTTGCTGCTTGAGTATAGACTCCCATTTCGGTCGATCACGGGTGTCCGCCTCCTTGGCTCCAACACGTTTGAGGTAATCTTTCACCACTTGCTTCCAGGTATCCTTTTGTCTTCCTACTCCTCTTTTACCATCTGCTTCCATCCACATAACTTTTCTGATCCACTCTGTCTCAACCTTCTTACTACGTGGCCAAACCACCGTCATTTTTACTTTCTCGAGATGTCCGTGATGCTCTCAAGAGACCCATCGTTTTCCGATGCTGTCACTCGATTTCCTGTCCGATAGTCTGGTACCACACATCCACCTTGGCATTCGCATCTCCATTCTCCATACGCTCAAGCATCTTCTCATGGGATGAAAGCAACGGCCATGACTCGCAACCATAAAGCATGACTTGTCGCACATGGCTCCATATGCACGAGCCTTGAATATCCAAGTTGGTCCTGTGGACCACAAGACGGATTGCAGTCTATGGAATTTACGCCATCCGCATAATTTCTCTGGTCACTACTGCTGACTCCACACATCCAGAGCTATCAGAACGTCCTCGAGATAGAAGCTGTTCACACACTCAAGGCGAGCCCCTTCCATGTTGACACACTCCGCATTCGATTTGACATCCATGTTTGGCCCTGATGCGCTTGCTCGGCAAGCGAAGTTGGTAGCTCTGCTCAGGTTTCCCTTCACTTTGCTACATCTCGCATGTACCCACCTCGTACAGGAAGCATTTTCTTTCCATCCGAAAATACCAAATAGCGAAAAGGCCCTTTACGGTATGTGGTGCTGGAGTCGGAAGCAACTCTTCGGTGTACTTCCTAAGCCGGTTTCATGCTATGTTATTGCTGTAAATCATTTCACTGCTAAATTATTGTAAGCAAAGTTTCTACACGCTTTAATTTTCGTAGTCAATATATTTTTGTTATTCTAGGTTCCCGGTTTGCAGTATTCGAACAACCGTAAGCAATGTCAAATTATATGACGATCAAAATGCATGCCGATAGGTTCCACACCGGTGACAATTGTTTCAATCAATCTGCAAGTCGCGCATCGATCGAACGCTGCTATCTAAATGTGTTGCTTCTATGTGTGTATCTATGTGTGTAGTCTATTGTGTATTTTTGCATCGTCAGTTGCCCTTTACTTGTGATGTGTTTTGAGTGCGGAAAGAGGTATCTAAACAGTAGAACAACCATTATGTCAATGAAAGACGCTATCGTCCTTGATTCCCCGACCGCACTCGCCTGACCCAGGAATCGAACCGAAGTCCTCGGTGGAGATGAGCTCGGACCTTCACTAGACCAAGCTGACAGTACAAACGAAATGCGAGTGAAATTAGAAGTTATCTCCAAGTGATATCGGCAGCTTATTGTTCTGTTATTATTAGCAGATGGTTCATTATTATTGACTGGTAGCATTCTGTCAATAATAATAGGAAAATATGCTTTTGATATCACTTGGAGACGACTTCTGCTTTCACTCACATTTCTTTTGTACCGTCGGCGTGGTCTAGTGAAGAAGGTGCGAGCTCGTCTCCACCGCAGACTTCGGTCCGAGATAGGATTAGTATTTGTTTGACTCTTGACATGTAATATCAGTAGCGCAAAATAGCCAGGGAACTGCATGAGACACAGAAAATGTTAGGAGTCATTAATCATCAGATAATTCAAAAGAGAGTCAATTTTCTGTGCAGGAACAGCTCGAGTGAAGTCTTTATTCTATTTTGTCAGATCATTGTATGTTGTGCGCGACCGAGCTTTCATTTCATTCATGTATTTCGTCATACATTGTGTTAAAAATGTTTTTCCATAATTTTGCGAGAGGTTGATAATTCACTTTTTAATACAAATAGAAGTCAAGTTGGACTACGGATGCTCGACCACCTTCGAATAAACAACTTCCCCCTCTCCCTGAAAATGTTACTTGAAAGTATGTGAATCATTATCTCCAGGAAGCATAAAAATCTAGGTAATTCCGACCATTCTAATTTTATTGTTGAACTATCTGAATTGTGCAACGAGTGCCGGAATAAGTACTTGTCAAATTTAAGAGTCAAAATTTTCGACTTCAGCGAATTCTTTTGTGCATTATTTGTAAGCGAAGGAGTGACCATCAACACCACATCTCTATTGTCATTGGAGTTATATAACATACTAAGCATCTTGCAGGCGACCACTACGGCATTCCCGTTCAATATGACGGTGGCACCGCATAAATTCATCCATGGTCCAGCTGATGTGGCTAAAGTCGCCAGTGCTTTTGCTCTCTTCATCATCGTCATTGTCGCCACGTATTTTCCTGCCTCCTGTGTCCGACGGACGAGACAGGCAGGAGATTATGGCGAAGTTGGTGGCAGAAATTACATCCCATCCGTTCCTATGTCCGACCGTAGGAGACGTCGCAAGCGCCTGCTCATGATCATCAGCTGCTTCAATTGTTTTTCCGGAGGAGTTTTCTTGTCAACAGGCATTCTGGATCTGCTAACCAATTCACAGTCAGATGTAGCAGTCGGCTTGAAAGCCTATGAAGCTAAGGTGGAATTCCCGTTAGCTGCCTTCAGCCTTCTAGTGGGATTTTTCATTCTTCTTATCATTGAACAGGTAAGAACTTATTGTTTTATCAATTCAACCCTATCTGATTCCTTCAGCATCTCTGTGTCCGACAAGGAGAACATTTTTCTCATTTCTGAAATTCATAGCCTTTTTAGGCAGTTTTGTGGCTTTCAGTTTTTACGAATATAAAATACAATAATATTTGTCAACTATTTTTTATTTTATAGAATTTAAAGTGTTCCGATTATGGCGCGAATTCTCTCTTGGTGCGAAAATGAGCATTGTGCGAATCTGAAGTTTGTTGTTGTTTACAAGAAATTATGGACTTTAATGCATCCTCATGTGTAAGACAATGCCAGTTCTTCTTATCCGAATATGTAAATGGGTAAACATAGACCAAGGATGAAATAAACTTGGGAACCGGTTTCCCGAGATCGATCTTCCTTCTCGGCCACTTACAGTTGTGCATTTTTGGAGGCCAAAGAGTATCTTTTTATGGAGAGAGCGGCATTTCCGAATTATAGGATGGCCTATGCATCTAAAAATGAAGATAGTCGCCTGTTCATTAATCCAAACAACACCCGAAAATCGTAAATGCCAAAATCAAAACAATGAATATAATAAGAAGAAGCCGTATATAATAAAAAAAGTGGTGCACGAGCGCTTTCTTGGTATTCATATAGTAATTCATATGCAACGACAAGGGAAAACTGGGAACACAACTCAACAAGGTATTGTCAAGCTTTTAATCAGCACGGTAGCATAACAGCAGCGATATCTATCTGGACGTGGAGTCCAGGTTTTCGGCCAAGAATGAAGAATGCTTCCAGAATACGTAACTGGACATTCTGGTTGGAAGAACATAAGATCGAATAATAGGATGAACACGTTTTGTCAACAAATGAATCACATTGAGCAGCATGTGAGCAGCCACCAAGGGAAATGCTCTTTCATTCTAACACAGGTTCCCACTTTTTTCTGCCGATGTAACTTCTTTCGCAGTCATGCGCTCTACTTTGCAAATGCTCTGGAAATCATCCTATGCAACGCCTACTTCAAAAAGAGTTCCAACGAACATTACTTATAGCTCTGTTGGTAATGAAATTGTCATCGATTACATATTAATTCGAAAAAGGGATCACTGCCAAATTGTCGACATGAAATTTATAGTGGCAGGTGAAGAATGTGTATCACAACACCGTCTTATTTTATGTGATTTTAAGATAAAACCGGTGAAAAGATATTCTAGAGAATGTGTGTAACGCATACGAATCTGGAAATTGAAGGACTCAATACTGGCTGCGCACTTCAATGATGAAGCTTCAAACCATGCTCATCGTAGTGATGAATGGAATTCCGTTAATTCTGCATGGCGTTGTATGAAAGATGCATGGATTCAGAATGCAGAAAAGGTGTCTGGTCGAAGTAAAGGTTAGGCTGGCGGAAAAGAGGTCTGGTGCTCGAATTCAGAAGTCAACGAAGCCATGAAATACAAAAGAAAATGTTTCAAACAGAAAAAAACGCGCAAACCAGAAGCACGGTCAGGAAAACAGTTTGGACTGCACAAGAAATTAAAAGACAGGAGCTTGCAAGGAATCTTGACACCGATGACAGTAAAAAGCAATTCTTTAAAACTGCGAAACAGATGGCATCCGATAATCGGGGTATTTAGGGAATGTCGCGCGCTAAAGACGAACAAGGAAATATTGTGCCCAAGCCTGATGAAGTGAAACAAGGATAGAGAGACTTCATGACAAGGTTGATGAATGTTGAAAAAAGCTGGGATGGTGTTGCTGAATGTCCTACTGTGAAGCGTTTTGCGGAGAAATTCGAATTACTCTATATAGCACAGAAAAGAAAAAAGCGCCCGGACCATCCGACTTGGTCAATGAAATATTCTTGTCCAGCGTCGACGTATCCGTCAAATGGTCATCCGAACTGTTTTGCGAAGTTCTGCAAGTTGATGATATTCCTCATGATTGGTACAGTAGTGAGCTCATTCCTGTGTACAAGGATAGAGGTGATCCTCCATAATGCGAATCATGCAGAGCCATCAAGCTCTTGGATCATGCTATGAGGCTGTTCGAAAGAGTGTTGGAAAAAAGACTTCGTTCTCAGATAGAGCTTGATGAAATTCAGTTCGGTTTTATGCCCGGTAGAGGTTCTACTGATCCTATCTTAACCTTCCCCCGACGAAGCGGGGTAAAAAAATACCCCAGAGGTATTTGATAATCGATATTTATGATTTGTACTTATTTTTCATTGGCAATATTTTACATGTTTAAAGTACCAAACACACTTGTAAAAAATAAATGATTTGCCTGATGATCAACGTAATGTATATAAATGAAAAAATGGCCTTAACGTCACTGGGGTATTTTATTACCCCACTTCGTCGGCTACGTCGGTGTTTTTTTCTTATTAAAATGGTCTTAGTTTTGTAATTATTTTGTCTTTAGATCATATGTTCTTCTGAATTAATGATTTCTTTAGTATTCTAGTATACTCCTACAATTAATTTAGCAACGTAAAGCATGCAAATGCATGGAGTGACGAGTAAGAAATGAAAAAAACGACGCTTTTATTTGTTCTCATGCGCTTCTCTCTCTATATATACAGAGTGTTCAAAAAGTGACTGTGCACCTATTAATCTTAATATTAAATCAAAACAAATGATTCCAAATCAAGTAATTTGTGTATTAATGATAACCAAGTAACAAAAAGATGTGGGAGCAGTCAAAGAAATTGCTGAAAATGACCTCCGTTTTCTCGAATACACAATTCAATCCGTTTTTTCATGTTGTTGAACACTGAAGCCAATTCTTCCTGAGTTATGACCTGAATGATTTCACTGATGTGCTGTTGAATTTCTTCTAAGTTGCGTGGCTTCCTTTTGAACACTTTTTCTTTAACGGTTCCCCATAGGTAGAAATCTAAGGGGTACTTGTTACAGTGTTACTTGTTCTCTATGCAGTTCTGATGTGCAGCTCTGATGTGCAGTTCCCGGTTCAATTTTTTTTACTGAGTTTTGTTATTAAAAGAACTTGATCCTATAAATGTGTTTTCTTTTTAAAAACATATTTCTACGAAATTAAATAGAGAAATTCGAATGTGGTAAAAAAAAACCCCGCTTCGTCGGTGATGTCGCAAAAAATGTCTTCGTCGGGGGAAGGTTAATAACCCCGCAGGTTATAGGGAAATATTGTGCCAAGCAAAAGATGATGTTCATGGCCTTCGTTGACCTTGAAGAAGCCTTTGACAGAGTTCCAAGAGAAGTTATGCAGTTGGCTCTTCGCAAAAGTGGAGTCAAGGAATGGCTTGTCAGTGCGATAATGACATTACATCGCACTGCAATTACGGCCGTTCGCACCATGTTTGGAGACTGACCACTTAAGCGTGGATGTAGGAGTGCACCAGGGTTCGGTTTTGAACCCGTTGCTCTTGGCTATAGTTATGAATGCCATAAGTAAAACCGCGAGGAAGGTACTGTCATATGAACTTCTTTATGCAGAATTGCAGATGACCACGTTATTGCAGATTCAGAAGATAATCTTCAAACGAAACTGCTGCCAAGGAAAATAAGTTTGTCCTGTAAACGTTTGAAGATGAATGCTGCAAACACAATGATCATGGTCAGCGACTGCAAAGGCACGATAGAAAAGAGGTACCAAACAGCAAAATGGCCATGCATGAAATGCTGCAAGGGTGTGGGAGTCAATGCCATTCAGTGTAAAATATGCAATGGATGATTGCATTTCCGATGCGCAAAAGTGAAAGGGAGCTACTCAAACTGCGGCTATCAACTATAAGTGTGAGAATTGCTTGTCAAGTTGGAAGGATGCTAATCAAGATATGCCTATGTGCGTTGATATGCACGGAACCCGACTTGAGTGCATTAACAGCTTCTGTTACCTTGATGATGTCATCGACAGTTGCGGTGGCGTTGAGTCAACCGTAGTAAATTCGGTAAGGGTGGAGAAAATTTCGGTGGCTGCAAGCTTTTTAACATCGAAGTCACCATCCATGTGAGTTAAATAGATAAGCCAGTTGCATGCAGCATGTGTCCGTCAAGCAATGATTTACGGTTGTGAGCCTTGATCCCTGCTCTCTACTCATGAAAAGATGTTGTTATCCGCGGATATGCGGATGATCCGTTGGATGTGTAAAGTGAAAAAGTCAGTGAGATGGTCTAATGAAGAGCTCCGACCGTAAATGGAGCTGGAGAACATCCTGTATTCCATCAGAAAACGAAGGTTGCGTTGGTTTGGTCATGTGCGGAGAAAGAGCGAGACAGAATTGGTCAGGAAAGTCACGGAAGAAAGACGAAGATCTGAGAAGTGCTGGTGCTCAAGAAGCTGATGCATATGATTGCCAGAAGTGGAAGAAAATCATAAAAACGGAAACCGTCCAACCCAGATTCTGGACCACAAGCACGTAAGCAGGGATGAATGAGTCAGTCAGAGTTTATCTATCTAAGTCTATCTAAGTTTATCCAGGCTAAGCTATAGATTACATGTTACCACCTCAGAAAAGGAACCAAGTCTTTTAAAGAACGCACAGGAATATTCCATCCATAACTTATATCTTCGTTATCAGAGATAGATGGATGAAACTTTCATAATTGAAAGATCTTTAAGTGGCTATCAACAATTGTTAACTTTTTTAATTGTGCTTACTCCAATTTGAGATTCACCTGTGAAAACGAGTCTGCTGATGTCAGTTTGCCTTTTTTAGATTTTTGGTGAAACGTGAGCATGTACATGTACTGAAGACTGTCACTAGTGTGTTCAGGAAGGCTCCATGGACTGGCTTGCATCTCAACTTTCATTGTTATGTCCCTTTGCAATACAAGTCATGTGTTGCACGTTCCTTGTGAAAAACTGTTCACTATCTGCTTTAGCAGCTAATAATGTATAATATGTATCTATAAATATGTGTAGCTGTGTAACAACGGCCACACAATCAAATGGATGATCCTAGGGAAAGAAAAGTGCAATCGTACGCGCCTAGCATTAGAGGCATTTCATATCGCCAAAGAAAACAGCCTGATGAATGGCTGCATGGGAAACCGCACGCTAAGATTTTTGTCAACAGACCGATCCACCTGTGACAGTAGACAGGAACAATCGTCGCCCCTCGCCGCGTTTGCTGACCGCTCATCACAGGAGGCGGGGGAAAATATCCAATGGTGATGTAACTTGACACCCTGCCGGATTGATGGCATCAGAGAATCTTCCTAATTGTGAAGTGACAATCTTTCTTTTCATCTTTCTTATAAAAGCTCTTGTAATTCATGCCTTCATCATATGTGAGAGTCTGACGAAGATTAAATCGAAAATTTACTCAACAGAGTATTTTTATTTTATACCCTCAAGGCTATTAGCACAAATCAACTCCATTATTCAAACTCGGGTATGGCCAACGTATTTAGAAATTTATGTGTAGCTGTGTTTATGATGTTGAAAATTTCATAAGTCCCAAATGTAAAGATGTTTCTACTCGTCTATATTACGTTTAAAATACATATGATATTTCGTTTATGATGATCCATCCATACCAACGCACTCTTTGCAGGTCATCGCTTGTCACACTAGCAATCAAGAGACGCATCCACCACATCTTAATACCGAACGTCAACACCTAGATCCTGATCTACATGTAAACCGATGGAGCACCGAAAGTTATGATTCTGTTACTGTTCGCACTCATCGCACTGCTTCTCTTACGGCCAGTTTGGATGGGATCCAAGCCCCTCGTACATTGCGTCGTGAGTTTGATGAATCACAACGTAGATTACTGACTGAAAGTCAATCCTCTGAGGAATTTCATGACCACTTCGTCGAAACAGTAAAAACAGGAAGTCTAATCAGGAGCATTTTCCTCGTTGGTGCAATGTCTGTGCACTCCCTGTTTGAAGGACTGGCGCTGGGGCTAGAGGTAAGAATTTGAATGGTTTAAACTAGTCAGGGCTCACCGGTAGAATACAATGTCTTCACATGTATTTCTGCGTACCTAACTGGAAGATGCAGATGAAAGTAGTGAATAAATCAATTTGTTCATTCATATCAAAGAACCACATTATGATCATAAGTGTTGACAATTTTCTTAATCATTGTCTTTATCTACTATTAAATTGATTTCATTGAGCTAAAGCTCAGTTTCAAAATATTTCACGCTCAAATATTATGGAGTATGAATACAAAATCGGAAATTGGAATTCCTTAGTATGAAGCTATCAACTCAATCGTATTCCGACCACCTGTTGTGTGAACAAACTACATGTAGTCTCATTACCTGTTGGCACAAGTTTCTTTGATCGAAGGAAAATGCTTTTACTTTGCTGCAAAATAGATTAACGATATCAACAAAAATAATCAGCTTGTTTGATTACTATTCTTTAGTTAACAAGTGCTGTGAATGCACCACAATGAATTCAAAATATCAGTAGTAGGCATTCGATGATGTCATTATAATATTGATGATTACTGATAGAATTATATTACTTTCAATGCATGATTATTTAGAATTCTTCGTATAATGACGCTATCTTGTGATTGGAGTCATCGAAAGTGCTCAAGATAATAAATATTATAAGTTGTCTTGATTCTCCTTGCTTAAATTCAGTGGAAGAAAAGGCTGATTTGAATTCTTTTAAGTATTTTCTACAACCTATCTGATTGAGACTGAGATTCTTCAACTCGTCACGTAAATTCCTAAAGGGAAGATTTTTATAAGCTTCCTGAATGCGAGTAATTGGACTCTTCAGCAGCATTTTCCTCGTCAGTTTCGCTAATTTTCTGGATCAGAAAATATATTTAGGAATCAGCTGATCAACTGAAGCTTCACATTATTGCGAGCAGTGTTTATATGTTATTGCATGATAAGTCAAGCATAGTAGCAGCAAATTAAATGATAAAATGATTACATAGTAATTCACATTTGCTAGAAGAATGTTTTTTCCAATTTTACTAATGAGTGAGCAAATTAGTAGTGCTAATTCATCTCGGGAGATCAAGAAGTTCTGTATGGGCAATTACTTTTATGGCAACAATTTTTGTCATGTTATCGCTATCAGCAATATTGAATAGCTATCGACTTTTATCAGCCTACCAGATATGCATTAATGCACTTGGTGCTATATGCTATCGGCACTAGTGTCACCCTGAATATCTGGAGGCACTCATTCAGAAAGTAGAATGCACGTGTGTTTGCTAGCCTAAATATGACAAAAGTATCTACAGTGCATTATGTCTGAAATGTTCACATATGCATGCCAGTACAACGTGAATTGTATGTACATGCTATCATTTGGTTGTCATACATGTAGTTGGACAATATTTGAATTACAACAAGCCCTCAAACATAGAGAGGTTGTTCATCCATACTAAAATCATGCATTGCTATACAGCTGCGCTATTTTCCATGCGCTTCATATTTGTCTGCATAGGTATTGACCTTCATTGATCACGGCCAACCATGTCATGATGTTGGTCTTCATTCGATAAGGGTGAGGACTTCATTTGGCATGAAAATAGATTCACCATTTTGCGTTCATGCGCATTTTACTGTAAGATGTAATCTGATTCCTGCTTCTGATGCTGTTAAGGGAATTCTGCGGATTACAGTCGATTCAATTTTCACAATTCTCATAGATATTGCTATTATGGAACTGCAATTTCTCAGCTGTTTGTTTGCATTTCATGAGAACTTTCATTATCAATTAAGCATTAGCCCTTATTCGAATACTGTGAATTTCAATTATATCGGTTGTCGACAATTGTTATCAATTGCACGAGTTCTCAGTAATAGCATTCAATACTTGCTTATCACGTTATTCCAGCAGACAGGGAATCACGGTCAGTGATCGAGGCCTGTTTACGTGCTTGACTTAACGGCGTATTTTCAAAATGTCATGTAAGAACGATAGTTTTGACAACAATCAAAATTAAGATTGATAAACATAGTTGACCAAGCGGCGAGAGAGGTTAGTCATGTTTTCAAGGTGTTCAAGCCAGAACAAGTATCTCGACTCTTTCGATAAACGTTTTCTTGGTCGATCACAAAATAAGATGAAATTAAAGAAGACAGAGCCTTCGGCGTCCAGCGCCTTCAATCGATCGATGCACAATACTAAACTGTAGCCTGTGTGAAGGTTTATAAAGAGGTGAGCGATATTAAGTAGTGTGTTGTGCGTCAAATGTGAGATGATTGAAGTGTGAGGACAGATTATATTGCAGTACTTCATGTTTTCTATTGATTTTGGACTGAAGCTGTGTGATTGCTTTTGATTCAGTAAATGTTGCGTCTCTAGTGCTATCGAGTTTAGCAATAAACCGACCTGAAAATCCCCGATGTCGCCTATGTTTATTTCTAATTAGTGGTGCATTGTATGAGCATCCGTGTAAAATTCTAAGCTTTTCATTGGTGATTCATGGCCCAACTTCTTCCATTCTAGCCAAAATTTGTCTGTGCGTCCACTGCATCCGTTCTCTTTCGCGTTCGTTCTCATAAGACATTCAGACAAAGGTCATAACAAAATCATCTTCGTCATCAGCTCCACAGCAGTGGATAAGTGGTTAAGTGATTGACCTAGCGATCTGTCTCTCTAGAGGTTGAGCCCCGAAGGTGTCATTGGAAGTCGTCAGGAAGGGCTTCCGGACTGAAAGATCACCATGATCCAGATTAAAGTCGTCTGACTATGTCAGCGACAACACCATCAAAGCCTCCAGTGTTGGGGAGTAGTGACGTTAAACCATTTTCATTTCATTACATGCCCTGCCAAACTACATGTATGCACAATTTTATCGTGGAACCTATCTGGTCACCCTGATTGTGTCCCTGATATGTGAGTTATTAGCTCGAGGACCATCACAAATCCTCTACATGAGAAATCGTCATCGTTATAATATTCACTTTGGATTGCTTCTCTGAAATTATCTACTTTCTGCAAACACAAAGCTATAAAAAAAGTGATATCACATTAAAGACAACTTCTAAAGATTGTCGCCATCTGTTTATCATTGAAATTCATCCAACCTTTCCGTTGAAAATTCACTCGAATCATCCCTGTGCTTATTTCCACTGTTAATGTGTTTTCGTCATCGGGAATGTGAAGATCAGTTCTCCCCAGACACTGTGATTGACGGTAGAATCTCCTTGTCAATGCATTTCGAAAGATAGTGAGAAAGAATGATGCTGTTTTCGTTGCCTTCGTGTTTCAGCGATTTATTCGATTAACGAAAGCCGTTGCATGTGTGTGGAGAAGTTGGGGAGAGTCGCGATCTGCGATTGAAATGTTTAGGCGAATATATTGTCCCAACAGCGATGAGGTTGAGTCGTAATTAAGAGGGAGATAGAAAGTTTATGGTCCAATGATGGAAAGTGGCGAGTAATTGCTAGTGTTTGCTGTTTCATACTCAGTATGATAGAAGTTCCTTCCTCTTCAACTCATCCGAATCATGCCTCTCGAGTTTCCCTTAATTCATTCTGCAATATTCCTTACCGCAGATGAGATACGCTCCTCATCCATTTCTAAATTCCCATTTTTTGTCTAACCTTCTTCAGTAAATATGACGCCCCTGAAATATGAGAAGTACCCGTATGTGAAAAAGTTCAACTTCGTACACGGCAACAAAATGTGATGCTTTAGTGCCTGATAAACGGTCACATTCTTATTCAGTGAAAAAATTATCATAATTATTCATAGTAAAACAGACAAACGGATGTCTAAACAAGCAATCTCATTTTCTAATTGAAACATTTCGAACGATCCGTCGCAATAGTATTGCATCAATGGGTGCAGCTTGATTATGAGATTATTCTGCAAAATTTCTGAATGCCATGTGAAAATGTTGTGAATGCACGACATTGTTTGTTATTTATAACATCTGATGAATTAGAAATTTAGTTTTCGGCTAAAATTCGGTTAAACAAAAGATTTTACCGTCACTGTAACGTTAATTAATGATGCAAACTCTTTTTTCGGACTTGTATCAGAGCGTAGTTGGTTCTTCAATTTGCACATACTGCATTTATTTAAGAGGAATTGTATTTTTTGAATTCGTCAAAGCAAATCACTTAAACTATGTATTCACAGTAAGCTGAGTACGCACGTATTCTTCAAGTGATTTAATGGCCCATCTCCAGTATTTGATGAATTCAACACATTGTTTGGTGTTTATTTTTGCCTCATCAATCTCAGGCTCCGACGTCTACCTCAGGCATCTTCCTAATTCTGACACCCTGCTGCTTCATTGTCGCTCGTCAGCCTCAGGCACCCTACTACCACAGTTTTCCGCCAAGTTTATTGGCGCCGTCAACAATCGTAACCTTGAATATTTGCTTCACAGACGCCCTCCTAACTCCGGCATACCGCTTTACAGACTCCTACTTCTAAGATACCCTCCTGCTTGATATGCGCCCTGATGCTTCAAAGGTTCCATCCTACCTGACATACCTTCTAATGCCTCGAAAGCACCCTCCCACGTTGACCAGAACAACAGGGATTGGAAGTACAAATCAGGTTCATGTCAGCCGTCATGAGCATGACATCAGGTATTAGTCTTCGTCTCCATACCTTTGTGGAATAGAAGAGTTATATTTGCGTTTGCTAATCTAATTTACACTCTACAATGCTGCTGCTCTGACTGTAAATGCTTATTAACTGGCATGTGATCAATTTTTGGACAATTGGATTGAAGCCATTACTTAGTTACTAAGAAAGCTGATTGTCAGTTGTAGTTACTGTCGATCGAAATGGATATGAATGCAGGCTATTTTTAAAATATTTCTTTCCAGTGTACTTAAAAGTAGGCCTACATGCTCCATTTAGCATGGATTGACGTTGAATGTTTGTCATGCTAGTGAATAGAGTGATCGCCAGAAGCATCTTTAGCTCAGTAGATGTTATTTTCTTGACAATTTAGTGTTACTGAAAAAAGTGCTCCAGACAAGAGAGCAGTGTCCCGGCCAGCGCGTAAATTTACGCCCGGCGTAAATTTGACATTTCGCGCGTAAATGCGTAAATTGAGAACACGGAGCGTAAATTTATCATAGGTTGGGGCGTAAATTTCGTTTTCAGATTGACGAATTTTGTGTATTCGAAAATCTCTGGCCGGGACACTGCTTCAAACATAATTGCCAATAAGAAGATTGCGGCCGAGGTTACATGGTGTCTTCATGTAGTCGAGAATAACTTTTCTTATGGGTCGAATCATCATTGCTGCGAAACATTTCGTAAGAAGTTTTCAGACTCCAAAATCGCTGAAAACATGCAACTGAAAGAGGATAAAGTGGCATATATAATCAAGGACGCTATATTCCCATACTCACAACAATTGCTTGCGGATGATTTGGAAAATTCACTATACGCCCTCCACATAGATGAAGCGAACAAGTGCCGATCTCATCTAGGTATTGTCATTCGCTATATGAAGAAAGATGATTGGAACATTTACGTCCAGTCCTTGGATCTACCCGAGCTGACGTCCGCCACTGCAGAATGCATCACTGAAACACTCATCGAAACTTTGGAAGAAAGAGGAATACCCAAGACAAATCTTCTTTGCTTGATGTCTGATAGCTGCAACACGATGCGAGGTTGGAAAAGTGGAGTAATAACCCGAGTGCAGCAGGTTGTGAATAGAACTTTGATAGATGTCGGTGGTTGCTCACTGCACCATATGCACAATGATGTGCGCTCAGCACTGGACAGTATAAGTATCATATCACTGGAAGAAACTATATCAAGCATTTACACGTTCTTTCGATACCACACACACGATAAAGAGTACGAAGTAGTGACATCGGTAATGGAGGTGGAGCATCAAAAGTTCCTCAGACATATACCAACAAGATGGCTTCAGTGTGTAGATGTTATTCGAAGGATTGTTGAACAGATTCCAGCATTAGTAGTTTTTTTCAACGACTTCCTACTGGAAAATCCAAATCATTCATCAGCCCAAAAGATCAAAGAAAAACTTGACAACCCTTTTACCTTGTGTATTCTTCAGTTTCTTGCTTACGCCTTGAAATTGCTTCAAGAATTCGAAAAAAAAACTTTCCAGTCTTCTGGCTGCCATGTTCACCAGTTATGGAAGAGCTTGAATTCGACGCTTCATAGATGGCTGCTCAATTTCGTTAAGCAGGACAAGATTGTTTCAAAAAAACCAGCGCTTACGTGTTATCGTAGCATTGTTTTGCCAGATTCAATGTTGATTATCGGAGAGAGTACACGAGTCACGATTGGCTTACTGAATGAACTTCAGAGAAACATCTTCTATGATCAAGTACGGGAATTCTTCATTTGCACAACGGAGAAGCTCTTGCACTACCTGCCTGCCATTCAGCAATGCCACCCTTCGCAGTCTACGGTTCTTGTTGCCGTCCTCGAAATCTTCTTCTCGTTTGGAGAAATGGGTGATAAAAATAGCGAAGGAAATGCCGTCAGTCGTGTCTTCTGCTGAATTGGACGACCTTCGGCTTGAAATTCGCATATATAAAAGCAGCAGCCCGATATATGATACATCATCCGTCAATGATTTCTGGAAAACATCTCTCCAGAATATTCAGTGTCCCA
Source organism: Prostheceraeus crozeri (assembly GCA_907163375.1). Classification (NCBI taxonomy): domain Eukaryota; kingdom Metazoa; phylum Platyhelminthes; order Polycladida; family Euryleptidae; genus Prostheceraeus; species Prostheceraeus crozeri. The sequence continues at coordinate 341,613 of CAJQUW010005058.1, read as the reverse complement.
TACTGTCAAAATTGGTGCGAGCGTGTCTGATATTGCCGCACGGCAATGCTGAGGTAGAACGTCTATTCAGCATGATCAGCGATATTCTTGTAAAGAAGAGGTAAAATCTGGACCAGCGGAGCGTGCGTGCATTGACTTTTATTAAGTCAGACATGATAGCTCAGGAGAAAACATGCTATGACTACTGCATCACCCCAAAGTTGATCACGTACGTCGAAAATGCAAAACAAGCTTATAAACAGCAATTACAAGAGGAAAAAGAGGTCAATGCTCGTAAAGCTGAAGAGGAACGATTAAACCGCCAACGCTCTCTTATGAAAGAAGAACGTGAAAAGTCAACCAGATTGAGTGAGATTAACAATTCCATCCAATCGATTGATGATGCTGTGGCGGCTTCAGAAGAAAGATTAAAAAGAGCACACGAAATCGAGAAAGAAGCTCAGAAAATGAAAGAAAATGCTCTCGTGACACAAAGGACTGAATTAGAAAAAAAGAAAGCTATTCCGGCAGAGCAACAACGGTGAGTATAACTAATGATGATATCGGTTGAAAGTGATGGTTCTGAATGAAATATTCTCTGAATTTCAGGATTGAGAAGCGGATTGCGGAAAAGGTGCTAAAGGAAAGCGTCTGGGATAAATTCGTGATCCCCAAGAAGAAGAAAAAAGTATAGGTGAAAGTTTTGAGACTTTTTGAACGAACTTGTTGTTATTGCTACTCCCGAATTCTTCCCTCATGGACGATTGCCCTACAAGCGACAAACAATTCTTTCAGCGATAAGCTATATCATGTCACATCATTTTCTGTAATTTTTCTATTTTTTCTTGTTGTATTTTTGAACTTTGGTTTTTTATATTATATTTATTTTCTTAATAGACACCGTAATTAGATGCAGTTATGCGACAGTGTCACATCATTTGTTTTTTTGCAGTCAAATTTGGTATACTTCCGTAAAAAATCCTTTTATATTGGCTCTGTCATGAGTTAAACTCAATTGTTTGAATTAGTTGTCCTTTCTACGTCTGTACGTCATTGTTCAGATACGAAACTTAAGCATTATTTTGTTTCCTAACAGATTGAAGATATACAGGGTCCTTTAGAAGTTCTTATATTTTAGGATGCAGACATTGCTTTCATATTAAATGGCATATGTAGTACTTTTTACAATGATATACCTCACCTTATGATATAAAAAATCGGATAATCTTTAGATTTTGATGAATTTGAACTTGTTCCGACCTATTCTTATCTTAGTTTTTTATTTGAAATTGACTTCATCTTTGGGATACAGAATATTTTGAAATCTGAATTTCTTCATCTCATTAGATAATTCTTAAGTTTGACTTTGAAATTCTTAGATCAATGGTTTTTTAAATTACAGTATATTTTGTCCATTCAGTTAGATTGATGGATAGAAAAATATTCTATCAGAGTTCCTCACTCCGTCCCAGCAATGACCCACGAACATATGGGAAGTCAATGAAAAAATGTAGCAGACTGTTGGAAGACCGGTTTCGATTTTTCATAATCTCTCTCAATTCCAACGTCTTATGCGACAGAGATTACAACCAGATTAATAAGATTTGAATCAAATGAAACTGGTACGATTAATACCTCTCATGGAAGTGTCAGATTCAAGAGAGGCCGTCGTTTGCTCAAAAAACGTTATTTTCTTTTGGACTTGACTTTGCGTGAGACGCGGAAACGCCTCACACGCGGTCAAAGAGAGAAAAGATAATTTAAAAATCGATGGAGGAGAAAATTCAAAATTTCAGAGATGAAGCCATTTCAAATTGAAGTCTACTAAGACAGGGCTAAGTCGGAACAAGTTCAAAGTTATCATAGTTCGAAAGATTATCTGATATTTATATTTTTCTGATGATTTTTTTCTTTTGGCAACGTAGTCTACATGTATATAATGATAAAAGTACTAAAAATGCTGTAAATACGAAAACAATTACCTTATCTCAAAATTCGAAATTCAATAATTCATACAAAATTCTATGATGTATCATCTAAAAAATTACTGAAATCGGACAAGCATCAACTGATGAGTCATAAGCATTTGAAATGTGAAGGCACTCTTGAGGGACCCTGCATGCGTAAGAAGTACGAGGTGCATCGAAATCATCGGTCGTCGGTAGTCAGGTGAATTAGTCGACTTGGTGCATTTATCCATTTTGATTGTTAAACCCCTTTGCATTTTTTTGTCAATCGGTATTCATATTGTAATTTTGATTTAATATACGTACATGTGTACTGTGAATATCGTTTTGACTACTTTTCTACTATAAGGGTCTTTTTCTTCTGTGGTAGGGTAAGAACGTCAATTGAAAACGCCAGTTTTTCAGCGAATTTCAGATTTTCCCTCGTGGGCGTAAATTTGAAGGGTGGGCGTAAAAATTTCGAAAATCTCTGGCCGGGACAGTGCAAGAGAGTGAGAATAGTGAAGGATGAACCCCCCCCCCCTCGCGACATTCTTTGTACATATGTTGCGAAAAATTCATTGATGATTAGTATGAAACAAAAAATTTAAGTTTGTTGAGTAAATAGTCTTTTTTATGCATCTTTCTAGATTGACTGAAGATTCATCATTGCTGATTTGTTTCATTTCTGATATTTTATTACAGACGTCTCCGAATCAAATTTATCAGCTACTAGGTGCTATTTCACTTCACAAGACTCTTTTAGCATTCGGCATTGGTTTATCCCTTGGACAAACAGATTCAATTCGACGTTCTGTTTTGGCTATATGTTCATTCATTTTCGCCGTAATGTCCCCAATCGGAATGGTAATTGGAATGTCTCTTACTTTCATTGCTCATGCTGGAACCGGTAAAACCGGAGGAGAGAAGTTCAAACTGGTATCGGGCATTCTACAGGTTCGCTTTTTATCATCATCTATTCATGAATAATTCATTAAATTATTTTCTCAAGTGAATGAATGAAGAGATCATCATTTTTATGATAAATACACATTAATCAATATAGATAGAATATGTACATGTAATCATTGAATTTACACTAATGAACAAAACTTAAACCCGGGCTTCCGGCTCTGGTTTGAAAAACTCTGCCGTGATGAGAGAGAGAGAAAATTACATATTTGTAAATAGAAATCAGAAATTACAAAGATAATTTTACAAAAATAGTTCAAGTCAAAGACGTCAAGTTATTAGATAACACATGAAAAAATCACAAAGCAGTTGTGTCTACGTTTCGTTCGGGAGAAAAAGACAGGGTAACGTTCATTCGTCCTATGTGGTACAATGTCAAAAAGAGGATGATCTGGACTTTGACAATTTTGAAGAAAGTCATCAAATAGTTTGCGTCTTCTTACTAAAAAGTTTTCAATATTGTTTTGACAAGGACATGATGGCATACAAATAATTTTCTTCGCACGCTTAACGATCCTTCTTACAGTGCTATAACAAAATGAATCAAATCTACCGAATAACTGTGTAACGTACAATAATAATGATTCAATATTGGCAGTGTAAACTTGCCACAGTTCATCATGATTTAGACAGCTCTTCAAAATCTTCAATAAATACAGACGTCTTGAACAACGAAGTTCGATCTCCCTAAAATGTTTCGTCCATGTTAAATTATTATTCCAAGTAACGCCTAATATTTTCATATCGTCATCAAGACTAAAAGGAGATGAGACATCAATACTACTACATTTCTTATGAAAAACAATGCCCTTAGTTTTTGATTCATTGAGTACAAATGAATTAGAGAGTGCCCAATCTTTCACATGATAATATTCAAAATTAATAGTAGAGATACATTGGGAAACACAACTTTTATATATTGGACAAATTTCATAGATATCGTCGGCATATTGAGCAATGTTAGTAGTAGCGGAAAAAGGTTTCAAATCATGACAGTGCAATATAAGGAGAAAAGGCCCTAATAATGACCCTTGAGGATCTCCATTAGTAACATGAGAGAAGGAGCTGTAACTATCTTGAAATTTCACACACTGAATTCGACTTTCTAAGTATGAGTACATGATCTTAACAAAACCATTTGGAAAATGTAATTTCAAAAGTTTTTCGAGGAACAACTTATGACAAATAATATCAAAAGCTTTTGATATATCATAGTTCAGCAATAAACATGCACAAACATCATCAATATCTAGTAGGGCAGTAATATAGTCGTGTACAGAAACGAGGCAGCAAGTAGTATTAGATTTTGGTCTGTAAACAAATTGAAAATGAGGAACATGACGGTAAAACATAATACGGATATCATTAAGCAACGTGAGTTCAAGCAATTTTGCTGGGACACTCAACAAAGTTATAGGTCTTAGTTGCTCAATAGTTGGATTAGAAATTTTCGGAACAGGTGAAACAGTACACATTTTAGATATTCTAGGAACGTATCTTTGAATGATGCTACAGTTGATGATATTGCACAATGGTTCACTAAGAAATGGTGCAGCGAGTTTGTAGAAGATGTTTTGTATACCATCTGACCCAGTGGCTTTCGACGTTGATAACTTCTCAAGATATTGAAATATAACAAATGGCTCAGAAAGAGGACACCAACTCTCATCATCAACAATAGAGGAGATATCAAAAACTTCTCTCTGCTTGAATACAGAAACAAACTGGTTATTAATGGCATCAGCAACATCTTCTGAATTATCAAAATGTCTAGCAATCGATGAAAGAGGGTCTTTAATGTTCTTCCCGTTTATGTCACTAACAATATTCCAAATATTTCGTTTAGACGATTTGCATCTATTTACCCAATTCTTTTTACATTTTTCAATCAGAACTTTACACTTCTCACGCAAAACATTGTAGGCTTGAAAGTTCCCTGATCTGTAAGCAGACCATCTATGATTTATCAAATCTTTTAATTGCGGAGTCATCCAAGGTTTGTCAGAATTCGATAATGTAACTAAAGTACACGGGATAGAGGATATACAGTTTGTAAACACACGATAAAAAATATCAACTTTGGTATCAAGATTCTGTTCAAAATATATCTCACGAAAAGCACCATTGTTGAGAGATTGATAGAAAACGGCTAATGATGATGGGCTTAAGTCGTAAACTGGAAGTGTACGCAAATTATCAGAGTAATTCTTGAAACAACTCAGACGGAGAAAAACTTGCCCATGTGAGCCACGACGCCTGCTAGTCATAGCAGGACCAACAATTGCATCATTATATGATGAGCTAAGGGAATTGCTCATAAGAATTCTGTCCAAGAAGGAATCACCTCGGGTAGGAGCAAACACTTTGTCTGTGAGATCATGAGATCTCTCGAGAGAACCGGTTTCAAGATGGTTGAAATCACCACATAGCCTACTAGGATTTCAATATTCGGATAATAAGAAGTCCATTGATCAAGTTCGTCTATCAAAAAATCAGAAATATCATTTTATAGATGGACGGGTAAATTAGGAGGAGAATAGATAGAAACAAGGACAAATCGTTGGTTTCTAAATGTAAAATTTAGAATGATGGATTCGACGGTATCACAAATGCGAATAGACTTGGTATTCTTAACATGAACAAGAGAATCAGTCCATATTGCCACTCCACACCCTATACGACTGCATCGATTGCAACGAAACATATTGTGATCGGGTATGCGGAAGAATGAGTCTCCGTGCAAATCGTTCAACCACGTCTCATTGACTATAATGCAGTTAGGTCGAAGGGAGGCACAAGATAAGCGTAAATCATCCATTTTACCAATCGAGGCTATGGAGCGAGCATTAGTCAAAAGAAAACTTGGAAGAACCTTGTCATTTTGTCATTGAGAGCTTCTCGTCTGAATAATTCTACCGCGGCGTAACATTATATTTTCCTCCCCAGCATCTCTACGAGCCTTGAATTCATATCTCAATGCTTTCTCCTGCTCCAGTTGTTCATTGGTAAGATCATGTTTTATGAAAACTCGCTCGTAATCATCATTGCTCAAATTCTTTAAATTACGAGCATTTTTCAATATTCGTAATTTATCATCAAAAGAACTCATTACAACTTTAATTGGTCTGTCCCCGACACCTTTCCTACCAATCCTGAAACATCGGTTAAACTTCAAATCAGCATTACCAATTGAGGAAAAAATTGAATTAACCGACAGTCTGTCATCATCACGATTGTTGGTAGTGGATTCTGGAATACCAAAAATTATCAAATTGTTTTTTCGATATTCTCTGTCTTCCATCTCTTTCATAATCTCGCTCCTCATTTCATGCTTTATATCATGGAATTTTGTCGAAATATCTTCAAACTTCTTTTGAAAAGAAGACACTGTCTCCTCGAATTTTTTTGTTGAAGGAAGACACAATTTCCGTAATTATGCTTCTACTTTCTTTCAGCAGTTCACTTTTCATTTCAGAAACCGCATTGCGAATAACTGATTTCATCACATTCTCATCAAAAGCCTTTGAATTAGTCTCTCCTTCATTCACAACAGCAACTGCGTCTTTCAACGCACTCAGCAATTGTTGTTTGGACAGCTTATTAACTTGAGATGTAGACATTCTACGAACATGAGAGAAAGAAAAGGAATCAGAAGGGGTTCGAACTCTGTACCTTCCACAAGCACAAACAGCTTGTTAACCGATATACCATGCAAACAACGATGCCGTTTGGGAATGTAACAGTTAGATAAATGCAAGTCAACACAATAGCGCGATGATATGGCGCGATATTATGACGTAATCTTCCAGCTGATACAGTCGCAGTACAGAGAACAGTTCCAGAAGAAAGGATAAAATCACTTATAATTTGATCCACAGGAATTTTGCATAAATAACGATGCAGAAAATGACTATCGATGAGGTGAGGATCACGATGATATGAAATTCCACAAATAATGATAGCAAAATCATAATGAACGATGGAAAACGAAGATGGACGACGAGAGACAAATTTAGACACAACCGCACACAATCACGATCAGCGTTCAGTTGATAGCATCAGTGACAGCATTTGATGTGATACATTCGCTGAACTATCATTCGCTGCGCAACTGAAAATATCATTTTTTTGTGGAAAATGTCTGCGGTTATGCTTAGAGCAGTTATCAGTTACATAGTCATCAGATTTGAAATGAATTTACCAGTATGAAGAACCAAATAAATTGTGACTCGGCACATTCATTTTAAGAGTGCAGGGAGTTAAGCACCCCTACCTTGCCAAGCTGTTATAGGAACATGAATTCGAAAGATCAGGTTGACCTGAAATGGTTCCTATTAGAGCTGTGATTTCTGACCAACTTGATTCTTGTTTTTGATGTTCTTCTAAGTAGGACCCATAGAGGTTTGAGTATTCTTAACAAAATTTGAGCTAATGGTCAAACTGTTTTAACCATCTAATTATCAAATGCTTACCAAGCATCGATAATCAATCCGATAAAAACATGCTTGAGCAAAAAAATTCCGAGATAAAAAATTCTGGACAAAAACTGAAAATACGTATAAGAATATTAAATTGAAATCGGAATTCGTCGCATTGTACAAATTAAATCAAAGATACAATTTCGCGTAAATTGAAAAGTTCATCACAGAAAATGACTTCTTGGATATTACTTAGTTTACTGAATGGACTGCTAATCGACCACCAGGAAGAATCATAAGGATATAAATGCCATTCAGTGGCATGTGAATATTTTATTTCATTTTGTACTGCTATTTTGCGTTTTTTAATATATTCTTCATCTCGAAGAAGAGAGAGAGCGCTTAGAGGATGAAAAATCAAAAGAATTGAATTAAAACGAAGGAGAATAGAGCAAAGAAAAAGCATTCAGCTCAATTACTCATCCATCCATTAGGTCGCAGTTGGCGCACTATGCCGGAAAACTCTTTGCGGTTTCTTGCAGAGGTAATGAGTTGTCTCATTGTTAGCCCCGTCCATTGCTTGATGTCGTCCAGCCACAGCATTCGCTGTCGTCCTCTCGATCTTCCCGGTCAATATCAGCGGTAGCACTCCTTCGTTTCGTATTACGAAACAGACTTTGCTCTGGCGATTTTAATGAACAATGTAATTTCTCTCCTTCGTTCTTCTCACTGTCCATAGAACACGGAGTAGTCGCCGGTAACACCACATCTCGAACGCTATTACAGATTTGGTAGTTGAATCGTTAAAGGTCCATGTGTCCGACCCGCATGGAAGTACAGACCAGATGCAGCACTCCATAAACCGTATTCAGGTTTGGATGTTGAGCTTCTTGCTTGTTAGCAGTTTCTTCATTTTCATAAATCGAGCTTTGGCTATCGCAATTCGCCTCTTGATTTCGCAACGAATGGAGCAGTTGAAAGAACAAAGGATTGAACAAGTCATTTGAATCTCATAATGAAAGTAAAATGGCTTGTGCAAAAAAATTGATTGCCAAAGCAACTTTTAAACTTCATTCTGTATTGAAGTCCTCTTATCTAACGAACGGTCGAGTTGCGCAAGCTTTGTTTTCCGTTGGTTTCAGCTGAGTGAAACGTAGGTGCTATTTCAAAAATTCGTGAATCCAATGAGCGACTCAAAAGAAAGATATTCAACATGGAAAACGAGAAAGAAAACGGATCGTGTTTCCCAAAAATGAAGACTTTGTTATAGTGCTGGAAACACAGAATTAGATTCATCTGCGCGTGCTTCTGTTTCCTAGACAGGAAGAATTGTATGTAACCTTAATATTGAAATGGCACATCGCAATTAGACAACTTGCTCCTTCTCGAATGGATAATTCGTGTATCGCTTGCTATTGGAAATGGCAAACAATAAGCTGTTAGCAGAGGACACCAGAGCCAGTGAGAGATGCGTGCGTGCTGTGATATCACGTCGCACACACCAAAACACACATCGATGCGTGGCTTCGATTCAATGCATGCACTATACAGTGAGCAATGCCGAGGAGGGGATCATCAAGTGAACTAATTTTCGTGCGCCTGCTACTTTCTTTAATAATGATCGGAAGGGCTAACATTATGGAGAAAACTTGTGGGCAATGATCTGAATTCTTCGAATCTGAAGGAATTTTGGCAATCGAAGCATTTCGCTGGAACTCACATTAATCCGCAAGCGACGCACGACTTTTTTTCCTATCTCTGTAAGGTTTTTTTTATTGAATTTTCACCCCTAGCACAGCTATGAGCCATGAACGAAGCTAGGGGTTACTCAATGAAAAGTAATAAATTGTATTATTTTAAATAAATAAAATTAAAAAAAACAGACCTTCTAATCTGATTAAGCTGTCCCCATCAGAAACCTATTCGCACGCCTCTTGAAAGTATCAAGGTTGTATTGGTCTGGGGAAGCTGATTCCAAAGCTGTGCCGTGCGAACAAAAAAAGCTTTTCGAGCGACTCACAGTATGTGCGCGTTCTAAGCTCACATTATAGCATGTGAGTGCACTAGCTCTGCGTGTGCTTCTGGAGAAGATCTTAGGTTTGGGTACGCACTCATTTACTGCAGAGCTGCTTCTACCAAAATAGTACCTGTAGAAGATACTGAGTGAAGCAACATCCCGTCTGACGGAGAGCGGCTGCAACTTGCTAGCAAGTTTTTCACCCATGAGATTCTTGACACGTTTCTCAACCCGTTCAAGGAGGTTAAGATGCGTTTGTGGGGCGCCTACCCACAGATGACAACAATACTCCATCAGAGGACGAATAGTGGACTTGTAAAGATAGCAGACAGTCTGTGGTGGAAGATAGCTGCTGGCACGATAGAGACTGCCAATGCGTTGAACTGCCTGCTTGCTAATGGATTGGATGTACGGTTTCCATGACAAGTCCTTCGTAACCGCCAATCCAAGGAAGGAGATGGAATCTTGTTCTCTGATCCTATTATCTGACAGTTAATGTTATGATCATCATCTCCTTTAAGTCGTTTTTGCCCACTTAATAGGTTCCTCAATGTGCCGTCCATTTCGTATTAATCACACTTCTAGCAAACCGAAGCAGATAAACAAAATATATAATTCTGTGGCTGGAAAACATAAAATTAAAGATAATTTTTTTTAAATTTCGATTGCTTGCCATTGGTAATGATGGTTTTCTAATCAAAGGGAATCAGGGAGCAGCTTCAAGGGGTGGTAGAGGCTGTTGGGGTAAAAAGTGTCCTGAAATTTGAAAAAGCATCGTGGGAGGCCTGAAGATGCGAAACATCGGCCAACACAACATGTGTTTCAGAGATGTTCTTGCAGGATTCTCGCACTTTTTTTAGGAATTAATGTCATCGATGATGTTTTGTAGATGAATGTTTTAAATGACCATTTTGAAAAACGTTTTTAAAGGTGACAAATCAAGCAAATTTGTTTTAACCTGAAGTTCTTTCTGTGAACAAACCTTTCATGATTGTGAACATCGACATCGAATTCGCACAGAAAAGTGCCTCAAAAGATCAGTAGTGGATTCATTCCCGATGAAAGATAATCAGATGTTTTCTTACCAGTTTCCTGATCAGTTGTAGAATCTAATAATAATATCCCAATGCTCGCATAATTATTCAAGATCGATTATATGCAACGAAAGCCTTTACATGGGTCAGCAAACCTTCAATACAAATACTGGCTTTTTGATTAATAAAGTTTCTTAATTATTTGCTTTCAATCCTTTTTACTTTTCTTCCTCTTGTCTTTATTAAATATCCAATGCACGCAACTGCTTTGGGGTCAATTTGCTTGAATCATCGATAGAGTCATCGAAGTTGTAATGTAATGTAAATGAAAAAAATTGGAATTATGTAGTCAAGCAAATACCAACAGGATTTTGTGTGAGTGTATACGCGATTTCTTTTTTCAAGCATATTTCTTGCGGTTGTTTATCCTTATTAAATTAATTTTTCAATTTATCAAGAGAATTGTCACATGCCGTTTCCTGTACTCAGTGACCGACAAAATCCGCGTCACTTTGGTATCGTATTCAACTTGTCATTATCTTTCAGGGAATGGCTTGCGGTACATTTTTGTACGTCACGTTCTTTGAGATTCTTCCTCGTGAAATCAATGCGGCGACGCGACCTTTTCAACGTACGGTTTACATGGTTTCCCTGCTTACTGGCTTTTTCTGCATGTCGCTGTTTGTTTACTTTCTTTGAGCTACAGTTCATTTGATTGGGATGAAATAACAGTTATATTGCTACGCAGCTGGTGAAGTGTATCCGCGCGCGAGTCACAGCTCCCTGCTGATGATATTCCCCAAACGGAAAGATGGTAATTGATTCTTTACTTGATTGTTGTCAAATATGTCGTTTCCGACCGCTCGAAAATTTACCTTGTTGCTAAAGGTACTGATGATAAATCAAATTACAGTAGTCTTTGATTTTATAATTTCTGAAATGGAGGAAAAATCCTCAAACCAGTTATGCATCTTCTATGTACCAATGCTCTATCCATAGAGAAGGAATCGGCTCTATCATTGTGGATAGATAGTATTAAAACGATAGTATTTTCTGCATGCAATTTTTCAATGTTTAAACTCGCCTGTTTTCATGGATAAAATATTGGACACTCCATGTTTTGTGAAGCAAAAGCTTCAGAAATCATTAGTATTTTTGACTGATATTTACACTTTTCCACTGCTGATGAGGTGTTACCAGACAGGTTTGTGGTTGACATTGAATACGGTGAGCTTCATTAATTGTAAGAATTAATGGACTTTTGAATCTGCATTTACATGGATATTGTCTTGGCTTTATATCATTTGTTGTGTACTTTTCTAATGCCTAAATTGGTCATTCTTACATGATTTCTTATACCATGATTTCACATCAATAAAAGAAAACGTCGAATGAGGATTCTGTTTTTATGTCCGCATTTATGCATCACTAGATTATAGCTGAAAGTGGTTGAACATTGGATCGGTAATTCACGATAGACAAATTATTCAAAATTACCACAGGTGGGCATGAGCACTCTTGCGAGCACATCGGATGTTCGGCGGATATGGTAGGCCCTTTACGTCAGCCTACTCATGAAAGTGAGGGGCGAGAAAGTTGAGCGATTATGTAATCGATGAGTAGTTTGAGGGGCAATTACGGGAGTTATTAATTAGTCAAAAATATTATTATAAAATCTTGCGTATTTGTTAAACGCACCTCCAAGATGATATTTTGAAATTCCTAGAACTTTTGTCTCTCCGTCCAAATAATTGATAAGCACACAATAGCATAGGGTAGACAGGGGTGGTTTGGACCGCGTATTTGAGAGGCTAGCATGACGCTTTGGATGTCTCAAAATATTTTAATTACACCGTCGATTTCTTTTTCAAATTGCAGTTCTATGGCTGTGTCTTGGAAATAGGCCATGTCTGCATTGATGTTGTCAGGTTCATTGATCACCGAGAGTTCATTTGAAACAATCTAAAAATATTAAACAGTGATATCAACTTAGAAAAGAGTTTCTTTGATAATTTCTATTCTTTTCATATAGATTCCACACATGATTCATTCTACTATAGGGAATGTATGTTCAATACTATACTATATGTTCAATTAATAAGTTTCATATCAGTCAATGATATTCAAGTTGGGGTGGGTTGTAGACGTAGATTAAGTATATAAGGTAGAGCAGTAACTCAGCATTTATTAAATACCCATATATTAGCATTTTATCATTAAATGAACACATAGGTACTGCTACCGATGTAAGATGTGCAACTTTTTGCAGTTTTGAAGACCGCGGAATTGACTGATCATGATAGCAATACAGAAGGAGTAATACGGATCCTATCCGTGTCATGACAGCCTTAGAGATATGTTTGTTAAATTAGATAGGTTGCCATTTCTTTCATGCTCAACTTCAAAGAGTATTTTCTTAATTAAGCGTGATCATCACATAAGCAACCTGCCACTGTTAGAGCAAAGCAAGTAAGGTGGGTGAGGTGAATAAGGCCCACTTGCTAGATCTCGGAAAATACGTAACGAATTAAAGCGCAACAAAAAAAGAAATGAAAACATATCTAATTTTAAATAAGTGTCAGAAGTTTTATCGATTTTGGTCCAGTGGATCAGATTCTACAGCATCTCAAAAAAAGAACATTCAAATTTCTTCTTGAATCTAATATTTGCTCTTCATTTGTTCAAGGATTTCATGACACTAATTGTTGATGTAGATGAGCTCTTAGCATGGAAAATTATCTCTGGCGTATCCTCTCTATGACCTTATATAGTAGTTTGATTTTTGAGTTCGGGGAAAGTGCGAAAAAACATTGATTATAAAACGACGTCAATGTAGCCAAAGGCCCATACAAAATGCTGGTAATAAGGCCCGGGCCTATCACAGTATAATCAGCACTCCAAAAATCCAACGAAAGTCAGATCCACGTAAACGGAAGCGTAGTCTTACGTACAAAGCACAACTGCTTGCAAAAGAACTTTTTGCTAATAAAAAGCGCTTTAAGCAAACACCTGTTTTTTCCAAGAAACAAAACAGTAGGCCTAAGCTTAGTTGTAGAAAATCTGAGCAAGCTGGCAATGAATCGTAGTATGCAAAATTTGTGAGGAAGATGAAAAGTTAGATAGGCCTATGAGACAGTGTATAGCATGTGACAACTGATTGGGTACACAAAGATTCTGCTGGTTTAAGTCATGGAAGTGACGAAGATGAATTCCCAATTGTTTGTCCTGACTGTCCCAATGTGTAGGCCTATAAAGTCTGTGTTTATGATTGATAATATAATAGAGAGATTATGGCTACCAAATAAAAGGTTTTACCATCAGCAATTACTTTTTTCTCGCGTTAAAAATATCTTTTGTTATTTAATAAAAGTCGATGTATTTCAATGAACAATCTTGGGCTTTCTTTTTTTACATAGGTGCATAACTTGACCTTTTCACTACGGCAAGAAGAGGCGATCATTGCCGTTCAAAACGGAGGGCATACCAGGTATGCCCAATGACTGATTTTCTATATAATACGGACGGCATACCGTGTATGCCCGAAACTATTTGACTGTATAATACGATAATGGCATACCGTGTATGCCATGAGTGGTAATATATGAAACGTATCAAATATAACTTTTTTGATGAGCATAACATTCATTTGAAGGCTCTACGATGACATAAAGTATCTGAATTGATGCAGACGTCTGCTTCTTTTCAGCATGCATAACTGAAGATCTATGCTTCATATTGCTTGTTATCGTAGCTTTTAAAAAATAACTTCATCTAGAAATTGTTATTTGTTGCTTCCAGTTTCATGTCTCTAAAATGTTCAAACAACAGTGCGTCTCATAATGTTAGATATGAATGACATTGTGCATGCAGCGAAGGTCAAAGTCTGGAAGATGTAAAATCGAATGAAATTTGGAATCCTGAAAAATCTATGATTAGCAGATGCTATCTGCGGCAATGTATTCAAATTGTCAGATTTCTTCATTCAGTTCACTGAAGCTGCTTCCAATAGTCTAACAGGGAAGTTTACAGTTTTTGAAAGATTTTGAAGGTCATAGGTGAAGACTATGAATTTTATGCACAATCAGCGAGGAATAGCAATCAAAATCAATACTATCATTCCGTTCAAATTTTAGGTTAGGCTTCTACTTCATGCGCACATAGTAATGCAAAGATAAAATTGATTTCATGATGAGTCGACGCGCTGCAAAAACCGCTGCTATCAACAGCCTATTTAACGTGAGCCCAATCAACTCCGACGAAAGTGAATGTCAGAACTTTAGTACCGACTCGTCATCAGACAGCGATGATGATAACACCGGCACACTGATGGACACTTTCACAGATGGTTGGCGATTTGTGAGTGACACAGCAGAGGACCAAAGACCGGAAGGCAAGCCGGAATTTCTGGGGACTTCAGGTGTATCCCCTAGCTTGAACTTGCCGGAAAATCCAGAAGAACACATCGAATATTTAATTGACCTATTTTTAACACCAAGACTATTTAGATCAATTGCAGAATGGACTAACACTCGCTATGAAGTTTACTACGACTCGATAGTACATGAAAAGACTGAAAGTGAATGCTCAAAAATTCGAAACTCTTGGTCCAGTGTCACAGAGAATGATATTCGGAAGTATTTTGGAATATCTCTCTTGATGGGCATAAATCGAAAGCCCGAGATGCACCTCTACTGGAGTCGCGACGAACTGCATTACAATCCCTTCTTTTCGAATGCGTGCTGTCTCACACGTGATCGATGTTTCGCTATCACTAAATTCATTCGCTTTTGTGATAATCGATCTTTACCTGAGAACCCTCAAAGTGAACACAAGGTCCAACCGTTCTGTGATTTAATGAAAAACATTACGATGAACACGTACTTACCAGAACGATGTATTTCCAGCGACGAAACAGTGCTACTATACAAAGGGCGATTACATTTTAGACAATATTTGCCTAATAAGCGTGCGAGGTATGGAATTAAAACGTTTGCACTGTGCGAATCCGAGACGGGTTACACGTGGAATTTCCATTTGTATAGTGGTAAGGATACATGTCTTCGATCAGTTTTCGCATGTTGATGGATGGGAGCGTTTGTCAATTTCCGAAAGATCTGTGGTGTCTCTTTTATATCCCCTATTTGGATTGGGGTATCATGTCTTCATTGACAATCGGTTTTCATCGCTAAAACTGGCCCAGTTTCTTTTGGAAAATAATACCCTTCTGACTGGAACCATATGTGCCGTGGAGTACCTGCGCAGCTGCGGAATGCAAGATTTTCTGAACATCAATCTTTGTTCATGCGGCATGACAACATTCTCATGATCCGTTTTGATGACAAAAAAGCTAGTGGGAAAAGGCAAATTTATCTTGTCGACTCTGCAAATCATGCTATGACCGTTGATACCCACAGTCGGAGAAAGAGAAACGCCACTGACAGCATGATTAGAAAGCCAAGATCAATTGTCATTTATAACCGCCACATGGGAGGAGTCGATTTGACAGATAGATGCTTGGAACCTTACGCGTCGACACGTAAGACATACAAATGGTTTGTTAAATACGGACTCCATCTCGTTCAAGTCCTCCTTAGAAACGCATTTATCATTTATCAAAAATCTGGTGGAATGAAACCGTACCTACAGTTTCATGAAGAAACTATCAGGTACTTGGTTCTTACGACTGGTCAGGTACGCCAGCGACAGTCCATTTGTGCGAGTATCAAGACCAATGTTGAGATACGAGTGCTCCAAGTGCCCTGGCAATCCAGGTCTGTGTGCAATCGGCAATTGTTTTGCCTCTTATCACAGTTCATAAATTAGATCCTGTTTGCTGCTAAACACTTTTAATGTTGAAATGTTTAACATTACTTTTATAGAGTTATAATATTGCACGGCCCGTGTAGTATAACACAGTTGTTTTGGTCTTTTGAAAGAAGTCTTCTAGGAAATGTAGTCAACGTGCTTATATTTTTTTATAAGTAAATTACATGTGACAAGAATTCACTCCGGAGACATATGTGCATGTAAATCAGACAGTCTGCAGAATACCGTCAAAGTCTTCGTTATGTTTATAACCAATCGATCTATATTTAGTATGATAATGGATTTTGTGCATTTTAGGCATCATGAACCGGGCATAGGTTTGGTTTACCGGGATATTGATATCTAGATCTTGATATAGGCTAACAGTTAATTGTAAACATGTAGGCTATCTCCTTGACAGGTTTGATCACCAAATTCATCATTCTCATAAATCAGGGCATACATGGTATGCCATATCACTATCGTAATATAGAGACATAAAATATTCAAATGTCTCGTATTCAAGGGTGATTAAATATCTACATTTTTGAGATTCTACCGTGTCATAGCATGATGATTAGTGAGGCATACACGGTATGCCTTCCGTAGTGAAAAGGTTAATGAGTCCTGACTCTGAATTATAAGAACATATTATATCTAACCTCATTATACCTATTTGCGTACCAGAAGGTGAACATAATTCATTGCATAAAGCCAAATGTTAGATATGACCTATAAGCTACGTAAATTGAAGACATCAAATAAAAACAAAAGTGGGCCTTATTTCCTACACGTGTCGGTAAGGTCCACTCGGTGATTTTTCATCTTTTTGCTCGTACACCAGAAGTTTTACAGTTATCGACATGAACTTCTCACACATGTCAACTACACCAGAAATAGATCATTTGAATATAAATTCATAGTAAATTCAATGATTTCAACTAATTTTGAAATATGCAAATGGGTCCACATCAATATTCAGAGATTTAAGAAATGAAACATGAATTTAGTGAATCATAGAATCATGCCGATGAAAGTAGAATTAAAAACTTGAAATTTCAAACAAGGTATAAAGCCTTAAGATCTCGACTTTTTCATGAAGACTTGCATTTGATGCGGTTCTTGAAATTTCCTTGATAATCAGTTTAATTTCCGCTTAATTAAGATGCTTGTTAGCAGATATTCGTTCCTTTTGATACCCAACTTGTTTCATAATACTTATAAAGAGGCATGTCGGTATTAAGTTTTAAATCAACGAAGCCTAATAGATGTGTACACAATTGTGTTGCTAATTAAAATGAAGGTAATATTCCATTGTTACTGAACTAAAAGTCTATGTCATCAAAAATCCAAGATTTTGATCTGTAAATGACAAAAATTTATGATGATTTTCTACATAACCCATGCAGCTCAGAACATTAAAGTATGTCAAGCTTGATATATCTACTAATCACAATTGTGAACCGTACGAATCTCCTCAATGCCACTTTCACTGGGAACGCGAAGATGGATGGTGAAATGCTCCTACATCAATGGTATTCTATAGCAAATTAGACGGCCTTAATCATGCAGTTAAGGCCGTCTAATTACAATAACTTTATACTTAGAACAACAGGAAAATAGGATGGTACAAAAGTATAAAAGTAAACGCATAAAAGAAAGTTATGAAATTATATTGGAATTTGGAATAGCCGTCTAATTTGGAATTGGAGCTGTATGAACGACTTTCATAGAAAAATGACATGTGAAATATCGGCTGACAACCCTACTTACTCAGTAACAATGGAATATTATAATTGCGATTGAAGCAACATTGTTAGTCAGCATGGAGATGTAGGCCATAGAAGTAGAAGCGAAGCATGAACAAGGGTAAATTCTTCATGTGAGACACGGAAAATTAGAGTCATGTTCTCAACGCATGACCAATCGATCAGTTCAAACTTTTACTTCACTTTACTTTTTCGTTTTTCGTCGCTTCTTTCCGATTCCACCAGAGTTGAACTTATAAGTTCGAAGATATCCTCAACCGTTCTTCCATCGCCTATTCACACGAGTGCCTGATATATGTATCCCTATTGTCAGTGATCGCAACCTCCAAGCTCCCTGAAACATCAGGAGAGGAGAATCGAACTCCAAGTGCAAATACACTGACAATAAAATTAAATCAGGTTACTTGCGGTACAGAAGTCCACACAATTAAAATTGTTTGACTGCCTACGATTGACCAGGCATCAGTAAGACTATGCGATGGATGTTTTATAAATTTACTCGAGTGAGTCAAGGAATGACATTTAACTGCATTATAGTCTTAGTCAAGTTGTGAGTTGAGACCATAGAATTATGCCACAGCTTCTATAAAAATCAACAGAGCAGTTATTAACTTTACTTTTCATGCTTTTTATGTAAGACGATGTAGTGACATTTTATTAATCGCAGTAGTCAAGCTTTTTCACAGCCAGAAAAACTCAGAATTAAATAATTATATCACGAAAAATATAGTTCTTCATTCTTTTGCTGCGCGATGAATGATAACTTAGAAATGTAGGCTACTCGAATTTACCATCTTCGCTTCTTCTACTGATCGGCTATCTGCTGTATACAGAGAAGTCACATGCATGTAATCCCTAAATTATCATAATTTTTCATAAAGATCATAATGCTGGTGAAATGAGTAAGGACCTATTTTCGTATAGGCCTATTATGATGCACAAATAGCGTTTTTTCGCCGCGACTGGGTAGAACCGCTGATCGGTGTTTTTCATGTACCTCTGCAAACACATGTATTCGCATGCCAATCCTGAGCCATGTCACGATCTCTTCTCTGATTGAGTGAGAGATGCAAGTATGCAACCATTTCTTTTGGAGCTGACGTTTGGGTGAAGTTAGCCACACTATATTGAAAATTAAGTGTGCCACTCCCCAAAACAACACATATAATTTGAGTGTGTCAGCTTGTGCCACCTCTTACTTTTTCAAAATAATGCGGCAGTTTGCGAGAAATGGTCGATTGAAAATTGGAGGTGGGAAGGATGTGAAGCTATAGCGGCACCAAATCACCAAAAAATTCTTGTGGAGTGTCAACCGCATGGATGAATAAAATGACACGTCCCAAGAGTGTGCCACCCATCATTTCACCGAATTTGAGCTATAATAATTGGGAAATTCGATTAAAGATATTCAAAGTGGTACGGATATAAAGTTAGCCACTCGATTTTCAATGTGGTACGGATATTGGTGCGGCTAGTTTCACATATGTCTGACACGTTGCTATTGCATCCTTGTGATGGAGTGCTCGCTAAGCAACCTGGGTACATCGGTTCGAATTTCAGCGTGGAACATTAGCCCACGGATTCAGTCTTGTTGAAAACGGGTGGAACTATCATTTCCAAAGTAGATTCCAGTAATAAGCAATTGCGGGTCTTTTCAAAGAAGAGTGTCCGGGAAGGGTTATCTCGTCAACCATCTTTGGTTGAAAAATGGATGACTTCAGTAGATAATTCTTCCGCGTCCCTATTATTTCAATGATGCTGATTATCGTCGTGGTGATTTTGATTGGCCTCTAATACATGTAGGCCACTTAAGTAATTATAACAAAAAATAAACTTCTTGCTGCATGCATCTGTCAACAATATCACGAGTTTTCAGTAGGCTAATAGAATCTAGTCAAACCAATTGATCAACTTTACATAAAACGAGACTAGTATCACACGACTGTTGCAGGGACCATTCAGTTCAGGTCTTATTTGTCATTTTTTCATTTGGTGTACCTACCTATCTTCTTGAACTAAATCAGTAGGCTACTTTCAGTACAGCGAAAACGTCGATTTCAGACGAATTAAAAAAATAATCAACTGATTTGCAGAAACACTAATCGGTACACCCCTAATCTTTAGGTCATAAAATCATGTGTTTACGCACTTTTGCCTATGAAGGTAAATACATTTAGATCTAGCAAGCATCTTAATATCGGCAAACACACTTTGATTAGATTTTAGCTCACCGACCAAAAGTAACGCATCCTACACATGATAGAATAATATAATATATATATTTAACATTATATACAGTGGCGTCGCGTGCTCCCTGACCATAGGCCTTCACTCGGCATTGGAATACTATTTCTATACCAAACACTTTTATGTTACAACATTAATTTTCATAAAAGCTGAATCTTTAATAACAATTTCCCGAACATTTTTTAAGGTCAAGTGAAAGTGCACATGAGGAGTGATTGCTCAGGTCGCTTAACCGTCTTACTCAAGGAGCTGAGATCACTATATCCCCTCTCTGTCCAGACCACATTTTCTCGAGAAAAAAGGAGGCAAGACCAACAGCTTCTTGTGTTTCTCACGGCCGGTCAGCCACTCGCATATTTGAAATTTTGATGCATTAAAATGTCTTGTGTATTTCTTATTTCTTTCTCTGTGAGTACTTTCATTTTTACATCAGGTGTTGGCCTACCTTGCTTGACGACTGTCATCTTTTCAGTATATTCCCTTGGCACGAAAGGCGTGGTTATGATCTCATCTGCAGTACTAAACATGGAATTCTACCGAATCTGGGTGTTCGAGTCCGATGCATTACTCTCCATTCATTGGAGAACGCTCATCATCTGATCGCAGTCTTGTCTGAACGTCAGCCATCTGCTACTGTTGACGTAGTGGCCTCTCCCACATTAAGCGAAGTCAGCGACAATTGGGTTGCGCTTCCCTTACTATATTTAGGTACCGCGCCTCGATCAAGAATTGCGTAGAATTTCATTGCAAAAGTTGGAGAAGGCAAAGCATTCATCATATCAGGAAAGCCAATATTGGCGCGGGCGCGTGCGCTTACTGCCTCACACGCACACAACTCTCTTTCGCTGGCTGAACATCAATGCTCCGTCTGAACACACGACTAGCTTGTGTGTCTAATTGTTCGAAGAAAACAGCTGTGATTCGAGCACGTGCTGCAAAACTGTTCACTCTGGAGGTTGAGAGTCTGATTTTAAGACGGAAAGCTGTGCACAGCTATCGCGCGAAGCTATCGAATTTAAATGAAAGATGACACTTCTCATTTTTATAATTGTTGGAAAATAATTTTTGAGGATGCGCCGAAGGCCTCACAGGTACGGAGAAGACGCCACTGATTATATATTATAATATTAAAAAATCAATATAATATAATGACTTAAGTCGTTATACATACCAAAAATTATGGCTCTAGACTTAGTACTTCTCACTTAGTCAGAGAAAAAGTAAACTAATGTCATTTTACTGAGAATTCCGCAGTCCACTTTCCATTCAATGCATATGAACTTGCTTTGATCATGCGTGACAAGAAGAGTAACCGGGTAGAGCTCGGCAGACGCGAAGATTTGCGACAGTCATAGGGTGTATATCATTCTCTCTGTGTGCTGGTGTCCTCACTATTCTATTTCAAATGCATTATATTATATATATTATCTTTATTTACCCCTAAAACCCACTAGGACGAGGTCTTTTTTTCAATGGGGTCGAGCAACTGACAAACGCATAGACAACAATACAAGGAGCAAAAATGAACAGACTAAACTATCAGTTATATAAGTGTATGACTTAAAAAAAAGAAATTGAAGCATTCTCTCTTGAAGATTTCAAGTGATTCACTACTTTGCATTGTTATCGCTAGTGAATTAAATATAGACGGTCCCATAAATCCAAAAGTATTCTCACATAACTTGATTCGTCGATGAGGAACTTCTCATTTTTGACTTGAGCAAGATCGGGGGGATCTAGTTTGTTTTCGAAACTTCAATAAGTCAGACATACAAGATAGGATCATTCTGGTAATAATGGATTTGTATAATGATTGAAGTTTTATACTTGACCAGTGCGCGAATATGCAACCAACCCATTGTTTCAAACATCTATATACTTAGGACATGGTCAGTTAGTCTAACTTGTAGAATTGTTCGCATGGTTTTGTGCAACAGCTTGTCAATTCTATCAAGATTAGCAGACTTACAAAAACCCCAAACACAAACACAATATTCAATGAAGCAAAATAGAACTTGTAGAAAATCTTTTGCCACCTTCGGATGTCAAGTATTTTCATATTTTAGAAAGTAAGTAAAGCCTAGGCCGTATCTTCCTATAAACACTGTCTATATGCAAATTCCAAGAGAAACAGACTTGCACTTGAACTCCCAAAAATTTTTGTTTGTCAACAACTTTCATGAGATCACCATTTAAATTGACTTGTTAGCTGCTAGTGAGAAAACGCCGACGTAGGTGGGGGCACAAGTAACATAAAGAAGTTTTCTTTGAGTTAACTGTCAGCTCATTTGATGAGCACCAATTTCTTATATTCAGCAGATCCAAATTCAAATCGGCATTGATGTTTGAGACAGATGCTGCATCTATATATAGAGTAGCATCATCAGCGTAAACATCAAAATCACACTTTCGGTTTGAAGGCTGAGGTCATTTATAAAGATCAGAAATAATGTTGGCCCGAGAATCGAACCCTGTGGCACTCCTCTTGTCATAGGGAGAGCATTAGACAGCACATTTTGTACTTTTGCCACTTGCTTCCGATTTACAAGTAATTTTGAAAAAGAAGACACGAGGTGTCATCCACCTGATACATCTGAAGTTTTTTCAGTAATATCTCACGGGAAACAGATTCGAAGGACTTTTGGACATCCAAAAATAAGCTGCCGACCATATTCTTATCTGAAATTCTGTCTAACCAGGAATCCTATATCTTTATTAATAAGTATTCACAAGAATGACGAGGTCTGAATCCGGATTGATTGATGTACAACAATTGGTTGTTCTCCAAAAATAGCATTACATGATTCTGTAGATGACGCTCAAAAAGTTTAGATAAAAACCGGCCAAGATACTGATAGGTCTGTAATTTGAGTGGATTACCTCTACAACGCTCTGTCACGAAGGTTGTTCGCTGGTATTGCTGTTCTGCAATTATTCTTACACGGATATTTAACTGATTATATTCAGTGGTTGAGCTATAAATTTTATATCAGTTTGATCGTACTGGTGTGGTCATTAGCGTCGTGCATCTGGTTAACGTCGTTTATGTGGCGTTCGTTTGAAATTTGATTTTTTTCATCTGATGGTGTTTGGTTGATGATTACCACTCATTGCCGTGAATTTCTTGGTGCCGCATTTCTGGATTTCCCCAGTGTCCGTTGCAGGTCTATTTATAGCTATTCCATTTCATAAATCTGTGCAGTCTCTGCTCTTCACATCATATTCGGCATAATATATTCGTCGCTCGCTATCATTCATCGTGTGCTCTGCATATCATTCATTCTTGTAATCTATGTTATTGTCAGTGAAAAAAGTCCAACGTAGAAGGTCACCTCGTCCGGATTGATTGGAATTATTGATTTTTTTTGACGTCTCATTTTCATCTCCCTGGTGATTTGATCGTCATCTGATTCGCAGCTGATTGTGGCAAACATACTGTTGTCTTCAACCCACATAATTAGATTGTTTAAGCGTATCACTTTACTAGAAATGTAAACTGATTCAGAACGATGGCACATGCAGGAACTTACCAAGTGGGCAAAAAGAAATTTTTAATGCCTTGCAGAGATTGGAAAAATAGTCGCGCGTCGCTTGCGGATTGCTGTGAATTCATTCAAAATGCTCCAATCGCCACGATTCCTCCAGCTACGAAGAATTCAGATCATTGCGCAGAAAATTTCTGGATAATGTTATGCCCTCCGATCATTATTAAAAAAGTTATCAGGTGCACGAAAAAAGTTCACAAACTTCTCTGTAGAACTTAGCATCGACTGTGTCTCTTTGCTGTGTAATCCGTTCGATAACAGTCACAGAAACTTCGCACAATTTGGTATGCTTAATTTTGAACTGGCTGCTCATTGTTACACTCTGGCCATGCATATGCATTAACTGTGGTAGTTTCAGTTACATCAACATGAAGTTCTAAATCACTTGCATTGCGTCCTCATGTAAGTGCAGTTGATGCAATTTCACTTGTTTCAACTGCTGAATAAAGAAATACCATAGATATCACTTTCTTAGATAGCGTTCGAGCTCCTCACAGCTTGTGTAAGTTGTATGAAACACAGATAGCGTCAGACTGTCTGACAATGTATTTCCACATTTTGCACACGCTGAAGTTTGTATGAAAGGCTCTGTCTCAATACAATTTTGTGACGCTATTCTAACTTCGAACGCTATGACAGCGCTAAGATAGCGTTTTCTAGCGCTATGGTAGAATAACACTGCCCGCCTGCATAGATTGATCTGTTGATTATCTGACCCAAGATTGCTATGGCTCGTAATTGCACATTGTGAATGTAACCGTAATTTCAACTTGTTCTGTTATCCAGATACGCTAAGATAGCGTTTCTTTATAACATAGCTGATAATCTCTTTGTACAACAGCGAACACAATAGATTCTGTTGCCAGTCAAGACCTTCACACCTAGTTGCGTTGGAATAAGGGAATAGACAGAATGAATGCCCATACAAATTCATAGCGTTGTATTGTTACTCTTTCATAAGTGTCTTCTTTTGATAAAGCAGTTGCTGATTGTATTTGATATGAAATCTATTGTTTAATGATTGACTTGTTAATAATTCTCATCACTAATATATAAATAGGATTTCTGAATTTTACCCTAAGCACATCTGATCACAATGGCAGACCACAGCTTTGACGCTAGTCGATTTTCCATTGCGTCGTCTCAGGACATTGATCGCGTTGTTTCATGTTCACGGTCAAAGAACACCGTTAGAAATAGTTCCTGGTGCACAAAGTTATATGAAGATTGGGCCACTTGGAGAAACCAACAATCTTCCACAACACAAGAAAATGATTACTTGGTTCCCCAACTAACAGATTTGTGGACGGCTCCAAAGGCTGACATTTCAAGAGCCTTGAAACATTTTATATTCGAGATCCGACGGCAGGATGGAACCGAGTATCCTCCCAATACTATTTACAATATTGTTTGCGGATTGGCCCGATTTATCCGAGAAGAAAGACCCGACTGCAATATAATGGATAAGGAGGATTTCAATTTTGTGCAATTTGTCCGTGCTTTAGATGCCTGCATGAGAAATCTCACTTCTCGGGGCATCGGATCCCATCACAAGAGAGCTGATCCGATATCAGAGGATAGTGAGGCGAAACTATGGGATACCAATGCATTTTCCTTACATGATGGAAATGGACTATTGCGGGCCGTTTACTTCTACAACTGTAAAGTTTTCGGGTCAGAGCGTGCGACGAGCATCGCCAGATGCAACTGGAGCAATTCACGTTTTCAGAAGACGACCATGGGAAATTTGTTGAGTACACGGGTCGCGGCAACAAAGTCTTTTCCGGTGGAATCCGCGATCGCAAGATACAAAACAAGTGTGTTCGACAATACGATAGCGATAACAATCGATCGGTATATAAGATATTGAAACTTTACGTGAACCGGCTTCGAAGCATGGGTGTTTTTACGGGAGCATTTTACCGTCGACCACTACGAAACATTATCCCAGACCAGCCCAGATTCGCCACTTCTCCCGTTGGAGTCAATTCCATCAGAAAATTGTTGCCGGAGGCCGCATCCATAGCCGATATCAAAGGATACATCACGGCACATTCTGGCAAAGTAACATGTGCGACAAGGCTATTCCGAGAAAATGTAGACGAGCAGTTAATAAAATCAAGAACTGGGCATCGAAGCAATGCTGTTGAAGCATACAAAAGAAAAGGACCGGAGCAAGAAGTGATGCTTAGCAGCCTTCTAGACCCGCCTAAACCAAAGACTAAATTATGTAATTGCTTTCATACATCCATTGATCAAATTGATTTTGATTTCAGTATAAATGTCTTTCTAAAATAAATTAGATCTGGAATTAATTGTTTTCTACAAATCTGAAATTGTGACAGTAGGCTACATTGATATGAATTAGAAAACAAAAAAAGCTGAATATAAGTTTTAATACTGATGTTGGAACTCTTGTAACTTGACAAGTAGTAAACATGCCATTCCGCCAAAAAGGTGCATAAAATAAGATAGCTTTCATTTACAATTACAGACAACAACCAATTTCCTATTGTGTTAAGTAGCGTTTCTCAGAACTTCAATAAATAGCGCATAGATTAGCGCTTCATGATAAAGAATAGCGCGTTCTGAAATACTTAGTTTGTCGGATAACGCTATCATAGCGCTAAGATAGCGTTCCAAAACACATCTGCAAACTGTTGACCAGCCAAAATTGCTAGTTATAGATATCTATGGTTGAAAAACGATTTCTATGCCATTCATTGAGGAACAATAAAGTACAAATTCCCTAATAGTTCAAGCAATTACATAAGTGTGGTGATAAATCGCTTACATTACTCTGTCCAAAAAAACAGTGTAACAATTCGGTTGCAACACTCGTTTGTCGATCTCGGGCTTCGCCCTCGATCGTCACTCGTGAAGAAACCTTCAATTGTTCGATTGCTATGGTATTATGTCAGCAGATAGTGCCATTTCATTAACGTTACATATTCCAATGTTTCCTTTCTAGTCAAACAGAAGAAGAGACGACCCGTCTAACTCTGTGGTTTAACCGCATCTCATGACACCAACACCAAAGCGAAATTTGAGGTCGAATTCTACTGACCAATCAAGCAATAACGGAATGAAATTCAATATGGACTGGCCGAATTGATAGAAACTATAAAGACTGAGATAAAAATAGTCCTTGACCGTAAGACATCAATCGAAAATAATATCGAATCCTTCGAAAACTCCCTGCTGAGTTTAAAGCTGACTCAAGAAGACTATTCAACAAAGATTAACGAAATATCAATGGAATTATCCAGCTTACATAATGACTTTTCTCGGGAAATTTTTAGATGAAGTTGAACAAAGAAGTCAACGTAGAGATAAAACTGTAATACGTGGAATTCCAGAACATCATTCGGGTGCACCTGATGAGAGTAAAGAGCATGATGCTGGCAGAGTTAAGGAATTATTTACAAAATTAAATTTGCAAGCTATTTCTCCTCAATATATGAACCGCATTGGCAAAGTATCAAGCGCTAGGAATAGACTTTTGCGCCCTGAACTTGAACCCGAACATCACAAATCGAAAGTCCTTCAGGCTGCTCGATCTCTTATTCCTGAATTCCGGGGTGTCTATATAAATCCAGACAGAACACACATGCAACAGATTCAAGAGGCCACTTTGCGAAGAGAACTAAAAATCAGGAAAGAAATTAGGATTTTCTTATTTATAGGAGAAAAATCATAAATAAATCGGACTTCATAGATCAGTGAAATTTTCAGTGACTTCCTTTTATCTGTCCAAAAGCACAAGGAAAACTAAAGTTTTTCGATATCCTGTAATGTTTCTTACCAACATGCAGTCTTTGCTTCTGTATCTTTCGTATCTTGTAACGTGATTGCACCACCAAATCTTTGTACAGGTATGCACATTTTTTGCCTATATATACCCCCATCATGTAATGCTAATCAATTACATACTGTAAATGAGTTTATCATAAACACTTTGGACTCTTTCTTGTGTGCTAAGCCAAATTATAGTTTTGTCATTATGGGCGATTTTAATAAGTTGAATTATGTAAAGCTGTGTAGTGAAATTGATGCTGACAAAATCATCCTCAATCCTACTCGTAAAAATAGAACTTATTCATGAGAGTAGTAAGGGAAGGTGCTATGACTTCAACGCCAATCTTCAAAAAGCAATTGCTAATGTTATCATAACCAAGCGATTTCTTTGAGTTAAACTTCGTTAGATCACTATTAGTATAAACAAAATCGTGAGATATTTTTGGGATGGAAAATGAATGGGAAATGCTTTTACTTTTAACATACTCCTTCTGTAATCGGTCAGTATATTCTGTGGAGAGTACAGCATCTGAATGGATATCACACTATGCAAAACTCGGTTGATCAAAGCTTCGTTCAGAATATTTGCCGTTTCTTGAGGGTTAGAAAAATCTATTCCATCTCGTGTAAGGTTTGAGTGGTCTTTTGGAACAAGCTCACGGAAATGTTAAATAGGATAAATAAATAGGAAATAGGGAATAGAAAAATAGGAAATGGGATAATAAATCCTTAGGACAATAAGCTGTCGATATCACTTGGAGATGATTTCTGCCTTCATTCGCATTCCTTTCGAACCATCAGCGTGGCCTAGTGAAGAAAGTGCGAGTTCGTCTCCACCACGGACTTCGGTTCGATTCCTGGGTCAGGCGAGTGCGGTCGGGGAATCAAAGGTGTTGGTGTCTTGCATTGACATAATAGTTGTCTTTCTTTCAGATATTCAATCAGTGTCCCGGCCAGCGCGTAAATTTACGCCCCGGCGTAAATTTGACATTTCGCGCGTAAATGCGTAAATTGAGAACATGGAGCGTAAATTTATCATAGGTTGGTGCGTAAATTTTGTTTTCAGATTGACGAATTTTGTGTATCAATACAACTAACCTACATAGATGGGAACTATGTTTGAACCGGTTGTCATGCATAATCAAGATCAAATCAAATTTTGCGCTCTTACTTTTTGTGTTAAATACTGTCATCCGTCAATGATTTCTGGAAAACATCTCTCCAGAATATTCAGTGTCCCATACTGTCAAAATTGGTGCGAGCGTGTCTGATATTGCCGCACGGCAATGCTGGGGTAGAACGTCTATTCAGCATGATCAGCGATATTCTTGTAAAGAAGAGGCAAAATCTGGACCAGCGGAGCGTGCGTGCATTGACTTTTATTAAGTCAGACATGATAGCTCAGGAGAAAACATGCTATGACTACTGCATCACCCCAAAGTTGATCACGTACGTCGAAAATACAAAACAAGCTTATAAACAGCAATTACAAGAGGAAAAAGAGGTCAATGCTCGTAAAGCTGAAGAGGAACGATTAAACCGCCAACGCTCTCTTATGAAAGAAGAACGTGAAAAGTCAACCAGATTGAGTGAGATTAACAATTCCATCCAATCGATTGATGATGCTGTGGCGGCTTCAGAAGAAAGATTAAAAAGAGCACACGAAATCGAGAAAGAAGCTCAGAAAATGAAAGAAAATGCTCTCGTGACACAAAGGACTGAATTAGAAAAAAGAAAGCTATTCCGGCAGAGCAACAACGGTGAGTATAACTAATGATGATATCGGTTGAAAGTGATGGTTCTGAATGAAATATTCTCTGAATTTCAGGATTGAGAAGCGGATTGCGGAAAAGGTGCTAAAGGAAAGCGTCTGGGATAAATTCGTGATCCCCAAGAAGAAGAAAAAAGTATAGGTGAAAGTTTTGAGACTTTTTGAACGAACTTGTTGTTATTGCTACTCCCGAATTCTTCCCTCATGGACGATTGCCCTACAAGCGACAAACAATTCTTTCAGCGATAAGCTATATCATGTCACATCATTTTCTGTAATTTTTCTATTTTTTCTTGTTGTATTTTTGAACTTTGGTTTTTTATATTATATTTATTTTCTTAGTAAACACCGTAATTAGATGCAGTTATGCGACAGTGTCACATCATTTGTTTTTTTGCAGTCAAATTTGGTATACTTCCGTAAAAAATCCTTTTATATTGGCTCTGTCATGAGTTAAACTCAATTGTTTGAATTAGTTGTCCTTTCTACGTCTGTACGTCATTGTTCAGATACGAAACTTAAGCATTATTTTGTTTCCTAACAGATTGAAGATATACAGGGTCCTTTAGAAGTTCTTATATTTTAGGATGCAGACATTGCTTTCATATTAAATGGCATATGTAGTACTTTTTACAATGATATACCTCACCTTATGATATAAAAAATCGGATAATCTTTAGATTTTGATGAATTTGAACTTGTTCCGACCTATTCTTATCTTAGTTTTTTATTTGAAATTGACTTCATCTTTGGGATACAGAATATTTTGAAATCTGAATTTCTTCATCTCATTAGATAATTCTTAAGTTTGACTTTGAAATTCTTAGATCAATGGTTTTTTAAATTACAGTATATTTTGTCCATTCAGTTAGATTGATGGATAGAAAAATATTCTATCAGAGTTCCTCACTCCGTCCCAGCAATGACCCACGAACATATGGGAAGTCAATGAAAAAATGTAGCAGACTGTTGGAAGACCGGTTTCGATTTTTCATAATCTCTCTCAATTCCAACGTCTTATGCGACAGAGATTACAACCAGATTAATAAGATTTGAATCAAATGAAACTGGTACGATTAATACCTCTCATGGAAGTGTCAGATTCAAGAGAGGCCGTCGTTTGCTCAAAAAACGTTATTTTCTTTTGGACTTGACTTTGCGTGAGACGCGGAAACGCCTCACACGCGGTCAAAGAGAGAAAAGATAATTTAAAAATCGATGGAGGAGAAAATTCAAAATTTCAGAGATGAAGCCATTTCAAATTGAAGTCTACTAAGACAGGGCTAAGTCGGAACAAGTTCAAAGTTATCATAGTTCGAAAGATTATCTGATATTTATATTTTTCTGATGATTTTTTCTTTTGGCAACGTAGTCTACATGTATATAATGATAAAAGTGCTAAAAATGCTGTAAATACGAAAACAATTACCTTATCTCAAAATTCGAAATTCAATAATTCATACAAAATTCTATGCTGTATCATCTAAAAAATTACTGAAATCGGACAAGCATCAACTGATGAGTCATAAGCATTTGAAATGTGAAGGCACTCTTGAGGGACCCTGCATGCGTAAGAAGTACGTGGTGCATCGAAATCATCGGTCGTCGGTAGTCAGGTGAATTAGTCGACTTGGTGCATTTATCCATTTTGATTGTTAAACCCCTTTGCATTTTTTTGTCAATCGGTATTCATATTGTAATTTTGATTTAATATACGTACATTTGTACTGTGAATATCGTTTTGACTACTTTTCTACTATAAGGGTCTTTTTCTTCTGTGGTAGGGTAAGAACGTCAATTGAAAACGCCAGTTTTTCAGCGAATTTCAGATTTTCCCTCGTGGGCGTAAATTTGAAGGGTGGGCGTAAAAATTTCGAAAATCTCTGGCCGGGACACTGTATTCAATGTACTGCGACAGATCTTTGTTGTCAATACCGATGTATGTATATAGAGTATTGTGATCGAAGAAATTTTTATGTTTTGGTGTTCATGATCTTATTTTCACAATCAAGTTCTGTATGCCTACTATTAATTCTCAAATATTAAGTTGAATCAAATAATGACAATTGCCTTTGCAGCAACCTGTAGTCCTGCACCAACCAATGCCGGTACATATAGCTAACAATTTATTCAAACGGCTGTTCAAACAGTAGGTACTCAGGGACACGCTGTCTTAATATATTCACTTGCCAAAATTTGCCGGTATTTCCCGACATCGGTACCGGCAGCGAAAAATGCTACCGCTTCCATCCCTGCTTTCAACCCTGTCACTTCCTTCAAGGACTTGTGGTCATAACTTAAAGGTATTTCAAAAATCCTTTTATGCAGGGTTCACGCCCGTGAACAATTTTTACCAGCCCGTGACCGACGACTGGATTTCGCTGCTCACTTCCATTGTCAAATCTACATCCCTACCAGACTTCAAGAAGAGATTAAATAATTTTCTGTAGTGAACACTGAATTTTGCGACTTTTCCAATAACTGTATTTTAGATAATTTACACATACATGCATATAAATAAAAAATACAACAGATTTAACGATCGAAAATATTATTCATTTTTAATATCGATGCATTTTGATGTCCTTCGGACAAACATGTTCACGATAAAAGGTAAACAGAATAATTTCAAATTCACTGAAATGTAAGAAAACTGAGACATACTATTTTAGGAAATGTAAAGATAAAATAGCATAATAAGGCAAAACAAAAAGTTTCATGAGCATGAGACATCTAAACACAACACTAAGATGGAAAAATAACTCAAATCCCACTGCCTATTGCTCCAAGCATCATATCTGCTCTATCCTTTATTTTTGAACATTTTTCAACTCCCATATACATGTATATATTGACATTGCTTGTATAACTGCGTTCTGCCATTTTAATCTGCCTTGGTGCTTTTTGCAATTATGAGAGTAATCAAATACCGTAAAAATAATAACAAAATAATATAATCGCCGGCCATAAAGTGCGTAATTGTGTCACAGGCTCTTCTAACTCAAGGGTCCTATCTGTCGTTGTAGAGATTAAATTTGCACCCATACCCTGGCAAATTTAAGAAGCGCAGTTCGACGGGCATTCATTAGATGCTACTTTCAACAAGCTAAAAGCATGTCGACTAAGTTAGTCTGCTAATCCTAAGTTAATCAATAAATGCTGCTTTTTTGCAAACACAATGTGACTGGAATAATTAAAGATTGAGTTTCATCCTTAGTTGAAAAATGGGAACAGACTTGAATAGCTGCCATTTCATCCAATGTCATGAATCATCAGCAGACCTAGTTCGCATATAGTCAAAATCATCATAGTCAACATCGACATAACTCCCTATATAAAGTTGATGCCATACTTGGACATATTTGAGATGCGCAATTAGGATATAAGGTGAAATTTGGACAGACAAGTATTCATCAAGCCAGTCATGCGGTGCCTTAACCGGTAAAGGGTTTTAAGCTGTCCTCCATCATAGTTCTCAATCATCCACTTCTCCTCAGGGTGGTATGTCTGGACACTAATTGAGCTCTTAAATGGGATATCCTCCAAGGCTTTCAGAGCAGTAATTCCCTATGTGTAGAGAAATATGCTAATGCCATGAAAAGTCTACGAACTTCATGGATCATGATGCATTGACATAGATCGAATCGGATATCAAATCGAAGAAAAAGCCTGCATCGCGAAGTCCAAGGGGAGAAAGATTCGTCAGCGACAGGAGATCTTAGTGGAAGCTCTTTGCCCATTTTGAAAAGGACGCTCATAATGGTCATTTTGCAATTCTAATTAAAAACAATATTTCTCAAAGTTATCTTGTATGGTAATGACAATTAAGTCTATTCTCAAGGAACTACTTTTAACTCATAGACATCCATGTAGGTGCACTATGAATGCGTGCATTATATTTATTCACATATTTAAATGATTACCACCGCCATGTTACACAATGCCCTTATGTACGCCTCATAACAATGACACCCTCATGCGCACAACAACCACATGGAGAATATAGCAGCTTGACAAACATTGTTTGTTAATGATGATTATCGCTCTGTTCATTTTTACCATCTGTTTGCTTCCTGAAGTGCAACCACTTCATCTGCCTCACAAGGCGCTTGGTCATCTCCATCACTTGGCTGCAAAACATGGCATACAAAACTCTGCGAACAAGCTAGCGGATTCACTAATTGTAAAGGCGAAGCCTGATATTTTGAAATTGGAGAAAACAACAACTCTGAAAGAATGGGCCGATAAATTTGAGAAAAAAATCATGCATTTGACACTAAAAGTTTCTTACCGTGTTTATAATGGTCATATCTTTGGTCTGGAGTCAATTCACCGTCTTGGCAATGTTGGAGTCTCTGTTAATAAAGGAGTTGCTGAAATCAGTATGAAAATTGGATTGAAAAACGTTGGTGTAAATTATTCAGTGTTTCTAGAAATAAGCAAGTTGGTGAAGAAGACAGAGAAAGTGAAGATTTCAATAAATGACGCGAGTGCGTTACTTGTGGTCGATGCCAAATTGGG
The DNA here is from genome assembly GCA_907163375.1 of Prostheceraeus crozeri. Classification (NCBI taxonomy): domain Eukaryota; kingdom Metazoa; phylum Platyhelminthes; order Polycladida; family Euryleptidae; genus Prostheceraeus; species Prostheceraeus crozeri. The sequence goes on along the minus strand of CAJQUW010005058.1, from coordinate 307,791 downwards.
GAGTAACCCGAAATTGAAGAGCTTTAAAATTATCAAGTTTGGAAAACTGAAAGCTAAAATCAGTGGACTGGGAGGCTTGAACAAAGTCGTCACTTGGTCTTTGAACAAAGCTGTCAAGTCAAGAAAAAAGGATATAATCGCCACCGCTGAAAAGCAATTGCACAAGGCCATATCAAATGCCTTGAAGAAAGTGAAATTGTAATTGAAGCATATTCAGCTCAGATTAACTAAAATCATCTTAGTGCTAAATTATCAACATCGATCTACAAAAAATAAAGCTACTACTATTCTAACATTTCAAGTCAATTACACTACCTGAAACTGTAATTGTTGCTGATGAGTTCTTGTTGACGGAGAAATTATGTTGATGCAAGGTGAATACAGATGAATATTAAACAATGATATCATTTTCATTATTGCTTTGGATTGATAGGTTATTATGTCGAATCCCACAATGAATGCAAGCTGAGCTTTGATTGCGAAATTTAAAGATATCCGTGTTTTTATACATTGACTTCCTTCTATTGCTACTGCCTTTTTAATCATCAATTTTTCGGCTTTTCCACACGGGATCTCAAAATCGTCAGAAATACCTATGTCATCGATCTAACTAGTAGGACGTACTAAGACGTGAACTCCCGTTTCAGTGCGATGTGCTTTGAAGACTGATATGTTATCGCGTTCTCTCTTGTTGGGCCGTGTATTTCATTATTTTTCTGTAAGCTCGGTCAAACTGAAGTATTGACAATGCGCTAGCGGAAAATAATGACATACCAGTAATAAAGCCAAAATTAATTTTTGTGATATGTTGTATTAGTTATCTAGGTGTAAGACTGCAAAAATGCGGAAATTGTGTCTATTAGTTTCATTAAAGTTTCACTGCATGACTAAAAAGTTAGTTGCACAAGTATTTAACTGATTGTCTTGGATCATGACTAAAAGTTGAGGTTCTGCAGTCTGAACTTGCGGGATTTTGCGAAGCCGACAGGTGCAGACACGATTGCATACTTCTACCATGTAGCGTTACTGGGTTGTTCTTACTTAGACAGGATAGATTCCACCTTGCATATCAAAGGAAAGATTATGATCGGATTGTGGCCTATATCCGCGTCCACCACATGCGCCTGCATGGAAGGAAATGAAGAGTAATACTGCCCTAGTTAGGGACTGTACACACCTGCGGAGGGATGTCTTAAGAAGGGAGCAACACATACAAGTATTGGACAGCATGGATGCATCACCTTGTAAAATGTTCAAATTTTATTGAACTTCGTTGAATTTGGAGAGAAAACTTCAAATGACCATGTTTATGATTTAAATGTGATAATGTGTTTTTTATGATTGTTATCAAAATTGCAAATTATTATGATTGATTAGTGAATAGGAAGCATGTGCATACTCTGTACATGCATAATGAAATTAAGTATATACTAGTCAATAATTGGACGGGTGGCAACTTTTTTTGCCGCGTGGAGGTTAAACGGTGCGGCATAGACGTACAAAGACTTGAGACAATCATGTTTTACTGTCTTCCGATCACATCCTGTTTATGATGCGGTTCAAGTCCGCAAGAGTCCATTTATTGCTTTCGGCCACCGATTGTTCTGTGGTTTCACTCAACAACTGTTGGACTGATTCTCGATTGGATTGATGCTTGGACTTTTACCTGGTCAAAGACCAGACAATTTAGCATTTTGATGGCAGAACTAGGATCGCACTGTCTTCTTTCGTGGACATTGGTTGTCATGGGTCATGAGATGAGTTACCCATGGATAATCAGCTTAGCGCTCAAAATGTCCAAGTAGGCCTATCCATCAGCTATCCACAGCGTCCACATATCGAGAGCATGTTTCATATAATCACTTTTGAAGCGATCCTCGCTCATCTTACGCAGTGTTTCGGGTTGTTTCTGTTTTGTCGCAAGCCTCCTGACGCCTAAGGTGAAGACCGAAAATTTAATTACAAGAGCTTCATCGGAAAATATCATTCATGTTTGAATCGCAAATGTGTCCTTCAAAACATTTTTCTCTGCCACTTTTGCAGCAACTCACCAGATATGGAACTTCTTAGGGTGATGCATCCATTCTGTCCAATGCTGTAGGTGAGAAAGAGGGCGGTCTGAGTCAGCGCTCTTCCAAATCCAAACCCAGTAGAAGAATACAGGCGCAGCTTTATACAATAATAATAACAACAGCTATTTCAACTAACAGTGAATTAAACCGAAAGACCCGCAAAATACTGACTATGTATAAAGGATTGCACCCAAAAGCTGACATTGACCACCTCTATATCGCGGGATCGGTTAGGTAGGGACTGAAAGACCTAGGCTATGTTAAATTACAGTCCAGAACAAGAAGATCAGATATACCGGATTGCTATATTTTTAGTTTTAAATTAGCACAAAAAATTGAAATTTAAGTTGTGCACTTCGATAACTAATCGAAACGTACTTTCATTCGACCGATCTAAATAATCTCAGTAATACTATATAAAGTAGGCGACCCAGACGCATATATGAAAACGATTCTGTTTGTTTCTTTTACGGTACATAATAAAATTCCCACAACTACTATGGAATTTGAGACCGTGCTTTGTACATGCATGGTGTAGACGCTATGCATCAATGTATAGAGAACATGAAAAACCATTTCTAAGTTGTCAAAACTATACATGTACTTGAAATGAAACAAAGTAAAATTCAAATTAGAGTCAAGGGTAATGGTTGCAGACGTGCAGCCTGACATTATTGAAATATTACGAATTAAAAAAAGGAATCGGCGCCATTTTCGTATAAATAAATGCACTGAAAATCTTTACCTCGAAAAATGTACAGAGGATTCTGGAGGAGAAAGAGATTTTTGCACTTACATTCAATCGTCTCGAAGGTAAAACACGGAAAGATAGTTCAGGAATAAATTCGAAAAAATACAGATACACGATGAACTGTCAAACAGAAATAAGTAGAACTGGACAAGGGAAGAGAGCAATAAGATGAACAACAGCAATTGAGACAATAATTGTGAATTTGATTGCAACGTACGAAAATTGTTAACAAATGTTGAGTTTCATTGATCGAAAATTCGTATAAAAGAAGCAACATTAAGTGGTGGTGGGTTACTGTATGCATGGATTTTACACAAATATTCATAATACTGGAATAGTTAAACATACATTAATCAGCAATGGTTTTCATGATCATAAAAGTAAAAAGGGTGTGATAAACCAGCCAAGTCATCAATTTAGTCAGCAAGCTCACGATATGCGTATTGTAGAGTCAACCTCAGCAAAATATTGAATCCGCTTCCAGTCCACAGACATCGATAGTATAGTGACTGCTCAACCTGAGATAATGACATTCCATGCTATCAAGATGTCACTAACGGTAGCACGAGCATGAATGAATACACACCGTAGGCTAGGAGACAAAGCAGGACAGCCACTATAATATCTGAATGTTGATCAATAAGGAAAATAGAATGAGACGACTTCAGCATATGTATAATTCAATACATTCTACCAATTGATCTTCTGTCGTGTAGTCTATTGATAGACTAAACCAGAGCTTCCCAATAGTGGGTCAAGACCCAAAAATGGGTCGCCAGAGATTTTATAATCGGTCGCTGATAAGAATTCAAAATCTCGAATTTTATAGCTATCGAATAATCACGATGACAAGGCCTGTTTGACCTGTGAATTCTCGTTTCCCTATAATTGCGTGAAGTAAACCTGTTTATGAGCTGCTTATTATAGCACATTGAGTTGGAACCGGCCAGGATCATGACGGACTGTAGGAGCATAGTCAAAGGTCGACCATTCGGGTATGGAACGACAGCCGGTTCTAGCCCTGATAACACAATCAACATGCTCAGGTAAAAATGTCATTCACTATCTTTACCAGCATTCCGTTTTCGACTTATACCCGCCCAAAGAATCTATCTGCTCTGACCAGGAATAGAAGTGGTGGAAAAGCGAGTATTGTGCTACAAGTCCATTGCATCAATCACTTGAATAATAGCGTTCCTCAATATTTTAGTTTTTCTTACAAGCAAATACAGTTATCTAAATATGATGTCAATTGATCGATAAATATTTTCTTGACCTACTGACTTGATGCAGTGACTTTATTTAGTATCCAAACTGGGCCTCCATGTGAATATGAAATCACATGATTTTATGAGACTCATCGAGCAAAAGTCAAAGTAACCGCGACTTCATAAATTGCACTGAAATTGCTAGTCCTACATGTAATACAGCGAACTGACTTTTGTAACGCACTTGCGATTTTATATATGTATGCAGACCTACTTTGGAGACTAAAGAAGTCAACACCGTAATACATGAATTAAAATGGGCCCCTAGATGTTTTCCATATCCAGTATTAGGTCGAGAATTTGGGAAACGCTGGAATAAACTATTATATAGCAGAAGCACAATAGATGGCTAACTGGATGCGTGCTCTAAGTTTCAACAGACTTCTTTATGTTGGCCAGTGTTTAGTACAGAGGTCGAACTGGCATATTGGCACCAACATAGCGGTTGGACCGGAGCCGGCATGAACATGACTGACCGGTACCGAGTCGGCATAACCAGTGCGAAAATGATTATCGGAATCGACTGGTAATGACCGGCATATACAAGAAGACTGAAATTTCATAATAAGGGCATTTCTCATACATCTTACTGCACAGTCAAGTGTAGCAACTTTCTTCTCCTGGGAATTTATCATGAAAAATAATGACACAAGACTAGTCTTGTAATAAAATTGTTCTTTTGGGAAAAGTCGGATTTTATCTATTAGTCTATCGTAATTAAGACTTGCAGTGAAGATAATTGCAGAATTAGATTCTAATATAAATATGAAAATCAACATTTCAAAGGAAAAATATTTCTTTTAGAAAATGATCTTTGCTACTTGTGATAAATATTCCTAATGACATTTTTTCATTCTCCTTATATTAAATATTCCTGATAAACGATAAATTTCTTCGTTTCTTCGACAATTAATATTGTCTTTTCTATGTATTATATGTCTTAATATTCCAATGATAGAATTGCAGTGATGCAAGAGATAAAAATTTCTTAACCGCTTAGCCGATCATGTTTTATGTGACTTATGTAAATAATCTCAGTGTGAATAGAGTAATTAAATATTGAATTGAATCCTCAGGTGAAAAATGGAAACAAAATAGCTGCATTTCATCCAATGTTAAGAATCATCAGCAAGTCTAGTTCACATCTCTCAACATCAATAAAACTAGCTATTTAAAGTTGCAGCCGTAGCGGATTTGATGCACAATTAGCACAGAAAGTGAATTTCAACGTAGAATGCTAAAAATGGGATGTAGTCTCCATTCTTGTTGAGAAAAAGTTGCAAGAATGACAACGATGCAAGTTTCTGGGCCATTTCTTATTATAAGACACAATGAAGTTGCGACAATCGTTCAAACAAAGTTGCATAGCAGCCTTTCAAAACACGCAAATCACTCAGTTTTGACTGCCTTGCCCGCATGATAGTGGATCACTGTCACCTGAAATGGATTCCCGTAACTTAGAGTGTCGCATGCCCTGAAACTAATAAACATCATTATTTAGATTACCTTCGCGAAATTGTACTACCACCTTTAAATGCTTAAATCTATTTTTTGAAAAATGCCTTGATTCTATATATTCCCACTCCACATTGCAACTGACAAACCCATCCCAACACAGACACAGACACACACATTTCCAAATAATTTGTCCCAAATAACAAAACAATCATCGAGATGCCTCAAAACATGCTTTGCAGAATAAATCATAATTAATAGGTGATAGACTAGCTCTCATCAAATGATACGTTTCTTCTTCAACGAATCCGATTGTTAGTGTGGCATAGGTTGGAGCCATTCAAGCCAAACAGTAGCTGCTCATCGCTGAAAGAACAAAATTCAACCAGCTTAGACAGAATGAAGGGAAGACGTTGAAACATACCTCCAAAGAATTCGCCTAGCTGTCAGACAGTGCTAGTTTGAAGATCTCAAAGAGAAACATGCGGCAGAGGAATCCGACTAGCGCAATTGATTGCAGGACTGTCGGATAGAACAATTACAACTCAAGCATTGCTTTAAAACTCAATTGCTTACAACTCAAGTACTTCTTAGAAACAGAGTCTGGCAGTACATCAGATGAAATCGTCGATTACGTCAGACGCCAGATCGATATGGGAAAATACGATAATCTAACGGGTCAAATCCTGATGGCTTGAAGTAAGAGCTACACGAAACGTTTTAGCCAAAACACTGGTACATACAAGATCGATACCATAATATAAGATTTCGCTTTGAAAAAGTAAATTTGACAAGAAGTCCGAGATGCATAAGGGGAAATCAGATTTCAGTTGTTCAAAATGTGGCCGAAGACATGGTTATTGTCAATGTCAGTAGTAAGGTATCCTCCCAACTGCGCACAGCGCCCCCCCTCTGGAGCGTGAGTTGGGTTGGTGTGGTTCTGGGTCGACCGGCCGGGTGTGTCTTGGTCAACCGTCGTGGTTGTTCTTGGGCGGCGGTCCTTGTTTTTGGTGTGTAGGGATGGTTGTAGGTTTATTTTGTGTTTAGATTTGGTTTCCTGATGAAATTCTGGGTTGACATGTTGTGTTTCTTGGGTGTAGGTGTGGTTTAGGTGTGTTTTTGTGTGTTTTTGAGTGAGAAAGTGGCTGTAGCGGCGAAACGAAGCCTCGTACGTGAGAATGGACGGCGGATTTGGACTTTTTGGCCAATTTTGGGTCTAGCGGACTTGCTTCCAAAGTCGTAGGCCAAACAACGAAGAACTTCGACCCCCCCCCCTCGGCAGCGATCTTCCAACTTTGGTTCTAGAAATGGTAGAGAGTCGTGCGATAGCTCGTTTGAAAGCTAAGAGCGCCACAAATTCATTGGAAAGCACAGTTTGGCCCTATCTTCCTTGGCTGAGGCTTGAGAGTGACATTGAGACTTTTGCCCATGTTAGAGAGCCGTCAGAGGTTGAGTTTTGTGTTTTGGGCTCCAGCGGTCGAACGAAGCATCGGACGAGAAAACTAAGACCAGATTTTGATTCAGCGTCAATTTTTGGATAACCAATGTCTGACCCCCCTCTTATCGATTGCATATTCACAGGATTATATAAGTACGAGTTCGGGAGAGGAATCTCACTAATTTGAGAAACTGACTACAGGTAAGTCGTTTCTCTTGAGGTCCGATATCGGACTTCTGATTTTTCATTGCTGATATCAGCAAAGGAGTCAGACTTATAGGTTAGTCAGTATAGCATGACTGACCATTTTATGATAGCAGGCCGAAATCTTCAAACGGCTATGACTTTGCTTCTACAAGTCCTTTAGACTTGATTAAAAAAACGTTTAACAGCTCATGATGTGCTGTAGGTGACAGACTACTTATAAACGTTTTATGAGTAGTACTAAAATACTGAAAAATTTAAATTCGTATTTAATGATGATGATTAAAGTTTTTGAATAAAAAGCAGTCGTTTATGAGTCTCTGCGACTTGGGACGTTTCCTCTTGTAAATAACTCCATCGGTTTTCATGTCAAAATCGGGGCCCCGATACCAACACAGTGACATGACGCACGCTCTGTCCGCCCGAGGTTGGAGCTGGGATAACATCCCCTCTGAGTAATGCCTGCAACGGATTCAAGAGCCTAGCGCCTAGACGACTGTTATCAAATGTTTTTGGACTTAGTCTTTCAATGCATATCAGCAAGTAGTATCCTATAAACACTTGCTATCAAATTTTTACTCTGTCTTTACAGAATCGTCACTATGACTAAAATGATCAATGCACGAATGCTTATCGGCAAGTGTAGTTGCGGCCGTATTGCCAGAGGCAGCGAGTTAAAGAAACACATTAAAGAGGGGACGGTAGGCGAGCATGTGAGGAAAGTGTTGTTGAGGGTGTGTGTGCATCATAAGGTATTATGTGAGGAGGGGAGTGATGTAGAGCTCATTAGGAACCATAGCCAGTGCCCTAGTGGCAATATTAGTATGCAGGGGTTTAAGTCGTGGTTTAAGGGAATTTTGATGGATATGGAAGAGGTGAGAATGGCAGTGGCGACGATTGAGGGTGCGGTGGGGAAGAAAGGTGTAACCAAGGCGACTGATGAGGGTTTGAGTGAAGAAGAAGTGGAGTTGAGAGGGGACATCAAGAAGCCTGATGTTGATGTTGATTTGGATGACGTGTTGGAGGAATTGTTTGGGAACATTGGTGATCTTGAGGAGAAGGGGAAGGATGAGGGAAAGGAAGTGGGTAAGCCTCGCATCATCGCCTCGGAGGGATGAAGGGAACACGAGGGATGAATATGTAAAGATGAAGGATGGATTGAGGAGAAGAATAAAGTAGTAGTGATGCGGAATGAGAAGTTGACTTCGAAGGCTGAAGGGTATAGGGCGACGAGAGAAGAGTTGGAAAGTATGAGGCAGAAGGAGAAAGAGTGGATGGCGGAAAGGAGTGAGCTGATGAAGAAAGCAAGCTTGGTGAGTAGTCTGCAGGCGAATTTGTTGAGGAAGGATGATGAGATAGATCGGATGCGAAGCGTGGTGAAGGAAACAGAGGAAGTGAAGGGTGTGAACAAGAGATTGGTGGCTGAAGTGGAGCGATTGCATGAGCGTGACAAGTGTAGAAAAAGAAGAGTGTATGAAGTCCATCTTCCCCTCTTCGAGAATAATGTGTGTGACGCCCCAACGATCCCTAGCGATCCCAATCAGACGCAGCAATGCTACGAGGGCGACGGAGTCCGATGTCTCCATATAAATATGGACATCACCAGCGAGCTTGAGGACTTCGTCGTCCGAAAAGTCCGGAAGTTCCCAGTAAGTTACTTCAACATGATCATTTCCTTACCGCATATAATGTCCTATTCTTTTCCTTTCAGAGCTTTTACATCAGTCGTAGGATCTTTTGATCCCGAGAACGCCCCAAACGGCTCTTTTAAGAGCCACACGGAGCAAGAGTGATAGTACCTCCTCGTGGTTTGCTCTGGACAGACCTCGGTCTGACTGAATCTATCACAATTAAAAGACTGAGTCATGTCTTTGTATCAGAGGGGTATATAAACCATTGCCTCTCTTTCATTTTCATTCTATACTCCATCATGAAAACACCTAAGACGACAGTCAGCTCTCCTGACAAGCCTCGGCTTAGACCGAGAAATTTATTTATTGAGTTTCTAGAGATGGAGGAGCGAGAGCGAGTCTATAGCAACCTTGCTCGAATTGGATCATCAACAACTGACGATGATGCCAATTTAACAGAGTGGGGGTATATACCGCCCTCTAACAGTCAGCTTATAGTAGAGGTCGATGCCGCTGACATAGAGATTACAAGTCTCTCTCAGCGGAATCGGCCAAACCTAAGTCTATTCATTTCCCGAGAACGAACCAATGGTCTTTTTAAAGACCACCATGGGGCAAAATATGATAGTACCTCCATGTGGTTTGCCCTGGACAGACTTCGGTCTGACTGAATCTATCATACAAATAAAAAATAAAATCACAAAAATGTATCTGGTGTCAGTGAACTTAAACTTTGCATGTTAAGGAGGATTTCGGTATAATTCTTCCTGTTGGTGGGTGATCTCTCTTGAGACAGCGGATGATATCGTAGTGATAAGTGTGGCAAGGGAGTGTGTCATATTTTAGACCGAAACCTCTGGGGCAACTCATGTTGGGCATTTGACATAGTTCTCAACGTAGCACTTTGAACGCCAATCGGTTGAGTCTTAGCTATCTGCCGCAGGTTACTTTTTCAATTCTCCATTGCATACGTCATGTGAGAATGAATCATGAGTTCTCTAAAGAACTGCCTCTATCATTGAGGCTAAATGATGAAGGGATGAAATGGGAGAGCACTCTGTCGCTACACGCAAACATATACATCTTCTCTCTTTACTAATGATACGATCTCTTTTGATAGAAAAGTAGACCGATAATAAATGTGATGATATTCACAACCATGTATACAATTAACCCCATATCTAAATTCTTCCCTTTATTTACATTTCTAGATCAATACAATGCAAAACAAAGACATGTAGTTCTTTAGATTTATTTATCAAACTTCAGTGGGATTGGTTTCAAGTCATTATAAATCTTGTAATATACCACTCGCTTTGGCGCATCCAGCACTCTTCTGAGTCGCGTCGTCTTTGGTGTGAAGTCGACCTCACTCCATACAACTTGGGTAATGTCACTTTTGTTACCACTCTTCTCCTCGACATTGGCGATTTTGGGTTTATTGTCACTGCCCACATCCTCGTCCCATTCATCAACAACTTCGAAAATTTTGTAGAAAATATTCAATGCTTCAGAAGAATTTGCCATACTAAACTGTTCGATCGTATGATGTGAATGAGAAGTGCTGCAATCTTCTGATTTATATAGGATATTCAACAATACTTTCCTCAACAGCCAATCAGAATCACTCTAATTTAGATAAAGACTGCTAAAGTCAGACGATTGCAAGATATGTCAATCTCAGCTAAAATGACAATTTTGTGATCGTCAATGAGTGCGATGAGGGCATGAGTAGTCAGGAGAGTGGTGACAAAACTGTAAGAATTATCTGGACAGACGAAGAGTGGACACCGAAAACAAAACGTGAGAGAAGAGTGTCAGATGCTCCCAAACGATCAAGTATGCTTTGATTTTAAATACCACATGTCACATGTCACCACATATCACCACTTTTTGATATTTACCCTCAGTGATCGAGGTAGTATTTAGGAAAAATGATAGTGTCTAGCATCAGCTGCTATGATTTATACTGAGCTGTCAAATGATTAGATTTTCACTATGATGTTGATGACTACATTACCCAGAAATAAGTGAAAACAGACAGATATGCAAATAAAACATTTATTGGAAAATTATAAGTAGTTTAAAATTTCTTCACTACTGATATTGTCCCACAGCGATTCACAGTTACTGCAGTCACATTTCAGTTGTCGCAGTCTTTCCTCCGCTGCAGCCAGCACACCAAAGACGTACTTCCATTCCACTTCGTTTCTGGGTTGGGACGATGGGCTGTACCATCTCCGTATGTCATGGAGAAGGCTGATGTCATCCTCCTTCGACACATCCTCCTTATTATACAGAGTGAGTAAAAAGTAACGCCCGATTTCAGCTACCTGATCGCTACGCTGTTCACATTGAAGAATCGAGAGAGCCTAAGACTAACCTAGAGAGCCTAAAACTTGCACGCGCAGGGTCGATTTCCAATTCAACATTGTCCACCGCACATAGATCATCTCCAGTTCTTCTTGTTCTGTGAGAGATGGTAATTCCAACTTTGGAAAGTCATCTAGATTTATCTCCTTCTCCACCTTTACCTTTTTCGGAGCGGGAGGGCAAGTTGGTGTGTTCACGGAGAGAGTTGCTGTTGGTGAATTCATGACTTCAAATTGTATGTCATAAACTTGATTTCTTAGTGCTTAAGTATAAGCAGCCAATCAAATGAAAAGCCAATGAATGATGAGTATGAGAGTATAAAGGGGGAGGAAACAGACTTATTTTCATTCTATATTTGAGACGTGTTGAGAATATTTGAAGTCTCTATTTTGATAAACTATACCATTTTCTGACATTGAAGTATCATACTTAAACTTGATTTCGTTGAAATGGCAAGTTGAAGATTTCCTCACTTATCTCCCTCAAACGTTTGGCTAATAGCATCTTTCTCAATTACAGGCATCTACTTCATCACCAAAACGCTCCCTTCTCGAGGAAACTTTAGACCTAATAAGTGAAGGTAAGTTGTGACAATAAACTATAACTTTAATAGAGATGATAGAATGATTTCTCTTTCAGGTGATGCTAGTTCCAGCTCAAGCGGCTAGTCGCGGCAATCTACTGAGCGGGAATGTGCTGATTGTGGTCACATCTTTACGAGGAAGCGTGATCTCACCCGACACATCAGACAACGTGTATGTCAACCCAAGCCATCACCGATCTCCCGAGTTGAGGATGATTCTATTCAACATGTCTCCTTTACTTGTGACTTTTGTTTCCAATCTTTTGAAACAGGTTTTGAATTATCTTCACATAGACTTCACCACACAAATGATAGTTATAGCAACAGCACCTCCTCTATTCGACTAACTGAAGTATCGCTCAATAATGTAGAGAGAAATTACCATATGGAATCCTCAGAAACTATTGCTGATTTTCCGGAGTGGTTCCATTAAAATTCAACATTGATAGATGCGCTCTTTCATAATTTAGAGCAGTTTAGAATAAAAGCCCTCATCTACCTTTAAATGAAATATGTTAAAGTTGATCATCATACTGGTGAAATAGTACAGAGGTTGGTGTTTTACATAACCTCCTCTCCTGCTACAGAGGTAGTCGATAAAGAAGATTGGTTAAATTTTCACATCAAAGGACTAAAATCAAATATTGATCAATTTAACGAGCGCGATAGTGGTCTAATTTTTGATGACATAGAATCTGCCAAGTTTAAAATTACTCTATTAGAAAATTACCGTGGTCGAGGCTCCTTCAATCTTTCAAAAACGTTAAGAGCTAAGAATGCAGTCATTTCTGTTGATTGTGAATCACAATGTTTTAAGCATGCGGTATTGTCTATTCTCCACTATCATGATGTACAGAACAACCGTTTCCCTAGAAGCAAACATCATGAATGGGAGAATTAATTGAAGTTTGATGACTACAATAGCGAAGACATGAAGTTTAAAGATATAGAGAAATTTGAAAAATTAAATGAAATTAAAATAGTTGTTCACATCTGGCAAGAGGGGCTTAAGGGTGTGTGCTACAACAACCGTTCATCAACTTATGATCGGGTAGTCAATCTCCTGCTAGTATATCAAAATGATAGTGAAAATTGGCATTACTGTGGTATTCCTAAAATGACTCGACTATATTCATATGTGACCGTTGTATGCGCCCCTTCTGGTCAAAAGATAAATTTGAAACATATTATGAATGGTGTAAGCGAGGTAAACTGCAAATAGAATGCATGCCCAAAGATAAAGAGTTTTCATATAGAGAGAAAGGTGATGAATTAAGTAAAAAAAATCAAGAAAAAATATCAAGAAAGTGCGCGACCATGATCACATCACTGGTAAATTTAGAAACGCGCTATGTACAAGATGTAATTTTTCACTGAGACTGAAACGGCGTACTCTACCCGTTATTTTTCATAACTTCAAAGGTTATGACAGTCAAATGATAATAAAAGGGGGTTAGGAAAAATGAAAGAGTGGAAGTTAAGTGTAATAGCTCAAACGAGAGAAAAGTTCATGGCCATGACAGCAAAAGTAGCAGTTGACAAAACTGAAGAAAATAAGACAGTATATTTTGATATAAAATTTTTAGATTCCTATCAATTCATGGCTTCATCACTAGCATCTCTCGTTCAAAATCTTAAGTCTCTTCCACTAACTCAAAATTTGAAGAAACAATATCCTAACTTGACGGATGAAGTCATCACACACAAACGAGTGTTTCCATATGCACACTTTGGTAACATTTCTAAACTTAGTGAGACTTCTTTTCCATCAATAGACAAATTTAAAAATGATTTGACTGGTGTAGAATGTAAGGTAGAAGATTACAATCATGCTCAAGTTGCATGGACAAAATTTGCCTGTCAAACGTTTAGCGATTATATGACCGCCTATCTAAAAACAGATGTATTTTTGCTGGCTGATGTATTTCAGGAGTTTCGACGAGTGGCATTAGAAGAAGATAAATTAGATCCTGTTCACTTTGTCAGTCTTCCAGCCATGTCATTCCAGTCTGCTTTTAAAATGACTGGAGATACCATCCATCTTTTGCAAGATCCAGAGATGTATAATTTATTTGAACGAAGAATTCGCGGTGGTCTCACATTTGTAAATAGGCATCAAATAAAATCAAAAATAGTAGATGATGATCAGATCAGATTCATCTTTAGTACTATGACCAGAATAATGTATATAGTAGTTCACTCTCTAAACCTCTACCTCACTCTGAGTTTAGCTGGTTGTGTGATAATGAAATTCAGCATTTCTCCAACCCTTCAAACATACTAGCTATTCCAGACAATGGTGATTGGGGATATTATTTTGATATAGATCTATCTATCCAAATAGTATTAAAAATAAAACTGTGGATTTTCCACTTGCACCCGAATCAGGCGAAATGACTAAAGATATGTTTTCGGACTTTATGAAACAATTTCATAAAGATTTAGAAGGGAGCGGACAGCCCAAGTATAAGCCATGCCGTAAACTTTTGCTTACTCAATTTGATAAAAAAAATTATTTAATCCACTTCTCTATCCTAAAATTTTATTTAGAAATGGGGATGATTGTAAAAAAAAACAGTTTACCGCATTATCAAATTTAGACAGAAAGCCTTTCTGAAACCTTATATTGATAGTAACAGCCAGAAACGTGCAGTAGCCCAAAATTTTTTAGAAAAGGATTTCTATAAATATAAGAATAATAGTCTTTTTGGTAAGACGATGGAGGACGTTGGAATGCGTATTAACTATAAACTTGTGAATCATAATGATAAATTTCAAATGTTAGCGACATCACCTCTCTTTATTGATAGAGATATTATAGATGATGAGTTGGTAGGTGTTAAAATGACAAAATCAGAAGTAGAGTTGTGCAAGCCCATCTACATTGGACAAGCTGTGTTAGATTATTCCAAGGTTGAAATGTATCAACTCTTCTATAGAAGATTAAAACCATGCCCTCCAATTAAAGACATGCGTTTGCTGGGCGGTGATACCAACAGTTTCTTTTTAAGCATCGCTGCTCAGAGAGGTAAATTTCAATGAAGTAGGAAAACTTTTAGAAAAATATTTTGATACATCAAATTATCCTACAGATCACCCACTATACTCTACTAAAAATAAAGCAAAATTAGGATGCTTTAAAGATGAAATGGCAGGAAAGGAAATTAAGGAAATGATTCTTCTTCGTCTTAAAATGTATTCTATGAAACCAAAAGACTCCAGTGACAGTATTAAGCGCGCAAAAGGCATATCTAAATCGATTGTTGTAAATATGAAACATAGGGCCTATAAGATGGCCTACATAAATAAGAACATAACGTTTGTCAACATGACCATCTTAAAATTTAAGACACATGAGGTTAAAACTCATACATTTAGGAAGCGAGCACTTTCAGCGTGGGAGGATAAGAGGTGTTGGATAGGACATAACATATCTCTTCCACATGGACATCCTGACACAAACATATCACCACCCAAAAGAATTAAACTCACACTACCACGTTCAGGAGATGTGTAAATAGATTCATTCTTAAATCAGTATTTTGATGATGTTTTTTGTTGATATTCATTGTTGCTTTATGTATCGCTTTAGATTGCACTTTCTTGTGAATATATGCCTACAGTCAGTTCATTCCCACTATTACTGTGAAAAGACTTTCCCACTTTGTCAACACTTCTTCAAAACACTTTTTCATACATATCTTTTTATTTCAATAAACTTTTACAATGACTTAACCTTGTTTTCCGAAACACTAAAGTTATGAGGGATTTAGTATCTTTCACATGAATGCACTCATGTAAACCATTTGTAATTTTGAGAGAAATAGACGGGATAGTTTGCTTGATAACAGGATGGTAGAAAATAGGTTTAAACATCTTTTCAACGACTCCATAGGAAGCGTCTTTATCATGAATGAAATTACGTAAAATGTATTCTTTTTTCTCACCAACAGAAAGAGGTGAAATCAGGTCACTTTGAATGTAGAGATGTTGCTCATGTTTATCAAGTGTCATTGGTATTCCTACACCACTCGTGTATGAAGTAGCAAACTTGTAGCAATGAAAAGCCAGAGTTTTTTCAAATTGTTACTCGATTGACATTGAATGTGATCACCCAGCTTCAGAACAGCACTTTGATTTTTAATTGAAAACGAAATGTGATGTGCCTTTGCATCATATCTACTTTTCAACACTTGCTTCAACTTATGTTGTATATATGGATTTATGACACGAATAAAGTTTTCAACTGTATTGCATAGACGCGACATTGTATTGATACTAGCTTAAGTTTCTTGATAAGATTGGTAAATTTTCTTGATGCGATCACCATAGATGTCCACCCACCATTCATCATTAACTGAATCAGCTTTAGTGTGATATTCATGAGAAGCATAAACCAAACCGCTTCCATTAATAGGTGTTGGATGTCTTACAAAATGACGCAAGGTTGGAGAGAAATAAACTGTAAGTTTGTCATTATATTTCTGAATAACCAACTTATCTTTGTCCGCCATAATTTTCTCTCCATACTTCTTACCCACAGTCTCATTCCATCGTTTTACTAACTCAATAAGTGATAAAGGCTGAACACCACGCTTTTTCAAAATGATGCGTTCTTCACATTCTACAGTATCTTCATCAAATATTTTAAATTTATAATGAAATTTGTTTATTCTGTTTGAATAGATTTTTGTAACATCTGCAATAGCCATTGATGTCAGATGCACACTGTGTCCAAAACCGAGATGTGGATAGAATTCATTATCCAACCTCAATATAAGACCTTAAGTAAAATTGTGAAAACGATAGAAGTGTCTCCCGTGCCATTTATAGATAGTAAACTCATAAACTTTCTGACTCTTATTTTTCATAATAGAAGCATTGCCACTATGGAATGCCTTAATGATTTTATCTTCATCTCATTATCCATAATAATCTGATTCTAACTGATTCCATTCATAATTCCACTTTCCATCTGATGTTGAATTGTATGGAAACTTGAATGCATTATTCATCGTTATTCCATCATGGGTGCGAAGAGTCAATACCATTTCTTCCAAATCATTCACATTCTGAATATTGCTATCATAACAAATGCTGGGAACACCTACTTCCTATTCACCTTCTAGAAGTAATGGACGATTTAATTCCACTCGATAGTCTGATGGTTTATTTTTGGGAAATTTATTCATAGAAGCAGTACTGGGTAAGTAAATTGGAAACGAATCCTTAGTTTCACTTTCCATATCATTCACATTGGAAACATATATTTCCACACTTTTGCATTAATTCTTCATTCAAAAATGGAGTGTGATACTTGTCACAGCATCTTTATGAAAAGGAATCAACGCACCAGCATCGTCATAAATTGCAATATCAATTTGTGGCATATAGTTTGATTTCAAGTTTGTATAATGCACTTTCTGAAAAGTATGCTCAGATAGAGTACTATTGCTTTTTGGTTGGTAGGGTATCATTGCTAGAAGTGGAGCTTCAACATCTCCCACACGTACATCTTCACCAATATTGGAATATATCTGAAAATAGTTAATACGACGCGATAACGATATGCTCGCGCTAGCTTTTGTTACAGTACCACTTTTAAGTATTTTGATTAAATCCCAAAATGTCCATTAGGGTATTGTCCATAATCAGCTCAATATTTTTCCCACTTACACTAAGAGACAGAACACCTTCTTTTTTAGAAAAAAGAAATATGCTGTTCATTAATCACTTCATTCAAATAATTTATAGCCAATTTCACTGAAGTCATAATGCGAGGTGTCAACACTCTTGTTTTATGTAAGATACCACCTAAAGGATCTATACACTTTCTGTATAAAGATACGGACCATTCTGCATCAAATTGATTTGAACTATTATGTCCCAGATAGCGCATATTAAATTTTCCATGAAGAGCTGCAGAACGATGTCGCAAGAACTGATGAAAATCTTCTGAACAAACCAATAATAGATCATCATCCTTTAGTTTATTGATTACGATATTATTGGATCCTTTGTTGTAAGTTAATGTTGCCATTTGTTCACCATCTACTCGAAGGAGATAATTAAATTTCTTCAATAATGCTTCAGGAGTCATGCTCGTCTTTTTTGCCTTAATCACAATCTTCTTCACGTCCTTCCATTTTTCGGAATAAGATCCACATAGTAGGCTTTCCCTTTATAAATTAAATTTTTGCAACCTCTTGGATAGTAATTAGCTTTATAATTATCATAGCTTGTCAAGGCGCTAGCAAAGTAACCTAAATCATTTCTTAAACTCGTACTCAAAGCAACAATCCAATCTTTATCAACTGCATGATACATATGATCATATTCACCACTGTGGGGAGTAAACTCGGCAATGTGTCTACATGCTTTATTCAGGAAACCAAATACGAATTTTTTACATGTTGAGAAATCTTTCTTTGGCCATTTCGGAATGTAAACTCGACATCCCTCTTCACACTGATAGGCATCTGTACGTCTCATATTAATAGTCATCACATCATGATCAAAAGTATAGACATAGTTACTGTGAACAACTTGGGTGACGCCTACTTCCCACTTCCAATTCACCTGTTGTGTATTATCAATGGGAGTAGCAAAGACAGCAGCTCAATTGCCAACAAATCTATTTGTTGCCACATTGCTAAGCAAAACATGATAGAATGACATTTTCATTTCGGTAATCTATACATTACTAATTTGCATAACATCATGAAGACTTGAATTTTAGACTCTCTACAATATATTAAAGTTGATCGCGATGGAAACGTTCATTTCAAGAATTCTTATGGAAATACATCGAAAGGAATTACATTAACATGGCGACAATTTTTCAATCTTAATGATATCATGAGGGATTTGGAATATTTCAAAGCGTTGAAATTCATCTCCTTGGGTAATCAAGTTTGGCTTCAACATCACAGAAATGAAATTCAAATCTATCATTCTCATCTCTCCATCTATTTCTCATTTCGCAAATGTAATTGGGAAAATATAAAAGATGTGTACATCGCTCCATTATGTCATTCATTCGACGCGAGTTCATCGCATTGCTACGCAAATCTTAATCAGACACCATCTTCAACACAATGTCACACTCAATCATGAAGACTTGGAAATTGGATTTCCTACAATATGTTGAGATTGATCATGAACGAAACGCATGTTTCAAAGACTATGCCGGAAATGTAAGAAGAGTATTTGCTTTATCACATCGACATTTTCAGTCTCTACATCATATTATGAAGGACTTAAAATACTTCTATATGAAAAAACACTCACGCATAGGAAATCTCATATGATTGCGACTCAACAAACAGCGAATTCAAATCTGTCATTCACAACTTTCTACCTACTTCACATTTCATCAAGGCAGTTGGGAAAAGTATAAAAGGAAGATACATCGCTCTATTTACTCATTTCTTCATCATGAAACGTCATCGCTACACCATCGTCAACATTCTTTGACGCATCAGACTCTACACGAAAATCGATCTCGCAACATTACATTAACAAATTCCAAACAGCAAGTATTATCCGGGTCGACCGCAAATGTTAGTGGTGAAGATGAGCAATTTACGGAATCTTCAACTCTTCCCAAATGGAACTGTTCAGATTCTCGGCGCCCTTTCTCATTCATCAGCGCGGTTAATGCGCTTAGAGCTGCAGAAACTACTACGACGGATATGGAAGAGGGAGAAGTGTGTGATGTCGAATCTGACTGTGGACAATATGGTGATCTCTACTCAATTGAGTGAAGATGTATCGTTTTTAAAGATTCATACCAGCAGTTTCAATTTGCGTTATGAACCAGAACTTTTTCCCGCGGCTCTCATTAGTTGCTGGTTACCTGTGCATGTGGCAATCTTTCATAATAGTAAAGTGATCATTACTGGACTGAAATCTGAAATGCAAGCAGATACGATCCTGGACTATCTAATTGAGTATGTACATAACCAACGGATTGTAAAATAAAAAACAATTTTTCCAACATGATGCTTTTTATTTCAAATCATTATAGAACATACAAATCATCTTTTCATTAGAAGATGGATTACATGAAAACTTTTGAATAACAGATTTAAATTGGTGTACATGTAAACGTTATAAAATGAAGTACAATACGAAAGCACCACAAGTTGATGAAAGTGGATGTTGCAGTATGCGCTCATTTCGTTGATATTGACGAGTATGCTTTCTCAACCACTGCTGTGTTGGTATATTCGGAGGTTGAGCAAGAGAGTCAAATAGTTCACCACGTCTATCTTTTCCAATAAAGATAGCTTTCCAATGCTCACCTAAATTCTGTGAATGAGTGTTTAATACGATAAAGATGGGATACTGTTTTACAGTAGTCGGAAAGGTATCTAGCGAATAGACATTATCAAAACTTTCAACGTAGCTTCATCTGCATTACGCTGCACTTAAGTCTTTATATCGTCAGCATTCAACCAACTCATTAGCGATTATAGTGAAGAATCACGTCACGATACTTAGCTATTTCAATACTTGAATCAAAGACCGCATAAATTAATACATTGATCGTCTCCGTTAGCGTTGTTTTGAACTCCAGATCCAAGCGAATATTATGAGGAACGTTAGCTTGACGATAATGTGCACTAATATCGCTGTCGGCAGTCAAATCAAATGCATAAATACGGTTGCTAGTCACTTCGACCCCCTGACATTTCGACCCCATAAATTAATTATTACCTCATAAATTGATTATCACTGAGTGAATCCACTTCAGATAGGCAGAATAGACTCCTGCGAGCCATACTTTAACTAATGAATGCAAATTACAGCCGAAATATCCATCAGGAAAAATAACCCACAACACGCAGACTTTGAAATCCTTGATAGATGTTAAAATCGATGAAACAGACAGATGGAGCTTGTAACAACCAGCTTATAGGCAGAAAATTGAACAGAGCACATCAATTTATCTATATCTTTAGCCAACGCAGTATGCATAAGCGTAGATTTGATAACCCTATTTCATGGGGGTCAATTAAGATGACTTAATTTATGGGGTCGAAATGTCAGGGGGTCGAAGTGACTTGACACCATAAATAGTATATCCATTTTTTAAACTCTTTCATTGTGAGTCCGTTGGTATCGTCTGTATTGTAAAAGCCAAAGACATGCATGTAATCAACATAACTACGCAGAAATTGATAAGAAGTAAAATCTGGTTTATAGGGTGGACCAGGATGGCTAACACCATTTACACGCAAAGCAATTTCACTTAAATTGGTGTTTGAAGTTGAAAGGATTCAACTTGACATTACCATTGAATGCATCATTTTCAACCATTGCTACTATGAGGAGCTTTGGCGCTTCCGATGGAAAAAGACCATCTTTCATAAACTCTTTTGATCTTTAGGAATAGTAAATGTGAGAAGCTTTGTATGTTGAATGGGATAAATGGCATTGTTGCGGTTAAGGCATGTCCTCTAATTACACTTGGATTAGCCACCACTCGACGAATGTATACTGTAATATCTTCCACATGAATTTTAAATTTCACAACTGAAGCAAATGCATTCAACAAAAATTCAGGCTTATTCAATGTAAGTTTGAGTCGCATACTGGTATTACAGAGCAAAAATTTTTATTGTCTGAAGAAGTCTAAATTAAGTGGACCATATAGCTGACATGCTTTACTATCTTTAATCAAAGCAGATCGCTTTACAAAACCAGTGTTTGTCTCACTATCAAATAGTGCTGATTGATCTCTATACCATCCCATTGCTTCCACATGACTGTTTTGAGCTGTTGGATGAAACTGTGATAGAGCATTCAAATATGCTTTATAGGGATAATCGCTTTGACCATCTTCCACCTGTTGCTCTCCAATAGTTAGAGAAACATCGCGAAATAATGTAGCCAGCGGTAAATTGTTCAGATCAAGTTTATGTGCATCTTCAATTTTAGTTCCATCGTCTTGTTGAATTCTAAACCTCACATCAACCATCGCATAACTCAAATCAATGTAATCATCACTAGCGCCAGGAATAACAAATTCAATAGGACCAGTATTCTCAGCTGTACGAGGATGATAATCTACAATACTTGAACAAAGAATATCTGTCTGTATTGCTTGTTGATCAAACACAAAAGCCTGAAGATTTGCACTCCATGATTAGAAGTTATAACAGCGTCGTCGTTTAGCACTTGATGAAAGACAACAGCCCGCGCGACGTTTGCGTGAATGCCTTTTCTTAGTTTTGCTTGAAGCTCGCTTCTTATCACCTCCGCCCTGTTTTCTTTTTCTTCTAACATTCATTCGTTTAGGTGCTTTCTTTT
This sequence comes from Prostheceraeus crozeri, assembly GCA_907163375.1. Lineage (NCBI taxonomy): Eukaryota > Metazoa > Platyhelminthes > Polycladida > Euryleptidae > Prostheceraeus > Prostheceraeus crozeri. Next base: position 285,699 of record CAJQUW010005058.1, on the reverse strand, counting down.
GTTGAGTAGCATTAAAAGTTTGCTTAATGTTCTTAAACCGCGTTCCTTCCCACGATCTAGTAAAGCACTCTTTACATTTTTACCACTGGTAATATCATTAACAACATCACCAGCAAAGCCAGCAGCATTATTGAAAAAAGTTCGTTTTAAAGATCTTCCGACAGCAGATAAGAGAGGTGCTACAACAGATTTCAGCGCACCAAATATGCTACCTCCACGTTGACGGCCGGTGCGCTGTAAATTGCACCCACGCCACTTAGATAAGAGGGGCGTAAATAAAACGATGCAGTCGGATTCATAACTTAGACCTTGACATTACAAGTTATATCTTTGCATAAATCACTGACGATCGCGAAGATGAAAGATGTCTGCACGACGCATCCAAGAGTTCATACTTGAAGGATAACCGACCCATTTAACAAGACACCATTCTTCACCTTGTCGTCTCTAACTTCGAATGATTTTCTGTACTAAATATGTTTCACTTTGAGTGACCAACTCAATCTCATCACGATAAAAGCTACCATCACTTTCTTCATTATCGTAATCTTTCAACTTGTAAGTTGTTGGGGAGTCTTTTTTATTGATAATTGAAACTGTGAAAATTTCTTCTGTCCAATGCGGGAGATAACCTTTGGCAAAAACACTCTTAACTTCTGATATGCGAACTTTATCACCTATTTTCACATCACTTTTTGCATTATTACGCTTGCGTTGGAATGTTTCACGCACTCTATCTATGTTGTTAGCATTCACATCCGCTGGTCTGAGTCCAATAGAACGATGACTAGAGTGATTGTAGGCATGTAGCGTATCTTCTAGAACCTCTGTCCAATTTTGTGTTAAGTTGCCAGTGAAATGTCGCCACAAGCGATTTTTTATTGTGCGATTAAAACGTTAAACTAGTGCAGCCTTATAAGCACTCTTTCCACTAAACAGCTCAATATCATATCTCTCAAATAATCTTCCGACATGCTGATTTTCGAACTCTTTTCTTTGATCACTCTGAATTCTCTTTGGAATACGACCCTCTCGGAAAATTGACTAGAATGCTTTTGCTACTCGTTTACCTTCCTTAGTTTTTAAAGGTTCAGCCCACGCATAACGCGAGAAAATATCAATTACGGTCAAGATAAAATTGTGTCCCGAGTTCTGTTTTTAAATAGCAGCAACGTCACACAAATCTGCTTGCCACTGTTCATCAATGTCATGAGCAATATAATGACGGGTCCGGTACTTCTTTTTCGCTTGTTTGTGGAGTGTATATGCAGCTTGACCCTCTAACCATTGTTTAACTTGTGAGTGTGGAAGAGCGCTCGCTTTTGACAATTTCTTTATATGATTGTAGTTGGAAAGAGCCAATATAGAATGATGGTGGTTTTATTTTCTGTTTTTTACTTCTTACAATTAATTTCAGTTAACATCCGTTAACTATCTTCAGGTTAAAAGGAAGGAAATATGGTCTAGTATAAAATTAAAAATTCACACCGACGTCTATGTCATAATAACATAATATTGAATACAAAAGGGGGAAGGGCTATGGAACAGGTAGTATTGGGTTACATAGTACCAATAGCATCTTAATGATGACCTGACTAGATATGAAAACAAAGGACATAGAAATGGACTAGCAATACAAAGGCTTGAGTTATAAGTACATGCACATATCATACAAGTATAAAAAATACAAAGCTATAAAACGATTGGAAGAAGGTAAGAGGTGTGAATTAGAAATTTGATACTGTTATAATGTAATACATTGTCATGTTTTATTATTTTTACATGATAGAAAATATTTTTAATCAAAAAGAAAATCTGCATAATTGTTGAGTTCGATTTTTGCTGTTAATTGTTGGTTTCATTTTTCTAATATAATATGCTTCACGAAGTCTTAGGTTTGATGTATCACTATCGTGGGTAAGAATGGTTGTGGAAAAGTTGTAACTGTGACATTTCTGAAGATGGTTATACATGGAAGACTTGCTGTTTGTTTTATGCTCACGGCAACGGATATGTAATGGTCTTATGGTGCTTCCAATGTAGAAGTCATCACACTTATCACACTTTAGCTGATAAATTACACATTTCTGATTACAGATGTTGTTGTTGTTAATTGGGCAATTTCTTAAATGACAATCTTGGTTTGATTTAGGCTGTTTCAATACACTTCTAAGAGTTCTTGATCTTCTTGTTAATCTTACGTTCAAGTTTTCTCAACGAAAAACATTTTGTAGTTATTCATCCACTTTCTCAGAAATAAATGGAAAATTGAAGTAAAAATAGAAAAAGAAACATTGAAAATCTTAAAAGCAAGAACCTAATGATGTTGCCTTCAGATAAAGGTTCCGAATTCTGCATAGTTTCAAATGATAATTATATTGAAGCAGGACAAAAACATCTCAGCGATAAAAATACATACAAGACCATACAACGAATGACAGCTAAGACTGTTGAAAAACGCATCAACGCAAGCTGGAACACTATAGCCAGTGAAAACAATATTCCATATTGTGTAAAGAACAGCTATATTACGAACAACTGATCCTTGCCATGTTTCTACCATCTCATCAAAACTCACAAGGAAGGCCCCGAGATGAAAATATGTCCTATTGTATCCAACACGTCCGGACCAACAACTAAGTTGTCATGGCTTCTATCTAGACTTTTAATTCCTTTGCTTCAAAATGTCCCCGCACATTCAAAATCAATCATGCATCTCATTGATAGCATCAAAAATACTAATCAAAAAGAACAACTTTATCCTTGCAGCTTCGATGTAATAAGCATGTACACTTCCATTCCAATGCCTGATACCATTCAAGCCCTGGCTTACAAAATGGAAGACTGCAACATCACCAACATGAAAGGATTGACAATCGACCAAATTGAACAGTTATTGCATGTAATCCTAAGAAACACATATTTCCAATTTGATAATAACATCTTTTTACAAGTTAAAGGTTTACCCATGGGTTCGTCTCTTTCTGGTGTGCTTGCAATTATATTCATGGACAGCATCGAAACAGTAGCCCTCCGACAAATGAGAGTGATGTATAATGTCCCACTTTTTATGAGATATGTAGATGACTGCTTCGCAATAATTGAAAACAAAGAACAAGCCTTGAAACTTCTCCAATATCTCAATGCACAACATTCCAGCATCAATTTCGAAATTGAATTACCAGACGACAAAAAAACATTAAGCCTACTTGATTTCCGAGTAACACTGAACGCGCCAAATGAACCACAATTTGAATTTTACCGCAAATCTGCCAGAAAAGATCTGTTTGTGAACTATCACTCACATGTACCATACACTAACAAAATTAACTTCATTGGAAACGAAAAAACAAGAATCGCAGAACGATGTTCCAATAATCTAAATCAAAACAGACACACAGACAATTTCAATGATATTCTACGACTAAACATGTACCCGAAAATATCATTCGCAACACCAACAATTATCGTAAAACACATAAACCAAATAACAGAAAGGAGAAAGAAAGACACTATTTTTACTTCAATTTTCCATTTATTTCTGAGAAAGTGGATAAACAACTACAAAATGTTTTTCGTCGAGAAAACTTGAACGTAAGATTAACAAGAAGATCAAGAACTCTTAGAAGTGTATTGAAACAGCCTAAATCAAACCAAGATTGTCATTTAAGAAATTGCCCAATTAACAACAACAACATCTGTAATCTGAAATGTGTAATTTATCAGCTAAAGTGTGATAAGTGTGATGACTTCTACATTGGAAGCACCATAAGACCATTACATATCCGTTGCCGTGAGCATAAAACAAACAGCAAGTCTTCCATGTATAACCATCTTCAGAAATGTCACAGTTACAACTTTTCCACAACCATTCTTACCCACGATAGTGATACATCAAACCTAAGACTTCGTGAAGCATATTATATTAGAAAAATGAAACCAACAATTAACAGCAAAAATCGAACTCAACAATTATGCAGATTTTCTTTTTGATTAAAAATATTTTCTATCATGTAAAAATAATAAAACATGACAATGTATTACATTATAACAGTATCAAATTTCTAATTCACACCTCTTACCTTCTTCCAATCGTTTTATAGCTTTGTATTTTTTATACTTGTATGATATGTGCATGTACTTATAACTCAAGCCTTTGTATTGCTAGTCCATTTCTATGTCCTTTGTTTTCATATCTAGTCAGGTCATCATTAAGATGCTATTGGTACTATGTAACCCAATACTACCTGTTCCATAGCCCTTCCCCTTTTGTATTCAATATTATGTTATTATGACATAGACGTCGGTGTGAATTTTTAATTTTATACTAGACCATATTTCCTTCCTTTTAACCTGAAGATAGTTAACGGATGTTAACTGAAATTAATTGTAAGAAGTAAAAAACAGAAAGTAAAACCACCATCATTCTATATTGGCTCTTTCCAACAACAATCAAATAATGAAAAATAGCCAAGACAAATATTCAAAAATTTCTTTATAGATGCAAATCCTGCAGGATGTTTTACATCATAATATATTGACTTTAAAAGTTCATCCGATGACGACTGACTTTTCCTTCTTCTTCTCATGTTTTTGATTTCTTACCTTTTTGCATTTGCAGCAATCACAGGATTTATGGTATTTACGTTTACATTGCTTAGGAGTCTCATTGTGAGAGCCGGCACATTTGCTTCATATTGATAGTCTGAGAACAAATATTTCTTTGGGGGAGTTCTTCTACGTCGTTCTCTTCCCCTTGTTTGCTTGATGGGTGTGGGAGGGGATTTAGAAGGTGATCTCTTAAACCAATTCCTTGGCATTTTCATTTTACTCTTAACCGGTGAAATAGATGAAGTAGCATCAACTGCTGAAATAGAATCAAGTTCTTTCCATGTTTCATTATTCAAATCAAACTTTGGAACATTGTGCTTTTTCAATAGTTTAAGAAAGTAAGACCAACCAGGTGGGACATAGCCTTGACGGCGCTTTCTGCGTGTTGAATATTGAATCAAGTCTTTATAACGAGAAGCGTTAATAATTTCATTTTCATCTGAAATGATTTCACCTCTATCATTCACAGTGAGATATGGTTCAATGCTGTTGAAAAGGGACATTGCATGTGCGCGAGATGCTTAAGGTGTAGCAGTCGAAACAGAGTCACGCATCTTATTCTTCAAACTTTTTAATTCTTCGACAGTTTCCGATTGTAATAATACAGCACGATGTGGATCTTTGATATGCGCATTCTGCTGACAATTTAATTCATTCTTATAAATTTGATTTGCGAGAGGTTGTCTCACTTGTTGCATGGCAGGCAATTGCACATATTCATCCTGAGGAATAAAAACCATGCGAGAATAAGAACTCATAGTTTGTAGATAATCATAGGCTCTTTCAAAATATCACTTCGAAATCTAAATTCTTCCGGACACTCCTGTGCAAAATCAATAAATAAGTAACCGTGTGGTTTTTCAGTTGCTGCTTGAAAAATTTCAATTAAGGCTTTTGAACCTCTTGGCGCAATTTGCCGCGCTAAAATTTCAAATTGACTTCTATCTCGTGGATTCTTAAAAATAGCGTAATAGTGTGTATTCAGGTTTCGTGTGCGGGCTTCTTTCCCATCAGGAAACAAATTTTGCGTGATATAGATTATAAAGCATCTTTTGTGATGTGCTGCGCGAGTGAACATATCTGTAACATCTTTAGAATTCCTGCTTTCTTTTAATAGATCATCCAATACGACGACATTATTGGACTGAATCTTATCCACTGGAATAATTCCTTCATTTCGAATAAAGTCACGACGTTGCAATTCCTGAAAGAGTGACGGTTGATAAATGCCATAACACCAAATCACTCGATTGATAGGTTCCTTAAACAACTCCTTTCTTTTATCTATCAAATTCAGAGTGAAAACAGTTTTACCCCCATGGGATAGACCTGATACAGTCAGACCTTTATCACATTGAAGTCTGAAATCCATTTTAATATCTTGGGGTTCAATATTTGCATAATTAACGCTTAGGATTAAAGATCCTACCCAATAGGTCACCTACTACAGGAGCTAACAGCGGAAGTAACACTGAAAAGAAACCACCCTTTTGTGTTAGAGTTTTCCTCTTTCTTTGAAGGGTAACTTTAGGATTGGAGATGAATCGCAATTTTGTAGTATGTCGCTTAAGTAACTTTCGTTGTTGTGGTGATAATTTCTTTGTCCTCAAGATTCTCACATGAGAAACAATTTCTCGAATAAATTTATCATTAGCATGTCGTATAGCATTATATCGCTGATTTCCTTTCATTCGTTGAAGAGCTCGAATGGCCTCAGAAATTTTGAAGACTTTCGACTTTTGCGTTTCGCCATTTTTCTCTACCATTGTTACAACTTGATTTTTCCACATTTGCATAGGTGCGAACTTTAATGACGGAAGTGACACTCAAAATGAGCTATATCACAGTGACTGCATTGACAAAGTTGAGTACAGTATCGTATGAAACAGCGCTGGCAGAAAGTATGCTTACATCTCTTAAAGATGCGTGTTTCACTTCCATCCTTTCGCTTACTTACATCGCACATATTTTCACTCTTGCTAACAACTTCTAAAGCAAGTCTTTTTGAAGACATGAACTTGCTAGCCTTTTCTAAATAATAGACACATGTGCAGAAGGAATATACTTCGAGAGTAAGCAGACACAACTCGAAAACCAATTGTGCTACGATCAAGTACCATTGCATCTTTAAGTTTCTTTTATACAAAGCTGAATGTGAATATGTGAAATCGCTTCAATCACTAAACTGCTACCATGATGGTTAAATGCATCAAAACGTTGAGCAATTTTTCCCATGTCTTTCAAAAAATTCTTCGGGATTATCTACAACTTCCATCGAATAAGAAGCAAAGTGGAAGAAACGATCTTCTACCTCTTCTTTCCCAAAATGGCTGAAATGAATTTTTGCAACTAATCGCGCCATTACAATTTTATCAGAAAACGTATCCATTAAATTCAAAAATAAAGTGCTAGTATCACCAATAACTGATTTGATGTTGATCTCATCTTTATGAAAAGTTATCACATAATCTTGAATAGTTCCTTTTAAGCTTTGTCTATGAAAACTAAATGTTCCACAATCATTTGAGAAAGACATTATCATCCTTCATCTATCCCACCCGTTGCATGAAAATAACAAATCTCTTCATAAAGCATTTATTAAACGACTTTAACAAGCATGCATTACAAATTTTGGGTTTGAAACAGATAAAATAGATACAGTTGGTAGCTATCATATAAAGAGCAATGATGACCAAACATTACTTTAGCAGTGTTGAGATATGGAGGAAAAAAGCATTGATTATGAATGTAGCGACTACAACGAACATTTAAAATAGGAACACTCAATTCCTTAAAACGTTTAGTGACTTCATGGTAGTGTTGATTAATTCTACTATCTCAAGGTGGAAGTAGAATATCACTGATGATTAGATTTGGAAATAGTTTCTTCTCCTTAGTAGGATCATTGCAAAAGATGCGTACAACATTAAAAGCTGCTAACCATCTTTTAAAGTCAATAAGAAGAGCGCATTCATTAGAAAAGCCATAGTCTTGCAAGTACTGCTGATTAAGTCCATGGATGTGTTTTCTCGCCCAGCTATCAGCGTTGGGATCACACTTGGCATGCTGATGGTAGACATTAACAAGTTGATACGACCAATTGTCCATAGCAATAGCACTGAGCTCCTGTACAGGTTCACCCTCACAATCCATAAAAATGATGATAGATGACTAAAAAGGAAATTCCAAATTTTTACTCATCTGATGAAGAGTCCTATAACATATTACAAAATGATGAAGTACATCGATGCTGTTCACGACAAAATATACAAATAACATGATGGCAGCGAAGAAGTAAAATGTATCTGATAAGTCCACGTCTACGACACTCAAAGCACATGAGCGAATTGTTATAAGGTAGAGATAGGTAAGGACTACTGATTCTCCTTCTTTGGCCTGCGTTTAGCGGAAGCATTCTTCTCTGACTTGCGCTTTGCGCCGCTCTCGTTGAGGATTTGATCAATAATGTCATGAACGTCTGGTTGCTTTGGTATATATAGGATGGATTGAGCATGCATCGATATAGAGGCTAATTTGTTCTTCTGGTGATAGCCATAATATATTCTACTGATAGTAAAACCAATATTCCAAGTGCCTTCTGCGAGGTCTTCACATCTGATGGGTGTCACTTCATTTCCTTCCTTTTTATAGTATGAGCACCAATGCGATAGTGGTAAAGAAAGCTTTTTTTTCTTTCTATATGGAGCATCACTGTCGTCTCTCGCCTTCCATTCCTTGATAAGGGGAGTAGGGATGTCCATACTTAATGTTGCAAACTCTTCAATAATATCGAGTTGACGACGAATGTATGGATTCACAGGAATGACTACGTAGTACCCATACTGATTGTTCAATATCTTCACTTCAGTGGAAGGAATCATTCCCGTTTGCAATACTATGCTATGATCGTAATAACGTATGGCTTGTCTAAATTTACGCTGTAGTGGGTTAGGATTATGTACCTTTGTTGTCTCTTCTACTGGCCTCAACATAAGACGATCTGATTGTAGAGATCCTTGTAACGTCTGAACACTATCTTGTCCTGTAAATGTAGTAGATGTAGTAGATGCCTGAAAATAAAAGAGATGCTATTAAGTTAACACTCAAGGAAGGAGAGGAATGAAGGTTCCGACTTACCATTTCAGATGGATAATATTATAGGAATGTAGAGGGAGAACGTGCGTCCGACACCTGTGCGACTCAAAGATAGAATGATTGTCACTCTGAAAACCTCATTATTTATAGAGAAATGCTGGATTCTCATTGGATGTGCTCCTCATTGGCCAATGACATCAAGCTGATTCCAAATCTGGTCTTAGTTTTCTCGTCCGATGCTTCGTTCGCCCGCTGGAGTCCAAAACACAAAACTCAACCTCTGACGGCTCTCTAACATGACCAAAAGTCTCAATGTCACTCTCAAGCCTCAACAATGAAAGATAGGGCCAAACTGTGCTTTCCAATGAATTTGTGGCGCTCTTAGCTTTCAAACGAGCTATCGCACGACTCTCTACCATTTCTAGAACCAAAGTTGGAAGATCGCTGCCGAGGGGGGGGGTCGAAGTTCTTCGTTGTTTGGCCTACGACTTTGGAAACAAGTCCGCTAGACCCAAAATTGGCCAAAAAGTCCAAATCCGCCGTCCATTCTCACGTACGAGGCTTCGTTTCGCCGCTACAGCCACTTTCTCACTCAAAAACACACAAAACACACCTAAACCACACCTACACCCAAGAAACACAACATGTCAACCCAGAATTTCATCAGGAAACCGAATAAACCTACAACCATCCCTACACACCAAAAACAAGGACCTCCGCCCAAGAACAACCACGACGGTCGACCAAGACACACCCGGCCGGTCGACTCAGAACCACACCAACCCAACTGGCGCTCCAGAGGGGGCGCTGTGCGCAGTTGGGAGGATTCTTTACTACTAATGTCGACAGCATTCTGCCTTTTGAGCTACCAGGCTAGGACCCGAAGTGTTGGGTAGAGACGGGATCGATGCTCTTGAATTGTTAACAGGGAACATAAACAACTTTTGTGAAAATGAACTCCCGGAAATGTCATTGAAATTATACCACAGTTCCCAACCAATCCGAATTCCTGCATGAAGGACTGCACACACTCTTTAGAACCAACCAAAATTAAAATAAATGAAATGGAATCTTCTGACATTTTAGCAGAAATTGAAGATTCAGAATAAACATCTCCGATTGTTCCAGTAGTCAAAGGAAAAACTGAAGACGGTAGCAGAAAGATCAGAATTATTGGTGATTTCAAACTGCTAAACCGGCAATTACAGATACCGATCATGCATTGCCAACAAAAGAAAAACTCCTACAAATAACGAAAGGTGCAAAGTACTTCAGCACTAATGATTTGAAGTCTGTATACCATCAGTTAAAGATTTTAGCAGCAAGCAAAACGTATGCTACTATTGCTTCACCTTGGGGAATGTATTTGGCGTGTCTAATGAGTTTCCGAAGCTGAGCATATTTTACGCAACAACAAAGCCATTCAATCTAATGAGCGTAATTCTTAGAAATCTTGATCATTTGCTACTGCTAAGCCTCAAGCCAACGTTCTAGCTGATGTCTTTTTGACTTTATAAGTTCTAGCTTTGTAGTAAGTTGAAGAATGCAACTTACGCATAGAGTAAGCATATTAGGTAGAGTGGTAACTCAGCATTTATTAAATCCCCAATGTGCATACAGTTTCGATTTCATTAAATGAACATGAGTCGATACCAGGTCGAGACCCAGTCACCACCTGTGAGATATGGAGTTTTTTACACGTTAGGAGAAATGTAAACGAATTTGATTGATAATGATAGCAATACAGAATAAGTAATAGTGTTCCACAAATCCACCATGTCACGTCAATTTGGAGAGATACTATAGTTTGTCAAATTAGCAATTCGATGGGTTGCCATTACTAAAGGCTCAGCTAAAAGATTATTTTCTTAAGCGTGATCATATCACAAACTGGCCAAACTGCCACTGAGAAAGAGCAAAACTTAATAATTAAAGATACTGGTCATAATTAACTTCAAAATATGTCAATGGGTTCACATTACTATTCAGATTCAAGAAGTGACGCCTAGTGCATCATGCAATCATGCCACTGATAATTGAATTAAAAACAAGACATTTCAGCCAAGAAGCTCTCAATAAGATCTCAACTTTTCCTAGAAGGCTTGCAGGGACTTAAATTATAATGCAGTTCATGAAATTTCCTAGATCATCAGCTTGATTTCCGCTTAGTTAAGATGCTTGTTAGCGAATATTCATTCCTTTTGATATCCAACTTGTTTCATACTACTTATAAGAGGGCTTCATGTCGGTAGCATAAAAATTTTCAAAAATTAAGCTTTTTAGAGGCTGCTCAAATAATTTTTTGGACCACAGGAACGTAATCTCCGTAAAAACTGAATCTTTTGATATAAAAATTTTCTGTGCAGACACTTTTTTGAGTTGACACTCTACCTACATACTTACTCTATAGCACTGCGAAAATGCAGAATTCTGTGCAATGAATCGACTTATAGATTCTTTTTCATTTCACTTACCTTTTAGCTACGCTTCTACATGTAGATATCTACTTATGATTTCAAAATGTACTATCAATTCAAAACTCTATAATGTCTTAAGATAGATCTTTTCGACCTTTAGAATTGTCTCTAGATTTTGCTAAGCCATTACTTTGGTTCAATATTGCAAGCAGCCAACTTTGATCACAATGGAATTACACTCAATTTCAAGCATCCAGTTTTCTCGAATGAAACGAGATTGGAAGCCTGCTGAAATTTTGAATCAACTTCAAAAAGTAGGGCTTGCAATTCTTTCACGTAGAACAAAGTTGCAGCGGCACAAGCGCTTTAACGGTGGACGGCTGTCACTCGAAGATGATGACAGATATGGAAGACCGATCGCAGCAGTTGCAGCGCAATTTCTTGTCGGAAAGCACAGGCACTTTATTCGATGAAAATTCAATTGATTAGCAATTGATTCAACTTCAGCACTTTGTCACAAAAGACGAAAGTTGGTTTTCTGACGAAACAGCTCTGACAAAAGCAACAAAATAAAGGTTGGTATCATGCCCATGAGCCGAGACCAACTGATGTTGTCCGTCCAAATTTGACGAACTAAAGAGATTCATGCTCCTTTTCTTTTACAGGCGAGCACAAGCTTAAAAAATAGTGCCGATGTGTGTGGTCCCGGCCAAGAAGAAGCCTAAAACTTGCATAGGGTTCGTCCGTATTGCTGGTGAAAGCTGACGACATTCTCCTCAAAGCTGAAAGAGCTGCTGTGGCAGCATGATCATGCACGACTTCATTTGTCTGAAGAAGCGATTGATTTCCTCAATCCGAAAAGTGTCCGACTAATGACGGAAATAGAATGAAGCTTCGTTTTAGCAGCATAGTTGATTATAAAGATAGAAGGAGAGCCAAAGCTGCAATAGATGTTATTAATTATATTTTTTCTTATTATATTTATATTTTTATTATAAAACCCAATTTTCAAAATCACCCAACATTGGGTGACTATAAGAAAAAAATTATTAATAATAAGTAGTAACATCTACTGTAGCTTTGGCTCTCCTTCTATCTTTAAAGAGAGAAAGTCTATGCAGTCCTGATCTGAATCAATGCAATCGCTGGGTGTTTAAACTCGTATAACACGCATTTTGAGGAAGGAAATTCGCGATCGGTGAAGTTCTTTCTCATGCAGTGCGAGCTCTTCGTTCCCTTGAAAAAACGAAAAGATTCAAAATGAATTTGAACATCCTCGTGAGCTTTGTCACAAAGCATTGCTTCATGCTGGCAATAATGTCCCTTTAATGGCCCATCGTGTGTCTTATAAAGCTACAAAGACATCAGCTAGAACGTTGGTTTTAGGCTATAAAGTAGCAGAATGTTCAAGATTTCTGAGAATTACACTCATTAGATTGAATGGCTTTGTTGTTTAATCATGTTTCGTGCGGGAACTTATTAGACATGCCAAATATTAATACACGCATAACTATCTGCCTCAAGGTATATCTTCAGCGCCTGGGGAATTTCAAAAAATAATGGAACGTCTAATTGAAGGCATAAATGGAGTGGCATTTTACTATGATGACCAGTTGGTCGTTGGTAAAGCAGAAGAAAAGTAAAAATGCGGACAGAGAAGTTGATACGAAAGCTCAACTTAGTCGGTTGAAGATTAACCCGAAGAAATCTAAATTCAATACGAAAACAGGTTTATTTCAGGGTAATCGCTTATCAAAATATGGTATTAGCATTGACCATGGTAAAGTTGAAGCCATTACAAAGTGCTTACCTCCAACTACAAAAGAAGAGCTTCTAATTTTCCTGGGAATGACTGACTTTTACAGCAGGCTTATCCGGAACGTTTCAACAAAAACTGCTCCCCTTTATGACCTCCTGAAAAGATATATTGAATTCAGATGGACTCCTGAGATAAGCAACTGTTGGGAAATGCTGATTAGCGCTTTAGAAACTTCTCTCATCCTGGTTCCTTTCGACTCTAAACAACCCGTAGTTTAAACAACAGTTGCAAGCTTGCGAGGTTTAGACGCCGTGTTATCACAAAATAACCGACCTGCAGCTTTTGCTTCCAAGAAGCATTCGCCTACGCAACAGAAACATTCGGTTCTTTGAACAATAACCTTATCCTATGTTATTATGCATGCATCTATGTTCGTTGCCATCGTCTGAATGCGTGATTGTATAAACTTATGTAGTAGCGTAAAGCTTTGTTCCGTTCCAGATTTCGCATTGCTGATGTTCAATAAAGATAAACGGAAGTAAAGAGTGGTTTTCCTTTATGCGAAATCAGCGTACAATAAAATTGCAACATGTCCAAAATTGAACTCGAGTGTCAAGCCCCTGGATGCAACATCATCATAGACGGTGCTACCGAAGGCATCGCCATCGCACTCTTCAACAGTCACCAACTTTGCCATACCCCGGGTCATATGGCTATAGCGTCTCCTAGCGCCGCCCCTAAACAGAAGGCTCCAAAAATGGAACGACCTCATCTCATACCGAATGCTTCTGAAGAGGAGTGGAACAACTTTACTCGTCGTTGGGACCTCTTCCGTAAGTGCACTGATATGCGGCCTACTGAAATCACAGCTCAGTTATTCCAATGCTGCGATGAAGACCTAGGCAACCAGCTCCTGAAGGAAGATCCGACAATCGTCGACGACACTGAGTCTGCTCTCCTTACTGCCATGAAACGCCTCGCCGTCATTCCTGTAGCTATCAGCGTCCGCAGAGCTGACTTATTGCTCATGAGACAGGATCATGGCGAAAGCATTCGTTCTTTCTATGCAAAAGTCAAAGGCAAGGCTGCGACCTGCAACTATACTGCTACATGTCGTTGCAGCCCAGCTACAAGCGTAGACTTCACAGATATAATCGTCCGTGATGTCGTTGTTGCCGGATTATCAGACATCGATATCAAAAAGGATGTTCTCGGTTGGGTGCATCTCGACAAGGCATCTACACCGGATGTTATTTCCTTTATCGAAGGGAAGGAAATGGCACGACATGCTATGACCAGTGTTGGATCGACCGCTGCGGTCTCGAGTTTCAAACAGCAAAAGAGGGCCCTGCGACCAACGCAGGACACTACGCCGACTGCCAAATGCCCGGAGTGTTCTAGGACTTTCAAGTTGTTTACAGAAGGCCCTCGAGGTTGGAACACGAAACCACACAAATTCTGCCTGGATTGCTGGAAAAAGACCAAATCGCGCACGCGTAATCGACAGAAGCCACAAGACACCAACAATGGAAAAGATCACATCGCCGATGGAGAGACTGGTGGCCTTGTCATGCACATTGGCACCGTAAATGGCTCAGCTCCTCCGTCTCACCAGCAACGGCCCGCCACACTCACAACTGAGAGCAACAATCTAAAAACGTCGATCGAACTGACTCATCATATCTTCACCTCAAACTCTGGATGGATCCGCGCTCGCTCCCTCTCCCACCCGACAGTGCGCCTACGATTAACTACCAAAGACGATGATTATCGCACTTTCCATGCACACTGTCCTCATATCCAACCAACTTACGTTGAAGTTATCACCGATTCGGGTGCTCAGTCCTGCCTATGGTCCAGGAAAGAATTTGAACGCCATGGATTTCGACAAGCCGATCTCATCCCTGTCCGATACGCGATGACTGCAGCTAACACCACTCCATTCCAAATCGACGGGGCCATTTTTGTGAGACTCGATGGTCGCGATAAGCATGGGAGCTCATACAGTTGCGCAACTATGGTTTACATCAGTCCGGACGCCAACGGCTTTTACCTCTCCCGAGAGGCCATGATCCAACTCGGAATAATATCTCACAGTTTTCCTCAGGTGGGGGCTGCTTTGAATGGACGAGTAGCTGCACATAGTTCCTCGCAAACCAACCACAAACCAACTGCGTCTGGTAACATAAGGTCAGACAATGTCACTTTGTCCCCTTCAAGTCTTGACAGCCCCTGCAGCTGTCCCAAACGCGAGCTACCACCCGGACCTCCGAGAAACCTCCCATTCGCCTGTACTCCAGAAAACAATAGCAAAATGAAAGAATGGCTTCTAGAAAGGTATGAATCGTCGACATTTAATACTTGCCCACATCAACTACTCCCCAACATGAAAGGTCCACCGATCAAAATTCTGGTGAAACCTAACGCTGTCCCAGTTGTCTCTTTCACCCCCGCTACGATCCCAATCCATTGGCAAGAACAAGTTGAACGTGACCTTCTCCGTGATGAGGCTTTAGGAGTCATAGAGCGCGTCCCTCACGGTGAGCCTACGACATGGTGCCATCGAATGGTCATTACCAGGAAGCACGATGGAGGTCCGCGACGCACCGTTGACCTTTCACCCTTGAACAAGCATTGTTGTAGAGAAGCTCACTCGACCAGATCACCATTTCATCTTGCCAGATCCGTGCCACCGAATACCTGGAAGACAGTAACTGATGCGTGGAATGGATATCACAGCGTACCGATTCATGCTGAAGATAGACACCTCACTACGTTTATCACACCGATCGGCCGGTTCCGGTACCAGAGAGCACCACAAGGGTTCTTGTCTAGTGGTGATGGTTACAACCGACGATTTGACGAGATAATTACTGATTTCACCCGGAAACAGCGATGTGTGGACGACACAGTCTTTTATGACATTGACCTGCATGATCACTGGTGGAGGACTATACAATTCCTTGAAATAGTCGGCAATGCGGGCATCATCCTCAACCCCGAGAAATTTCAATTTGCGAATAAGACCGTAGATTTTGCAGGATTTCGATTGTCTGAGAGTACCGTGGAACCTCTTCCAAAGTATATTGACGCCATCAAAAGCTTCCCTAAACCATCTTCCATTACCGATATACGATCGTGGTTCGGACTAGTCAACCAAATATCCTGCTACGCTCAGCTTCGCAACATCATGTCACCTTTCAAGCCACTACTCAGCCCTAAATCTCAATTCACATGGACTGCAGACCTGGACCGCGCTTTCAACGACTCGAAGGACCAGATTATAGCAGCGATCAAGCAAGGTGTAGCCATTTTTGACATCAATCGTCGCACCTGCCTTAGAACAGATTGGTCAAAATCTGGTATTGGATACTATTTGAGTCAAAAGCATTGTGCTTGTCTTTCATCATCACCTGGATGTTGTAACAACGGCTGGAAAATCACGTTAGCTGGATCTCGCTTCTTGTCCTCAACCGAAAAACGCTACGCACCTGTCGAGGGTGAAATGCTGGCGGTCGCATGGAGTCTCGAGCAGACCAAATATTTCACTCAGGGATGCGATAACCTCCTCGTCGTTACCGACCATAAACCTTTAACGAAACTTCTTGGTGACCGGACCCTAGACGAAATCACCAACACAAGGCTATTCCGCATCAAACAGCGAACTTTACCATGGCGCTTCGACATCCTACACCAGCCGGGAATCAGTAACCATGTTGCCGATGCCGCTTCCAGACATCCCGTTGACATCGTCCACTATGAATTAGCCAGTGTCGACATGCGTACAGAGAAGGACCTCGAAGAGCTTGAAATGATGGCAGCCATCCAAGGAGATTTCGAGAAACTAAGAGCAGTCACGTGGAATTGTGTGAAAGATGAAACCAGGAAAGACTCGACGATGATGGAACTAGCGACCATGCTGGCGAATGGATTTCCGGCAAAGAAAGAGGATCTTACATCATCTCTGAGGGAATTTTGGGAATTCCGTCACAGTCTGTATGAATCGGACGGCGTTATTCTCTACCACGACAGAGTTCTTATCCCTCCAGTCCTCCGAGCCTCCGTATTAGATGTTCTGCACTCCGCCCACCAAGGCGTTTCTGCGATGACAGCCACAGCACAAGCCACCGTCTTCTGGCCTGGCATAAGTAGAATGATACAAGAGCGTCGTGATAAATGCAATAGCTGCAATAGAAACGCCCCATCGAATGCCCGTCTGCCCCCAGCGATGCCGCGACTTCCTACCACTCCCTTCGAAGCCATTTTCGCTGACTACTTTCAGTTTCGTGGTTGGAACTATCTTGTTATCGGAGACCGCTTGTCGGGATGGACTGAGATATACCGCATCAGGGAAGGAGCAACTGAATCAGGTGCCAGAGGACTAATAACGTGCCTACGGAAATTCTTCGCCACATTCGGAGTCCCTGAAGAATTATCAACTGACGGAGGACCTCAATTTACCGCAGGAGAAACCAAAGACTTCCTCCAACTATGGGGAATACGCCACAGAATATCGTCCGCCTACCACCCGCAGTCAAACGGTAGAGCAGAGCTAGCGGTCAAGGCAACTAAACGCCTCCTGAATGACAACATTGGAGCCAATGGCTGCTTAGACAATGACACCGTCCTTCGAGCCTTGCTTACCCTGCGTAACACACCGGATCCTGATTGCCGCCTTTCTCCTGCACAAATTCTGTTTGGGCGCCGGCTTCGAGACGCTATGCCTTCAACCCTATCCGTGACCATCCTCCATTTCAAGCCCTATGGCGAGATGCCTGGGCTGCCAAAGAAGCTGCACTGCGTACCAGATACGCGAAGACGCTGGAAAGCCTCAGTGAGCACTCTCGCCCCCTTCCTCCGCTTCACCAGGGTGATCGAGTGTTCCTCCAAAATCAAATTGGCATCCATCCAACAAAGTGGGATCGAAGTGGCATCGTAGTGGAGCGTCATGACTATGATCAGTACACTATCAAAGTGGATGGGACTGGTAGATTGACCAACAGAAACAGACGTTATCTAAGGAAATTTGTGCCCCATTCAATGTTCGTCCAAGCACCGCTCCTCCCGTGCATCCAAGATTATCCGGTACACGCTCAGCATTCAACTGAAGCCCAATCATTTAGTGGGTCGCCCTCCTCTCAGGCAAATGAGGACACTGGACCACCGTCAGGCACTCAAGGTGTTACAAAAGTCCAGCCCACATCCCGGTCGCACTCTCTGTCTCCAACCCATCACCTGATGGACAACCGACCAGAATCCTTCGCCATCAACCCATTTACGGCTGACAACGACGAAGTGACTAACTTACCCCATCATCCACGACGATCAAGTCGTAATCGAAAGCAACGACTTGTGTATGACTCAGCCAGCGGTTCATTCGTTAAACCCCATACCTGAGTAAAAGCGCTTCACCAATATATTTGTTTAGACCTTTTATAGTAAAGACATAAACAAACAGGGAAGGGGATGAACAATAACCTTATCCTATGTTATTATGCATGCATCTATGTTCGTTGCCATCGTCTGAATGCGTGATTGTATAAACTTATGTAGTAGCGTAAAGCTTTGTTCCGTTCCAGATTTCGCATTGCTGATGTTCAATAAAGATAAACGGAAGTAAAGAGTGGTTTTCCTTTATTCTTGAAAAGAAGCAATGGCATTCTTTTGGGCGCCTATACAAAAATTTAAATATAATAATATATAATAATAAAAAAAATAAATATAATAATAAATATCTAAAAGGCAGAGAATTTATATGTGAGGCAGATCACCAACCACCGGAGAAGTTGTTGTCAAAAGAACAGCATTGTCAAAAATTGCCTCGTCAAGAATTAAGCGGTGGGCAAGATCGCTGATGCCATGCACGTATCCTATAGTGGGGAAAAGATCTCAAGAAATTCCTGTTGCAGATGGATTGTCACGAATTCCATTCGAGCACTTTGATACAGAAGAAAAAGATGCAGAGTACATTGCCGTCTTATAGTGTAATCCAATGTCGCAAAGTGATATCCAGGACCATATGAAATCAGCAGAATTTACAGAAATTATCGATCAACTATTTCAAGGAAAACAAATATGCAATGTACCATTCTCTCATTTAAGGAGCTGTCGCCACATGATAATATACTTTTCTATGGTCAACGCCTTGTATACCAGATTCCCTTAGAGAAGGAGTTCTAGAAATACTGCAATCAGGACATCCAGGTATTGTTCAAATGAAAAATCTTGCGAGATCTTGGATGTATTGGCCGGGGATTAGTAAAGACTGTAAATTAATTGTCCGATCTTGCGTAATTTGTCAATCGAAGAAGTCTACTCAGGTTGATCACTCCTACAAGAGTTGGTCAGAAACCAATGCATACGGTGACAGAATTCAAATTTGATTTCCTTGATCCAATGGATGGATACATGATGCTAATTTTGGCTGACGATTTTGCGGGCTGGATAGACGCATAATACTCAGAGTCCACAACTTCCTCAGATACTATCAAAATGCTGAGAAAATCATCTTCAAGATTCGGAGTACCAACCTAGTGAGTGACAATGGTCATCAATTTGCCTCGAGAGCAGTTAAGGATTGGTTTCTGGGTACTAGAGTAAATCACTTATTCAGCCCAGCATACCACCACGCTGCAAATGGTAAAGCTTTGGAAAGAGCAGTTAGGGCTTTCAAAGAAAAAGAAGATTTCCAGAAAAGGATGGATAATACTTTGGTTTCGCATAACTCTGGTTCTGGTGTGGATCTGAAAACGTTCGGAAGAAAGTTGTGGTCACCAATTACGAGGAAGAGCAGGCATGAAGATGAAACTACCTGTAAAACTCCTGTTTGGTACAGGGTATTTAATGACAAAGACGCGTTTTGGAAAAGAGGAATAGCAGTCGACCATGGATGGCCATGCGTTGAAGGAGAAGATTTACAAGGCAACAGATAGAGAAGACCAAATAATCATGTAAAAGTGAGAGAAGAAGGCCATAAAAAATGTACAATTAACAAAAAGGAAGGCAACAAGGTGGCATAGCTTCCATATCTAACATGCCTTCCTTAAAAAAAGAAATATTCAGCCCGTTAGGAAACGGTTCACGGGTTTCCGAATTTGCGTTGAACGTCTCAAGCCTGGATCAGTCATTTCTTGATCTTCTGTCATAGAATCTGTTACAGGATTCAGTGGAAGCAAATCCTGCAACAGATTCTATGACATAAGATCAAAAATAAATGTTTATGGCACGGATAGATAGGCTACTTGCTACCCAATGTTGGTGCATTTACAAATTTAATCTGCTAACCGGCTAAAAATAGTACGGCAGCCTGAGCGAGTTTTTGCTTAGAACGAGGCCGAAAATGAGATACTCACAGAATGATGTACACTCTATGCCTACTCGAATCTGTGCGTCAGCCGAGTTCTACCTGGTTCCTGTTATAGTCAGAGACTATTAAAGAAAAACACAGGTTGATTCAAGGGGACAAATATTGAAGTTTTTGGCAAAAATTAGATGTTCTATATTTTCTCTTATAAAATAGAAAATGCTAAGTCTAAAGCCATAATTTTTGACATGGAGTGTCCTCAGGTGATTTCCTATGATGTGCAAGTTTCATTATTATGGTCATTATCTGATCGGCAATGTATGCGAGAATGTGGATTGAATCGCTCAAAATTCTTGTGTCTGTCGACATTAGGAGGCTTGTCAAATGTGACAGTGTTTAGATTCATAGACAGGGATGCCTGAACATGATAGGAAATGACCTGAAGACATTCCATTCTAAAAATCATGACTCACTTCGCTTAATCAGAGAAAACTAAGGAAATTTCATTTTTTATAAAGACTTCAATCCTGCATGTGCTTTTCTTTGATTATGTCTGAAAAGAAGAGGAACCAAGTAGAACACGACTGACACACAGATTCGTAGTAGGCATAAGGTGCACATCATTATGTAAAAGTCTCATTTTCGGTGTCGTATCCTGCAGAAAATCGTTCTGGCTGCCGGACTAAAATATTTAAGCGGTTAGCGAATTTCTAACTGGCTTACGGCTTGTATCCCAGTTCAGCTGAATTAAGCGACTTGAGCGTCATTATTATCGACAGTTTTTTCACCTGTAAAAAATGAAAAATACAAGTTACAAGCGAAGGTTTAACGATCGCAGCGTGTCGGCTGTGATACTTCTCGCACTGTCAACACAGTCGCCTCTATTGACGCATTACATTATTGAGTTTAGACCATTACATTACGGCATATCTAGTATAGCAATAACATTAAAATTTCTATAAATAAATTTCTACAAATAAATATATATTGCTTCACAAACGTAATGGGCAACTCGTTATAGTAAGGAATCAATGTAGAATTTTGGTGAGCCCTTGTGGGGAACTGCTGTAAGTGGCACCTAACTAAGACGTTTCAAGTTGCAAAATCTATATCGCCACTTAAAATGTACAAATTGTTAAGAGCGGCAAGAGTATTTCTGTCAACTTATTCCTTTAAATTCAAATCACTGTCAACATAGAGTAATGATATTACCGACATATTTAAGAAACCCGACCGAACTCTCAGTAAGAGTTGAACTTTAGGATTACCACCTATAACGGAAACGGACATAAATAATGGGAAGGAATAACGACGCAAACCATTTCCTTCACCAACCGCTTTTGATTACATCCTTCTATAGCTTCATGACTCATTATCAATCATTTAGGCGTCGTGCCTCCAAGATTGCTCTCTCACCATTCTCTGAATCAATATTACCGTTCCCAATGAGTTGTATTTGTTCACGTTCATAGCATGGACAAAATGAGTATGAAATACGGATTCTAATACCAAAACCAAATCCCTCACCAAAGTCGCTGAAGAGATTCATAAGACGCAAACCCAAATGAACACTCCATGGATATTCATTTACATATACCAGTTTGTGATTGAAACAACTTGAAAATAGTATCTAACTCAATTTTTCTTTATTCAGTGTAATTCATTCTAAACAGCTATCGGAGAATTCCCAACATGTTTTGCAGGATGACCAAATGCACAGTTTACCAAATGTGTTTTACTCAAAGCTTGAAGGAAAAGACGAGACAACATATCAAAAGTGTCCCTCAGCAAGGGATTGGATCTGAATATATTTTATGAACATTTCTTAGATTGCATGAAGGAGGAACGGAACTATATGTATTGATTATGGATGTTACTGAAACGTTCAGAAATGCAAGAAAAAGAGCTAATGAACACATCAAGCAATTAAAGGAAAAATAAGAATTGTCTGATTATGGAGACACTGTGAAAACAAGCGTTGAACCAGGAATTGAACAAAACTTCAACATGAACATTGCAGGAGTGCATCATGATAACGTAGTGGAAAGGCAAATCGCAGGGCCGTAATTATTAAAAATAAAAATGAAGAAAACATGAAACTGATTAATAAAAAAACAGAATGGAACCAATCAAATTTACCAGCATTGACTCAAATTCATATACATCATATACACATTATTCACATGTCATATTTTACACATTATTTAATATGACATATTAAATAGTGTCATATTAGAGATATTAAATTGTCTATTCTAACATCATATTATTACATCATATAATTATTTTACACATTATTATATATATATTCAGACATAAAGAGCCCAACTTGAACATATTTTGAAGGAAAAAACAACTGTTTCTTTCAACCGAACATGTTTCAGAGTTATTCACTCCATTTTCAGCGGTATACAGGAATCCGATAAACAACAGAAGTAAGTTTAAATACATATCAGCGTAAAATGCAAGAACCGATATCCATCTTATATCAAGACCTAAACAAGGCCTACATATATATATATATATATATATATATATATATATATATATATTAGGGTGGTGCTCAAAAATGAAAAGTCGGCAAATCTGCCGGGCCACCCTCCCATTTTTTCCTTTCTATCAGTGAATATCACACAAAAAATCTCGGCTCCTAAAGATGAGTTTAAGAGGTCGCGCATAGCCCCGTATATTTCATCAGATATTAATAAGCCTGCAGTAAAGCATACTTTACTTATTATAATCGCTTTTAATTGGTCACTTTAAATTCATGAAATCAACTGAAATTACATGTTATTGATCAAGTAAGACTAGGGTGAATTAGTTGTATCATAAGGGCATATTGCTAGAATATCTGTTGCAGTCTATTTCGTACATCACTTTGAGCATACTGTCACTTTTCTGTAAGCAGGGAACTGCTGACAATGTTTAGCCACAACTTGCAAGAGAGCTTGTTTCTGCTCTTCGTCGTAGGTCAGGAGATTGTTATAGTCCTTCATTAAAGCCACTCCTCTTTCAGCACAGTCGTTGACAACCCGTAGACCAGAGATCAAATGCTGGTCAAATAAGTATGTTTGATCACTAGTCCAAGTTGCAGACTCACTTTGTAAGTATGATGCCTCAAGACCAAGAATATTGAAGAAGTGACGGCTTTCTGTACCAGCCAAATGTGGAAGGGATAGTGTTTTGACATCCTCCATGGAGAAGACTGGTCTCACTTTACGCTGCTTTGAACTCCCATTCTCATTCGGACAGTACATTGCCTCTAAGATGGCTGTCTTAGTAGTTGTGTCCACCGAGTCAACAAAGAGAGCCAAACATACGTTTTCTTGGTTTGAATACCATGACTGGCGGAGTATGGCCTTCAAGGCAGCTGTTGCCAAAGGGCAGTTTATAGAACGGTATGCTTTCAGCTGCTTGGTGAAGGAAAGATCTTGTTGAGGAGCCCGTATTGTATTAGGTGCTGTGAACCATGCTGTGCAGTACACAAGAGAGACAAATAAGTTAAAATTTCGAAGTTGGTCCATCTCACGTGCTGAAAGTTTAAATTGGTTTCTCAAGAGAAATATTTTAATACTGTAAATAGCTTTTGACATCCAACGCGATCGATGCATTGCTCCCGGTTCCCTGATGTGTATTGATGTCGTATCACCCAAGAAGACAAGTACCAGTTGCAACAGATCGAGATAATCGTCACGAGGTTGAGTCTCACTTACAGCTTTCCGTGCGAACTAGATGACGCTTTCCTTCATAGCAGGATATTGAACGAGGGTGTTGGCGGTTTGCGCGTCAGAAAAGGCGCTCTTCAAGAAGTCCGGGGTCCCACTGAAGTTGGAATCTTTTAAAGAGGGCTATGTCAGGAGAGGAGCTGTTTTTACCAAATAGGCAAGCGAATACATCAGACAAAATGATTTCATATATGTGATGTCTACATGCCTGGTAAAGCAAGTTGCGACCAAGATGAGCCTCAAGGAGAGGCACGGCGCCTCTTTGACGCCCAGTATACACTCCATCGATTCAATGATATATTTTCTGGGTTATGACCTAGACTCTTAACCACAGCTGTTAATGCAAAAACAGCTTTACGATCGGAAATTTTGGTACGATCAAGTGCCACGTCTTTTGTCACGATGTTTTGTGGTCTTAGACGAAAGGATTTACGTACAGACATAACAAGAAAGTAACGTTCATCGGAGGAATCACTGCTTGATGTGTCGGATGTAGAGTTACAAGCTGGGATTTCCACCCCAGGCACCTCTACTTTTTCCTTTTTTGCCAAGAATTCTTCTCGCCGGTCCATCTCCTTTTTGAGTCGATCGACGCGTCGTTTACCTTTTCTATACCGATTCATGTCAATTCCACCCACAGAAGTACTGTCTACCATCTCCGAGTTGTTGTCGTAGGAATTCTTTGTCCTCACTGATGGTGATACGTTTTTCAGCATCTTGGTGCTTGATATCGAAGGTCTTACTTAACTTCACCCTGAATTAACCTCTTAACCCCTTAACTTAACCTCTCTTTGCTTATGAAGCACCCCGCCACGTTTGCCGTTCTTCCTGAGACTCGTCCACTCATTGAAGATAGTCTTCAGCCGTTCGATAGCATGCTTTTCGGCTGCAGTTGGTATTCCAGCACGTCGCCAGAATGATGTCACTGCTCGCACAGTTTCACGTTCACTATCGTTTACTGTAAGACCAATGTTGTCATGTTGATGGAAAAAAACCGCTTTGTCTGAGAGATAGACGGAAGTCGAGCGCCATCAATCGTACTGATCGGATGTCCTATCGAATATTTCGCCGTGTCACCTCTGGTTTTCCGCTTTGCCATGACGATTCATAAATTTATACTAAATGTAGACGCTACGAACGTAGAACAAATGCAAGTGTAAAGATTCTATGAAATTTCATAATTCCAAGAATTCTATCGCATCAATTCTGTAAACAGCAACCAATAAGAACTAACCTGAAAAACACGTCCGAATATTAGACATATGGGATTAACGAGATTATGTGTCTGACGTAGAAATGTGTCATATCTACCTACTAGGTATGAATGTCCCTGGAACAACAATATCTCAGTATAGAATTGACAATTAAGCTCTTACTACTAGTATGGATGGAACTTCAAGTGTTTCCGTACAAGCGTTGGTAACGAACGATTTTACCATAAATAAAATTGAATCCTAGCCTTCTTAGGAAACTGAATGCACTTCCTAACATCCATTTGCTCATCTTGATCTTATCCGTTCATAAAATATGTTGCATAATCACTTTGCTTATTCCAGAAACAGGCCATATAGACTACTTATGATATGATAGTTTATAATTATTATATGCGCGAGTTCTAAATGTTATCCAAATATCTTCAAATTCAATTTACTTCGACTATATGATAAAAGGAAAAATTCTGGTGGGTGGCCCGTCAGAAAAGTGAAAAAAAGTTTTTTCCCGACCACCCTAATATATATATATTATTATATTTGAATGCACCTGAAGATTGATTGAAATGAAAGCGCTCGTGCATCAATTGTTTTTGATTTGACTATTTGGGTTCTAGTTTTTCATTATATATATATATATATAATTAAAATGAAAACACAGGATTAAGAATCAAGGCGATAAATGAACTATATTGAATAGCTACAATACAAATGAATTTCAACTAAAAATACATGGACACAGTCATTAGCCTGTAGGCTAGAGAAGATCATAGAGTTTTAGAAGACGTTTAGTGGTGGTCGGTATTTTCTAATGAACATAGTTTCTTTGTGTTCACGTTCTAGCCTTGTAGAAGAAATCGGCATTTTATAGAACGGCATGATAGAGAATTTTTTACTCAAATTTACCGCACAATTTCTGATATGGGTGCTTGCTGGTAAAAATGAGTATTCAGCATTTTGAATCTGTTGCCGATGGACAGTAACTCTGTGACGAAGGGTATCACCGGATTGACCGGGTATTACAGCAGGGAAGGAAATTACTTTTCGAGTTGATGAATCTGACTTTCATTTTAACATAAGACACAACATGAGTTGTGGGTCTTCCAATTTCATTTATAAATTGACTTGCCTAGGTTGCAATAAATTTTACATAGGTCAATCCGGTGATACCCTTCGTCACAGAGTTACTGTCCATCGGCAACAGATTCAAAATGCTGAATACTCATTTTTACCAGCAAGCACCCATATCAGAAATTGTGCGGTAAATTTGAGTAAAAAATTCTCTATCATGCCGTTCTATAAAATGCCGATTTCTTCTACAAGGCTAGAACGTGAACACAAAGAAACTATGTTCATTAGAAAATACCGACCACCACTAAACGTCTTCTAAAACTCTATGATCTTCTCTAGCCTACAGGCTAATGACTGTGTCCATGTATTTTTAGTTGAAATTCATTTGTATTGTAGCTATTCAATATAGTTCATTTATCGCCTTGACAAGCCACAGTAGTGGCAGAAACATGTTGGCGCATGCTTCTTAATCCTGTGTTTTCATTTTAATTATTTAACTGCATTTGCTTTGATTTCTATTATTTCATTATATATATATAATATCGTTAGTATATATATATATAATATATAATATCTATATATAATATATAATATATATAATATATATATATATATACATATAAGCATATTAATCAACAAGGTAACTCGAAGGCATAACTACATGCTCATGTACTCTCATAGACCCCTTCACTAAAGGATCACGGGTTTAACGTTATCACCGCCGTTTTGGTTACGGTAATAGGCAATTTTTAAGAATGACTAATAAAATTTGTTCATCAATAACAAAGCATATCAAACTAAGGTTAGCACTTGTTCGAATATCTTATGCATTCAATGTATAATAAGCAGCATAATAAGCATTGCATATAATACAATAAATCCTCTAGGGGATGTATACTGTAAATGTTGGCTTTGCACACCCATCAAACAGAATTACTTAGTCGTTTTTCTCGGAATTACAACTTTCTGGATCATTTTCTTACGTAGCTTGCAAATAAGCCTCACCTTCTACAAGAGCCAAAAATGAAGACTTCCCGTTTCCGAAAGGGATGGGAGGAAATCAAAAACAGATTAGCAGACGATTGTAATGTACGTCCATACTACAGATTAGTGTTCGGCATTACTCGAATGGCCACTATTAGAGTATTACTCGAGTAGCTCATTAGAATGAAATATCAATGTATACACTATTCAACACACTATTTTATAAGTTGAGATGTTGCTCTACAAAAAACATACATAACTACATATTCTCAAAATGCATACTTTACGTAGACTTACTAATTCATGTTCTCCAGTAAAATCGATTATAGAAGGCAATCAACCTTTTACGCACTTCTTGCAAAAAGTTTTTCCTCTTCACTGCCTCGCGAGCTCATAACAGCTAAGTCTCCCCAAATAAGTTATATATTTATTTTCTTGGTACTTAACATGTTCTGTCTATCTGTTTGCCATGCCTTATTGAGATATTTAATGACAGCATATTTAACGAATAAATTTATCGAAACAACTGGTACTTTCAATCGTTTTGACTAATGCTGAAAGTTTCAGTGCAACGAAATAGGTAATCACCGATCTGAATAATAGCGAATAGAAATCTTCACATTCTCTTATCGGCATGACATTGCACATGCAGTCATAGGTTGCTTTGCTTCACACTGTAAGCTTTATTATTTTTTAATGAAGAAAACAATTAGGCAAATTGAAGAGGAATTAGCTTAGTGGATTTCTGGCAAAGGAAATATAGTTGCGAGACTTATCACATAATAATTTTTTTTCGAGTACTCGGAATCACTGCTCGACTAACGCATTGAAAGTGAGTAGGCCTACTCGAGTAGCTACTCGTGCCGAACACTATTGCCTTGGTCTGTATGTGTGGAGAACTTAAGTAGTTTGAGATTTTTGGCATTGAAAATTTATTTCAGTATGTGCCCTGCTTCAACATTCTTGCCCCCTTTCCAAAAATTCGTTCCGGCATCCCTGACTTGAGCTATAGATGAATTATTACATGACTTCGCTCTATGACATCATATGGAAACTCGATACTTCGCCGCAGTATACTGTTTTGAGCATGTTAGCGTTTGGTTATTCATTGAATTGTATTTCATTCAATTTGAATATTACGCCAATTTGCAGTTAGGCATATAAATAATGTAAACATATGCACGGGAATTCTCACTGACAGATCTTCTTGTAACAAAGTTAGATACAGATTCAATGACAAAAATCATAAATGTAATAGTAGATTAGCGGCATAGCTGCATTACGAAAAGTGAAAATGATACAGCATTTCAAACATTAGATGATTCACATCAAAGGAAGTCAGGGCCTGCTCACACAATTTGTTTTTTTTTCAAATAAATTGTTGTTATAGATTTATGTATTTTGTCAGACTATGGATATATATAATCTCTATGTTCTTGTGTATTTTCATTTACATTAACGAAGTAGCGAAAAATCATCGTGTGCAGGCACGAGGGAACAGGGGGGCTAGGGAGGGCTAATCCCCCTAAAATTTCACTTACTTGCGGGAACTCCGAGACACTTAGTCAGACTATAGTCACTTAATCGATATGCTATACATGTATTTAGCAATACAAAACAAATATTTCCTCAACATTTCAGAATGATTTAGTTTTTATAACCACCCACGCGTATTTTCTCCTGCATGAATGAAATAGAGCTACTACAGCGAGTTCAGTGATGCTGAGCCAAACAGGACCCCACAGACTTAGATTGTTTGTTCTTTTATCTTATGTGCTTATCTGATGTCATGAATATCTTCAGCCAAATTTAAAGAAATCCCTTCCTCATGTCAAGCTCTTTTTCCTTACATCGGAATGTGATTGATTTCTGACAGTATGACAACTTGATCAAAAGTTCCTAAGAGCATCTTCGCGACAAATCGACAGATGGGTCTGACAGAGAAATTCGACTTGTGCCTCGAATTTTCACTCAGGGCTCTTGCATAATCTGGTAAATGGTAAAATAAGACAAAGATTCGACCTATCGATGATGATTGCAGCAGTACTGGAAGCATTGTTCGTCAATACATAACGAGGAGAGGCTGGGGGTTCTCCTGTGAAATTATGTGTCTGATGATGGATTTCAGTGATGGAGCTGTGAGCATATTGAGCACTCATAAAACCATTCTTCCATTCGAAAAGTCTAAGGAAATCGCTTGCTGAAATATTTGCCAAGGCAAAAAGCTAGAACATGATAGTTCACAAGTTTACATACCAACGATGAAACCGGGTCAGCGGGTTCGGTGACCCGTTCAGTGATTTCGGTGACCAAGTCAATGACCAATTTTTTGACTTAGCTGCTCTTGTGTAGCCATAGAGCAAGCTTTTCGCTAAAGTGTGAAGTCAGAGTGAATAATCCGTTATACTGCATAATCCTATGAACTTGCAAATCAATAGGTGATTGGAAATGTAACTAATTATTAATCAATGGTGAAAGAAAAGCAAGGATTGTTGCGTATAAGCACAGCAATGAAAGAGGTGCCATGAGGCAGTGAAGAAAAATTTACCAACATTTTTTCAGAAAAATGGGTAATTTTTGAGAGTTACCGGTCTAATGATTTTCCAACTTTTGGTAGACTTAATTGTACAACTTTGTTTGCACAAACATTCAAAACTAATTACAATAACATCACAAAATACTCCTGACTCTTTCCAACTATAAACCTAGAAATTTGTTGTCTATAAAATAACTTTGTTCAATATCATATATTTTCATGAGCAATATGAGAATTATGAAATACAGTTGTAATGGCTAAGCTGGATGAGCAGCGAGGGTAGGCACTTGAAATTCACTCTTCTTTCAAAAGTTTGATCCGGATGATGCTTCAGCATCTGATTCCATTCATTAGTTTGACAGAAACACTGCTAGATTGAGCTCTTGCAGCTATTCGAGAAGAGTAGTGAATGTGGACATCTAAAATTCATTTTACTCCTGAAATTTAGGTCTATAAAATGCTTGGATTTCATAAATGTTGATACGTGTACGTATGCATAGTGTGCATGCATATTGTTGAATTTATCTGTAAAGTCTGACAGCAGGGTGCTAATATTGACATCTGAAATCATGGTTTGTCATACAATTTTGGTCTAGAAGTTGAATTCGATTCCGCCTCATCTTCGTCCACTTTGAATCCTATCTTCCACGGAATATCAGTATGAGACTCCTATCAAGAACACCCAAGGATTGAAACAATTTCTGTAGAGCCAATTTGATTCCCAACACTGATGCTCAAAGTTTTCGTACTTCCTGGGTACTGGTAAATCAATGTAACTTTCGTTCGTATCTCAAATGACTATCTAATGTTTGCCTCAAATTGTCGGAAACTTTCGAGAACTTCAAGGATCATAAAGAATTAATAAACTTGTTCGTCGAGCTCTAATGAAAAAGTGGCAATATGTAGCATTTCATGATATTATAAAATATTATCCTGCTTCCTCCGGACTAATTTGTAGGAGCACACACTTTTAAAAATACAGGTTACATTTGACTCACTCCTAAAGTTAAGTTGTAAGTAAAGCCGTCCGGAAGTCTAAAGGGACCCTTTCACAAGTCTCAAAGAACCATCACATGTCTAAGGGAGCGCCAGCACAAGTCTCAATGGCCCCGTGAGATTGCAACTCAACGCAGAATTTCCATATAACTTAGTGCATTTCGGGTCACTGTCAGCTTAGACGCACAAAACTGGAGTTTGGAGCTTCACTAGTTCACTAGCCAGACATTATTCTTACTAGCGTCTATGCTTAATAGACGGTCAGTCTCCTCTGAAGTTAAGTGATCGATTGTTTACAAAACGTTTATTTAGCAACAGTTTTAGAACAATGTGGATTTCAAAATTAGCTCTAAAATTCATCATTGAAAGGACCTTTAGCTTTAATTCTACTGAATCCTAATGAGATTTAATCTTTCTTTTAATTTAATGTTTCTTTAATCAATAAAACATCAAATCTCACGGATGCACGTCCTCGAAGCTCAACAGCTCCACACTTGGGCGGCAAAAGACACAATTTCAGGAACTAATTATATATACGCAGAAGCTATGACGCTAAACAATTTATTTTTCGGCCATGTAGTCAGCCACTGTCTTGATAAGCGCTTCAGAATGACTTTGAAATTTTCGGTGCACCGGCGCGAATACCTGTGTGCAGTGCATAATCCCAGTTCAAACTGGTCGCAAACTGGCGGCTGCTTTCGTTCAAAATTCCGTGAGTTTATTAGATTGAAAACGCAGGTCAAGACATGTAAGTTTATTAAAACAACTAGAATTCACTGTTGCTGTGATTCTAGTTGTATACAAAAAGTGATAGTTTACAGCTGCATGAACACGTAGATCTCAATGTGGCATCCGCATCTTTATGGCGTACTTTCGAATTCAACTTCACTTTCTATAACCTTTCCGTACCTGCACCCTTTCTAAATTCCCTCTGGCTCTGTAGGAAAAGTCTTGAACGATTAATCTTAGATCACCATTCACAGCCAGAAATGGTGCCTGAGGCAGAAGACTGGGATTTGAAGATTTTGCAAGAAGATTCGGCGCGTTCCGCCCCCCGGGGTTGTGGCATCGAAGCCTGACTCACCAGACTACTGAAAGGCGGTGCAATACCGTCGCCGACTGAATATTGTAGCTGAACATTCTTGTATGACTACGCTCATGTTCACAGTTGCAGACATTTTATCCAGGCAGTCAAGCATACAATGGATGCTCTGTAGATGCAGTTTCTTCAGATGAACCCGATTTCTTGACCGATTTTCTTAAGATTTCGAATTGTCAAAATCTGCAATTTGACTGACGTAATTTCACAGTCAATTTCAATATTCAAATCCTATTAACTTTCGTAAGCAGCCTGATTGGCCATGCATTTACATTCATGCTATGCTATAATTTAAGAGTGGAAACATTTACTGTAATTGACGTTCTATAGTAGCGTCCGCCAGTAACATTATGCATTAATGTGAAAAATCAGTCTAATACAATACATTTTATATATAAAAGATATAAGACGTCATAACATAATGGAGAGGCATTCGAGTTAATTGTAAAAATTCGTCAAGTCTAAATAGTGAAAAGCGTATTCAGGCGCATTATAACATTTTAAATATTGCTCCAAATCCATTCCATCTTTGAACAAATATAATATATAAAAACAACATTATCTACTCCATCAAACATCAGATTTAACACGCAAATCTGAATATTAGCGAAGTCACATTTTATGGCACATTTAACACAATTTTCAGAAAAAATTGCAATCAAACCAAAACTTCTCCCCTATGGATCAAATCAGCCCGTACTAGCAATAGAGCATGAAAATTGATCCCCTTCACCCACAGCAAAAACGGCGACCATCCTATGTTTCTCAATCGGTGAGAAAAAATTACTTATTTCCTGCAATTTTTCCGACGCTCTAATGCAAGATTGCTCAACATAGCTGATTTGTTTTCACATCAAGGCACAGGCAATATTGCAAAAAAGGATACTGAATACCAGTTGCTCCGAAGGTTCTAGCATGTAAATAGCAGTCAATATAGAATATTGGAAATAAAATTCCTTTACAAGCCTCTTGAATTCATCGATGCATAGTGATAGCAGCATCATCAAATCAAATAAACCTCACAATTGACCTTCAGTATGAGGTGTTTCTTAGATTCCATGAAATTTTGCAAATCAAGAAAATTGCCCTAAAATATATAGGGCAGTCAAACAACATTTTGCACATCACATCTTAAAATTTCATAAATCGATCTTTATTTTCATGCATAATTGTGTTATATAATTATGTCTACGTACAAATAACGAAGCATTCATGAAACACAAATTAATTGGCATTATCAGCTGAATTTAGGTGCTGATTGAAGTGATTTAAGGCATTAGAGTGTTGATATGTTTAATTATACATTGTTCCTACTAATAATGTGCAGTCGGCAGACCTACATGGCAGCTCCACACTACACTTTGAATGTGTCACCCATGATCCTCAGTTTTCAGAAAAATTGCGGTACAAAATTTATTTGTATAATATTTTCCTCTAGATCTATGAGAATGCCAACTACACCAGTTATTTAAAAGTTATCGAAAATTAGTTACCTGATAAAATAGACTTGGCTAACCTTAGATGCACCTTTGATACATAATAAAGTGCATTTGTTTCAGAACATTTATTTGACATTATTTGATAATTTTTTGTTTGTCTGTACTGTACATGCATACCCTCGATATGTCTTGCTCAGGCTAGTCACCAGATTAGTTTTTAACCCTCGGGAGGTTTAAAATTCGCTATTCCATTTCGTGAAAATCTGGGTCCACGTGGACCCAGAAGATTTATTTTCACAATCAAGCACAATTAGTACAGAAAGTACGAGTCACAGTTCGAATGTTCATCACAACAGTGATTCCCACACCGAGCACAGGTTTTTCTCGTTTTCCGATCCTTCTTCCACCCGCAGAGTTGACATCTGTCTTTTTTTCGTGTTGCTCTCTCAACATCCACCTTTGCTTCGATGATTGGCCGAGGCACGTCTTTTGACTCCAAAAATGGCTTCACCAGCTCCTCTCCTAAGCATCGCAGAAATTGTCTTCTTTTGTGAGGCTTGTCTCTTCCCCAATGAGGATCAATTTCGCAATTCAACACATATGCATTTATCCCACACAAATCCAAGAGGTTGCAAAACACGATTGTGTGCCATCTTCGGCTGATGTATTTCACCGTATATGTCGCCACCATTTGGTCAGCTTTATCTACACCTCCTTTGGTCGCATTGTAGTCTTTTATCATTTCTGGAACCTTTCGGTCAGTCTGTTGATCAACAACTGGCTCTTGATGGAAGGTGCTCAAAAGAAGGACACAATCATTTTTCTTGCATTTGTAACTGAGGAGGCATGTTTGATCTTCGAGGTTGAATCGGAAATCTGAAGAGTAAACAGCACGGCCCTGTAGATTCTTCATCTGCGGAGGAACTTCTCGTCTGTTTTTCCTCAGAGTTCCTAACAAAGTCATGCCTTTTGAGCGGAGAGAGCGTGCGAGCTTCAAAGAAGTAAAGAAATTGTCAGTTATGTGTCTTCCAGAATTTTCTAGAGAGCTGGTCAAATCCATGACAACACGTTCTCCAAGTCCGTGATGACTGGGATTGTCTTCTTTGCCTGTGTACATTTGTAGATTGTAACAAAAATAATTGTTGGCATCGCACAACAGCCAGAACTTAAGTCCATACCTTGATGGTTTGCTTGGCATATATTGCTTATATGCACAGCGACCTCTGAAAGGATATAGTTCCTCATCAACGGTAAGAAATGCACCAGGCACATACGATTTTTGACAGTTGTTCGTGAAACCATCCAAAAGAAGACGAACCGCTGCTAATTTGTCTCGCAGTTGTCGAGCAGCTCTTGTTTCAGGATTGTCAAAACGAAGCATGATACGTAACTCTGAATCTTGAATGGCTCATTGTTATTTTGAAGATGGGCCTTCCGTGTTCTTTCGACCACAGCTCTTCAGTACTCTCCATGTGAGAACGATACACGCCGCGTAGATATAACAGGCCAATGAAGGCTAACATTTCTTCCATCGAAGCGTCCGTCCATGCTGCACCTTTGATAGATCTCCCTCGCCGATTTGTCTCTTTTAGTATTGTCTCCATCATATCGTGATCAAACAAAATTTCCCAGCTATTTATAATAGTATTTGGCGCGCGAATATGCCGCAGAGAGTAACTTGTAAGACCTGGTGCTGGTCTAAGCAGATTCTCTCTTCGCTCCCTGCCACGTCTCTGTTCTTGAGGTAGGAGAGAAGTCCATTGCTCTGCATCAGCGGATGAAATATTCACTTGATTGCCGATTGCTTGGTTAATGGATACGTCGTCATCAGAAGGTGAAATATTGTCACTTTCATCGATATCAGATGAACCAGATGATTCACTGGAGTCCTCCGTGTCATTCGCAGATCAAGAAGCTTCGGGAACGTCTTCCTGCGCGCCCCTCAATAATCTCAAAGCTTCAACTTTTGAGCTCCGTTGTGAGCGTTCCGCCATCTTCGCTCGTAGCATAAAACAGCAGTGCGGTGTAATGACAGAACGGCCTGCCTGCGCGGTCTCATAGCCAAGCGCAGGCAGGGAGCATTGTTCACGCGTCACATCAAAATCGATTTCATTAGTTCGTCACAGTTGCACCTGCGTGCGACAATAGCGACGATAGCAAAAGCTTTGAAGCAAAGCGAAGTTTCAGCTGCGTTATCCCGTGTGTCTTTGTGTGCAGGGAAGGAGTGTGTGTGTGTCTGTGTGCAGCCAATAAGCACTACCGCTATTCCGATGCTTCATTATCTACTGTTTCGCATTGTATCAGGCGAGTTGAGGCGGCCCAATCGGCCTGGGCAGATCGACAAACTAATCGATGGAATCGTTTGCAAGTGCGCCTGTGATTTCAACGTCTCCAAAATCTGACCAGTTGTCAGCCTTTGAAGTGCATGGCGTTAAGGCTAAAAATAGAAAAAATGCTACACATCGTGAGCGCGTGACGATAGCTGCCTTCACGAATATGACGATCAGGATAAGGCTAAGATATAGCGTCGCTAAGGATACGGGAAATCCTTATCTGGTTTCACGAATACGGGCCTTTGTTATTTGGAATAGCAGTGACTGAATTTCTGCGCTATGACGACCGATGAAACGAATCAGTGTGACTGGGTCCAGCTGGACCCATAGATTTACTAAAAGGTTTGCGATGTATTGCAATTATTTAAACAACAGCTAATACATTTTCACTTGGCAGTTATAATTGACATATCGATACAGATAAAGTCCAGTGATATCAATAATAAATAATGAAAACTTAATAAATAACAGCAAGTGATCTGGAAAAATGGGTCCACGTGGACCCAGAAAACCCCCCGAGGGTTAAACTGCATTTTTGGCCACCGCAAACATCTGTCGATTACATTTTCATTCTAAATGAAATTTAGACAATTAATTTTAATATTTGTCTGCATGGTTGCCTGAATGGAACAAGTCTGAAAAGAACAATTTCCTATGGGAAATTTTGGAAAATGTCTGAAAACTTCGGAAAATTTTTAAAGTTTTGATTTTTTGTGATAGGCCCTATGTCAATTTCAGCGCTTCCACAGCCGAGGCATGGGTCTAAAACTTTTGATTTCATCATTGTCGAGAATAAAACGATATTGAAAAATGAAAAATTTTGGAACATTTTGAATTTTTTGATACAGTTTTTGCGTTTGCTACCACAGCCCAGGCATGGACACATCAATAGAATTGTTCTAAAACTCTTGATTTTATCATTATTTCGATTAAAATGGTCGTATACGAGTTCCGTCCACGGATTTTTGAGCATTCCTTTGATAGTGACTTTTGTGCTTTAATTTGTTAGGATTCTTAATTATCACACAGACACTGTTTGGGATAGCGTCAATTTTGCTTTACAATAGGGGCATAATTTCAAGCAATGTGAAATATCTGGGAAAGAAATAATATACTTTATTTTGGAGTTTACGTATCTTATTAAAAGTTAAGCTTTAGTATGCAGCGTATACACAGTCCACGCAGCAATGCATGATCGAGCGACTTGCATATTGGAAGATAAGCTTATAAAGACTGTGAACTCGTCAGATATTTGGAAACTAAGGATATCTGTGATAATGTAGAAGAATGATAGCTTCTAACTTCTGGCGTATTGTCCGATATCGTTGAGGTCAAACTATACATCTTCCATTTCTAGTTCAGATGGTTCAGAGTTCCAGTTGGAACTGTAAAATAATTCGATTTC
This sequence comes from Prostheceraeus crozeri, assembly GCA_907163375.1. NCBI lineage: Eukaryota > Metazoa > Platyhelminthes > Polycladida > Euryleptidae > Prostheceraeus > Prostheceraeus crozeri. The sequence goes on along the minus strand of CAJQUW010005058.1, from coordinate 248,715 downwards.
AGATCTGCCCTGACTTTCAGACATTTCCAGATGAATTGGAGATATCCAGTTGAATATGTTCTTTTCAAAGTTGAGTTTCTGACAGATATCTGAAATTCAGTTAGAGAAATCTGAAATCCATCTAAAATCTGAATCTAAAATCCATCTGAAATTCATTTGGAAACATCTGAAATAGAAAAGGTACTTGGTTCCAAAGTATCATGCAGAGAGAAGTTTTCGGTCTTTTGGAACGACTATGATTAGTCTCCAAATCAAAGGCAAAAACGTCAATCACCGTGTGCTTCGTGAGCTGTCGCGGGTTGACATTTTGCATCCTCATGGGCATCCCCGTCCATGCGCGTTAAGCATCTATCTAGATCCTATAGCCATTTCACTTCAATGAGAAATTCCCAATCAGCCAGCTGATTCCTTCTCATACACTTCTATAATTGCATCATGGAGTAGGCCCATCCTACTAGGCCTACTTGAATCTTGTAGTCTCGGGGACATATTATTAAGGCAGATTGCAATAAATGCACTGCATGCTGCGCTATTCAACATGATAGAGAATATCAAGTTCTGAGTAAAAAATCACTTTCGCATGCACCGGATTCAGCTGACTTTTTTCTAAAAACTTACCAACACCAATATCATCGAGGTCAGCTCTCAGCACTATATTTCAAGTCATTGGATATTATCGTTAGTTCAATAATCGAGTGCTGAATGATATTTGTTTCACTGCAACTAAAACGTACTATCATGGTTGCTGTTCATTGACATAAGAAAAAATCTCAATTCTCAATAAAAGCCAGTGCGTTTTACATACTTTAACAATAATTAATAACGGTTTTAATAACAGAATTCAAAAGGACGATTAATTGAATCATGTACAATTTTCGATTCAAAGTCAACCAGCATCATAAGGCAGCCACTAGAGGAAAACATGCATGTAATAAAGAATTAATTATATTAAGCTGATTCGATTTGCAATCAAAATTCAAAGAAATTCAGACATGACAGACATTAACAAGAAATAGATGTCTACAGAGGGTAGTTACATCACACGGGATGCCTTGTGAATGATATAGAAACTGCTGTACAGTCTACCTTGATTACCGATTCGAGTTCAAGAAAGTCTCTGTCACTGATGTGGTTGAATAGCTAAATATTATCAATGATACACAACATCAGCTTTACATAGGTTTTCTCATCCATTTAACCTTGTGCGCATAAAGATCTTCTTACTAAAGGAACAATAGTAAATGCATTAATCGTGAAATTCTAAGCGACGTTGACATACAAGAAGCTCTAGTAATACAACAGAGACGGGCATTTGCTCAAAACGGTAGACTCCGGATGTCAATGAGAACAGAATATACACTTTCAATTGTATTCTTACATCTGGAATACATGTGATTAATAAACTTAAAATGGATGGAATGGATTAGACGACTGAGCAGATGAAAGAGAAGGAAAGGCCATGAAAAAGTAGATGAGGTGGCTCGCAGCAAAATGCAGCTTATCATATTGCTCCGCTTCCAGAAATCATGCAGTAATAGTTCAAGTACACTTATATGTCGTGATACGACAAAAGGTCAAGAGTAAGGCTCTCTTTTAGTTCCCTTGCCAATCTAAGTCGCTCTTAAACCAGCGCTTTACATAGACCCATTATGTTGATCTGCCAAGAATTCATAAAATATGTGATGACTGACAATCGGGGAGCTCCCAAAGTCGACTTAACTCATTTATTACTCAGGGACATTATACGATCAGTATACAAATTGCTGACTGCATCCCACGTTGTTTTCAAGAAATAATTCACAGCTAAATGGATGTTATTTGAATGTAGGCTAGCATGCTATAATTTGTCTGAGAAATCTTGTGCTGAAAGTTTTTAACCACAGTGACGTTGAATGTTCATTTCAGGCTACACAATTTACATGTCATTACCCTGTAGTCATCGCTTCAGCTAATGTCATTGAAAAATCATGATCAGTCGATCAAATCAAGCTCTAACGTGTCAATCGACAGAACATATACAGAACTTGCAACAAAATTAGTGTAAGATTGTAGAAATTTTATTCAGATAGTGGCGGAGGACTAGAAAAGAGTCACGAGTTCGTTGAATTTGTCAAAGTGGTCATTAAAACAAGGTCGGGAATACAGATGAATCACCATCTGAATGAATCTCAGTTCGGTGCGCAACATTTAAATTCGTGTCTAGACTGATCTTCCGATTCACTATGAGTGGCAAATGGAAATACTACGTTATAACATTTAGAATTTCACTCAGCATCTCGATGCTGAAAATTCTACTTTTTTAAGCATTTTTGAGTTCATCAATTGATTTGATATCATAGAAGTTAATGTTCTGTAAAGCATGATTTCTGAGTCGGGGCAGATAAAGCACATGACAGGAATGATCAATCAAAGTAACCACCACTTTCTCCTTCAACTTTCCTCAGTGATTTCGTCTTCGTGACAAAAAGACGAAATATCCTAGTCAATTATCATAAACAGCATCAAAGTTTTGGTATCAGATATTTGAGGTTGAATGAATTAATTGCTTGGCGCGTGGTTCAATTTCATGTAATTCTTGTGTGAATGGTCATCAACTATGGGGACAGATGAGCCACTGGTAACTTATGTAATGATATGCATCAGTGTGTTGAGCGAAGCCGCATTCATTCCGTTGTCGTTGAGGTCACGATGGGCCCCGAACCTGCAGGGGTCACTACTGAAGTGGAAGGTGCCTCGGTTGGCACAGCGAGCATTCGCGTAGTTTGGTTTACAACAGCCTTGAACGTTGTCCACCAATAATACTCGACGTTCACAAAACGTTGCTCATAAAATGTCTCCACGAATTGAATCGTGGCCTTTAGCATGGGCGGATTTACTTTGATGAGCACGTAGAGAAGCACGGGGAAGATCTCATCCGCCCCCGAAGCCTGTCCATCACTGGATAACATGAGAAGACTGCCGATGACGTTTGCTGTTCGGACAATACAACGGACCTTTTCTGCAGGAGTCTGAAAGTTAACAAATATTACTTATCAATCATTTATAGTCAATGACAGTGGATAGAAAAGTGTGTCATCGATAACATGCTTAATTCATACTAAGATAATGTTGTACATGCATACATTTTTGTAGCTATATTTTTTTCTGTATTTTATTAAATACCGTATATTCTCCCTATTAAGATATATTACTTGCATAATGAGCTTATTTTGTATTATGACAGAATTGAATTTTATTAAGACATCTCTACCTCCAGTAAGACAGGAATTTTGCATGGCAGTTTTCTATTAAGAGAGGGAAAATAAAGCAATATCAATGCTAACAGATCAATATAATGCAATCTGCAGTATTAACATGTACCATTCTTTATAGCCGGACCAGATATCTAGGTATAATTGGTTTTGCAAATTGAGCCAAATTCTGTATGATAATTAATGCAAATAGCAAAAAGTAACGAAAAATTCACTTGACCTGAAAGAGAACTGAGAGAAGTCTCTTTCATATAATTTTGTATATTCTGGGAAATTGTCCTAGGTCGAACAATCCAACTTTCTAATGAAGTTAAAAAAAATTGCTGATAATAGAAGACACTCCACAATGAAAAACGTATGCCAGCACGCGAGTGTCAACTCCTTTATGTACAGCAGGTATCTAATAAAAAGTATGTGCAAACGTTCCGACGCTCATTTTTTCATTATGAAGTTGAAATAATTGATAAACGAAGTACTGAAAATCGACTTTGGAGTGACGGTCTTCATGACCGCGTTTTTACAATTAATTGAAACATTGAATTTCAGGGGGAAAATCATAGTGCATCGCATTCCCTGACTTTCGTAGTCATTTAGACATTAACATGAAGTATTGACTTTTGATAGATAACTTCTAGTATCGGCATAGACAGAGGCTTTGTGGCAGAGAGTTCGCTCTGCGTCCGGGAGAGCTTAGTCGGTCAAACCCAAGACGTTTAAAATATGTACACTCTGCATTCTTGCTGAACACTCAGCACAAAAAGGATAAGAGTGGGATAAATAGCAGCTCGGCCTCATAGGAGAATGGCTCCGCTCCCAATGTGCTTCCAAGCATAAACAAGGCTTACTTATTTAGACAGTGGTTTCAGTCCTCTTTATACAGGAAGTTACCGGTGGGTTTGAATTCGATTATCACCTAAAAAATTCTCCAGTATAACTGGTTGCAGTTTCTGGGTATACTTAGTCCATGTAGTCAAGAAATGTCAATTGTAAAAAAAATCATCGAGCTATTTTCGAGAAAATTCAATTTTTTAAGGTGATAATCAGATTCAAACCCACCGTGTGCCACAACCAAGGCAGAAGCTAGGGGTGGGGCAGCCTCCACACACATCCGCAACTCTCACCAGGCTGGGGTTAGTGACCTCTAGTGAAAGAGGTGGTATCTAGGACAGACTCGAACACTGGATCTGAGCCAACTGAGCTATTCTATCATCTATTACATTTTCCACCTACCTCATCCTATCACCGAAAATATTTACCTTGTACACATTAATGAGCCGCAGTTCCTCCTGAGCGTGTTGGAAGGGTACCACACATTGAAACTGTCGCGAAATAGCAATATCGGGATGATTCTCTGTGACAGTCTCAGCCAAAATCTCTAATTCTCGGTGAAGTAATCTAAAAGCGAAATTGATAAAATCAATGCTCAGAAAATGTCGAACTGTTTACATTGTTGATATCAAATAATATAGTTGAGATATCTTCCTGCTTTTCCTATATAATTTAGTATCAAGATCAACCCTCAGAAACCCTAAGCAATGTAAGCCTGAGCCCACTTTTCTCTTGCTTTTTTCTGATTGCAGCTGCAAACATAGAGAAACCTCATACTGGCCCAACTTACTTTACTGTAATTGCGGCAGCACTCCTGAAAAGTATCCTTTACTGTGATTCGAAACAACTTACAAATTACTTTCTCGAATCTCACACAGCGGCCGAATCCCTTGACTGTTATGCTACACCATGTTGGGTAGTCATAGCTACTTATCGATCTAATCATGAGTCCGTTTAGAATGTCGACAGAATTCGGATTTGCTAGTAGGTTATCATGCATATTGAATATGCATTTGACGGATTGAAGACACACCAAGTCAACTCCACTACCTTTCGACGGATCGCGCTTATCAGAGAGTTGTGATCGTCCCTGCGTCAACCGCCGATAATGCAGTTCAGATCATTGTTCACGCTGTGTTACAATTTCTTCTTCTGGCCTCGTCTGATGTTCGGACCTTCGACATCAATTCTGTTGGACTGTTCACTGCATCGAATAAGGCAGTCACTTTGCATGTCCAAATCATTTTCAGCTTATTGATTGATGTCCATGGCTTTTGCTGTCCGAATTTCAGACACGCTCGTTACTATGTAGATACCCTTAATGCTTCACGATTACGTATTACTACATCAGACAGTTGGATCAACCTACAGTTATACGGAAGCACAGAAAAAATCGAAGAAAAGTGTGCTCACATACACAGGCCTGCTTACAGTGCGAATCGAAACATTGGCTTTATACAATGATCAGTACTGACAGGCTCCAACTTCTCTTTTGGAAATTCCACGAAGTTATCTTGATATGTAAATATTTGACATCACAGTGCTGTTTGAAGAAGGTAGGGATCGCTTCCAATACGTTTGTTATCACCGGCAGTCAACATGAATCTCCCCTGATACTATGGTAATCGCTCTGTGACAAAATTTATCGTAACTGTGTAACTGAGTTGTTATTCGGTTATAAACAGGTGACATTTTCTTTAGTCTCATTCAATTATAGGTATGAAACCGCTCACTGAAACGAATGGCGAATAACCTGCTTAATTCAGTAATAATTACTTTCAGAAATAAATTCTACTCACTCATCACGCTGTTTATCAGCTTCATAATCGTTGAGAAACATAGCCTCATAATAGACTCTTGAGAATAGCATCCGCTCTAAGTACGTGCGGGCGTCTTCGAGTTGTGACGCACTGGCTCCTGAAACGCAAAATTCAATTATGTAGGGCCTATGTGCAAGTCATTCTGGTCAAGCAATCAATTACATTACCTCGCCAGAGTGCAAAGTTTTCCATTTCCCTGAAGAGGCGATTGAGGATAGATTCCATTAGCTCACGCTTCACGTCTTCAGTGTTATGTCTGTCATTATCTCTGGGAGGCCGAGAGAAGCGCGAGTGGAAATCTGCCACGTCTCGTTCGTAAGAAGCGAGGAATCGGTCAACACACAAGCGTGTGAGAAATCGAGAACAAATACGGCGGTCACAGGCAACGCGACGAGCCGCGGCATTTACTTCTTCCCTTTGTAGACATAGATGTTGACGTGTGCGGGTCAAGTATGCTACATACGCTTGTCGCAGTCTCCAATCTCTCTCCATACTCGCAAGGAGGCGCAGACAACCCTACAAAGGAATGGAAAATCATCGTATTCAAATCCGATTATTCGGCCGAGTATACATTTGTTTTTCATCATTTACGCATGATATTTATTTGAATCGAATACCTGAATAATTGTTTTGTACAAAAACTACAACTTGCTACGGAGCATATTGTATCGGTGAAACATCAAGAAGTGGATGGGAAGGAGGGAATGAATATGAACGATTATTAACAGGTAAATCAAGAAACTCAGTTTTATGGAAACATCGTGAGCAGAGGTGGTACGCCAGGGTCGGTGACATGTCACATCCTGTCACATCAGCATTTGCCGTGTCACATTGCAATAATAACAATAATAATATTAGTAATAATAACAATAATAGTAGTCTTTTCATACTCGAAGCATATTAGGAAAGTTTAGTTTTCAATATTATCGCACTAAATATGGGATGCAGGGGTTATCCAAGCACAATTCCCTCCCAAAAATGATGTTCTCGCAACGAAGTACGGTACTAACAGTTTCAATTACGTTTCAATCACGTATGAATGAACTAATGATTTTATTCCATTCTAAATTTCGTACATGAAAGCCAATGACTTGCTGAGAAAACGAACTGCACCGGAAGTGTTCTTTATTACAAATGCAAAGCAAAATATTGAAAAATTACACTCAGTAAAATCGATTTAAAGAAAACAATTAGGCTTATTGTAGTATGGTATGGCGCAATATGACAAGGTGTGCATGGTATGGTGTATTAAGCTTGTAATGGACGTATTGCGTAACAGCAAGTTTTCTTTTTTTACAAATACGAAACAAAATATTGAAGAATAACTCTGTAAAATCTATTCAACGAAAACAATAATTACAGTATGGTATGGCGTATTGCAGTCAATTAAAGCTTGTAATGGACGTATTGCAGGACAAAAACAAAGTAGAACATATGTACAAAAAACTAAGGCACCCGTTTTCTTTTTCTGCCAGCTTCCATTAGCTTCAACTTCTTCTCGTTGGCAGATTTCTTCATTTCCTGACTTCTCGTTATCAGGGCATTCGCGGCATTGATTTTGTTGATGTCAACCCTCGAGCAGCCTTCAGTTAGTAACTTCGTTCCTTCATTCAACAAACCTTCAGCTTCAAGCAATTGCAGCTGGACATCAGCCATGTCCTCATCACGCTTTGTGACTTTCTGCTCCTCATGAACGCTTTGTAGCAGTTTCTTCTGCTGTTCAATCCTCTCGAGGTAATTGACTCTTGCACTCGTTACTGCCTTTCTGAGGGACTGTGTCAACGGCAATTTTGCCCGATTGCTTTTATGCTTTTTCATAAACGATCTAGTTGAACGATAACCGTTCAACGTTGCGTCAGTCATTCTTGTCCGTTTTGGAGTCAGCAACAGTTTGTTTTCGCTGAATGAGCGCTCCACATCAGCATTGCCGTGTGAAAGAGTCAAACACAATTTAACGAGCTTGGCTACACTTGGATATTTGCATGTACCATTTGTAGCCTTGATCCTGAAGATTTTTCGCCAATAGTCTTCGATCCGTTGCCCAGCATCGGCATCAACGTCATCTTCATTCTCTTTCTCATCATCAGATTCCTCCGAGTCAACTTCCATCGGGATGCATTGCGAACTAGTGTCACCGAGATCTTCAGCTTTCAAAGCCTTCCACTCATCAACGACAGCATCGATTTTGTCCCGAGGGAATAGTTTGATGGCAACAGCAAAACGTCGCACAGCTTCAGACGACCACACAGCCTTCCTGGCAAGGGGGTGCAACGCTTGCAAATCACGCAAAATGGGATTATTGAGGGGCAACTTTTTCAACAGGAGTGAGACAACATCGATGTAGAAGGTTTTTGCGCGATCAAGAAAATCATCGAATTCTTCTTCATTTATCTTGCCTTCTGCCTTCAAAGAAGTCAGCGACTTGAGGCAATCATGGCCAATGTATGGACGCTTCAAATGATTTGCAGATGACTGATAAGCTACTTCGCAAAGCTGTAGACCTCGGGCCTCGCCAATTTCCTTTTCAGTCACGAAGCGTCGAAGAAGTGTAAGGATCAAAGTTGACAATTCATCATGTAGCACATGAATAAGAGGAGCTTCACTCTGAAGCATCCTTGTCACTCTCGTGAAGATTGGCATCGCTGATTTCATGAACAGAATTTTCGGTAAGAGGACTTTGTTGTTCAGGATTTCCACCAATTTCTTTATCCTGCTGTTCTTTCTCTTCTCGGAATCACTGATCAAACGTGAGCGAAGAAAATATTCTCTTAACGCCGGATACTGTTCCAACAGTCGCTTTGTAACATCTTCAATCGTCAGCCACCGACTAGGTGGCATGTCGCAAGAAGATATGTTCTTTATTTCTAGCTTTTCTTGGAATTTTTCAAAGTCCTCCCGTCTGACTGATGAGTCTGAAAAGAAATAGTAAAGCTCCAGTCCCAGAGATTCAACATCATTGCCAAACTTGTCATAGGCAGAGCAGAATGCATTGTGAACTTTGTGAATGTTGCAAGTGTCTATATCAACTAAATCAGGAATCAGCTTCTTCTTTGCCTCCTTTGTCAGGGCTTTCATGACATTGGGACCATCAGTTGAAATTTGCAACAATTTCTTTGTGTACAGAGGCGTGGCAACATCGGTAAGCTTCTGGTATAGCAATTTGTGATTTGCACGTCCCAGTGTCACACTTGACAGATGATATACCACCACGCTTTCGTTTTCCTCCGAGTAATAGCGGGCCAGCACGTCCAATTGCCGCCAATGCTTAGCAGTGGTGGTTTCGTCAATTTCAAGAGTGTAGGCAAGAGCTGTGTTACGTATCTCGTTTTCAACAAGAGATTTGAAGTGTGGTCCAAGACCATCAGACAATATACGTGTGGCTTTGTTCCTCTTCATTTGCATTCCTTTTGCAATTTCGGAATCGGGAAACATTGACGAAAATGACGAAACCATGGTATCACAAACATTTGCAGGTATGTTACAAACGGCTAATGAAGTACAAAACATAGCTTCCGCATTCACAATCATTTCATTAAGTGACAATCCAGCTGATTTGCTACTCGATGATTTGATGGAACTTGTAAGGAGAGTTTGAGTACGTTTCAATTGCTTCAGCTTCTTATCACTATCACGGTGCCGTGCCGAGGCACTGATGTGACTTGCTGCTCCTCCATGTCTACTCAAAGCACTTCGACCACGTTGGCCTACATCAATTTCGATATCACAAATCAAACAATGAGCCTTATACAAGTCGTTTGTAGATGAAGAAGTGCACCAGTAAGAAATAGGATCATCATTTTCATCATTGCCTTGCAGCATGGTATTCTTAAACACTTGACGGTGCCTTCCTGACATAGTTCATCCTGAAAGACGAAAGCAAAATCCTGCATAAGCATGAGTACGGCTGAAAACAAGGACATGCGAGTACTATATGCACATGCATAGCACTATCGTATGAGTGATTCATACTTGTCCAAACAAGAGTTGCTCCATCTATGATTTATCATAGGCAGTGATGCAGTTGTTTCCTGATATTCTGGAATTTAGGCCTAAATACATTAATTCACACACTGCTAAGTCAAAGGAATGAACTTGAAAGTATAATTTGGGTCCAAGGAAAAATCGGCAATATGAATAATAATCCATGTGTAGAAAGTCTTTAACATCAGCGCTAGTCAAATCTGTTGGGTAAAAGCAAAAGAAATCTGAATCAAAATTTCATCCAGCCTTATTACACCTGCTTTTACGTTTTTTGTTGTATTTAATCTGACTAATTGATCCGAAAAATCCTTACATTTGGACAAATATTAATCGTTCGGCACCGAAAAACATGAAAGAATGAGAATTCTGATAGAGACTCGTCAAATACATGTATGACAGATTTTCCTAGAGCAATTACACCATCCCTAAGACCATTTTGCCTATCAAATAGTGATTATCTTTAACTTGTGTTTCATGAATCACGTGAAAATGATTAGCAGCTTAATGAGGAGTTTCAAATAAGTACATGTAGATTGTAGAGGTAAATCTTTTTAACGAAGCTGGTAGAAAGTATTTCTACCTAAGCTTCAGGAAAAGTGCTGGTGATCGGTGGATTTGAACCACTGACTAGGCAGTCATGGCCTAGGCTCTAGGCCTACCAACTGAGCTATCACAACATGAAGGTGGCAGCTGGGGTTTTCGAGCATCAACAATGCCAGTGATGCCACTCCAAGAAAGCTATATCAATTGAGTTCATGGTGTCCGATATGATTTTTTTTTCAAAATCGGACAAAAAAATGTCCGATATGTCTATCCATTTAACTTTCCCAACTAAAGAACTGAAAATTTGGATTTTCAGGACAGACGTACTTTTATTTGAAGGACCGATTCATGTAGAAATACACTTGTCCTTGCAATCCATACTTGCACTAATCAGCAATGGTGCCCCCGGCGGGATTGGAACCCGTATTAAGGTCAATAGGCCTATCGGTGGTAGGCCTATGTAACATGTCGGTACGTATGTTATTGGCAGTGCTTTACACGCACACATGTACATGGTTTTAGTCAAAGCAAACAAAATAACAACTGAACAATTTATTGTCAAATCGAAATAGGTACATTTGTTTTCATTTAGCACACATCACGTGTCGCATACGTACGTAGTACGTTCCTGCACATTATCAGACATTGCAATGTCGAGGGAAGGGAAGGATAACAGGGAAGCAAGGACAGATGTAATGGAATCACAACAGTTATTGGGGATCTGACTTCTTTGTATCCTTGAAATCCACTTCAATCACCGGACAGATTCTCGATAAAATTCAGATAAAAGTTTCGATAAAAATCCAGATAAAAAATCAATAATCACGAAATCCATAGAAAATTTACTGCTCCCTTAAGTTGAAATGAGGAATGGTAGTCTACATCCTGCAAGAAAAAGGCGAGACAAATCTTTCAGATCAAAATCTGCTGTAACTTCGCTGTGTCACATTTTGTCACGCCATTCTGTCGAATGTCACCATATTGTCACATTTTTTAGGCGACGCTCGATTGTCACCGATTGTCACGGCGTACCACCCCTGATCGTGAGGAGTGGCAAGGAAATAACATACAGAAATTCAAGATGAAAGTGACCGGCACCTTTAATGACGCTGACTAGACAGATATCTGAATCAGTACAAATACAGGGTTCGTACGGCTTCCTGGAGGCAAAATTCACAAACTTTCACAGACCTCCACAAGCTTTTTTCATAAACTTTCACAAACCCTTTATTCACTAATTTAATGGGATAGAAGCTATTTCGGCAAGAGAATGCCCACAAAAATCAGCTACAAAACATTTCTACCGAATTGTAATTCAAATTAATGCCGCCTTTCCACTGATTGCAACTAAATTCACTTCATGTATTGACGCATCATGAGAAAAATGTTGAAATAAGAAATCCTCCATACATGCTTTCTTTTATATTCAAAAAAATATAGAAGCATGTGATATTTACTGATAGAGAAAAAACAACAGCTGACGTAAACAAGGAAGTCAACATCTCCTGATAGAAAGACAAAAATTAAAAAAGTACGTAGGTAAATAAAACATAATTACATCTAAAAAATATTTGGTCGAGCTATATCGATTTCATAAATGAAACATGCCATTTGTATAATACATGCATAATAGCTGATGTCAACATAGGCATATATGCTTGCTATTGAGTATTTGATTATTGAATGATTGATTGCTAACGTGAACAGTGAGATCGATATTCACTGCTACAAAAACATGTGTTTAAAGCTTAGAATAACGATCTAACTACAAAGCAAATATTTAAATCAAAACTATCTGGTCAGACAATCTCGATTACAAAGATGAAACATGTAGTTACATCAACAGTGCAACAGAAGCTAATAATTATCTACACCGAAATTTTAACTCACTTGTAACAAAACTACCAAAAAATTCTGAAAAAATGGTCTGAAAATTTCGAGAATGAGCGCACCACTGGCAGAATGCATTATTTCACACACTTTCTTTTCACATTAGCTCCTCGACATGATGTGCATGACTAAATTAGAAGCTGTACACTTTGCTGAGTCTTGCATCGCCTGCTGTCTTTACTGTTGACTGCAACAGTTAAATATTATTGGCAATGTATGAGTATATACAGATGGCACATGTAACAATGGCAAAACAGGCCAATTTTAGGATTAAATGTAGGTCATATTTAGCGAATTGATCAATAATGATCAATAATACGTCAGCAGTAAGCTGTCTGTAAGACTGACACTTTTCTTTGTTTTAGATCTTGAAGTGTTCGAGTGGTGGTGATCTTTTCTGTTCGATACCGAAACTAGGTCGCGTGCTTACTTTCAGCAACTTCGCTTGAGAAAGCTTACTGGATCTCCAAATTTCTTGGAGTTCTGAATTCGCATCTTAAACTTGCTCTACCGTCACTTCGATGGCTAATTTCATTTTTGCTATTTTGTCATGTACCCAGCTATTTCGACATGCTTGATTCAACCTTGTTCAGAGGCCGCATTACCGATGCAAAGTGAAAACGATATTTTATTATATATCATATATATATATTGATAGGTTTTAAGAGAATCAGTACTACTTTGGAATTCCGAACTCGTCCGCGATTTTTGATACTTTTCCCAATACTATTTTCTTTTGATCCAGTTTCTGATTGTTCAGCCGTTCAGAGGAATGCAGTGTTCACTGCAGACTTCAGTATAGCTCCAGCATTGTCAGGGACAAGCGGGATATTGAAGATGACAAATTTGGATCGCGACGGTTATCCGGGTGAAGCATGCTTGCGTCTTCGAGCGCCGATGAATCAAAGGGAAGATACTTTTTTTAGGTTGCTGACAACTACCACGAAGATGACAACCAACACAAAAGTATTCTTAAATTTCTGTGCGTCCCTTTCGCAAACTTCATTATTCAATAGTATCATTCATGGTTTCCGTTCCAACATCGTCCCCCGGGAAGACTTTCCATTTTTAGGCTTTGTTTGATAAATTCAATTCATTCAATTGCCAAATTCACAACAAGCTTCAATGTCTCCAGAGTCTTGTCCGATCACAACTTCTTGATGAAAATTCTGCATTAATTCTAGTCAGAGATATCAATGTAACATGCAAGACATGAATCAAAGGTTCTCTTGATGGAAACTTTTGCAGCTTCAGCAAGAATGGTTCAAAACATTTGCGATCCGCTTGCACCGGTCAGTTGACTGAATGGAAGATATTCGAGAAAATGCTGCTGAAAGTCTACCCATTGATCAAAAGTTCGAACTAAGGCAGGCTAAAGGCTTAACCACCGCGAGGAAGCAAGCCGAAGAATATGCCATGCGGTGATATTGCCACTTCATCGAGGACATGACGAGAAGAGTCCGGCGCGCACTTGAGTATTTTAAGAAGGACTCCAATCGACGTCCAATTCATCAAGTTTTTTTACACCACATTATTGCATTTTGTGCAAAAAGTATAATCCAAGTTTCAAGAACGGGGTTCCAAACTTGAATTTTGTCTTCCTCAAAGAACGTAGTCGTCAATCACAGATTAACTTGAAAATTCTTTTATGAACTTTGCAAATTTGGCCATATTTCATTATTTTATGACGGATCCTTAAATTTTATGACCGGGAAGCCTGACTTCATCATGTTCAAAATCTAAAAGCTAATCATCTGCAGACATTTAACTTTGGTATTCCAAAAATTCACAAACTTTTCTGAAAAATCGCAAAATTCGTTAACTTACAAGGGTCTTGAACTTTATTTTCAAAATTCACAAACTTTCACAGACCGTGCGAACCCTGAAATTTCTAGATTGAGGAAAGAAAATAGGAAATTTAATGATGAACAGCAAAATCGAATGGAACTGCATAACCATACCACGACTACAGATATCTATGTAACTTTTAAGATTTGAGTAACTTTGGGTCTTCTTCATCATCGTCGATCAAGAAAAGAAATCAATGTAGGCACTCCCTTTAATTACGGCTGTTTCAAAGTTTTTGGGTCTTCTTCATGTGTTATCTGACGAGGCCTGCAAGGCGAATATAATATTATTGCAACATTTGATTATCTCTACGGCGCGTCGAAAGAGTGATTTTTTTCTTATATTTTATTTTGTTTTACTTGAAATCATAATGCAACTTGTTGTTTCCAGCATCAGTACGACGCAGTATTTATTGAATTACATTGTCATCAGTCTCTGCCAGAATGTAGCCCCAGTGTTAAGCAAAATTCTTTCTGGGAGCGGCTGAGAGTGTTTAACCGGCTATCCATAATTTTTTGTATAACTAATCTACCTGCATATCAATGTTGTAAGCATCGAGACCATTCAGGGTCAAACATGATTCCTAAATTTGAGTTGCTACTGAATCATCACATCAATTATCATTTATCTTAGGATTTAGAATATGGGATACATCAAGTACAGTACCGCATTTCCATTGAGCAAGACCTCTACAACTCAGGTAGTCACAGTAGGCCTACACGAGAACGACTTTTACACGGATCACCATTTAAGAAAAGCATCCAGTAGAAGCTCAACCTAAAATGAAGCATGGTAAGATAAATTGTTTACTATGTTCCACGAATGTGCAGTTTTAGTTCTTGGTGTAGTTCTTCAGAGCAGTTCTTCACTGATTTCTTTTTTTAGGAGTTCACGGTCTAAGAAAAAAATGATCGCAAGGGAGGGTCGTCATATACGGTCGAATAGATAACGAACTACTTGAAGCAAACTACTTGCAGCTACAGGCAACAAATTTAAGTGTAAGAAATTTGGTATTTATAAGTTTTACCTGTTCAGAAATTCCTTTAACCTCTGGCAAAAATGACAGTGACAACCGTAATATTAATGAAGCATGTGTAGCGAATTCCCTGCAGCTAAGGGCAACTTTTCTGACTCATTATGGATCGAGAAGCATCAGCAATAAAATTCCACGTGTTAACGCACCCAAGAGACGTGCTATTACTCATCTTTCAGTTCGCATTATCACCCGCTTCTTCTGTTTTCTTTGGTCTATTGATGAGAGATGCCACTTGGTTTATAAGCTCTCCTCTTCCGTCAAATTTTGTTTAACCAATCAAAATTCGAGCCCTCACTTTATGGATAGAATTAAAAAATTAATTCTTACCTTGCTGTCAAACAGACGGACAATGCGCAGAGTTTCTTGCAAACGCGCTAAACGCTCGGTCTCTTGCATGTTTATGGCCAATGCAATCTGCAAAAGCAGACTCCGCACCAGGGCATTGGAACCACCAACAGCAACGCAATTAGTTCCACCTCGTCTTCCACCAGTTGAAGATGATGAGGTAGATGAAGATGAAGATCCCTGGCTGCCTGGCACGCTGGTGAATGCTGAGTTCAAATCTAAAGGAAGCGAGAACTTGAGAGGATATCCCAGAATATCTGAAGATCACGCAACTCACTTATAAGATTATTGAAAGGTTGTTGTGGAGGAAAACCAATGATATGATTGGTAGGAAGCATGGTAGACGCTCCAGCCAAGTTAAGTCCAGTGCCCCAATTACACGAAGCACTTAAAACGACGCGTAATTTGCGCTTGGCATCAAGAAAAGCTTGACATTTCTCCAAATTGGTGGGGTCGTAGAAAGGCATTTCTCCATCCACACCTGAATGAAAAATGCGAGAGTAAATGAATAAATATAACAAGTCTTCATCCCATTAGAAATAGCTGAATAATGGTAACTGAACAATTTCGGCAGGGATCGACGCTGAAAATGAGACTTCCAGAGTGATGTATACCCTACGGCCATTACAAATTTTCTATGATTGAGGGGAAAGTCCAGGGTCATAATTTTCGGCGTAAAATGTCTTCAAGTTACTTCCTTTCATGTTCATGTATCCTCGTCAATGAAGCAAAGCACACTCAGATTTAGCAAGTCCTCTTATGTTGGCAAACAAATTTGGCCAATTTTAGCCACACAACCACATTCGTGCGCACATCACCAATCAGTAGCATCAGAACAACAAAAAACGCATGATAGGAAATGACTTGAAAGCATTCCATGGCACAATCATTGCTTTAGACTGATCAGTTTTCACTTCATCAGAGAAAAGAGGAAATCTAATTTTTATCGAAAACTTCAATATACTTCCCATTGGATTTACTTGTGTTTTTCTTTGATTTTGCCTAAGAAGAGGAACCGGGCAGAACTCAGCAGACGCGCATATTTGTAATAGTCGCAGGGTGTAGACTATTCTGCGAAAGTATCGTTTTCATCATCGATCCCTGATAAAACTCGTTTTGGCTGCCTGACTAAATATGCCTTCCATTTATCTTCTTCAAATTGTGGACTGCATACAATTGACATTGAGTGGGCAATATGTTTGTCCGGCTCAAATGACTTGAAAGCAGGGATGCGGAGTCCTATCATTTTGATAGGACTCCGACTCCGAGTGACAAGTACATAAAGCCTAGTTTTTTTGAAAAATAAACCGGTAACCTACGTCATAGATCATTATAGTCTTAGTTGAACCTATTTTTAGTGATCATTGCTGCATCAATTATCAATCATCATTTTCGATGAAAGTTTATCAAATGTCACTTTCAGTTGGATGCATGCGACTCGGCTCCTCCCATCTTTTGGTGTGTGCTTCACACGGTTTTTCTCCAGTCTCTACCAGGTAGGAAAATCCCCAATCTCTCTCCAAAAAATATGAGTACACTTTCGATTTTAATATGCGCTTTAGAGCGGCCATCACATACACGATTAACGTGAGGGGAAGAGGCAATGTTCTCAGACAAACTAGTATTTAATTTTTGTCTCTGATGTGACCCTTGTCGCGTAGGTGTGATCGAGGCTAGGAAGGGTTGTTTTCTCTACTAAATCACCGAGTGAAAAGACAATCATTTCTTCACAATCACGGTTCCTTCCCTCAACTATTACAAGCTTTGCATGCAGCTGTACTTTTGTTGACTTACAGTTGTCAGTACTTTTGTTTGACAGAGAAAGTTAACATCAAGAAAGTGACAGCTATATGCACGAGAATAAATAATTTCTTTGTATTATACTTCGGGTCTAGTTATAGGCCGGAGTCCTATCATTTGATGGGACTCCGACTTCAACAAAAATGATAGGACTCCGGGACTCCGACTCTGCATCCCTGCTTGAAAGGAGGGAGGTATTCTGTAAAGTCGGTTCCTTCCGCGCCTTGAAACACTGTCTGTGACTCCCCTCGTTCTCCAAGAAAATGTTTCTTTATTTAATAATATATGTTCTCATGAGCTAAGGCTCGTGGAATACATGGGTGACCTATTTATTAGTTTGGTGAACATTTTGTGGCCCAAACATTCTGAAAATTCATTCATTATTCTATCAAGGCCCGTCTGTGAAAGCACATGATCATTCAATGAAAGCTATTTATTCTCAAGCAACACTTACAGGAAACGAAGATGAAGTTAGTGAGACGCATACATATGTTTCTTAAGATGCTTTGGTTCCACTTTGCTAAGTGCAAGATGAAGGCCAAGTTATTGGTGAAAGCTTATTTCGGGATTTTGCTTTGATGGGGATATCCTCGTTAACAGAGGGATGTGGTTCTAGAAAGTGTGAAACTTTCAGCATTCTTCGATATTCAAATTCCAGTTCACACGCAGCAAGTAAGTAGCACAAATTAATGCAACATTTCACACTAGAATGCTGTATGCTAGTCGAATGACAATGATAAGCTGACATTTCTTATGTCAAGGTCCTCACGACATACAGTCCTGGCCATAAGAAACCGACCACTATGGTTTTCGTATGTATTATTAACCTTAATGTAAATGTACTTCAAATTATTGATTACAAATCAATTAAAATTAAAAACAATTGTGTAGGAATATAAATCTAATCTCTATAATCAAAGAAATCATGAAAAGCACTAATGTTTGGTGTGTTGTCCATTAGCTTTCAGCACTGCTGCTATGCGTCTGGGCATAGAGTGTACCAATGACTGGCAGTAGGCTGGTGTAATCTTAGTACACCATACTTCTGTGATTGCTTTCTCCAGTTCTGCAAGTGATGTTGGTTGTTTCTTCTGCACCTCTTGTTTCAATAAAACCCAACAATTCTCCATAGAGTTTAAATCGGGCGACGACCCAGGCCATGGAGATAACACATTGATGTTATGCTCCCGGAACCAGTCTTTCACAATCTTCGCCTGATGGCAGGGCGCACCGTCATGCTGGAAGATATCGGTTCCTCGAATTGACATCCACGGAACGGTCTCAAGCTTATCCTCAAGGATTGTACGATAAAATGCTGAGTTGACAGTCCTTCCTCGTGGAACAATAACCATTCCGCCACGGCCAGAAACACTAATTGATCCCCAAATCATGAGAGTTGGGCATGACTTTGTTGTTGCTTTTGTGTAGCGTGGATTGAACCGCTGATACTTTGGTCTTCGCACTAATTGTGGATTAGAACCAAATGACTTCACCTGTGTTTCGTCCGAAAAAAGAACTTTACTCCATTGTTGGACTGTCCATTCTTTATGTTTCCTGCAGAAAGTGATACGGTCACGCACGTTTTTACTTGAGAGACGTGGTTTCGCAGCTGGTCGATGGCATCGAAGATGATACTTCTCCAAAAGACGACGCCGCACCGTTCGACTACTAATGGTAACAACTCCGGGAAGTTCTGCAAGTATCTGTTCACTGGTTGCAGTGGGTTGGCGTACAGCCATCCTGTGAATCATGCGATCAGTTTGTGAACTGCAAACTTTTGGTCGCCCACTTCTTGTACGATCTTCGTAACTTCCTGTTTGATTGATCTTTCGAATAATGTCATGCACAGTAGTCTTGGCTAACCCCAATCTTGCCGCAATTTGTCTTTCACTATGGTTGTTATCTTCATAAAGTAATTTGATATTTGCTCTCTGTGCAACCATCGTTCGAGGCATACTGAAGAAAAAGACGCTAAATGGCTCACTCACAAGAAGTTTATGGACTATGAACAGTGCCTATGGCACTGATTGGCTGTGATACGGAGCCAATAATAGCAGCGTAGAGAGAGAGAGAGAGAGAGAGAGAGAGAGAGGCGTTTATTTTCATAATTAAAAATCAGACTTGACAATATAGATCAAACTTGACAATTTACACATCAATCACACCAATAACATCTCATACATATCAAGTAAAGTGTGAGCAACTTGTTGTAAGTAAACAAAAAAAAGAAAGAAAAATAATAGGAAAACTCATGAGCGACGGTTGCATAGCGATGTTGACCACGGCAGGAAAGAACTTGAGCGCTTTGAAGTTCTGCAAAGAGGCATTCGCAATTTATTGCTATACCTCAACCGATCCGGCACAATGTCATGCAGTGGATGGTTATGGGCACTTTCACATTTGAGGAGGAATTTCGTGGCAGCATCTTCAAATTTGCTTCTCAGTTGGGGGAAACCAATGCATTCACAATCTGAGCCACATATTGTGCGGTGCGCTTTCCTCTGAAATTTCTCTAACTTCGACATATTTTTCTCTGATAACCTTCCATAAACAGGGGACGCGTACATGAACAGTGATGTAATCAAAGCATGATAGATTTCAATAACTTTATCCACCGGCATTATTTTCTTCAAGACGCGAATAACATGCATGCGCTGAGAGGACTTTTTCAAAATACCAGATACTTGTTCATCCCAGGATAAAGTATCATTAAAGATGAAACCCAGTACACGAACGGAAGCCACCAACTGAAAATCATGGACATGTGCCATTGGTGGGAGACAGATTGCATGCTTCCTCAATACCATCTGGCTCGACTTAATCGAATTGACTTTCAAACCTGCTTTTGCCACACACTGAAGAACATGAGGAACCGAGGAGTCGACGCTGCCAACTGAGTGAACGGCATCAATAACTGTAACGTCATCGGCATACATCACGATGTCTACACCCCTCAATTGCTTCAATGCAATACCGATGAAGGCTCCGAACTGATACGGACCTAAAACTGATCCTTGGGGTATTCCAGAAATGGAGTTGAAACTTGGCCCAAAGCAACCATTCACTGTTACGCAATTTTGACGGTCACTTAGGTAAGATGATAGCCAGGAAACAAAGCCAGGTTCCATGTTTGAGTCGAGGAAATATTTTATCATACGATTATGAGGCAGCTGATCAAAGGTTTTTCTCAGATCAATACAGGTTACACGCACGCCTGCAACGTCAGAGTCATCCATGTACATAGACACCAAATCAGCGATTTTGACTAGCGCACTTGTTGTAGACCCGTTCGGTCTAAACGCGTATTGCTGATTTCCATAGCAATTTATCAAACAATCCTTTACACGAGATAGAACTAGTCTCTCAAATACTTTGGATAAGTGCGATAAAATTGAAATGGGTCGGAATTCTGAAATCTTTGGCTGTGACGTCTTTGGTAGTGGACATACATTCGCCATTTTGAATTTCTTTGGAAATAGCTCCTTGCGGATTGACTGGTTGAACAGAAATGCCAGGGGAGCACAGAGCCAAGGGGCACCAAGTTTCAAAATACGAGGAGGGACATCATCAGGACCGACAGCTTTCGAGGCGTTCAGGGCCATTAACTCTCTGCACACATCGACATCTGTAAAATTCATGTTCCATTGGGATGGCGACGAGGTATGAGTCTGAAGGCTATCGTCCTCTGGATTAAAGTTGCCAACAAACTCCTCTGTAATGGAATCAAGGAATCGATAAACTCCACCAACTTGGCTTATCAAAGAGTCAATAATTGAAATTCTCGTTTTGCCGCGGATCTCATTGACTACAGACCAACAATCCTTGGGACTTGAGGAGTTTTTCAGTGCCCATGTGCGTTTAGCCTTCACAATTACGGTTTTAACCTTTTCCTTAAAGTGATGATACAAGGGCCAGTTTTTGCATCTGAAAGCCTCCCAGCGAGAATTTATTAGTTTCTTCAACAAAGGTGACATCCATGGTTTGTCAGTAGTGTTAACATCACATACTCACACGGAACTGTAGTTATTGCAGGTGAAAAACAATCATAAAAGATTGACGTCATTTTGTCGATATCATTCTCTTCGTCATGCATGGATTGAAAATTTGCCTCAGATAACTTCTTGACAAAAGCTTCGAGATTAGATTTTCGGTAATCCCATAATTTAACCAAGCGCTTTTGATTCACTGTAATGTCACTGGTTGGATTCAAAATTAGGCAATTGTGGTCTGAATTAGCCAGTGGTGGACCGATGTAGGCAGCATGGTTGTAAAAGTCACGAAGTTCAGAATCCAGTAAAATAAAATCCAAAGTGGAATTCAGTCTTGTCGCTGATTGAACACAATTATGAAGGTCAAAATTCTCTTGAAAGAATCTAACATCAAAATTGTTCAAATCACCACATACAATGAAGTTAGCATGCACATCAGTGTCCAAAATGTGGTTTAGCTCTATGTCAAGGAAATCTGAAATCTCGGAGTGACTTGAACGACATAGATTAGGCGGTATATAGACAAGAAAAAGATAAATTCGAGAAATCTTAAATGAAATCACTTCAATGAAGGGGGGCTTTTCTGAGACAAAGGATGTCAATAAAGGACATAGCATCCTTCGAATCCAAGCACATACTCCTCCTCCAACTCGGTTTAATCGATCATCCCGCAACAACATGTAGTCATTTATGGACAACAGTGACGAATCGACAGAGGAGTTCAACCAAGATTCAGTAATAAGCACCACATCAGATTGGAGAGTCGACACAACAACCAATAATTCATCGAATTTAGACAAAATCGATCTGGCATTTGCAAGGAATAACTTGGGGTAGGCTGATGCCTGTAAAACATTTACCGAAAATTCTTAGTACGGGGCACATTCTTTACGCTATCTCTTGAAATGACTTTGCCACGATAAATGACCAAATTTGATTCGCCACTTTCCGTTCTACGCTTCAATTCTTCCCTGAGTTCTTTTGCTTGAGCTTGCTGCAGCTTTGTTAGGTCATGATTAACGTAAACGCGTTTGTAATCAATGGAATTTCGTAGTGATTTTGCTTTCTTTAATATGTTCATTTTCTGATCGTAGTTTGCCAAACTAACTCTAATGGGTCGTTTCATGTCTTGCTTCTGCATACCCAATCTCTTGAATGATTCAACATCGATTTCACTGTCATCTGCCACATATTTAAGGATTTCTTCAACAGTAAGTTTGTCTTTTTCAGTACGATCGTCTACAGTTCCGCTTGTTTCCTCTTCTCCGCCGTAGAGGATCAAATTGTTTCTTTTGTACATACGTTGCTCGAACTAATGATGAATTTCGTTCACGTCAAACATCTTTTTATGCAGATCAATGATTTGTGTTTCTACATTTTGAAGTTTTTTGCTCAATTCCTTCAACTTGGCGTCTTGTTCTAGCTGAAGGACTTCCTTCAGTTCATATACTGCAGTAAAAATCATCTGTTTCAAATTCTGATTGCTAATGTCATTAACTTCTGCATGATCTGCTAAAGAGACTGATGCTTGCCCCTCATCATCATGCGAGCCAATGGCATCCCGCAAAGCATCCATCAGCTGTTTTTTTGAAAGTTTACTGAGTTGTCCACTAGACATTTTGCGTACTTTATCGAAAGAAGCAGTATCAGACATGTCCTTGTAACTGAGATGACGTAAATTGGCAGCGTACTATTGTACATGCGTGCAGCTCCGTAATGGAAGACGGATCAATGAAATATAGCTATCTACTGCAGCCAATACACTGACAATACACAAATGTGGGCCACTCAGGAGAAGATTGGTTCTGTGAGCGTCAATGTGTTATCGCCATGGCCTGGGTCGTCGCCCGATTTAAACTCTATCGAGAATTGTTGGGTTTTATTGAAACAAGAGGTGCAGAAGAAACAACCAACATCACTTGCAGAACTGGAGAAAGCAATCACAGAAGCATGGTGTACTAAGATTACACCAGCCTACTGCCAGTCATTGGTACACTCTATGCCCAGACGCATAGCAGCAGTGCTGAAAGCTAATGGACAACACACCAAATATTAGTGCTTTTCATGATTTCTTTGATTATAGAGATTAGATTTATATTCCTACACAATTGTTTTTAAT
Organism: Prostheceraeus crozeri; assembly: GCA_907163375.1. NCBI lineage: Eukaryota > Metazoa > Platyhelminthes > Polycladida > Euryleptidae > Prostheceraeus > Prostheceraeus crozeri. Next base: position 225,265 of record CAJQUW010005058.1, on the reverse strand, counting down.
TTTAATTGATTTGTAATCAATAATTTGAAGTACATTTACATTAAGGTTAATAATACATACGAAAACCATAGTGGTCGGTTTCTTATGGCCAGGTCTGTACAATTTAAGAAACCGCTGCACTAGAAGAATAATTAATAATGGTCCCTTTTTATGTTAAAATGGAGGTACTTCCATGCTGAAGAAAAAATCCTTTCCGTGTTCGCGCTAGATGAGGCCCTTCCGTTATGGAGGATAGTGGGAATACCTTCGAGCTGGGAGAAAAACAAGGCAGCCCTACCTGGTGGACCATCAGTATGGTGACAATTTATTAAGTTTGGTTGAGTGGAAGTTCTCGGACTGAGACATCATCAAAAAATTATGAAAAACATCATGTTTAAAGAATGAGGTAAATGTCATTGAAAAGTTATGTCAAATTCCGATGATTGACGTAAAAAAAGAATGATCAAGTCACAATCATCACATCATTACACACTAAATATGATGTATGCCGACGGCCTAAAAAATCTAGGCCAGGGACCAATTCTGCTTTATCTGACATCACATTAAAAACAACATCAAGCTGAATGGCTGATTCCTTCTTACTTTTTGCAGCGGAGTTGTTGCTATTATTGTTTATCCGATCTTTCAATCGTTGCTCCCTGAGAGATCCACTTCTAGGTTTCCGAGTGTCTCCAGACGCCTCCAGTGGCTGATGAAAGAGAATAATATTGCACTCGATGCAGCCATTCAATGCGTAAGCAACGAGTAAAATATTTTTGTTTACAATCAAGGAATGGTCCGATTGACTGACTTAATATATTAAAACATGGAAAGTCAAGAGTAAAGGCTGGTGACAAAACAAAGACCCATTTCGTAACAATTCATCTTCAGCAAATGTCAAGCATTCTGAGGTCATTTCATACTCGTCGTGCAATAATTGCATTCAGTTAATAATCCTCAAGTCATGATGAGAAATCTGGAGAACATTTTACAAATGATGATGTATTGTTGGGAATTGAAAAAAATGATTTGCGAATTAGCTCGTCAAATCGATAATGAACTATAATATCTATTGTCTGCATTACGATTCTTAATACTTTTAAACGTAAATTTGAATCATTAAAAATCTATAAATTCCTTGTTTTCATGCAAAAGAAAGAATTCATCTCAAGTCAACATTATTGTTTTTCAAGATGGAGCGCCTTATCAAAAGCACTTGAAATGATCAGCTAATAACGAGGCTTACCATGAATAGATGCGGAGGTAGACATGGCTAATGTAAATATGCATGTGCGATAGAGGCTTACATGGTGCATGTTGCACGCTTTTTAAGAACCTGCGAATCATCAAATTTAGAGTCAAAATAATCATCGTATATATAACTTACATAGACCCTTTGCACTTCCTTTTTAATTTACGATTTGTTTCGTCGTCTATTTACTGCTATCCAAGATAATAATAATATCCTTTATTGAAATTAATGGAAATCACAAAATCTTCTTTGAAGTCACACATACACATAAAAACACATGAGATGAGTTATAAGGCACATGAATATACAATAGCACCAACAATAGACCGGGCATTCTTTGAAACATTTTACAACTTGGAATTATAAAGGCGGCAAGCATACGGAAAAAATGAGCGTGATCTACGAGCAGTCAATGCTAGCGGAGGGCGAAGGTGACCGGAATTAGGCAAACGCGCTGGAAAAAGTGAACTCAACGGATGCGATGGATTTTCACAATGACGCAAAATTTGAGAGCGAGACGTTCACTGCGCGAAAAGAAATTAGGCATTATGTTAGTGCAGCCATGATTACAAATGATTTTGTGTGCTCGCTTAACAACACGTTCAGCCATTTGCATGGCCCTTTGTGACAAATTGCCAAAAAGTGGACTTGCATACAATAGGACGGATTTAATAATTCCATAAAAAACATGAATGCATGCTTGTTTCGAAACAAAAGGCAGCATGACCCGCAAAATGTGCAGGCAACGATTAGCTGCAAGCGTGACATTACTGAAATGGCTGTACCATGATAAATTGTCACATAAGGCAACTCCTAAAATTTTGATTGACTCTGCAATTTCAATATCCTCACAATACTATGACATTTATGGGGCTTTGTGTGGTTTGCGAATGATCATTTGCTTATATTTTATTTATACATACATTTTACTTTTTGCTTACATTATCTCCATCTTGTGGAGATTTTTCCAGTTCACAATAACGTCCAAGAAGTTAGGAGGGTAGCTTTCAGAGTCAAATGACTCCACTAAGGTAAGATCATCTGCGAATTTAATAACTTTTGTATTAGGGTCATGTAATGTTAGACACGACATGAATAAGGACCCAATGCTGAACCCTGAGGTAATCCTGAAGTAACTTCAATCAGGGGACCCGGAGCATCATTAATATTAATTCGTTGGTAACGACCACGTAAAAAATGAGATAGCCACTTTTAAAATTCATTGTTGACATTGCAGTGCTGGTGGAAAATATAATATGAAGTCTTCTTTATTGAACTTTCTCATAGTTATTGACGCCAAATATATTCCAGCCTACTATTGGACCACAATGTGTTGATGCAGTCATTCAACCAGACCAACGTTTGCTTTTCATTTGCATGGCAATTAAAACACTTTTTTCTGAATTTTAATTATGAATTGCGTTGGCATTCAATGACATTTATTAACTTGTTTATATATATATATATATATAATACGGTAATATGACAACTTATGGCAAAAATGTTGTGCCTATTTAACAATATCAAAATCATAAATATATTATAAAAATAAATTTCCTAATAAGCCTTTCCGTGTATTTCTCCACCTAAGACGTACATCTGTTCCCATCCTGAATAAATCAGTCTTAAAATATCACGAGAATCCCTGTACTACTATATAATAGAATAACTCGTGACTCTGTTGCCGCTGATCTCAAGCAGAATGGTCTCAAAACGGATGACGCCAACGATCGTCAACGCTGGCGCTCTGCGATCCACAGCATTGGGAAGAATCGTCCAACCCTACGAAACGGACGTTAAACGCATAAATAATAAATATCAAATAAAAATTCGTGTGTCGAGAGAATTTCTTGGATACTTTGTGAATAAATTTCAAGAAATTAGGATACTGGAGATTACAAAAATTAACTTAACCATGAGTCTGTCCTTGTAAGTTTGTACCAGTGTGAAGGACTCTAGTGAATCAAGTTGCATGTCAAAAGAAGACGACGGATGCAGTAGATATTCGATGCCCGACACGAAAAAATGTCAAGAAATGATCTATAAACTTCATCCATGTACAAAAAATGTGTGTGACGAATTAGTGACTGATTTCTTTTCGATCTTATAAAAATAATAGATCTTACAAAATAATAGTTCGCGACCGTACTTCTCGTAACTTGTGAGCAACTGGCTATAAAACGCTTCTGGATTTCTTTTTCAGCTTTGAAGTTGATTAAATTGCATGCTAGTCCATTCAATCAAAGTAAATTTCGTGATGATGCATTCAGAACTTGGAGGTTATTAACGCTAATATTTTTTAGAAAAAATCGTGTTGTTTTGCGTTCGTTCGTGACCGCTTTAACTATTGTATTTTAAACTATCATATGCTACTTTTTATATTAGTTTGGCTAGTGGTTCACGAGCTGTGACCATAGTAGCCAATTCAAATAAAAGTTTATTACCACCCGTTCCATAGGTTTGGAATGACAATCAGATGTGTAACGAAATGTCCTGCAAAGTTCGTTTGTGACTGCGTGGAATTGCCCATATTCATCTACTATGTGCTTGTATCAATGATGTCATCGTCCAATTGATCTCTTGTGATTGTCTCATCGAATATTTGTGGCTCCAACAAATAATCCATTCAGTAACTTTCCCGGAGGATTTTCCAATAGTTTTATTCAATAATTTCATCGGTCTATTATAACCGCGTTTATAATATTGACAACCAACATAAATTTGTAATTGAAATTCTCGAGTAGTTAATATATCATCGCTGCTATTAGAGCTCTTGTCTCTCCAAATAACGGTTCCATCTATGATTGTGAACATCAAATAGGAAAAGATGATATCTAGCATTCTAGGCCTACTCAATATTCTGCAAAATATTGTGCATATATATACATTATACATTATATACGTGCATCTATTCTGAAGCGTCAATTATTGTTGATGTTTTCTACATGTTCTACTTAAAGTCGCTTGATCACCGGAAACTAAATTTGTAGTCATTTGTATTAATTTGTAATTTCTTGTAATCGTTATTCAAAAGTCACCGTTACGCGCATGTTTGCACACCAGATTGCACTAGGACACACAGGCATGAAGGATGCTTGGCGTGTTCCAGTCCGAGAAATAGGCTCTTAGTATTAGCACGATTAAGACAACACTTTTCGGCGGAGGTCGTATAGTGGATTTCGGGAGTTTGATATTGCATGGAACAGCTTCAATGCTAAAGTCTGACGGCGGGAATCAAGAGGAATGAATTTTGCACAGTTGCAATGCGGTCCGCAAAAAAATTCGATGATCTTCGTCGAATTTTTTTCTAACTTCTACGCACCTTTCTTTTTAACCCGACGGTGAGTGGGGTGTTATATTCCAAGATGGACAAAACTGTGGCGTTGTTTGTACAAGATCCTCAATTTTTAAAAATCATTTTAGACGCTCGATGACATAGAGGCGTTGACAACCTATTTAACAAATATTTTGAATGTGACTGTCCCAAGTGAACTTCTCGTTATAAATAACAGCAAGAATACGCAGTTGCTGAGAAAAGTTGACATTTGTAGGAGTGGTGATAGCATGACTTGGTTTCATTATCTTAATCATTTTTGTCTAGAAATGCTAATGAGCAAAAACCATGCATGTGGATTCCATGCAGTTACACAATGTCCAACTTATGAGAATATTGGGGAGTTTGTTGAATTATCTGTTTGACAAAATTTCTTGAAAAAAACACTACTGTCTCACGCTCTGGTATTTCACTGGCACGAGACACTATAGTGTTTTCTTCACTAAGCAATTTTGACATGTGGAGCTTCTAAACAGATAATGTCCAACTCCTAAAAAAGCAGATAAAGACTCCTATTTCAATTATATCTATTTCTTAAGTCAAAACTTTTTTCAGCTTGTCTGGTCGTCAGGCTAGCACACATCCAACAAGTGTGTAGACAATGGCAGCTGCTAAATTGGAAATTCGAATATATTTTACTAAAAATGTCATTTACATTAAGCTATCTAGAATGACAGAGTCTAGAAGAACGGAGGCAGAATGTATTGAAACAAGAAAACTAACAAGGAGGAAGATAAGAGAGGATATAAAGTTGCACAATAAGAAACTCATGGAGTATGTAATACATCAAAACAAGTAATTGAAAGGGGTGCAAGCAACAAATCAGGGAGGGAAGATGCAGATCAGAGCGGTGACGAAAAATAGGAGAAATAAACAAATCGAAGTGAAATGCTAGAAGTAATAGCATTACAGAAAAATTATATATAATGATGCATCCTCGAACAGAGGGATATTTAAATATACATGGTAACACCGAGGAGGTCGAAGAAGAAAGAATTCCCCCGATCTTAGCGAATCAAGTTCGTGTTGCATTGAGAGATATGAAAAAGAAAAGGAGTCCTGGTGAGGATGGCATCGTCACAATTTACCTGATAGCGAAGAATTCATAATGTAAAGTAACACATATGACTCACCTATGAACATAAAAAAGCACATGATTATTGTCACCCATGCAGCAGACCCCATTGTTTGTTGAATTTCAGTGAGAGAAATATGATCAATGAGTGACAGTAGTAACAATTAACTCAGCTAGCAGTGTACTCTATTGACTGACAGCGCATAAGAAGCTAAACTCCTGAAATCTTTAAGTTTCACATACTTCAAATGAGACCTAGCTGTTACGGCATTGAGACTACTGAGGATTGAACTGAGGATTCCTTTATATTATATTAATAAAAAAAGGAAAATTGCATACTTTTTGGTGAACAAACTTGTGATTTATTTAATTTTTTGCAACAAAAAAATCAGTTGATCAGATGTTCACGTTAAAAGTGATTGCAAAAGAGAGCAAACTAGTGTCAAGATTTAAGACACGATCAGGAATTTTCCCTTTCTCTTCTATGGCAGCTGTTTTCTTAAGATAATCCTCTAAAAGCTGTACGTGGATTGTCATTTTCATCGCTTCATTTCACTTTGGATTTGCTGATGAATTCTTGTTCACGAGTTTCTTTTCCTTCAGTAAGAAAGACTAATGAATTTAAAATTCCACTAAATATCAGTAGCAACTTTTGATTTTCTTTATACATAAAAATGTCTTATAAAAGTAGGCTTCATATCACATCTCACCTTTCTGGAACCGCTGGGACGTGAACCAGAAGGCATGCCCGCGCTAGAGGACGGTGCAGAACTCCACGCCGGCTCACTCACGACGGATTCAGCGTTACTTTCACATTCTACTGATTGCTGTTGTTGAGGCGGTCCAGGGAGCCACTGAATACCGCGGTTCTTTTTTTGTTGACTTGATTGTGGAAGTTGTGCCAAACTCAATGCAGCGCTGCCAGGAACGAGATTGGGGCGCGCCGAACGAGGATTGGCTCTGAAAATAGAGACATTTGTATGCTTCGGAGAATGCCGATTAATAGGTCGGTTATAAACATGATTCATACAATCAATCGGTTATCAGCCATATTTGTTCTCTTTATTGTTACGCTAAAAACCTGATAAGTACTTAAGGGTCATTTCACATATCTTCATCATTTGGGTCAATCTGGATGAAATCCAAAATATTTCGGAAAAATTCCATCGGGAAGGTCTTTTGTGTGGCCTTGACTTATTCGAATTCTTCTATTTTTAGAATATTTATGAAAAATCATGTGCATCTTTGACAGCCTACATCACCGATCTCGCAGCGAAGTTGAGGAAACTTCTTCTTGGACTGTTTAATTGATACCCAACCACAGATGTTCCAAGCGGAATTCATAACTTCGCTGCGAGAAAATTTCTGTAGGCTCTCAAAAAAAGTAAATTTTTTTGAAAAAATCGAATTTTCAAACATTTCTTAAAAATTACAAAAGTAATTTTGTGGTCCCTTCTTCCACAGGCGACTGTAAATACATCCAAATGATTGTTGAAAAATATTTAGAAAATCATCAGGGATCGGGAAAGTGGATTTTGAATATCAAATTATATGAAAAATATTCAATTTTTGACATCTTTGACTCAGTCCTGACAATTTCTCGCATCAGCTGCGTCAATTCTGATAGGTTGAGTGTTTTACGCTTCACATTATCTATCTGAAACTGTAATCAGAAGTAACTTTTTCCACCCAAAAGTGTGATTTTTTTAATTTGAAAGTGTGGTAAAATTGGCTTGTTTTTTTGTGCTGCTACTATTAAATTTATAAGTAGTTTGTGATTTGTAACTAACAGATGTTCACCTCAATGAAAGGATTTACCAAATGACTAAAGGAAATAAGTTCATTTATTATTGTCACTCATATTTTTAAAGCAAAACATTTGAACTTAATTAACTAGACTATCTATTTCAAATCTTTATCAGAATTAGCATGGCCGGTAAAATCCTCTCGAGTTCACTTGTGTTGGTTCTTCAATTTTCTTCACGCTGTCCTCCCTTGGATATCTGTGAATATCGGGATACTTGGAGTACCGGAAATATTGTCCTGCTCTAGCTAGCGTAGTGACTTCTGCCCTTTTTCCCTAATCGAAATTATTTGTCCGTGATATTGATCGCCTAAGTAATCGACAAAGACCCAATCATTTGTCGAGTCATTTTCTTCTTTACTAAAATGAGAAGTAAGTAAGTAAGTAAGTAAATATCGGTTTTATGTCTGATTTAGCCTACAATACACTTGCTGATCTTTCATGCTAGAAAAGTCGAGTTTAAATGATCTTCATTTTACATATCATGGCTTCATCTGTGGCACAATTTGCCGTCGACGAATATTTCTACCATGCATGATGGACAGGTGTGATGCTGTGAGGGGAGGACAAGGTGGATTATAGACACTTCTGAGGAAAAACTTAATGCCTGTTTCTTCGAAGTGGGCGCTCATTCAATGTCTTGAGCACTTCAGCCGAGTTGATCTCTGATCTCAACACGTATATTTCCAATAGACCTAAATTTCCAATACATGTAGCTATATCTATTTTTCGCCTTTCCGAGCCGAACTGTTGAGTGCTTTTTTTGGACGAAGCGCAGCGTCAGCGGTAGTCAAATAGCTTCGTGCATATTTCAAGACATTTCCTACTAATCAGTTATAGTAATTTAAAAGAATGATGGCCATTTCATGCATTTATGTAACCATGCAGTATGCGCGGAATATAGGCCCTACATGTGCATAGACATCTATCAATTTTCAAGCATGCTGCTTGGTTTAGATTCAGTCACGGGAGCTTCGATGCCATGTGTGTCAAGGATTCCCTCAAATTTTCGGATGGTCCGTTATGAGCGGCAATTGCGTGAGACTAGCACATTACAGCAAAAAAATTGTCATCTATTCATCAAATTTGAAGCTCAAAAGTATTCGTCGGGAAGACCTATTTGCCTCTCAATAAATTTAGAGAATTTGACTACTTTTCAAATAATAAAGGGAAAATGTGAAACATGTTTCAACTGTTTAGAGACACAATCAAAGCTCTTTAATTAAGACCGTGAATGAGTTAAGACATTAGAGGCCCTAATTAGCGAGTCTTAATGTAAGATGCCATAATTACAATGCCTTCGATAACAGAAATTGAGAGGATCATCAAAGAAGGGATTGACTACATAGGTCGAAAACATAATCCATCCGAGTTCGAATGAACGAGTTACTTCTATAAAAGAATGGTATCTGTTAGACACAAATCACAAACTACTTATAAATTTAATAGTAGCAGCACAAAAAACAAGCCAATTTTACCACACTTTCAAATTAAAAAAATCACACTTTTGGGTGGAAAAAGTTACTTCTGATTACAGTTTCAGATAGATAATGTGAAGCGTAAAACACTCAACCTATCAGAATTGACGCAGCTGATGCGAGAAATTGTCAGGACTGAGTCAAAGATGTCAAAAATTGAATATTTTTCATATAATTTGATATTCAAAATCCACTTTCCCGATCCCTGATGATTTTCTAAATATTTTTCAACAATCATTTGGATGTATTTACAGTCGCCTGTGGAAGAAGGGACCACAAAATTACTTTTGTAATTTTTAAGAAATGTTTGAAAATTCGATTTTTTCAAAAAAATTTACTTTTTTTGAGAGCCTACAGAAATTTTCTCGCAGCGAAGTTATGAATTCCGCTTGGAACATCTGTGGTTGGGTATCAATTAAACAGTCCAAGAAGAAGTTTCCTCAACTTCGCTGCGAGATCGGTGATGTAGGCTGTCAAAGATGCACATGATTTTTCATAAATATTCTAAAAATAGAAGAATTCGAATAAGTCAAGGCCACACAAAAGACCTTTCCGATGGAATTTTTCCGAAATATTTTGGATTTCATCCAGATTGACCCAAATGATGAAAATATGTGAATTTCAAGAAAATCTGAGAACCTTCGCCACTCACTCCCGAAATTTGACGTTTTGATGTGGAATGACCCTTATGTTTAATACTTTATATACTCATGACGAAAATCAAATTCAAACATATAAATAGAACTGACATTTTACAAAAGCATAAATGTTTTGTACAACTTCCTCCTGTCATGGAAAGTAATAAAAGTACATTTTATCTCGATAATTATGATTGTGAGTTAAAGCCATCAACAGTTTAGCTATTTGCCTTCTCTTCGTGAGAAATAAACGTATTGTTGTCTTTTTGATTATCTTCTTCTAAATGGTTACTGCCTCTTCTTCCATGCTTACTTGCAGACTTCTGCTATGTTTTACGGCAACATGATAGGATTCCGCGTTTCTATTGTCGAATCTCTAACAGTCACGTTTCCATATTCAAACCATTATTGTGAACAGTCTGCATTCCACGAGAAGGCCACATTGAATTCTTTTGAAGCTTCTTAATCCTATGGCGCCAACAGCACTGCATTTGGAGACCCGCCATCAGTCCTCATTAAGACTATTTCAATTAATTATTTAAATTGCTAGGAATTATGTTCTATTATAAATGAGAGCCGGGATGAACTTCACTATCGCATGAGAAGTAGCTGATATAATGAAGAGGCCTACAAAACCATATCTTTGTGCCAATACGGCTAGCCTTGACCCAACCCGACTTCAAATGTGTCCTACCCGAACCCGTACTTTCGGGTTCGGGTAGGAGCGCTGATCTTTAATCTCCATGCATGCATCTTTCTACGTTTTAGTGTGTGTGTGCATACATTTACAACACAAATTACAATGTATACATTACAATTTAATGCTTTATTCCTCTTGGTGTTCCTTTAAATCATCCTAAAAAATAACTGGCAGTTCAAACATATTTCTCTTGCCATCCCTAGCATTGATTATAGTTCTTGTCAAAAAGGTAAGAAAGGATTGAATCAAAAGGAAAGAAATGATAGAATCAAATCGATCGACTCTAAAAGTCGATGTAAAACAATCAATAAAAGCAAACTGGAAAATACAACATCGTCACTCAACATAAATAAACTTATTGCAAATCTGGTGTTTCGAGCTCGTTATTCGGGATGCCAAGTCTGATACTAACTCCAAAGCCGAAATCAAGAGCATGTTTTTTCTTGAAATAGCTTGGTGTACTTTTCGAGGTATGTCCACTTTCTGCTGGTCTTTTGTTGTCCTAGCCTTTCTCATAATGGATAACTTAGCGAAGCAAGGGGGAAATTAACTGATGACAGTTTCACAGGAATCTGCTAGCAACGGTGTCAAAGAGACTAATATTACTTCAAAAAGGATGGCACAATCAAAGTGCAAATTTCCGACAAGCAGTTCAACTTTCATTGCTGTCTCGACCTTTTTACAAACACAGAAATGCGCTATGAAGAGATTATCGAGATAGCCCTATCAAGAACTTCGACGCCTCAAGATAGAAAATGTCGTTCTCAAGATTCTAAGATTATAATGTTTAATTGTGTTTGCTATGCAGTAAAGCTACTGAAATCCTAACTTTTGACATCTAACATCATGAATAGTTATACATCCTATATTACTGAAAATGTATGATAGAAAATATAATTTATCGATATTGGTAAGTTTTATGTACTCGTAGATTTAAATATTTTATTAGAATCAAAGCTCAGAATTTTAAAATTCCATGACATTCCTGTATGTCCAGGATTTCCAATATCCCTTCGAAATTCCCAGACGTACGGAAACCCTGGCTATCTGAAACTTAAGATTATAATTTACAGACCAATCGTAGCTAGCGGAAAAGAGACTGACTGACTGAATCAAATATTAGCTGTTGAAACACTCAGTTATGAATGTAGGCAAAACATGCATGATATGTAAATATCGAAAAGTATTACACGGTTTCGACAGATTTTCGATTTTCGTTTTCCCGGGTAGCAGCAATATTTTTCCCGGGGGCATCAAATTTGCTTTACAACTGACTGACAGGCGTCAAAAGTCAAGCAAATAATAGATTGACTACCCTCCTCTATTTGCCATGGTACTGAGAAGCTCTTTCATCGATGCCCATGTTATCAAATAGGAAATCTGCTGCTGCACATTTAACCTAGTGTAATTTTTGTTATAGTGCACGTAAAATTTTAGACTTCTCATGTGTAAATTGGCGTGTTCAAGTGGAATGCTTATTACATGAATATGACAGACTCAATTCCATATAATTTATAATTGCAATTTATCCAGCAATTTTTAAGTTGTCACTACAGCAAATTGAGTTCTAATATTCGAATGAGGTTCATGCATCAGGTCACATGCATGAAATGTCAGCATACCATTTCCATCATTGATTAATTTAGATAGGAACAATACTGTATTGCTGACACAGGCGATGATTAATCTGAAAGTAATGGTATCGAATACAAATATTCGAATAAACATTCAACCAACTGAAGTACCAGAATTGCGGCAAAATTCAGTAGAAGAAATGCAATGGAAATCACGTTGGCTTTGTGAATGAATATTGTAATATCCTGGAAAATAATTGCCGACAATGAATTTAATGTTTACATACAGTCATTGTCAATAACTTAGTAACATACTGTAACAAATTATTAAAGTTACTGCTCTAAACGTAAAAATGTAATGCTTTTCGATTTTCTGTTTTATACAACTAGGCACATTTGCTTTGGAAATATTCAGTGATTACTTAAATTCTCCGTGTTCATGACCATTTTCAAGGGTTTACCCGGGGTCTATTCTATTTCCCGGATTGTCTACACTATCCATGATTTGCCAAGGAAGGCTTGTATATTCCCGTTAAAACGGGTCTGGGTCAGGCCGGAAAATTCAGGCCCATTACAAGTCGATGTAACAAAATCGTTATTCGATATAATATTCTGGGAACTATTACATCTACTACACTAGTATTATTGTTACAGAAAATTCACATTACAAGGCAGTAGGCTCTATCACACAGTTGAGCTTTGTACTCCCGCACCTGGTCAACGCAGAAGATTTTCGACGGTAGGGGTCCCTGAAGAGCTGCGCCAGTCAAATATTCATGTATTGTTTGTTTTCATTACTTGATGTGCAAGATAGGAATGGGTCTCAGCATCAAAGTGGCCTAGCGATCTTATGGTCGCGTATTCTAAGTCAAGTGAGATTGGTTGGAAGTCAGTAATTAGGCCTATAACAGAAGTTATCCCCTTGATTCGTCATTTAAGTTTCGCCAGTCGCCACTGCCTATGCCCCATATTAGTTGTACCACCCAGTAACCAGACAAGCCTAAGGCAGTTATTTATTAACTGGGAATGTCCTTTATTTACGAATTATCGACGGGACGAACTTCGCAGAATGTGCAGTTAATGAGTGTGCACGCCAAGGTCTATTGCAACTCATGCACACACGTTCATCACTGTGAGATCACACGCTGATTAGGAAGACTTATTCTAAACATTGGAAATACATCAATTCTATTCGTCACTCACTAGCACTGATATCGAAATCGATGTCACGTCTTATTGCATCACACTTATGCTCTCAACTACAATGAAATTAGCGTGACACCTCATAAATTTGGTAATAAAATCCAGTCATTTGATGCTGACCATAACCTCAGCTTAAGCAAACGGTTTTTGTGAGGATTGTCAAACTAATCACCTGATAGATAAGCTAACAGAACATTTATTGCTATTAAGCTTGAATTTGGGTTTCAATGTACATGAAGACAAATTTAAGAATGATCGTTGCACGTTATACGGTACACGACATACGTCAATGCTGTCAGTGAGGTATCATAATTTAGGCAATCTGAACTTATTCTGACTCAATACAAATAGCCACCAACAGCAATCTTGAGAAATAATTTAGAATATATGATACAAAAACCAATTCCCTCTTTATAACAATGTAGATTGATTATTTGTGAGCACATGCTTGGTTTGATGAAGCTGGCACCATTGAATTAATATTCTGTGATAGCATCAAGCTTCGAATTATTCAATGCTCAAAAACGAACAATTAATGTCATCAGCAGAGTTGGAAAAGTCGGAATTGAAATTAATTCCGATCCGAAATTAATTCCATTTTTCGTCGGAATTGGAATTGACGATATGTAAATCTGCTAGAATTGAAATTGGAATTTACCTTGATAAACCTCAATTCTACCTTTTCGATAGAACTGTGATAAATCTATTCGTACAAAAATTGAAACCACAGTACTCGGCCGTTGTGTTAACTGCACACAACTCTCTCAGCGTTTGATTTTTTGCTGACCGTTAATTTTCTTTTCTTTCTTTTTTTCACGAGATATTGAATATCTCGTTTACGAAACGAAAATGGCGTAGGCTGACCGGCTACATATATACATGTACACAAGAAATATGAACTACGAACATGAGAACGCACTAAGAACGACGCAGGGAACGGCACACAGGAAAAACGAGGATAGGATAAGGGCGCATGGGTTAGATTGAAACGAACAAACGTTAGATACATTGACATAATAATATACGCGACATGCAATTATCGGAATTGAATCTTATTATGGAATTGGAATTGAATTGAACTGTTTCGACTGGAATTGGAATTGGATTTGCAATTGAAATTTCTGCTCTGGAATTGGAATTGGAATCAAAAAATTTCAGTGGAATTTTTCCAGCTCTTTTCCACTCCTCTACAACGACCGCTTTCCAATACTCCGGACAATTTTCCGATGTATTGACTCCCCAGCAACGACCATCTTACAAAGACCACTTATCAGTGACCGAGTTCAGACGTGCTACTTTAAATTTTCACTCCTCTCCAGCGACCACATGTAGACCAACAGCTTTATGAAAATCGCAGGCCTCCCAGCGCTCCTAGCTCATGAAAAAATAGGAAAAATAGGAAGTTTATTAAAGTCTCAATGAGAAAGTAGGTGAAATTCCAAGGCTTAACGTCATTTATAATCTAGATAAGTATAGTTAATGACATATTTCCAAAAGTAATTTAATGGAATGTAATAAAGATTTGGTCTCCGTGGTACAGTGGTTAAGTGCTTGGCCTAGCGATCTTTTGGTCCAGAGGTCGAGCCCCGAAGGTGGCATTGGAAGTCGGCAGGAAGGGTATCCGGACTAAAAGTACTACAACGCTCCACAAGTCTGACTACCTCAGCACCGTCCAAGCCCCAAGTATGGGGAGTAGTGACGTAAAAGCTCTATTTTTTTCATTTAATAAAGATGCAGTACATTGTGATTGAGTTATATCAAAGCGAAAACTGAAACAAATATCTGACTGCATTAAATTGCAAAACATGAATCTGTTTGATAGGAATTTCTGTTCGATCAAGAGCAGCAATCTGTTATATAAAAATCTGACAAAATAGTGAAAAGGATAACAAAGATATCACACCTCAATCTGAGAAAAAAGCAACGGAAGAAAATATGGGGTAACTTGCTTATACTGTATCACGAAGTGCGCTTCTTTTTGAGAACGAATGCTTCGATCATTGTCAGCTTCTTCTTTTCCACTTTAGCCTGCGTTGCCCTCGTCTTCGCAAACTCATTCTGTGCTTCTTTTAATTTACTTTCCGCGGTCTCTATCATCGCTTGTGCCACAGCTATTTGGGTTGTGTCATTTGCTTTAAACGCACTCTTCAACTTGCCAGCAGCTTCTGTCAGTAATTCATTCCCAGTCATCATCAGTTGGGTGCTGCTTGCTTCTTCCTTCTCCAGCCTGGCTTCCTTCTCTTTCAGCTTCTCTGTTTTCTTTGTCATTTTCTATGATCGCATGTTTTCCAAAATTGCATTTTTCCGCTGTTCTTCACTTTCTTTTTCAGCCAACTCTAGCTTCTTTCTCTACTCTTCCAAGCGCATACTATAGCTCCGATGAGCTTGTCTCCCCAGACGGATGAATTCATTAGTGATGAAAATTGCCTCCGGTTCGCCTCCATGTGAGCGAATTCCTGACGTCGTTGCCCCAATGCCGTTGATGGTCGATTCACTCAAGCATGTTCGCTGAGACGTCACATCGTTCCCACTGATGGAGAAGGTGCTCTCCATCTCACTGTTTCCGTGAGACAATGATAGCACCTTTTCCAGAGATTTCCCAACTGCTTGTACTTTTGCTCTCCTAGACTGTTCTTCGCTTTCAAAATCCCCACCCAGTATTGGTCAACACTCATCACAGCTTCGGTGCTGGCGATGTCATCCACCATGTAGAGCTTCCATTCGTCTACGAGTCGATCACAATCAACATCTCTACCAATCGCTTTTGCCAACCTGCGAACTCCGTCGATTGACCGGACATCTTTCTTTTCTGGTTGGAAAGCTGATGCATTGCGTATGATTGGGTTTGTCAGGGGCAGTACCTTTTGTAGATAGACGATGAATGTGACGTAGAATTTCTCCAAACCTTGGTTCAATTTCATCAAACATTCTCATGCATCGTCGCCGATTCCCATTTCCTTCAACTCAAGTTGATTTTCAATCAGGCAGACGTTGATGTCCTTCACGCTGTGGTTTGAACTCGTTGCTTGACTTTTCATAACTCTATTGATAAATTTCTAAAGAAATTCAACCATTCGATCGTGCAGAACATGGATCATTGTTTGCCGTGACTGAAGTGGCATCATGACGTCATCAAATGTGGTCGCAGCAAAGGAGAAAATTCAAAATCGTCACCATCGTCGGTTGCTGCAATCCTATTTTGATTCTGATATATCGCGCTTTCTTCATGTCAGATTCTTGGGAATGTAGACGACGAAGTACTCTCTAACGGACTCCCAGATTTCGAGACGTGTCACAGCAGGCCCTAGATCCGGCCACCTACATTCAACGAATTCCATCGGTTCTCTTTCTATGCTTCCAAGCTTCAATTGCAAATCATGCAAGTCCACCCGCCTTGCAGCCGATCACTGAAACCACTAAAAGACTTCATTGTTCAAAGCGGCAGCGCTTGATCCGAACTCTTGCAGTCCCTTTGACAACGAATTGTGAAATTGTGTAGGACACATGTATCAGCATCGATGAGACCGATGTTGTATGCATCCGTCATTTGCTTATCCACCTTCCTCCATACTGCTTTGCTTACGTTTGGACCGTCACTACCCAGTATGAAAGACCAGACAACTTCAACTTCGATTGAACCAATAATCTTCTCTGCAAGATCGCAACTGGTAGCGTGGCCCATCAAAAAAGTTCTTAAATTATGACTCACAGCCTCTCCCTTTTCTTCGGAACAATTTCTCACGTAAATTTCCATCTGCTTCTTGCTCTGTTCATTATTTGTTTCATCATACATAGCAGTGAAGTATCCATTAGATTGATGAATTCCATCAATCATTTTGCTATGAAGGTATGGCCCGGGAGCCTCATTGATCAGATACAACAGTTTGATGAACTCATAGTAAAATTTTCTGCTTCTCCAGGAAACATAGCTTGAAAAAGGTCCTTCACACCATCACAAGATGCAAAACTATAATGAGAATGAGCGACTTTCATTGCCAACAGCAATTCGGCTTTTACAGTTTGGTCAGATCTCGAAAAGCAAGTTGAAAGCATTTTAGCTGGTTGGTTTGTCGAAGTCGAGGGCACGCTCTCTGATATCAGCGGTCTGTGAATCTCCTAACATGTCCTCCATTCGAGATTTGTGTCCCGAAACATGTGTTCAAAACAGACATTTAATCGGTGATAATACGATATCTGAAATAGATGACCGGATATAATGCATGTTGAATCGCATGAAAAGTTAAATCAGATATATGGCTTGAGTTGTTGTCCTTTAACTTCCTTTTCGCTTCTCGTTTTGATTTCGTTGTATAGGTATAACATGTAACTAGGATTTTGTTATAATACAGATTTACAATTCAAATTTGGCTTGAGCCAAATTTTTTAATTGAAAGGCATTAAAAGTGGCACAAATCAAACATGAATTAAGCTACAATTGAGATTCGATGAATTTTCCATCACTCAGCCAAAATATAGGAAAATGATTTGGAAAAAATTTGATGAGTTCCGCATCACTCAGTCAAAAAATAGGAGGATTCTTGAAAAAATAGGAAAAAAATCGGAAATATAGGAACGCTGGGAGGCCTGAAATCGCCAAATGAGTGAAAAAAGGTTAGTCGCGCACCTTTCTGACCTCACCTTCTAAGCCACAGCTTCAACAAAATGTT
Organism: Prostheceraeus crozeri; assembly: GCA_907163375.1. Classification (NCBI taxonomy): domain Eukaryota; kingdom Metazoa; phylum Platyhelminthes; order Polycladida; family Euryleptidae; genus Prostheceraeus; species Prostheceraeus crozeri. Next base: position 207,561 of record CAJQUW010005058.1, on the reverse strand, counting down.
CGTTTGTTCGTATGAGGATTGAGATAAAGAAACAGAGAAAACCGACTAACCGTTAAATGAACGAATTAACGCGAATGAATTACTGGCAAACAAAAATTACACTTTGCCAATCACTGTTGTTAGAAAGCGCCACGAAGAACTTGTGGTGTGGTTTGTCTTTTGATATATTTTAATAAAATACAGCACAAACACAGCATTCATATCCAGCATGGCATAGCTATAGTTACGTTTACCTTACATTTTGCAGTAGGCCTAATTTTATGAAGTTTAATTTCAAAAATATTCGATTTAGTAAAAGAAAATGAATAGGTACATAGTCCTGCATACTCCCTTTTTATTGAGATGCACTACAAGGTACATATATGTTAGAAAAACACCTACTCCGAGAGCGACCACTTTCCCTTACTCCTTTCAGAGGTCGTTGAAAGTGGGACCACTATATTTGTTTAAATTAAGAGTCGTGCATTTAGGCTAAAATTACCGTAATTTGCACGCATGAATGCTTAACTAAAGCAATGTTATAATTTCATCCGGATTTATTAGTCCTGAATTCTCTACTCAGAACGCACCTGGGGATATAGCAAGCCAGGGACAGATGAAATACCATTGGCTGAGTGAGACAGTGGTGGTTGCTTCACCAATCGACACAGTTCTTTAGTCATGTATGAGTAATAAAGATCAATATACTGTCTTCTTAATTAACAGAAATGACAATGCGCATCGTGATGAGATTCCTTGCAAAAGTATTCCATTGATATACCTCGATTGCAAGTAGGCCTATATAATGTGGAAACCAAACATTTAGGCAAAATAAAAAGCAGAATTGAGTCTTACTTATGTGGTCGAGTTGTCTGTTGCTGTTGACGGATTACTTCAAGGTCATCCACAGTAGACGAAGGTTCTCCATCGGCTCCACCTCGCCTTCGTCGACCTCTTCCACCCAAATCTTCCTCCAAGTCATCTAGGTCGAAGTCAGCCATCCGCTCGCTAACTTTATCCTCAGCATCACATAGCGCATCCACTGACCAGTGATCCATCTCCTCAGCTATTTCCTCCAGTCGATCCTGTACATTGGCCTCTGAATCTGCAGAGCCCTGCACGTCAGTACTCCATGTGTCACTGATCACTGAACGAGATTCAGTCTCATGACCCCGTGCTCGACACGCTTGGGGGATATCAAATTTGCCAAACTTCTCTGTCACGTCAGGCGGCGGTTTGTGAACGACGACCGGAGGGCCAGCTGGAGGGAGATCGCCACCAGACAGAGGGGAATCACGTCCGCCGGAGATACTGGGTGTTCCACGACCTGATACATTGGCAGATATCATGTCGGAGAGACCATCACCTTCATCCTCTTGAGATTCGTATGATGCAGCTGAGTGATAAGAGGCGACCTCAGACGCAGCAACCTCCGAAACACCCTCCAAATAATCCGATGTTGTACCTGCGCAGACAAATTGAAGAATCCTTATGCGTTTATCACCAACGATGAGATTGTTTTAATTCTTTAGATGATCGGTCCCCTCAGTTGTGTCTGATATGATAACATTACCATTAAAGGGCATCAACAAAACACGTGTTCAATAAGGATAAAAAATAAAAATGTCAGTCATGGGCTATAACGCTTGTATTGTATATCCTTCATAGTCAGTGGTCTACGGTGCATCCATGAAAAAACAAAATTACAGACTGCTCCAGGATATATTTCGGATAACATAATTATCCATTATGTTTCACGCATTCGCAAGTCAATTTGACAAAGCTCAAGACTAATATATTGAAAAGCGAAGACATGTGATAGATAGAGACTGAGTAGCATATTGACAAGTAATTAACCTATAAAGACAACAACACACATAAAACCTGCTGAGAATAAAGCTGCTGCAGTGGTTTGGACAAGGACGACAAAAACCAGCAATTATTCTGGAGAGAATTTACCGGTTGAAAATCCAAGTGCATTGCGGTTCTGATGGAAATATCTTACGACATTCTTTGTAATCAAAGAATATCTTTAAGCTACAAATGTACTCACTCGAAAGAAAAGTTAATAAAATAGATATCACTTTACATCAATCTGTTTTTTTTCTTTTTTTTATTACGAAATATATTTCGTAACAAGAAAAAGATCGTGCGTCGAAAGATTAATTATTTAATAATATCATTTACAAAATGTTATCTAAATCTTTCTTTAAAAATTCATTTGAGATTGCTAAAAAAATACATCAATCTGGCATCTCTACACAGGGTGTCCGCGCAAATTTGAATGAAAATTTCCAGGTGTTTTCCAAGTTTTCAAGGTTTTCCAGGGTGCGCGGACACCCTGTCTACAATTCAAGTAGAGGATTATCGAATAAGGAACACAGAAACAATTGACTCAGACATTGTTCTATCTAAACTGCATCAAACTTGAAATCAAATGCGATAGAATATGTTCATTGTTAATATTTCGCATTGAAATCAAGGAAATTGCATTTATTGATTTTCAGGTGCAGTCAAAACTTAAAGTGGTGGTTTACATTTGAGATTTGAGACCTAATGAAATTGCATCTTGCTAATGACCATCCTAGAAACTTTCATATCCCCACTTTTGAACTCTTTTTGTCAATTAGACATCATGACAGTAACAGGCACGAACAACACGTCTATCAAAAGCTCAAATAATGACTTAAGATGACATTGGTAGGAGCGACATCTTTGTCGCATCATGAAAATGCGTCACTTGGCACATGTGTGCTATGCAACTGACAAGTTATCTGACTGCGCATGTACGAGTGCATGCTAAATGATGCCGTATAGACTGCCTCATAAAGCATAATTGATCATCAAGAGATTCTCGTGTAATAAGCAATACATGAACCACAAATGGCGTGAACACTGCAGTACAAATATCAAGTATAAAAACCAATGAATTAAATTTAACTACCAGATAGACTGTTGTGGTCTAAATTTGAAAAGCTTTATAAAGAAAATACAGCCATGTATTCCATACAATCATGTAAAATCTCTAAAAAAAACGCAGGACATATAGTTTCATTCATAGAGTGAAAGCTTATTTCTTTCTATTCGCTGAAGAATATACCTTTCCAGTCTTCCATTTCTTCATTTAGCCTTTTAATAGCAACAATAGACAAAAAAAATCAGGTTAAATGAAATCTGTCCCACAAGGAATAAGAATATCGTACACTGAAATCTGATGAATGAGAATATTTTACAGAGATAAATTTCCAAAATATTCGGTGCATGGTGCAGTCAGGTGTGACTAACGCACAGTCAATGCATATGAAATTACAACACATTATCTGCTGATTAAAATGTTGATTTCATAGATGACGTGAATGTCAGCACTTTATAACAAATGTATTAAAACAAACTTTGAGCTTACAGACGCGGCATGGAATGTTCTGATATTACATTTATGCTAGCTATTCTCATGAAAATAATGAAATAATTCTAATATCATATTCCCAAGTGAAGTGTTGATCACAATTCTGCCGTACCAAGCAAGAACACCGTATGTCCAAATTTTTCAAAATCAATTTTTTTTCAATTTCGGGTTCATTATGGACCACTTTATTCCTACTCAGAGCATTGGACTCTAATTCAAATCAATTCAGCATGAAAAAACTACTTTTTTGTGGCACTGTGGTAATGTTGCTAAAAATCGCATCGGGTTACCAAGCAAGAACACCGTATAATACTGAATTACCTAACAGTCGTTTATTTGTCTTAGGAATATTCTCCTAGACACGTCTTTATGAAATTATATCAATCCTGGAATAATAAGAATACTTCTTTCGGTATTTAAAACGATTTATTAATTATTTGTTGGTGTTTGACATGTTTCAAAAACTTGCTTTCATTCGCACTTTTTCTTGGTGTCGATCTTCTCCTGAAATGAAGCGATCATCGAGAGAAAAGTAAGTTGCATTTATTATACGCACTGTATGCTACTCTTTTTGCAAGATTTTACAGTAAAGAGCTATAACGTAATGACATTCAGATAATCTGCTGTATGAAATTTGTATTAGAAGAGACAATTTATGCTACGGTTCTATAATTCTAGTTAACTTACGACATAAAGAAAAGCCAGTGTAACACATAGACTGAAAACCCCTGATAATCTTTTTGAGTAGGTGCGTAACAGATAGTAATATGCATATTGTTCATGCATCGAATATGCAGTAATTAGAAGCTGAAAAGTAACGGGCGTAAAAACTATCCTGAAAATATTTTGGTTTAATGAGAACATTCTACGCCAAAATACGAAAATAGCAGCTTGCTGCGAATGGGAAAGGAACTCCTCAGGCGAGGATAGGCAGTTGAGATCGCTAACCCGACGACCACTGCGACAGATGCTCTAAAGGCTCTGTGGCTTTGGGGATGTATCATATGTGATATACTTGATGCTTTTGTCGGTAGACTCGATTTTACTTATTTTCTCCGAGGACATGAAAATTGTGATCAAGATGAGATTGTGTTACACTGCTTGAGCAAAAATCTCGCAAGTTCGCATAAACTACATACTGCATACTTGTATTCATTTCTGAATAACGATAAATAACATTTCATCAGTTGATTATTTCCTTTTCAGGCTTTCAGTTGAAGAGTTCGCCCTTCTCCTGATGGAGCAATCAGAAAATGAAGAGGATCAATCAGAGAATGAACCGCCTACATGCTCTGATCAAGCGTCGCCTCCTTCCGCCTCCTTGACTCAATGTATCGCGCAGTCCTCCTTGTCTACAACACATCAGCTGCAAAAACCGGCAGAAAATCGACCCTACTTGAAGGACATCTCAGCCTTCAAAGTTCTGCGTGGTTCATCAGATTTTTTTCAAAAAATGCTTTACAGAGCCATTCAACAAATTCAATTTACTAAAGAATTCGACAAATGTAAAGGAACCTGCACCAGGAATGCGACCAAGAGGAATCGCAAAACAGAAGAAGGATAAACTGAATGCGTCCCTGTTGCCTCTCATTCCGGTCCAGAGACGCAGTTATTGGAGGAACCTGCCGGAATCAGAGAGAAGCCCCGACCTTCTTCAGTGCAGAGACAAGGCACAGAATACTGTGTACTGAGATTTTTGTGTTTGGATTAATAGAACTACATGTATGGCAATTTCAAATCCATGGCACATGTGCATGTCATTCAACTCGACATACATGTACATGTACGTACCGTAAACTGCTAATCAAGTGCCGCACTTTCATATCAAATATTTTGTGTCGCATATGTTTTGTTTCGTTGTTTTGATACCAATCAGGCATGCCCGATGTAAAATTAGATCCTTATACATTCAGCTGCTTGTTTTGTTGTCTTACATGCAAATAATGCTCATATGAGACTCAGGTATAGCCTACATGTATTTACACAAGGCATTACATGGTTAATGACAGATGTCACATAATTTCATGGGCTGTGTATTAACACTAAAGATTTAAGACTCTACGAAGAATGAGTATGACGTGAAATGATGCATAAAGTCAATTAAAAATCGTAAATGTACATGTTCAACATTTTCTAATAGGCCTATCTCACATGTAGGCCTAGGTGTACAATTACATCGAAATGGTGTTCATCAAGGTTGGTTCTATCATACTTGAGAGCATTAGCAGATTAATGCCATGAAATCAGCTTAAAATACAAGCACATCAGTCGAGAGGTAATAAGTAGAAACATACGGTGTTTTTGAGTGGTAACACTCAAACTGAGATTTATGATTTACCAACGAAGAACACACTTTCAACATCCATGAAGAGTAAATCGAATAAAAGGCAATTATGGCACTAAAGATGATGAGTCTTGATTGTTTTTCAAATTAGAGATCACTTATAGTATGAATAACTTGGCTTGTCTAAAATGTGTGAGCTCAAACGCGTTTTTGGCTCTCCTGAAAACTTTTCAAAATGGTTCATACGGTGTTCTTGCTTGGTACGGCAGAATTGCATTAAAAGACTTTCTGATTCTGAGCATCGTGAAGGACAACGTCGTGATATCAAATGTGAAGTGACAAAAGCTAACGAAGCGATGAATGAAGGAGCAGCCAACACCTACAGTACAGTGAAAGGCGACCACCGAGAGCCAATAATAATAACAGAGATAAGAAGACAGAGGAAATAAAAAGAACAACTCATTGTCAAAACTTACAGACAATATCCACGAGACAAGCTGCTGAAAGGATATCAAGTTCAAACACAATGTAATATTTACAAACGTGTTATATGAAATGTAAACATCGAAAACCCAATATATTACTTCACTCAAGATGCTTACTTACTTTCAATTTTACATTTACTTATGCCTAATCCACCAAAGGTAGTGGGTGGATACCCACTCGGAGTGCCTCCGAACCATGGATGTCAAAAAGTCACTAATTCATTTCTTCCCAGAGTGCAATGCCGAATATTAAGCGATCAGTCGAGATTAATTTCAATTTGACTGTTGGGATAAAATAGTGCACACCCATGACAGAGTGAACAGAAATTCTTAGTATTCAGACATACATGAATTCTGCTAGGTTAATTAGTTCCTTTATGCACTGACCTCTTAATTTTTTATGCACGATTTGACACATCATGTCCTATATTAAGCATAGCAAGAATTTGAGCAGTCCTTTACAAACTTACAAGGCAAGTTTCCGCTGAATAATGGTCATCATCCATTCATTGAAAGCAAGGTTGTATTCTACTCATGTAACTAAAATCTTCCCTTGTCAGTCCTACATTTATTGATACTCTTATTATGCGTCCCTGAATGCCTCTTTTCTTTATGAAAGCGCATTGAAACGAGTGTGGATCTGAAGGTGTCTATCGGAACATCGACTTTCATTTTATGTCATTGATCGGAGGTGTGTGATGCGTAGGATGACTTACATGAACACATATATTATCTGGTGGTCGCCTCTCCAGAATTTCTTTTTGACTGAATTTTCATCAGAGATATACAAGTAACTACACAACCAAGTCAATTCTTACCACATAAAATTCTGGGCAAACTTCGGAATACAATTAAGGAATTCAATTTCTTCGGCTATGGATTTGAATATTGACCAGAATAAATTCGCAATTCAATTCTCCGAGGTCGCCTGGACGCGGTTCCTGCTGTTATAAAAAAACAAACGACAAACCACTTTCATGTGATGTGCGTGCGCAGACGCTTTAGTTACCTCTGACACAGTTATGAACCTAGTAGTGATGAGGTGCCGCGAAAGCATTCCGATGGCTGGGTTCGATTCTTATGTGACTAGCCATTTTCGTTGCGTCAGGAACATGACGCGTTGAGATATTTCTTCAATCTCGGGATGACCGAGAATGACGATTGAATTCGTGGATCGATTTTCCACAATCGCCTGGAAGCGGTTGGTATTGCTGGGAGTACAGGGTTGTTGCAGTAATGACTAGCACCAAAATCAACATCATGATGTTCTCCCAGGAAGAACTAGCGTTTCTATAAATGTTGTCCAACCGATATGTATTACACATTGTCTAACAGTCATTACCACGCATTGGCATATTTATTCATGCTTCTGTCAAGTAGCGCATTTCTTCGAATAATAGCCGCACCTCTGTATGAAAGTTTGTAATGGGAGCCGCCCTCGAGTGGCAGCCGCGGCTACTATTCGAGACAACGGTTGTAGAGAACTTAGCAATGCCGGACATTTACACATGCACACCCGTTTCCTAAATATCATAAGGTTAATATGGATGTATAAAATGCCTATATCTTGCCTATTTCTACATTAAGCCTAATTGTCAAAACATAAAGGTCTGCATGTACAAATATACCAGGTACAGTATATGTCAAAAATAAGATGAGGACTATTTTATGTACATGTACATTGTTAAATTCAAATTTTTAACTAGGTTGCCGGTAATTTGCGCAGGCCTACAAGCATTAATCGACTTATGCAGGTAACATCTTTGAACCCAAATTAAAGCCCCACAAATCAAAATTCTCTGAAGCAAAATGAAAGAACTGGATGTGAAAGATGTACGCTGAACTTTCCAATTATGAAGAAAGCAGAAATGTACTACTTGAGTCGAATTTACATTGACTTTAAGTTGAGAATGGACAAATTCTCCTTTTTTAACTGTGTTCAGTTCTAAGGTTTCTGCCCATCTAATAAGCTTTGCTCGCGAACCGCAAATTTCGCTGAATTTCCATTCTAGCTATCTATGCCATGAGCGCTAAAATCAAGTTGCATCCAAGCACATAATTTACCAGTGGTCAGCTGGCAAACAAAAGGAAATCAATTTCAAGTCAAAATTTTCGTCTCATCGCATCAGTCAAGTTACTAATCATGCGACTCTTAAATAGTAGCCGCACTCGAGATGCACAGCTTTTGATAGCAGCCGCGGCTATTATTCGAAGAAATACGGTATAGATATTATTGTGATTTCATCTGCTCACACTGAAGTTTTATTGTTTGATAACTTTTATAGAAATATATATAAATTTATGATTATAGAAAACTATAATTGTTGCTTGTTGCCTACAAATAATTCAAAATGCTGATCTCTTTTTAAAATTACGTGTTTTTGATTTACTGAATGTAGGCATATCGTAAACTTGAGCACCATGCAATGCATAAACATAATATTGTAATATATGTCGATATTGATGCATCCGTCTAAATGCTATACATGCATGTTTTTATCGCACAAATCTTGCAACTTACTAATGGAAAGCTCTGTGTATATGCGATTGTGAATTATTAATAAGTAAAGCGCGGGAATATTCTCGAGGAGTTTCTCTAAATGAAATTTTGACAAGAAAACAAGTCATAAAAAGGATTCCCTTCATATGTAAAATAGAGTATGAGCTATCCAAAAAATTATCATCTATTTTCAATCTGAAAATATTAACCTTGGTGAAACAATAGCGAGCTAAATCACAAAAAAGTTCTTCGAGTTGAAGATTCTAGCTTTTGAATGATTATTGTACTGCCTCTTCTTCACTCTCTTCCTGAATCGCCCAAAAATCAGCTTCATCTAAACGCAAATTATCTAAAATTTGAAGAAAAATATTTTCCACAAAGATACTTACCAACAGATTCTTGATCATGTGACAATGAAAATCTCGTCCGCTTTTCAGCGCCACTGCCTTGCATCGATTCTGCAGCAGCCGCCTCTGCAGCGTGTTGTATGGAAACTCTTGTAGATTTTCTGCCGGCGACAGCAGCTTGTGCCTCAAGTACCTTAGCTTCAGGCAATAGAAGTCCAGTTAAGTCCATACTTCCTCCTACCACAGTGTTAGCTGGATCTAAGGCTAGAAGGAGGACTTCTTGTGAATCCGTGATTCCATTCTCACCATCATCTAAGTCTGGGGAATGTGAACGTTCCGGGGTTCGCAAAGTTGATGAGACAGGAGATCGAGAATTCCGACTTCCACCACTCAGCGTAGGAACTAAAATGGTGAAGTTTATATCTCATAAGAGTGACAAACTGCTTCCTTTAGAAGTGGCAATAAATCAAATATCATCTCCCGACGATAGTGAAGAAATAATATACAGTAAATTCGGGCAATTCCATGAAGTATGAACACCTTTCGCAAAATCAGGAAACTGAAATAGGCCTAACCATCGAACTATTAGTTCCAGAACATTGCCACTGCACTATGTTTTGCTGTTTGCGCAGTATTTGTTTCAAGTCGAGCATCTTCGATTTAGCATACACTAAAAGATGATTTTACGAACTTATCTGGTGGACTTTTACGAATATATGTGTGCATCCAGATAAATGACCCTTGAGAGGATCGAGATTCTCGGTTCGCCAAAACATGGAAAAACGAAGTTTTGGTTTCATTTTTCTAGATGGACGAGTTATTGAAATGCATTGACTGCTTATATTGATTCAATTGACAAGTCTTAGAAAACTTTTATAGAATTCCAACGAGGAAAATTTTGAGAAATCGGTAATAGATGTTTTAAATTCAAGAACAGATACTACACACATCTCAACCGCAGGGACATAATCTTTTGATTTATTTCCCGCTGGAAAATTCGCCCGGTTTTGATCCGAATTTCCACCAATCTCGGCCATGTAAAAAAACCGGTCGACTTCTCTGGAAACGTAAACAATTCCCCTCCCCCCGGTTTGAGCCGGTTATGCCCGAATTTCTTCCGGTAATAATCGGGTGCAGGACCCGGCTTTAGAGGCGCTTACTTTCATCCGGCAGCGCCCGAATTTAGTCCGGTTTAGCCCGATTATGATGCTGCTATTTTTAACCGGCTTTTCATCCGGTTTGCCCCGATTTCACCCGATTCAGACCACACAAAAACCAGTCGACTTCTCTGGAAACGTAAGCAATTTTCTCCGGTTTGACCCAGTTATACCCGAATTTCAACCGGTTGTAGTCGGGTGTAGGGCCCGGTTATAGAAGCGCTTGCTTTCATCCGGTTAGGCCCGGATTGATCTGGTTTAGCCTGGTTTTGATGCCGCTATTTTTTAACCGGTTTGTTCCGATTTCACCCTATTCAGAGCACGATTCGAAGTGCCCGTGACACCATATGCGAGGATACCTGATAGGCACTGTGAGAGCACGAGATGAATGGAGGGTCTCATGGAAGTATCGCAATGATATCTGAATTTTGATGAGTGCCATCAAATGTCAGTGATCCATCTTTGATACCCAAGTTGCCGGTTGCGTTTGAAGCTGTTCCTGCTCTGTTCATTATGTGAGATCGCGCAAGTTAAGCTGTGTCCATCATGTTGCGAAGATCAAGCTGAGCACATCCCCGTCATTCGGCCGCACGAATATCAAAACGAATAGCAGAAAATGGGAACAGACAGCTATTAGCACGAGGTTATCGCAACGTTTTTATGCTACATTTGTCGCAACCGTATACAGCATTGAACCGCCTCACTCCCAAAGCTTCAATGCGGGCAGGTGCATCGAAGATACCGAGCAGTGTAAAAAGACGAATGACATGGGATACACATCAGTAAGCTGATACGTGATGCCTATCTGGCTAAGTTTGTAGAGTTGTGCAACAACAATTGGCAAGAAGGCGGCTACATGTTCTTTCTTCTTGCCCCTCCAAACTCCACACAATAAGACATATCGGTACTTAAACGATTCTCCACATCGGTTATGACAAGATAAACTGGGTAAACTTCATAATAAGTGGTAGTACTGAATGGCGTGAAACCATCACTGCAGATTGAATACGAAAGATCGGTGCGATTTTCATTTGGCCGAGCGTCTCCCATTTAGATTGAGTATAGAAAATGAATGTGGAATACGAAGTACTTAACGATGTTTGAAACCAGTGGAAAATAATCTATGACGACGCAAGAATACACTTGTCAGATTGAAAAAATTAAGAAATTGAGAAATTAAGAATTGTGATTGCTCAATGCTCAGGGTTCATTTATTTCAGTCAATTACAATCTACCGTATATACTCGCATATAAGCCGAGTTTAGAAGTATAAAATACAATGCTGAAATCAGGGGGTCGGCTTATATGCGTATAAAACAAAATGAACACAAGGACAGATACTAATGCCAATTTTCCAGCTACACGTTTTCATCGCTATCTGCCTTTTTATTTGGTTGTGTGTCACCAGTGGCGAGCCGTAACCAAGCTAGAGGTAATGATGAAGCCGACGTCATTGGTACACGGTTTGGTTTCTTAGAAATAAAAAAATTTCTTCTATTTCTTTTAGTATGTAACATAAAAGTAAGCATTTATCATCTTTACAGTAACAAATTTCTATGAACCAAAAATATAGTGTAAAATTAGATAAGTTGAGTACCGGCTTATATGCGGGTTTTTGCAAAAACTGGTAATTCTAAAGCAATTTTAGATGGTCGGCTTATATGCGAGATCGGCTTATATGCGAGTATATACGGTAAATATACGGTGTTTATGTAGGATGTCTCCTACTAGCAGTTAATTGCACTTTCAAACTGCCGAGAGGAGCCTTTCAATTGATTCAAAGGATGTGAAAAGGAGACAAAAAAATAATCAAAAAGAGCCACTTTTCTACAAACATTGATCCACTCTACCAGGTTTGACTTGATATAACAGAAATTTTCAAATTGTCTATTAGCTGATCGATTTCTTGATTCAAGGATGAGTCGGCCAATAGATGGTCACGACCTGATTCCGTTTTTCCAATAAATACTGGTCATTCACCCAATTTTGATTCCGGGATTAACCGGACGTTAAAAGGCTATACACCCGATTAGGTTTGACCGGATTTCTCCTTAAAACCGATCGAATCACCCGGTTTTCATCCGGTTTTGATTCTGGGATAAACCGGACGTTAAAGGGCTATACACCCGATTTGGTTTGACCAGATTTCTCCTTAAAACCGATCGAATCACCCGGTTCTCGTCCGGTTTGATTCCGGGATAAAACGGGTGTAACCGGGTCAAAAATCAACCCAGTTCACCTCAATAATAATAATTTATTCCGACAAAATATGATGATACATGGATAATTTTGACATGATTTACATGAATGATTTTTGCGGAAAACGCAGTTATGGCCAAAAGGCACTTACGTTCTGCGTAGGAAAACATTCAAACATTAGAATTCACAATATTGAGTCAGATTTGCTTGGTGCAGTCGTTCTTTAAATGAGTTGATAGAGGGCGCATGGACAGTGTCATCAGGTAGACCCACAGAAGTAGAATCATCTACGCGCGCTTCGGTTTCCTAGAAAGGAAGAATTGTATGTAACCTTAATATTGAAATGGCACATCGCAATTAGACAACTTGCTCCTTCTCGAATGGATAATTCGTGTATCACTTGCATCGGAAATGGAAAACAATAAGATGTTAGCAGAGGACACCAGAGCCAGTGAGAGATGCGTGCGTGCTGTGATATCACGTCGCACACACCAAAACACACATCGATGCGTGGCTTCGATTCAATGTATGCACTATACAGTGAGCAATGCCGAGGAGAGGATCATCAAGTGAACTAATTTTCGTACGCCTGCTACTTTCTTTAATAATGATCGGAAGGGCTAACATTATGGAGAAAACTTGAGGGCAATGATCTGAATTCTTCGAATCTGAAGGAATTTTGGCAATCGAAGCATTTCGCTGGAACTCACATTAATCCGCAAGCGACGCACGACTTTTTTTCCTATCTCTGTAAGGTATTAGGAATTCCTTTTTGCCCACCTAATAGGTTCCTCAATGTGCCGTCCATTTCGTATTAATCACACTTCTAGCAAACCGAAGCAGATAAACAAAATATCTAATTCTGTGGGTAGACCATTCCAAATAGGACAAATACGTAAGAAGAATATGTTGCGTGAAGACTTATCATGTCCGTCGATTTTGCATCTCACTTGACATGGATTCCGTGCTTGCGATCTTGAGAGATATGGATTTGAGATTCATACAAAGTATTTATCAAAATCGAGATCGACGAGGTTGTGGTAGAGCTTGTACATAAAACATAAGTCCGAAATTATTCGCCTGTGCTCTAGTGAGTACAAATCGAGTAAACGAAGGCGGTCAGAGTATGAAGTGTAAGAAATATTCAATCGTTTACAGACAGATCGGCTGAAAAATCTCTGAACTCGCTCAATCTTCATAATATCTTTTTTTAATACTGGTGAAAATACTGGACTAGCATATTCAAGCAGAGGCCGAACAAAAGATCTATATGATTGTATCATCACTGAAAGATTCGATGTAACAAAGGATTTCAGTAGACAAACTGATCTGGAGTATGCCTTGGCGGAAATCTTGTTACAATGATCACTCATTTTCAAGTTCGATGTCAGGTGTATACCAAGGTCATTGGTGGAGTCAGAAGATGGAATAACTCGACCAAACATTTCGTAATCAAAGCTCGTCTTATTTCGTAGACCAACAGATAAACACTGAGATTTTCAGGAGAAATAATTAGTTGCCATGAATTGAACCACTTTTCCAGACTACATAACGTTGCTTGCAATGAGAACGACATATCATTTTTGGTACAAGGAGCGTACAGCTTTACATCGTCTGCAAATATCTGTATCTCAGCGTCATCTTCCAGGCAGTCTACAATGTCATTTAGGTAGAGGACAAACAAAATCGGACCAAGTACTGTACCTTGAGGAATGCCGCTTATCTCAGGAACCTCTTTTGAATATACACAATTAACTTTCACCATCTGTGTTCGACCTGTAATAAATGACTTTATTCAATTGTATACTTCTTCATAAATGCCATACTTTTGCAATTTGAATAATAGTTTTCTGTGAGATATTCGATCGAAGGCCTTCGAAACATCCAGGTAAACACAATCAACATGATTAACTTGCCAACGGGCATCAGACCAATCGTAAATGGTATCGAGTAGTTGAGTTGTTGTGGAGCGTCTACTTAGGAAAGCGTGTTGTTTAGCAGATATTAAATTGTGCATTGTCAAGTAGTTGGTGATATCTTCAACAATTATTCTTTCCATGACCTTGCAAGAGCTGGAAGTCAATGAAATAGGCCGATAATTTAAGGGAGATGTAGCGTTGCCTTTGATTTTAAAGGTTGGTCGTACGTAAGAGCATTTCCATTGTTTTGGTAGTACACCCTGATGCATGAGACTTCAAACAAGATAGATAAAGGTACACATATGACATCAGCAATCTGGCGCAATAACATAGCGGGAATATCATCAGGCGTCGGGGAAAGTTTAACAGGTAATTGTTTGATAGCCTTGAATGCTTTTTCAGCAGTGAATGATACTGTCCTTAAACATTGATCATGAAAATTACGAGCAGATACGATTGGAAGAACGTTGTCGTCTATAGTGAAGCTGGAAGAAAAATAGTTACTGAAAATTTCAGCAGTTTGTGATGGTGAAGAACAAAGTGAACCATTTGACATTGCTATGTGTGTGAAATCATTGTTGACTGAGTTCTTTGATTTGATATATGAGAATATTTGTTTCACGTTGCCTGTTGAAATCACTTTTGCTCCATTTTGCCTTGCCACCATCCGAACAGCCTCATCATACTCTTTTGCTACTTGTCGATATTTCAAAGTATTTTTCTTGTATAATTTTCGCTTTTTTGAAAGAAGTTTACGTAGAACTTTGGGCATTTTTGGTGAATAACGGTAAGGGATGAAAGATGGGATGTATAGGTCCTTTGCCTCATCAATCACGGTTTTAAATTGTGTCCACATGTCCTCTATATCACAGTATTCAGTTAGCAAAGTTGACCACATCATGCGAAGCAATATGATGCCGAAAAAGGACATAGTCAGCGTCCCTGTAATTAAGTTTACGATCTGAATTAGGTCTACAAGTATGCATCGTATCATGCGTTGGTGGCATAAAGATTGAAAATGATACTGCAGAATGATCGCAGTTGCTGTTAAAGGGCTCAACGACATCACAAGAGAGCAAAAGGTCAGGTCTGTTTGTTAAAACCAGATCAAGTATAGCATCATTTCTGGTGGGATAAAGAACTTGTTGATGTAAATCATTTTCGACGAGAGATTGTAGGAACATGTCATGAGCAACATCACCGAATGAATTAGGAACAGCCCAACAGATCTTGGGAAAATTTAGATCACCGCATATGAAAATAGGATTGTCACAATCCATCAATCGTTTCAATACTTCATTTAACAGTGATACCCTTTCGGCTGTAGCATTTGGTGGATTGTATATCACAATAAGTTGATATGTAGTATGCTTCATAAACTTTATATCAATGCAAGCTATGTCAACACCAGGCAGACACGTAAAGTCAACGCCAGAAATACAGAATTTATTTCGATATATAATGGCAACTCCACCATATCCATCAGGACGATCATATCGATAGACTAAATAAGGCTCACTCCCGGTTAACAGGCCATCAGATATTTCTCATACGATGATGAAAGTCATCCCAGTAGCCATTTATAATAGAATATAATGCTCACTAATTTAAATTATTAGTTAAAGTAGTCCTAAGGAGGACTGATGGCGTTCTCCAATCCGCAAGTGTACAAAGGCAATGCTACTGTAACCATTGGATTAATCAGTTCTTAAAAGAACTCAATGTAGCTTTCTCGTGAATGAATTGAATTGAAGAACGCAACCATGTTTCAGTTATCAGTACGAAGTCATAGCGGTCGTAACGTAATAATGCAAGAAGATCGGGTAATTTGTTATTGATAGACCGGGCATTGAATATGTAAAGTTTCATGGACTAGCAGGTAAAGTTAGTCAGGTTATTTTTAGACGTAGAATACTCAGAATCTGAATTAGAAGACTCAATACAAATGGTAGTGGGACAGGAATGCGAAAGGGTTGAATACAACGGAGACAAAAAGTTAGCAGAGGCAGGATAGAATCTTTGAACAATGGCCAAATAAAAAAGCAAACAGCAGTTTGATGTAAGTTGTCAGAACTTGAATTGAATCAGATTGACCACTTGAATTTCATCAATGACGGCTCTGTTCTTGAACAATCTGCCATTTCTAATGCGGATCTCATCAGTAGGCAAAGAATCGTGCTTGATCGCCTTCATTTTATCTTTCAGGCGTTTCTCTTCTTTACGCATAAGGAAAGTTAAATCCTTATTAATGTAAATAGTTCCGAAAGCGTGTTTGAAAGAAGCATCATCTCGGATAACCCTCTGACCATACAGCATATTCTTTCTGACGAAACCATCGGCAAACGTAACCTTTATAGGTCGTGAATGACCGTTTCTAGTTTGTCCAAGCCGATAATGCGAGGAAGTGAACTCAGGTTTAAAACCCTCGTCAATAGTTTTGCATATACATGTCAACTTTTCAATGTCTGTTGTGAAAACATCATCATCGAATTCACATGAGTCTGATTCTGAAACACCATTAAATATCAGATTGTATTTTCGCTTCTCGGATTCAATCTTTTCGATCTGAGTTTGTTGAGTCGTAATGATTTCTTTTACTGTTGTGAAATCTACGTCTAATCTGACCTGTTCAGATTGTATGTTATTCAGACGTGCCTCTATCATAGATACGTTCAGCAAGAGAGTCGAAACGTGCAATGATTCGTGCTTCCGAGCGAAGAATCAATTGTTCTACTTCGTCCAACTGAAGAGATGTTTGGGAACCAGATCGTGTCTTCGGCATAGCGTTATTGTTGTACCGGTGATATAAACCGGAGAAATTTCGGTCGTTTTTGCCCGGATTCATTTCCCGGGCAAGACCGGGCTGCAATCCGGCCATATTACCCGGATATTATCTTTCGTCCGGTTTTAACTATTAAAACGGGCCCGATTTCAACATTTCCGGGTCAAAATCCGGGCGAATTTTCCGGCGGGTTACCGATGATCAGCAGCTCCTGCTGAAAATTGCTTCTGCACAGGACTGCAAATCACGTTTATTACACAATTGTGCCAGGGAAAGTCATGAAATAAAACTTATACAACATGGAAGCTCTCACCAACATCTGAACTTACTGTTTCTGCTAAAATTTCAGTCTTAAAATCAATTGTCTCCTACAGCTCGTGGAATTTTCGCATTGTAAGACGATCTCTTTTCTCACTGAAATTTTAACAGAAACATACCGTATACACTTTAGAAACATAGGTTTCAGGTGTTGCTATGAATGTTCCTATTTTTTTCTTTTGGAGACTTTCGCTGGGACAGTTTTATCAAGACCAATTTGTGCGAGCACCATTTTTACTCGATGCTTCAAGAACTGAGAGGATCTAATTAGCTGTCAAAATTATTACATATCTCCAATTATTTGCAGCAGCAAGCTGTCAGTCAAGTATATTAATCAAATTAAGACATTAAACAACGTTCACAGTTGACTACTTTCGAATACTACTGTGAACCTAACAGCTAAATGATTGTAGTAATAACCCTGATTAATTAATGATCATCATAGTGAAGTAGCTTAAACAAGAGCATATATTAGTTGATAGAATTGTCAGAATATGAATGCGTGTTGAATAATTGAAGTGAAATAAATCATGATAATTTGGCCTGCACAATTGATTGTTGCTAGATTCACTACTCGCTTTTACATGGAATAACTTCCTTATTTAGATCTAAACATCGTTACCATTATTGTGAGACATACTGTATACTAAAGCACATTAGCGCCTATCCATCAGCATGCCCTTGCCGTAATATATTTGTTACAGATGACCGCTCTTTTTTTTGTAAAAATGAGTGTATCACCAAGAATTAAGAGAGCATAACCCCAATTCTTCTTCGACGGCTTTTTTTGAAAAACTGATTGTTAACATACCTGAGCTCAAAAATCTAATCGGAGGACATTTTCCTATACTTGAATGATTTTAACAGTGGAAAATAGCGATATTTTAGGTAACGAGCGCACCAAGGCCGGAATTTCAATCTCCTGACTAAGCGGTTTATTCGCTTGCACAAGCATGTATGTCATCAAAGATATAAATCTGAAAAAAATTGGGTTAGGAGCAAGCACTATTACTTTGAAGAGGAGACAAGATGCTTGCTAGAAAAGCGACTAACGAGTGTAATTTATGGAATTGCCCGGCAAAAAACCTTGCATGATCATTATCATTCATTTAGCAAAACCCAAGCACCTGGAAAGCACTTGGTCAAGAATCAACCAAGCCTGTTGGGTTCGCATTGCATTTGATCACAGAATAAATGCGCACGTGATATTGACAAAATATTCCAAAATACATCGTTAATACAGGGTCTCAGGATAATTTCCGCTCAGAACAACAACTTCTGTGATAAGTGACATACAATCGGGTCTAACATGACAAAAACCAATTTAATTGGGTCTAATAATATAAAACCGATACTTTTAAAGTCGTTGCATGATAGATATAGTGCACTTGCGACCTTGATCATGAATCCCATTCAGGCAATTCTCGAAATTCACTTAGATATCAGAAGAAACAAAATGACAATTTTTTTGGCAAATTAAATAAAAATTTCCCACTCAAGTCAAGAACGACTACATTATTTTCGGATTAAATTCAGCATATGCAATTCATATTGCATTTAATATTCATAACATGCAATTTATTTTCAGATTTCTTCATTTGATATTCAGTCTTTTTCAATTGAAATTCAGATTTAAATCAGCATTTAATGTGGTGCCCATAAACTTCTACCACTATGTATATACAGTAGAACCTCCATATTACGGACACCGTCGGGACTGCGCCTTAGTGTCCGCATTTTAGAGGTGTCCGCAATATGGAGTTACCGGTGATGATACGAACATTATTCGGGACTGAGCTTAACTGTCCGTAATACGGAGGTGTCCGCTGTATAGAATGTCCGCAATAGGAGGTTCCACTGTATTACATCTTCTGATCTCCTATCATTCTTTCCGGCATCCCATAATTCTCTTATTTCATTTATTCGGCACAAGATAATTTCACTTGCATTCTACATATTGCAATATCACGCAATCTCATAAGCACATTATGTTCGTAATCAGTCATTGTAAATTCCTCACTCAACGGCACAATGACATCACATCATGTATCTTCATAATCATTGTTACAAATCCCGTATTTCCACGTGTTCTCTGTCGAGAAATAAACGTTTTTCTATTTTGCCATCTTGTGCATATTTTCAATGCCTACATTCATATTTTTCGATGTCTACATTCTGATGTCACATAAAGCTTCAATAATTTTGAATATTTTTTGTTTAAATGCTATGCATAAATGATATTTTGTCGCTCTCGTTCAAAATCTCGAAACGCTGAGTCAAAGCTCTCGTATTTCTACTCTTGAGAAAGTCAGACAATATGCAAAAAACTCATGTTTGTTTTTTACGAATTTTAGTAATTCACATCTATTCGAATTTGAGTGGACGCACTGACAAGAAGCTTCCCTCAAGGATCCATTATTGGACTCGTACTTAACATCATTTTCGTAAACGATTACTAAATACATTTTCTCCTAGTAACTAAGTTGACAATCAACGAGATCTTGGTTGACAAGTAATGTGGATGACACCATGATTACTATCAGTGGCTGATTTCATTGAAATAAGTAGTTGATTTCATTGAAAATAATGACAGTCTCGTGAGAGAAATCGACAGTTGGTGCGACGATAACTTCATAATTTGGATATCAATTAACTCAGAATAAACTAGAGTGTGCTAAATACTGCGCGACAGAAACGGAAAACTGTTGAACGGATGAAACAATCATCGCGTTTATCTGATCTAGTACAGTAAAAAAAACCTTGAGATAATAAACCAAAAATCGAACATGCCAAAATCACAGGGACTATATTTGTCGATCCGTCAGTAAACTCATCAATTCGCTGAGGAAGAAAAATGAGATTTTATCACTTATTGAGATTTTGTTCAAGAAAGAAAGAAAGAACGAAAGAGAGAGAGAGATTGATTTATTTCACGGTGCTGATACATGCATGAGACATTAAACATTGAGAAATTCAATAATAATTCAAGCATCAATGAGTATCACATGACACCTCTCCACAAAATGAATTCGATTCAATGCTTACATTTTAATTTAGGTCGAGGTGACGATGAGCTTGGTTCCTGCACTGCTGGACGAGCAGGAATATGACGACTATCAGGGACATCACGCGGTAATCCGGCAGTCATGGCATCCATCGTGATTCTATCCGCACAACCGGACGGTAGCCGCTCAGCGTACTGTCTCACGACATCTACAAGCAGCTGTAAACCCTGCCGCGTTATCGGAGCAACTGTGCGGCTAACCAACGGTCCTACGGAGGGAACTGAGGAGGTTGAGGTGGGATGGACGTTAGAAGGCAGTGAAAGTGGTGAAACTGGAGGAGGACTTGAAGACATAGTTTCCGCTACCTCCAGTAAGCAAGCAGTCAGTGAAGTCAAACAAGAAGGCTCGAAACGGCCGAAGAAATCGCGCGGTTCCGGAGATTGGGAGAGAGCATTCATGGAAGACAATACCTGAAAAAAACAGCAATATTTCCTCTAATTTATACATGTATGGAAAATTGGGTCTTACCTGGATTATTTTAGAAATTTGCATGAGGTTGTAACGAGCAATCTTCGAAATGGCCAAGTCCCCGGCGATGCCAAACTTTTCAGGCTCAGTAATAGCCGGCGATATAAAGCGAGAAAAGACAACATCAGCACACATCCCTGCCACTTCCGCACGATCCACTTTCCCAGTGTTACTGACGAGGCACGATAGCTGTCCTACCAACCACAAAAGTGTCGGAGGGAAAGCAGCAGCAGTAGAACGCAAACTTTGTACGAAATTATCTGCCAATTGCACCAACTTCTGGAACGTGTTCTCCCTGCAATGAAAATGATGCCGTGATTGCTCCGTCATCGATGCTACTAATCTTGCGTTGCTCGTTAGGCAAAATGAGTTCCACGGCGAACAAAGACTTTTTCCATTTCATGCCAAACTTTATACTGTCCTCACTTCATTAAATGACAGTGCTGCGCCAGACCTTGTCGAAATCAATCAGATGACTTCTATTTTCTAACATCTTACAAGCTACCTGTGAATGACGCATTATTTAGTGGCAAGTAGTGCAATTCTAATGAAAAGGAAAACGGCTTATTTATGAGGAGGTCACTTATCTGTGATCACTTCCAACATGATAATAATGACTATAAGTGTGGACTGATGGTTATCAAAGACTGGGCTGCATGACGCGATCCCAATCCCTGCTCCGGAAGCGGGAAGCAAACCTCTCCATCAACAACTGCCTCACAGGAGGTCCTATATTTAGCGCAACTCCTATCACACTCCGACTTACATATACACCACATGTACAGCAAACAAATCAATAGAGGATTATCGCTTAAGATTATCACATGTTTGCTTAAGTTTCACACATCACTGCTGGTTGATTTTTTTTTCTTTTCCTCTAAACAAGTGGGTCAAACCTTTCAATAGTATACTTTGTACCAGTTTCATTACATGTACATGATTTCCTTAGGCCAAACATCAATAATGCGGCTTCACAAGTAGTGCATCAATGACTTTCAGCAGGTGTGCTGCGAAATCATCCACGCGTGCCTCAGAATAAAATAAATAATGCCATCGTTCAATTAAATGCTTCTCAACGCTTGATGTCATGTGGCCAAAATTTCCCTTAATCAATAATTCATTGCCCAAATTTTATAATTTAAGTTCCTACTGTGGTGGGATCAGTTTTGAAAGCAAAAAAATGAGCAAGTCAAATAAGGTCATTATATTTATAAATCGAATACTTGAAGCTTATATTCTCATACTTGCACCATAAAATCACGATATTTCGAAACCTTCAGGTGTAAGTTTTATAATACAGCACTTAAAAATTACTAAAACCCCTACGACGAAGGTTATTAAATATATGAAATCTATTTATACCTCTCTGCCACAGAAAGCACCAAAACCATACCACTTTACTTAACTTGAAAAAGAAAACTTTACAGAAAAGAAAGTAATAAGCGAAAAAACGCTTACTTTCTTAGCAAGCATTTCAAGATGATTAAAATAAAAAATTCAAGCTGCAAGAGTAGATGCAACAAGTTATTTGAGTCTCAATTGGTGTGGTCCACTTTTATCAGTTTCCAGTTTAGAAATGACAAAATAATACAGACAGTACTTGAAACAGATGTTAATGATCATTTGCTGGGTAAATTCTTGTCAGATAATCGTCTCACTTCAAATGCTGACATCCGTTTTACCCTCACTTATCAAGTACACCCCGGAGGAGGGCCACTTGGCTCACCTTGAAAATCACTGGTTTAGTTCAATAAGCTATGTTGTCAGTTCTCAGCATGGTGCAACAGTTCATTAGAATTTGCATGCTTGTTGAGTGTGTACAGCGTGTAAAGCCTGTGGCGCTAGTAGATTAACCATGCATCTGGTTTCGGTCAGATAATCACAATACTCCGAATGCACACTCAGGACGTGTTTCAGCAACAATTATGCATTCGCGATTACATTTTTAGCAAATAATGGTCACTAATGGACTCAATAGCAATTAATTTCACTTTGTGTTTTTAAATATGCTTCATTCAGAAAGTCGGCTTCAACCGTCTATTCCATGCGATAACTGGAAGGACTTTTGCACATCATTCTAAGTATCATTGAGTTTTATATTGGAAATTCATGACAGTGAAATTCAAATTATCGAAAAAAGCAGTCATGAGTGTCGCCTTCCAGATGACCAAAGGTCAAATGGCTAAGGAACGGACTCCATCGCTTTAAGGTAATTGATGAAATCACCACCGAAAAGACACGTCTGTGCAGTGTTTCTAATAGTACAATGTTTCTAATAAATAGCCTGGATAAAAATGCCTAAATCTTCACCACAAGAGTCAGGTGAGAGTCATTTCATTTAACAGAAGCCTACAATTCTTATATCATTCATCAATCCGTATTACCAAGAACTGCTAATTAGTAATCAACTTCGTCAGAATACATCACGAAGTCAGTTCATTTGGTTGAGAAGCTGATGACTTTTCAGCATTGCATATTAAGCTGGAACAAGTAATGAAGCTTAGATCTTCAAATATTATCATTTGCCATTTGATTGGTCATGATACTACATCAGCATAGAGATTGCTTACTGACAAACATGTTTCGCTTTCCAAGAAATCTTCAACAATATTGTGAAACAAGCAGTCAACGGAACGATCGATTAAGGGCGACAGAGCACAACCAACTTCTCTTCTCATAAGAAAAAATGATCGATAATGACGAATACGTGCACACTATTTTAATAAAACACTTATCATCTTGAGAAACAATGGGCAACTAGATGTGTGTAGTAGGTAACTTGACGTCGCATTAAGGGCAAAAATCAACATTTTAGATTTCGATGCGCATAATGTCGTAGAAATCCATTGTCGCTCGATTTCTTGAATACAAATACATTTGATATTCGAGGACAGCTACAAAAAATGCCAAAATTTGTAAAGAAGTTCAATCAAGATCTCGTGTTTTTTACAGTTCCAAGGCAAAAGTACAACTAATAATGTATTGTATGGCCAAATTGTATGCGAACAAAACTACTGGTGAGTTAACATTGTCTATAGAAAAAGTAGCTCACAAATCGTGTATCCCACTAAACTATTTTTAGCCGACATATTTGTTCCTCAATCATCGGCATTCCTGTTGAGATTGCATGTATCAGCAGAAGCACCTAAACATGCAGCGTCAACCTCTCAAAATCAGCCTGAGTCGACCAGTACATTGGTTGCTACTCAGACTTATTGCTTTTTCAATGCGTACAATTAACTATTGATCATCAGACATATATCAATTTTTTTATTTTTGACAATTATTTTTTTAGTTTAAAAAGAGATTTGGGTTACAAAACATGAATTGCGCGAAATTCGCTGTTTCGAATGCCAACAAGTCACTAATGGGGAAATTGAGGAATTCGATGCTGATGACATGAACATGTGAAGAAGCACCTGAGCTAATTGATGACAGTGCATAACAATGAGATCCTTTTTGATCATAGAAGATATCTGATCTCTTACAAATTTTAGAAGATAAATGTGAAAGCCACATTCATAATTGATAGCATTCCCTATGTTCGACGCGACATGTTTTGCCTGCTCTGCTTTACAGGTGACACAGGACTGAAAACACATGATCTATGAACGATGCCGATATCCCGATAGTAATTTTTCAAAAAAAAAACCAATTGGATAAACTGCTGACTATGAAATGCAAGATACTGAAAGCTAGGATATTGGATGGCTTCATTAGCAATTGTTCTACTAATGGGGTGATTCCACACCCTGGTGGAATCGGGAGGAAGCGACGAAAAGCGAAAAAAATAAAGTGAGTAAGTAGATGATGGTGTCTACACACACTAAGCATCTTCGAGATAAAGTGATGCACAATCGCTTACATCCGACGAAGGTGGTATGTTAGCGGTTTCTTCTGATGGAGAAAAGTAATGTACAAGAAAGAATTCGTCTTCTTACTCGTCCAATTTCCGGAGTCATCACGCAGTGCTAAAGTTGATGCTGTCACATATTCGAAAAAGATACAAAGGATCCCGGACAATTTCTTTACCTCAAGAGTTTAGGCCGATGACTCGGTGAAGGTTGACATCACCATTATCGGTACAATTAGGCGAACAAGAAGAGTAACACCAAGAAAAACACCTACAAATGAGTCTTCAATGGAGTTATACGGCTGCTATGTTCGCAAACTCGCTGCGCACATAAGAAGAAAATGGTTGTTCTTCTGTCTCTCCTACACAATTCCTGCAAGATGTAGAACAACACCAAAGCCCACTACATTCTACAATGCTACTAAGACCGGAGTGGATGTAATAGATTCCTTGACGCGCAAGCACACCATAAGGGCTCCAACTCGGTGTGGATTTCATCTCCGTTCATAGATCATGTATCATCATCCCTGTGTCACGCGTGAAGCAGAGCAGGCGAAACATGTCGCGTCGAATATAAAGAGTGCCATCACGAATGCAGTTTTTATATTCATCAACAAAAAATTTTTGATTTTGAAATCTAGAATGAAACCATGTCAGCCTGTCGCCATACAAGTTGAGTCAAATGGAAATCGTCTTAATTAGATGCACAATTTCATAAGTGCAATGTTTAGTTTAGTGCTTACGAGCGCAAGTAGCATGCGGCGGAATATCATGGAACTTCCATGTAATTTAGACAGAGGATCCTTGACCTTGCATTCCCACGATGTAAATAAATTTCATTTACGTGTAGTATTGAGATCAAGCACAAAATCTCAAACTTACTTATATCGCTCCTTCCGTCGACGATGCTCTTCAGTACCGGGAGGACCAAATACGCTGACAGCCCGTTCTGGTCTGAAACGCGACATCATCACCTGTTCATCCATGTCGTAATACCATGTGTCTTCCATAAGCAGTTTGACCAAAGGCTGATAGAGCGCAGATGTTAGATAGACTTTCGCAGCTGGCAAATGCTCTACATAGAGCAGAAAGAGTCTAGAAAAAGCACAATTTTCTTTCTGAAGTAACTTTCTCGGATTATCGTTCATAGCTACTTGGACTTCTACTAGATATTTGAGCAAATGGAGCACACTTTGTTCATCATCGGCTGTCAGACAGCCTGCATAGAGAGAGCCAAAAACAGTTCGCAACAAGTGACTGAGTTGCTGTGCTCCACACACTTCTTCGCAATACGTCAGCAGCTGTCCTACCAACACAGGTCGTTGACGAAGCTTTTCCAAAAATTCTGCATAGCCAAGTTCCAGAGAATAATCTAAGCCGGCACACCTAGATTCCACGAACCGAACACTGCTAATTTCCAGGAAACGAGAGGTAGGTGACTGACTCTGACTGATATGATTACTGGAATCAGGAATATTGATGACCTCCGGTGAATGAGTAAATACGTCTTCTACAAACCAGCGTTCACTTAACAAAACATACAGCTGTTGAATTAATTCTCGGTAGCGAACTTCGGATAAATCACGATGAACTCTCTCGATGAGATCACGTTCCTGCCGCACGAAGACTTCCTCCTGCCGCAGATTCCGAGATAAGTTGATAATCTCCTCTTCCATTCCTGTGAGCAAGATAACAAAAAGACATATGGGGACTTGTTACCAGTTAAGCATGTGTACAACTATCTATCTAACTGTTAAATCTTCACTGCATTTGTCGACTAGAGAGATTATTTATTTAAATACGTTAATATGAAAATAATGTAATCAATTTTCACTGGATTGGCAAATGCAGTCAACAATTCTAATTTAATTTTCCAATCCGCCATTGATGCGAGATATGTATAAAAAGGACTTTAACGAGTCAGTAACATTAAAACCCTATATTAACATTTTATTGATAAATATAGCCATCAGATTTATTGACATAATGTAAGTGTGACTCCCATTGTTGATTATTAATGAGCGCCTATTTTGGAGAAGTCAACTTAAGTTGTAAGGTTGGATAAAGAAGAGCTACCTACAGCTTAAAACCACACATTTTCGCTTTCTATTCCAACCTTTTGAATCGCTCTCTTCAAAATTCGCTCTCTGTCTGTCTGAAGCAAATTAATTTATTAGCGGTATCTTTAAGGCCGATTCATAGTCATGCGCACGGCAAATCGTAATGATGCAACGTCATCACAGGGAGAGTCTGCTGAACAGGGAGAGAGCACTTGAAATGAATTAGTCACCGCCAACCATGCAATGAAAGCGAACCGCATCGCAACGGTGTTCATAATTTCTCTGCATTGCGCATTGAATCGTTGATTTTAATGAGATGTGGAACGCTAACACAGCACATTTTGTGCTTACTTTCAGAAGATACGTGGCAGTGTTCCTTGGCAGAACGGTATTGTTACTCGTGGTTCAGTGCCTCATGAAACTTGATTAAATGAAAACAATATTTTTGCTAACTTTTGCATTTTCACTTCAATATGATTCTAGTTTGCAGACAGTTCTACAAATGGTGCAAGTTATCATGATTTTATTTCATATTTTAAGGATATGCTTCTAAAATCATTCCCCGCTGAAATCAAGACCTTATCCCAATCATTTTGAAATAATCATCAAAAAATATGTATTCAATATTTTGTGCAATTTATTGCTGTCTGCATAAAAATGAGTATAAGTCTCCGCAATATCTATAATTACGGTTTATCGATTCAATGAAGCAGAATAATTTCAGAATAGCTCCAATACATTTGCGATCGTCTTCCACGCTTGTATACACATGCCTTTTTCCTTATATTCTTAGCAGTTGGTAACATAAAGATTTGGATATTTTCTAACGGCTTCGATGAGACACTCATCAAACTCCATCATGTAAGTGCTTGCACCTTGAATTTTGTTGAATGATTTCAAAGTCCTTCCGCAACACGGAAATAGTTGAATGTATCCTATCTCGCCTTATTTTGTGTACGGACACTGGCCGAGGGAGTCGCATGTGTGGGGAGGTGATGATGCGTGTCACGTGCTAATGATGAGGGTAAATGGGGATTTCCCTCTTCCCTTGGGTGGAACGTCACATGCGCAATCCACAATACGGAAGACTATGAAACAACGTACAAACCGTTAAAAAAGTCAAAACATTTGGCTATTGAGAAGCAAGCTAACTCTCTAATTAGATCCAAGTGCAAATACATTCCTAACATCAAAATTGAAAAATTGATCACCAGTGGATCTAAACCAGCAAACTTTTACGCAAACATTAAAGACCACAAACTAAAAGAAGACATAGGTTTTCCGTTAAGACCTATTGCCTCTTGTGTGAATACTCCAACCGAAAAAGTTGATTGGTTTGTAAGTCACTTCCTCAATCAACTAGTTAATTATGTTCCTTCGAACATAAAAAGTACTTATAATCTTATTAAAGATATAAATTTGATTGATCCTATACCTAAAGGAAAAACCACCTTTGTTTCTCTAGATATCAAAAATCTTTATCCCAGTATACCTTTAGTCGAAGGTATGAAAGTTGTAGCTGAATTTGCGGAACAACATTGGGACAAAATAGATAATCTGAAGCTAACGGTTTCTGATATGATTGATTTATTGAAGTTCGTTTCCTTTAATTATGAAATCGTTTTCAAAGACAAACATTTTCGGCAAATTAAAGGTTGTCCCATGGGATCCCACTTTGGACCCCCTTTTGCTATAACCTTTGTTGATTACATTGAAACTAAAGCTCTTACTATTTTGGAAAAACACAATATTGTTCCAAAGCTGTTCCGCAGATATGTGGATGACATCATCCTCGGTCCGTTTGAAAATGATCCCAATATATTTGAAAACATACTGAATGTCTTTAATTCTATTCATTCTGATATACAATTTACCATCGAAATTCCAAAGGACGGAAAACTTAACTTTTTAGATTTAACTCTATCGATATCCGATACCATTGAATTTGAAGTTTTTAAAAAGACAACTCACTCTGGCATTACGTTAGATAAACGGAGTTGGATCTCTCAATCTGTAAAAACCAACTTTGTGAATAATACATTCAAATATATAAAGGATAGATGTTCCAATAATAATGCTTTTCAGAAGCATATGAATTCTACCATTCGCAATTTAAAAGATAATAATTACTCCGACTCTGACGTGAAAAACAAAACATTTTTGAACACGAGATTTCGTACTAATACTTCAGAACAAAAACAATGTAATTTCCATGTCGACTTTATTAATGACAGTAACCTGCGAAAATTAAGAAAACTTACTAACGAATACCAATTACCAATTAAAATTATTCCTAAGCCTGGAAAACAATTAAAACACAATTTGAATACTTTCAATAAAAACATCAATGTTTGTTCTTGCAATATTTGTAAGTCGAATCCCCACATCAACAATTGTTACATTAAACACGTCGTCTATAAATTCACTTGCAATATCTGCGGTGAATTTTACATTGGTTCTACCAATCGTCCGCTCAATAATCGTTTTAAAGAACATCAATACAGTATTAAGAGTAAAGACAACAAAAGTGCCCTATCTGATCATGTTCGCTTTGTCCATTCTGAATATGACAATGCCACTATTGATATGTTTAGAATTGAAATCATTGATCAACAGCGTAATCCTTTGAGAACTAGAGTGTCCGAAGCAGAATACATTAGAAGACTTCAACCAAAAATCAATCGCAAACATGAGCGAGTCACATGAACGTTCGTTCGCGGATGCATATTTAAGCCATTCTTTTGTTGGCCGGCCGTTCCCCAGATGAATAGTGTGGTCACTCGAAACGTCGGGCGTGTAAAAATTTTTATTTTTTATTACTAAATCGTCTATGGCAAAAATACAAGTGGGTGAAGAAGAAAAATGTGTTTTACTAAACATAAAAAAATGGAAAACGTCCACCCGTACGCTGCCATCAATTTGACTATGAAACGGCCTTTATCCTCCACATCCATCCCCCTAGCAATCCATCGATAGACAGCAGAATTACTGGTTCACTCCTAATTCTTCTCTCACTAGATTGTATTCAGACTACTATCAAAAGTCAAGTCAATCATCAATTACAGGGATCTAACGTGAAGGTTTACTAAAAAAACATGGCTTGTTTAACAGTGTGGTTAAGAACATGACTCCAAAACACTTAACTATTATTACGTCTAGGTGTACTGATGGGAATTTACAATAAAATTCTATTGCGAAGAAGTAAACCATGCTATATTTATTAATACTGTTTCGGTACTTCCCAGCTCAATAAAGAGATATGCAATATTTGAAGAATTTCGTCGAGGACCGACTTTGTTCTGACGATGTAGATAAAGAAGAATGTAGAAACGAGTTAAATTTCTAATTTGAATGCAATAGCTACTCAAAGCGTGCACACATTGGCATTCAAATAAAAAATTATCCCTCTCCCCGGTGAGTTCACTACCCTCTTCGCCAACCTCCTTGTTAAGGAAAGTATTTCCGTAGCGCCTTTATCCTCCTAGAGTCGAGATTCTCTGATTTGAAGGCGAAGTCGATATTTCTAGGTTGCCGCCACTTTCCTAGAATGCTTCTAACAATGCTCTTGCATTCACCGATACTTTAGAATTCCCGATCCCTTTCTCATTTTCTTCCAATTAACGATGCTATTTACAGTTCTCTTTCCTTGTTTTTTGCTAGCTTTTCTTCCACTCTCCCTTTCCTTCTTTAACCTCCTCTTTATTCCTCGATTCTTCCATGTTCTTTTTCTTCATTGTTTGGGTGTTGTACAAGGCTCGCGCACAGACTCCTAGTTCTACAAATTTGTCATTTATAGAATAATCCATACACGCATAACCTGAGGACAGTAAATATCTACAGAGAAACAAACAGGAATCGATGGACTGCTCCCCAGGCAGTCGCGCTTCCTGTCAATAGTGGAAAAAGAAAAAGTCGCTCATCGCTTGCAGATTTGTGAATTCCTTCAAAATCCTCCGATCGCCATAATTCCTTCTCATTTGAAAAATTCAGAATGCGCACAATTTTCCTGGACTGCTCTCCTAGAGAGTCGCGTTCATGTGCTAATAACCAGTAGTCGTGCCCGGAAATTTTCCATTTTTCACGCAGAGATGCGAAATTCACGAACGGTTCTATACATGTATGTACATTGTACACTCAGCGTGTCCCATAAGTTACTGACGGTTTTTGTGCCGGCTTAGTGTACTGACAGTGGCCGTAATATCCAAGCATTTTATAGTTAAAGGTCAAAATCATAGGAATAGGCTATTTGTATCATGCATTGGTGATTTTATTGTTGAAATCTAGAATCGTCCGTTTAATAAGAATCTTTACTATTCTTAACTTTGCAACCAGTTCAAACAATAATATTAATTCAGCAATTTTTCACTTGTCTGACTTCCGTCTGCCAGCTTTGTCACTAGTTGCTGTTGCAAGCTGGAAAACAATAAGTCTGACAGGCGCCTATGAGCGTCGCTGATTGATGCTCACATCTCTGAATCATTGCCTAAGAGCCGCGACCAACGTTCGTTTAGCACAACAAATACTGTACAAGGCAAAAATGTCACAAAGACTAAGCCAAGAAGAACGAGCTTAAGTTTTTTGAACTCTTTTCCGAATCGATTAAGTCCTTGACAATTACACAACGCAAATACCGATCCCACTTTGATGCAAAAAATCTACCTACAGAAGAGGGGGATCCATCTTCAGAAGAGGGAAACAGAATCAGTACGAGACAGAGAAAGAAGAAGGCGAACAACTTCTCTCGAAAAGAAAATAGTTCGGAGCGAGTTATGTGCAATGTGCGAAGTGTACAAAAAATCGAGGGAGTGCATAAAAAATCGTCGCTGCAGAATATATCATCAAAAGATTTATAGCTTCTTCCTTACAATAGTCAGATCGCTCAAGAATGGAAGCCTGTGGATTACGAAACTCGACTGCTGTCTTGTTCGGCCTCTTTATATCAACCTGATCTCAGCCAAAGGTTACTCATGACTGATGAAGCTGATTTCAACTTGGCATCAACAAGCAGAACTTAAGGTTTTGGGGTACACAATAGCCGCAGCTAGTGTTTCGAAAGCCGCTTTCTTGTCAGTGTGGTGAGCTTGTCCTGTCAACGAATTTGAGGTCCTTACTTTTTTGATGATTCTATTGATGGAAAGTTACAGGAAAATGCTTGTTGACTGGTTATTCCCACAAGTTGACCATAATAAAAAGTTTCATAAAGATAGCGCAACTCCTCATGCCTCTCGAAAAACGATGGCACTTTTGCGTGAGAAGCTTCCCAATCGGTTGATTTCAAGATTCAGAACGATTAAACAGAACGATCAACAGGTCTGCCCTACTCCGGATTTGCTTGCATCAGATTAATGGCACTGGGGCTTCCGCACAAAGATGGATTCTACGCCTCAAAGACAAAGAATCTTCAAACATTGAGAATGAACATTGAAGGTGAAATTGCCAAGATAACACCCGACATGCTGCTAAGCGTGATGCAGGATTTCAAGAAACACACTAATTTGTGTCGTGCGACTGAGGGGGGGGGCACACGAATGACATCATCCATCATAAAATTCTTTTTAAAAAATGTACACCCTTTCTTCAGTTTCTAATAATTTCAGATGACGGTATTTTTGATATAAGGACTGCATTTCTTTAATGTCATCACGCTTAATGAGAACCATACAAGTGATATATTTGTTGTAAATTTCCATAAAAATTGAACTGCTAAAAATTATTAAGAATATCATAGATTCAAGTAACACAAAAGATTCTAGACTTAATAATAAAATCTCTAATGTATGATTCAATTTCTCTTTTGATCTTAGTCTCCAACTCTTAAAGATACAAAATTTACAGCTTGACAACCATCGTCAGTAATTTGTTGGATACCGTGTGTAGGTTAATTTCATACATGCACCTATGTATAGACCTATGAAGATCTGCGCAACTTATCTACGTATGGGTTATAAAAAGTCATGATTTATCCCATACTGTATGGATCACTACTTCCCCACATCGAAAGTTTAGACGGTCCTGATAGTCAAACTTCTATCTGGAGCCCTGAGGTCTTGTAGTCCAGATGGCTAAAAGTCTGGACTACATGCGCTTGACTCTAAAGTAATCGCAAAAAGCAATGAAGAAAAGTAATGAAATCGCAAAAAACTGAAAACTGCCTTAGTTCATGTGGGTCTATTTACTTGAATATACACGGTGAATATACAGGTCTTAATCGGGTTTCAAATAGAGATTTCTCAGCAAGTATTTACATAATGAGCGTAATGTTTCGTTTCTGTCGTAGAGGAAGAACAAGAATTTCCAAGAAAACTTGTTTTTTATATATGCTGGAAATGACCTCTGCTAACTTCGGGACAAAGAATGACGCGTTTTTTGAAGTTTTCAAGTCTTAGGGATTGTAACTTACGTCACGAACTGGACTGCTTCAGTAATCTTCATTCGCAGTTCTTTGTTGTTCGTTAGCCTATTCTTAAACACCATTTTCTTGATATGACCCCACAAAAATAATCAAGAGACGTCAGATCTGGGCTCCTAGTTGGCCAGTTGACACAGTGGGATAGGGGAATCGATGGGGAAATTGGACCCTAATGAGGTGGTGCGCCATCTTGTTTGAAAAACGTCGAAATTATCGCAATATCTTTCGCTCCAGAATAAAATAATCCTTCAACATCTCAAGCTAAGAGTCCTTGGTCACTGTTGATTCAAAGAAGTAAGGTCCGATGATCCGGTCGAAAAACATGACCCCAGACCACCAGTCCTTTCGACTTCAGAGGAATCTCGTCACATAAATGTGGATTTTAATAGTTCTAAAATCACACAGTTATGACTGTTAATTTTGCCATTCAAATGAAGGTTGGCCCGTCAGAGAGGCAGAGTTTATGGATGAAACTAAGATCATCACATGGCCGGTTAATTCCTTCGCAAAACTGAGGCCTTGGTTCATAGTCCTCTGGTAGCAGTTCATGCCCACGTAAAATATGAAATGACTTCATGCCAATAAATGTTTGCTTCAAAGTACGTCAAACAGTCTCACGTGGCATATCAACCTGGCTGCATCCAGTACCGATGAGCTTGGATTATTATCAAATTCTTCCTTTAAGCGTACATTACCCTCAGTAAGGGATGGGCGACCTCTTCGCTCAGCATCTTGAACAGTAACTGACTCGGTAAACTTTTTAAACACAAGTCGGAATGTGCTTTCAAGGTGGCTTTGATTAAAAATTTCCTTGTCAATGCCGTTGGGCAGTAGTTATGGATTCATATCTAGCCATAAGCAACACAACGTTGATTCGATCTTCAGCCGGTAACATCTCTGGTTTCTAAGAGTAACATGGGAATATCAACTACCAGTAATAAATCGCTCTTTTCACAGATATCTAGGCCTATGCTTCAGTTCAACGACATTGCATGACAACGTCATGCATCATGCATAACTGATGTGCTAATGGAGAAGTTTGATGACTATCATAGCAAGTACGAGTACCAATCACACATTGATGGTCATGGTTAGTTTACCCTTCTTCTTTATTATCTTTCTTCATTGGTTCTTCTTATTTACCTTCCGTTATTGTTTCAATGGACGCTAGTGCATTAAGGCTTGTTCATGTTTTTTACGCCTCTCAATTAATCAGATTTCATAAAAATATTTGTGGAATAGTCAATCAGAAAGTTTCATGCGAAGGACGTTTTTCATAACATCTGATAAATTGGTTCACCTACATAATGTGAATGAGATTGGCTGAACCTTAAACCTGATTTTTTCACAATTGCGAACTGCTACTAAAATTCTGGTTCTTCCTCTACATCACAAACGAAAAATTAAGTCTCTAGTGTTAATGCTTACTGAGAAATCTATATTTTTCAAACTGGATTAAGATTTTTGAGTCACCCTGTATTATCATAACATGAATTGACTTTTTAGAAGCAGTTATGCGTGTGGTGTGAAACTGCCAAATAATTTACACATATTGCATATTGTATTAACCGAAAAATGTCACAAAAGCGGAAGCCCAGACCAATGCAAAATTCTCTGGATGTGCTCTTCGAATTTTTGGAACATCTTATATCTATGAGAAGCATGGGCAACTTTATAACTGTATGTGATACTTAACAAAAAAAAATTGATAGTTGACAGTGAAATCTGAGTGTTGAAATCTTGAGATGCATAATTTCATATAGAAATAGAAATCATATCTCGAATGAAGTAATGACATTATCAACATTTTACTGACACTTCTGAGGCATTTCTAACGATGTCTCATAAATTTGCAAAATAGATCGCTTGACGTCGAGGGATTTATCTGGCCTATTCACAAAAATTGGCAATTACTAAACCACATGATATATTCTTCATGTGGAACCCGAATATGTCTAGTTTTGGGAAATGTTCAGTATTAACGGAGCTATGGCAACGTATACGGCTGTAATTTTTTTGTGGCATCGTGTGTGGTTTAGTAACTGGGTTTTAGTTTCGGCAAATTTTAAAGTCGATAAAATAAAAAACTTGGAACATAAGTTGACAATACACAATAGTAGGTCACGTATTGCAACGAGTTTCAAAACCAATGCGTCGGGCCTATCCGATTGAACCGACAACTGTGGAATGACTTTCATTAAGTCAATATCGCGGTGTGTTTCGTTCTAAAGATATAACCAACAATTTCAAAACTGCACCGCAAATGCCACCACGGATTTTCTCTGGATATTCAACTTCATCAATGCCCTGCTCGCTCCCCAAACATCATGGGGCTGGGCATTAATTCAAGCCCGTTTATTAATTTGGCACACCATTTAATATGCAGTGCACAATGTCACAACTATTAAACAATGAAAACAAAAGACAATGGCGTTGGTATACAACAGTTGGCGTCGATTAACGTCATAGGATGAATACCATGCATATCATACATAGCATCGGTACAAACCGGCCACACAGAAAATACATAAATAGACATGGTCCATTGAATTGGTCCAGTTCAACCGTCAGCTTGAACCATCAGCGTGGCCTAGTGAAGAAGGTGCGAGCTCGTCTCCACCGCGGACTCCGGTTCGATTCCTAGGTCAGGCTAGTGCGGTCGGGGAATCAAGGGTGTTGGTGTCATGTATTCACTTAATAGCTGTCATTCTCTTTCGATATTCAATGACCTACGACAGAACTTTGTTGTCAGTGAACATATTCCATTGAACACTTCAATTTTCAAATAGTTTTACAATAAACTTTCTGACAACCTTCCACAGATCGCTAACCACTGCATTACAAGCTTCAAATTTTCAACTTAGCAGCAGCATCAACAACAGTTGACACAGCAGTTGACACTTGACTGACCTGCTGTTACTTCTGAAAGTAAACTTTAAATATCAGCACCTTCTTGTTTATATACAGGACTAATTCTTTCAGACCGGACACACAGACTCACTCTGTCAAAAATTGTCAAAAACAAAACATTGTCTTACCAAATTGTCAAAAACTGAACGATTATCAACATCAAGGCACAACGAGTGCCATTTTGCACATTCAAGTTTACTATTGTCATTTTATTGCATACTGTGCCCATAGACATCATATTACATTATCCGATGTCTATGCTCTGCCCAATGATTCTGCCGGTTTCGGTGTCATGCCTTCGTTCATCAAGTCTGCTGATCTTTCTGCCGGCAGAATTATTAAATCGGTTTGATTTTCTGTCTACAGAATTTTAGTTGATGAACAGACAATCCAAACATCACACCTAATTTCAATGAAAGTTGTGAGACACGCATAACAACCACTCTCACAGAGTAGTGATATGTAGGTCCTAATATACTTACTCTACGGTCAGAGAACATTTTGTATCATTAAATCTAATTTGTTAAATCGCTTGCTATATATTGAATAGCCTTTTTCTGTGTGTTACAAATTATTGCACACGTTTCTCTTGAGGAGAGAACTATGAATGGACATTGGACATAGTGGCAAATAGAAACGAGGCATTATCAACCAATTTGCTTAGCATTGTTAGATGTTTTACAATGATCATGATTTTCATCTATGAATTTTGATGGGAATTTTCAAATTGAATTTTGTTTACTTTAAGAGCAGTCAGCTGTTGCTTCTGATAAAAGGAATGTATAGCCATGTCTTATAGTATGTAACTTTCCGAGAGGGTTTCCCTGCCGTTGCACCCAAAGTTTCAAACTTCTGTATTGACACTCCAAGAATCTGCATTGACACGAACACTAAACTGCAATTGTGTACAAAAATACAAGGCAATAGATACCACATTGGTACACAACTTTTGCTTTGCGGCCTTTGTACATTCTGATAGATATTTCAAATTGTATTTAGTAATTTGGAAGCCTATAAAACTTCGTAGTGGACATGCAAGAATACCACACCATTCAAGACCAAAATTGAGCGGCTCAGACGGTGTGATAGCTACTACCATGGTTAGACATAGTGAAGCGCTTTACATTGGTTCCAGCAACAATGGGACTTATTTCGAAGTGGATGTCAAATAGCTTGTCGGTTTCCAAAAAAGTAGATTTGTTATCAGTTGCGTTGACATCAGATGCCAATAGGTTCATCATTTTTCTGTGTTGAGATTGGTTGAGTTCACAGCTATGATTGAATCATATCTTGGTGATTCAGTTCACATTGTGTAGAAGGCTGTCAATGCACATGTTGCTTCGTCTTCTCTACATATACTTTAACGTTGTAATCAGAGAAGTATCAACTTCAGTAAATTTTAAAAATTAGAGTGTCTATGCAAGTTAATTACATGCGTATTTGTTCTGTTGGTGGCAATGTATGAATGAGATGTAGGTTTCTTATTGTGCAGCATATTTCGTTGGATACAGTACAAGTGGGCAACAACATAATTTAAGAAATCTAGAATGAAGCAGAAAGTGATAATGTCATTAATTCCAAAACTACATACATGCACAAATGAATAACAATAAAACCTATATAAAACAATAAACCTATCAAAAGCTTACGGCTTCTCACTGTCAATACTGAATAACAAAAAGTTCTCAAATTGAATTAAGTGGTTTCGGGGACAAGGGGAAATTCGCCGGACAAGATGGGATGTGGAAGCACATAAATCATTAGCTGTTAACCTGGAAATTCCGATGGAATCCTGTCTTTCAATTCTTCAAAAATGCTATATCATAGATATTTCCTCTGAAGAGAAGTCAATGAGAACCGAAGAAAGCAAACACTTGACTTCTATATTCAACCGAATGATGTGATCACAAATAGACACATTCAGTGTCAGTTGCATGATATTTCATTTAGTGTGTGCTTGATGCGGATATAACAATCGTTTGTTTTGTTATTCGAACAGAGATGCTGACTCTCTGACGTGATCATGACGTGTTCACCTACCAGACTTGAAACCAACAAGACCAGACTGTTATTTACTAATAACCGAAGTCCAACTGCTGTTTTGACAGTCTTCAACACCGAGCACAAGATTGTTCGATGTCACTTTTCTGTCAGTATTGCCGCACGTCATGTAACCAAAATTGAAAAGACCTTTCTCTACAGTTTGAAGCAAAATCCGGTCAACCATCACTGAACGAGGAGCGCTCTAAAAATAGTCATTGCAATGTCTGCATGCAATCAGTTCAATCATCTAATTGATGCTCAACGATTTCTTCCTCTGATGTAACAAGCTCAGCGCTCATGGAAGCTGATAAAATCTTATTTCACTACAACTCGGATGTTTTAACCTTAGAATGCTCTCAAATTTGACACATTCGACTATCCCATCTGTGAATTAAGCACAATGTGGATGATGAATGAATCAGTCCAACGCGCCATGCTAGGATACGTTGCCGTCAAGCAAAGTGTGTGTCATAACCAGTTACGCCTTATTTTATTTCTGTTGAAATAAAGCATAGAAACATAGGCTGGAAGCCATTGTAGCTTGCGTGGCTAGTGATAGATCTAAATGTGACGTCTAAGGCTTACTCGAACGTATTATTTTATCTTGACATATTTGATTAGGCTTAATTAATTCAGTAAAAGTCCGTTAAGTAACACAGAATTGAAGAAATTTTATGTGCACTTAATCAAGTACAACTTTTTGATTATGCTTTGTCTGTTCCTATATAGGCCTATCGCTTTTTTACAGTCTTCAATTTAGTTTTGTACAGGAATTTAGCACGCTATGGCTCTACAAGGAACAACAAGCTATAGCGTGCTGTTATGAAAATATACTTTGTCTGTGTTCAAAATAATTTTGTGATTTGGGAAATCCAAGTTTTTGAATAGTAAGTAAACTTGAATTTCTGATGTCTAAATATTTAGACTATGTTATATCTCTGATGACGCTGATCATAGAGTAAAGCAAATCTTTAAAAGCGAAAGATTCAATGGAGAGCGAACAACCCGTTGAACAAACACTCAACAACGTCGTAAAAAAACCTAAATTGAAAATTGCAAATTGCAAGAACTTAAACTATATAATCGGTGATGCCAAGAAATGTTTTCGTAGAAGTATTGTGTACGATCTTCAATGTACCAAATGCAGGCAATCACATATTGTTTTTACGATCCGTCCACTGTAATTGAAGAAGAGCACTTGCAAAATAAGGAATCATCAATTTAGAAGTACAAGCTGTAAATCGACCGAATTCAAAACATGGAACTGCCTATTTCATGCTATGAATATGAAAGTTCTTACTCATCCCTCCCCCTGCTCTTCCCAAAATCACGATGCCATTCTAGCAAGCTAAAGCTGGGACAGAATTCACACTCGCAACTCTCACCAGGCTAGGGTTAGCAACCTCTAGTGATTGAACTCTGAACCTTAAGCAACTCCGTACCAAAGCGCGACTCTTTACCAACTGAGATATCCCTAGCGTTGAGAAGCACTGGTCTACATTAACAATGAGCTTAATATTTATCACAATCCCTGTCACCCTTGAAATCTTTAAATAATAGACCTTTGCAGAAGAAAATTAATCTCTGCTGCAAAGTTTAGGAACATCTTTTTCGTCCAGCTCCTTCTTTTGTGACTATGTATCCTTCACATATTTGATGGACAGACTTTGTAGAAATGTGAACTGATACTGTATTAGAAATTGCTCTTGCATCAAAAACGTATTTTGAGCATTTTCTCAAGTTCAGAATTTTTGTTAAATTGTAGTTTTATCTGTATTTAAGGAAATTTCTAAAAGTCACTTGACTGGGATTTGCCATTTCATCATGTTAATATCGAGTTCAATTTAATTTATTAATTATTTATACATTAATGTATTAACATTTAATGTCTTTTTTACAGAGATCGACGAAGATGGGTAGTCACAAAACACCGATTAGCATTTTACAAGAGATATGCACCAAACGGAACTTGACGCCAAATTACGAGTTGCTAGTAAACGAAGGTCCTGTTCACGAGCCGTTATTCGTATTTCAAGTGACGGCAGGTGATTGGACTGCTTCAGGGAAAGGTACTAGTAAGAAAAAAGCCAAACACAATGCCGCATACATGCTATTGCTGCGATTGATGAACAATCTTGCGACATCGGAGGCAGAAAACGTGATGCTTCGATCACTTACGGGTGTATCAGGTGAGATTTTCTTGGCAGACGAGTCCAATTCACAGTTTTGACTTGGTGAACTTTCGATTATAGAATCTAGTGATGTTGACTGTATATGGGCAAAACATATAATTGCTCCATATTATATACCATGCTCAGTTAATCGGTTATCTGTTTTTGAATTGTGAATGTGATTTATTAATAAAAAAATAAATTTGCGTATGATGTATAATGATAAATGTATGATAAATAACGTATGATGTAGAGTTGCTATATTTGAAATTTCGTTGAAAACACAGTTTGTGATTTTCTTAATGTATAGAAGTTAAAATGTCTTGATATGAAATTGACAGTCTTGATGTGAAATTGTGAACTAGAAAAGAGATGATTGTGCCTATAATGTTAATCACGATTCGTGTTGCTGGTCATCTTGTTTTCTTAATAGGTAGTGTTCGTGTGTACATAACATACTAGACAGATATACTTGTAGCATGCCATATTGTTGAGTGTTGAACCTTTGTTAGTACACGGGTGAATTAAATTTATCTGATCATTGCCAATAATACCTAAAAATCAATTTACTGAATATAGATCAAATATGCATGGAATATATTTATCAATTATTAAATGAAAATCAGTCAAATGTATTTTTGGCTTCATTTCTAATATCATTCATAAAATGATGAGCCTTAATGGAAATTAGTCGAATGATATGCCGAAATGCAAATAATTTTATATTAGGTATTCAGTAAAGCATTCAATTATTTGAGAGTTTTGTGGATGGAGCATACACGTAAGTACAAGCTTTATTGAAGCGATATTTGGATATCTCCCATTTGTCGCAATTCGATCTGTATCAAGTATGCTGATGATGTGTCTATCCTCCATTTTGTTCGCAATGTTAGTGATGATCAAATAAGATCTGAGCTAGACCACATCTTTTGCTGGTCTGATATCGCTAACTTGCCGATTAACATCAGTAAATGTAAATTCTTGAACACTGTCACAAGGAGGGTATGACCTTACTGGATATTTACCTGTCTGATGGTCATGGTATGTTGGAAGAAGTGGATAGTCTTTCTTTTCTTGGCGTTACCTTTTGGGGAAATATGAAATGGACACTTCATATTGATAACGTTGTGAGAAAAGCTTGTAAGCTACTTCACATTTTGATAAATTTGAGGAGAGCCGGCTGTCCTCAGCAACTTATCCTGGACTCTTACTCGACTTTGATAAGATCGGTTTTATTGTACTCGTTTCCTGTATGATGTAATGCACCGGAATACCACATACATAAATTGTCAGTTGTGGAACGCAGGCTTTGCGTATTGCTGATGCCAACCCTAACCAATGCCCCTCTCTTGACTGTTGCTGAAAATACATGTGTAAAATTGATGCGTGTTATTGTTAAGCATGACGATCATTTACTATTTAGCTTTTTTAATACTCGGCTCTTGGTCGCTCGTTATGGACGAACGACCCGCTTCAGCCAAACTTTTGTAAATTATTGTAAATTTGTGACTTGATAGATTATCTGTATAACCATGTACACGTAATGTCTGCATTTGTAACGTGTATGCTTCCATCGACTTACCAAGTGGATCTAATAAAGTTGTCATTCATTCATATTTCTTAATACTTTTAGCAGAGATGCGGAGTCCTATCATTTTGATAGGACTCCGACTCCGGGGGTAGATAGGACTCCGGCTTTTGATAGGACTCCGACTCCGGGTGGCCAATATATAAAGCCTAGTTTTTTGAAAAATTTACTGGTAACCTACATCACAGATCATTATAGGCTTACCTGAACCTATTTTTAGGGATCATTGCTGTATCAATTATCATTTTCGATGAAAGTTCATCAAATGTCGCTTTCAGTTGGATGCATGTGACTCGGCTCCTCCCATCTTCTTGATGTGTGCTTCACGCGGGTTTTCTCCAGTCTCTACCAGGCAGGAGAATCCCCAGCCTTCTTCAAAAAATATTAGTACACTTTCGATTTTAATATGCGCTTTAGAGGACCCATCACACACGATTAGCGTGAGGGTAAGAGGATAATGTTCTCAAACAAACTAGTATTTCATTTTTGTCTCTGATGTGCCCTTTGGCGCGTAGGTGTGATCGAGGCTAGGAAGGCTTGTCCCTAATCTATGGGCTTGTCTTCTCTACTGATATTGAATCACCGAGTGAAAAGACAATCCCTTTTTCACTATCATGGGTCATTCCCTCAACTATTTCAAGCTTTGCATGCACTGCTGTCTCTGTACTTTTGTTTGACAGAGAAACTTGATATAAAGACAGTGACAGCTATATGCACGAGAATAAATAATTTGCTTGTATTATATTTCGGGTCTAGTTATAGTCCGGAGTCCTATCATTTGATAGGACTCCGACTCCGACTCCATCAAAAATGATAGGACTCTGGGACTCCGACTCCACATCCCTGACTTTTAGACTCGGAGGATGTTGAAAAATAGACCACCCTGGTATCTGCATTCGGCTTACCGTACAATTATAAAAGTTAAAAACAAATACAGATAAGAAAAGAAAATGGAAAGTAGAAGTGACAAGAAAAATTAAGTAATGGCTCTTACCTGCATCACTAATCATGTTCAAGATAGAAATTGTGAAAAGGATGACACAATAGAATTTTAAAGATGAAAACCTAAAAAATATCAATACTCTGTGGAGTCAAGCAAAGGTTTATTGATGACCCCTCGGATGCTTCAATACTGAGAGAAATGCCGGCAAATGAAGCAGGTTCCCCGATCCTATGAAAGAGAGATATTTTGAAATGCTTAGTGCGACAACGGGTATTATTGGCAAGGTATGAATTTGCATAGTCATGCATCTGGCAAAACAGCACGTGAAAGCGGAGTAGCAGGCGCAATTTATCAGACCGATAGACGAGATCAGTTGTCCTTGATTTTCTCAATGCATTAGATAAAGCTTGGCATCATGGATATTATGAATCTCCGGTCTTAAGTTTGGATGTTGGCCAACTTCATGCACTTCTACTTGCCTCTCCTTAGTGACTGACAGATGTGCCTTTATCGTTTTTCGATGATCAAAAGTCCTCTTTCAAGCTTGACAATTCAATAGCTCCTCAAGCGTCAATTTTGGAGCCCATTCTTTTTTTGTGTTGTACATTAAATGATTACCTTGTGTGTAAACTAGTTTTCGGAGGGCAGCCTTAGAGATCAGCATGGTCTAGCACGAAGTGAGAAAATTATATTTACGCGACAAGAGCAAACCAGATGTAAACGCGATGTTGCAGGAAATTTGATTTTTGTGAATTCTATTGACTGTTGAGCATCGTTTTTGAACATATACTGTATTTCATATCCAGGATGTTTTTTCCAAATAAGAGGAATTTCGACTTATCAAATTGCATAAGCATTTCATTCCGATAGGTATGGCTTTTCCGGATACCGTGGGTCCATGCACACAACAGATCACAACCCCTGCTATGGAAGTAGCCGGTCTGGGAATGGACGAGGCTGAAAATGGTAATCCAGTTGGTCAGCTGCAAGAATTATGTCAACACAACTTTTGGCCACAACCATATTACTCTTTCACAATGGAGTCAGGACCATATCACAATCGTGAATTCACATGTGACGTTACATTATGGAAATGGTCCGCACAAGGTAAGCTGTGTAAGGGATTTTTGCGATATCAAATGAATTGGTGAAGACATCGATATCAAATCGTTCCAAGTTAGTGAAATTATATTCAATTACCTTCATTCGAAGTTGGTCAGAAACTAAGAGCACTAGTGCCTATCATCTGTTTTAAGTTGGAATTATAAAAAGAAGCCCGATTCATCATATTTAATGAAATGCAATCGGTATGCTATTAAGTTCACCTGATCGAAACCTCACTTCTGATTTATCTTGCAGGCCATTGGTGGCCAACCCAGGTGGAATAGTGAGATCGGTGAACTGTGAATGGTAAATTCAGGTAGTAGAAACCTCTGGTAAGCTTATTGGTCAACTCATTTTCATCCGTGGGGTAGCCGAGTAGATATGTGTGTTAAAATTAGATCCGTAATTTCG
Organism: Prostheceraeus crozeri; assembly: GCA_907163375.1. NCBI lineage: Eukaryota > Metazoa > Platyhelminthes > Polycladida > Euryleptidae > Prostheceraeus > Prostheceraeus crozeri. The sequence continues at coordinate 163,160 of CAJQUW010005058.1, read as the reverse complement.
ATCAATCCATTAAAGTGTCTTTACCTTTAAGTGGGAAAACTGATATATGTCAGCGAGCCACGCATCATGCAAAGACTTTACATTTATCGACAGCCGATTGGTTTCGATCTCAGAAGTTCGTTTTTTTAACTTAGTAATACTAGAATGGAAACCAGCTGCCAGTCGATGGTCATTTCCCCTGCTCGTTTAGGCATCGACCTACATGTGGGTCATTATCAATAGATTTATTGTTGGCCTTGACGGATGGTTTGTTGCGATTAATTAGAGCACTTCATGTATATTAGATATAGAATAAAGATAGCACTATATGAATATGCATTCGAGGATCCACTGCAACTAATAACATTTATTTTACTTTAAAATAATTATCTGCGCCAGGTCTCCGTGGCACAGTAGTTAAGTGCTAGGTCCAGCGATCTTCTGGTCCAGAGGTCGAGCCCCGAAAGTGTCCATGGAAGTCACCAGGAAAGGCATGCGGACTAAAAGATCACAACGCTTGCAGATTGAAGTCTGACTCCGTCAGCACCGTCCAAGCCCCTAGAATGAGGAGTAGTCACATTATGCTATCATTTTCACATGATTCGCTCTGGTGCTGTTGGTGAAATCCAACACTGGAAAGATCTAAAGAAATGAACAACACAATTACAAACCTACAATGGTTGTAAATTTGTGTCATTTTATCGAAATCGTTAATTTAAAAAGAAATTCGAATCATAGTGAATATTTGCAAAGTGAATTGACAAACTCCTGGTACCTAACTATTGTCAGATATTGGAAGTCGTCTTTCCTTAGTCACTGTTGTTGCGGCAACGAATATCCACGGCCCATCATTGTTTTCAATTGGCTTAATAACTGAATTAAGTGGCCATCAAATAAGTACTGCGTCAGTGAAAGTGCATAACAGTTTATCAACGCATGACTAAGCATCGTTTACCCATTTGTACATCGAACTTACGTATACTTACTTGAGCTCGTATACTAATCCGAAAGTCGAACGTATTTTTCGAGACTGAAAGTTTTTTTAACATGCCCATTGTACCGTTTATTTCTAGATAGCAGTTCCAGATATTTTAAAATTTCATATTTAAAATTATATAAGCATTGCATGAATATTTCAGTTGCTCTATTAAAGGTTTACGAAACGTTGGACGGCTTCAAAGTCTTTTTAGTCCGCCGAAAGCCAGAGGCGTCTGTTGAGATATGCATGAAATTATTGCCTTCCTAAGACTCAAGCGAAAGTTTCATTTTGAGGCGCTGCGCTTAAGATGATTTTAACTTTGATCTTATGATACTATAGTGTACCTGCTATAAAAGGGTATTCTGATTCAAGTTATTGAGAACAGAAAGGGAGTAGTTTTGAGGAGGTACTATATGTGGTAGCATACGAGTATTCCGTGCTTCTCAACGTTAAATGTCCTTCGATCCAAATTTCCCTTAATCAAGAATTCATGACCCATTGTTTTTATTCAAGGTTGTTTCTGCAGGAGCTGTTTTAAAAATGTAGAAGTGATTGCATTGAATAAGCATATTGTTTCCATAAATCGAATACTGCAAGCACAAAATGAAGCATCAGAAAAGCACGGTGCCTCGTAGCCTTTTGGTGTAAGTTTTACATGAAGTGCTTGTGATAACTCAAGAAATACTAAACTCCTTACGAACAAAAAATTATGAATCTATGTGACGTCAATTTGTACCTTTGCCCCAGTACATGCTAAAAACATGCCACTTAACTGAACTTGAAAAGTAAAACTTGGTAGAAAATAAACAAACGTTTGAAAGGCGCGCTTTTACTAAGAAATAGCATTTCAATACGAATTTAGTTAGCAATCAAGCTGTAAAATTAAACGCAAGAAAGTATTTGAGCCTAAATGACTCCCTTATCTACTATAAAGGTAAAATAATGCATAATAACATTCAATTTTAAACAGATGTTTAAAATCGATTGCCGAATAAATTTTGATCAATTAATTGTTTCCTTTTAATACAGACATTTGCCTTACTCTCATATATCAAGTGCACCCTCAAAAGCCTGAGGCCCTTCTTCGAAAGCCGCTACCCCTTTTTTGGGCCACATGGTCCACCTTGAGAGCCACTGGCATAGTATATGAACATTTAAGGACAACGTACTGCAAATATGAAAATAATTGCGCTTTTAATCGTGAGAAACAATACTGTAGAAAAAATACAAAATATGCATGCTACTAAGACCAGAAAAGAAGTAGAATGAGGAATCAAGAAAAAAGACATATAGAATGTAAAGCAGAGCTATTCATTTTTTTCATGATCAATTTCGTAAAAAAGGCACGCTTGAGCTTTATTTTGCAATTTAATTGAAACGATTAAAAAACCAAAGTTGCCTGTTATTTTAATGTATTTCATCTTTTATTCCGACTGACTTTGTCATCTAAAGGTACTACCGCTGATGATGATTGAAACAGTCGAAATATAGAATGCTATGCTCAAAACAACAAGCAACGAATGGCTTTTAGGCAACTTATCTTTTTTAGGTCAGGTGATTCATTTTGATTGACCCTTTAACCGCGTTTGAATCAATTTGGATTTCTTTACCAAAAGCACTAAATATGCATCCGTAAAACTGAATTAACTAACATATTTGCTAATTCGCAGACATTAATTGGGAACTACTTTAATAGGATTACTTGTATCAATGGGCAAGCGGATGGATGTTTAACTTGAATGTCGTAACAAGGAAATCTTTCCTATCTGCATGTACATAATGAGTCTACTTGTACGGTGTATTGGAATAATTTGTTAATTTTGAATATACAGAGTACGATTTAGCTGAAACAAGCGAATTGACACAAATGAGAACCAGTACCCACATTTAACAATCAAATGAAACCGAGATTCTTTTCACGTGTAGGTTTACTTTATTTTTCATCAAATATCTTTCCTAATAATCAAAATGGCAGTCTTAAGATACAACCTATCTTCTAACAGTAACAGACTTGAAAGCTTGATGACCATGCAGGTTAAATCGACTATAATGGTCAGGGCTGCCACTCTTCCGGTTTTAACTTTCTGGTTTTTTTTAGAATAAACTAAGTAGTGATTTGGATTTTGAACAATTTAAATTTTGAAAGGGGCCCTTCAAGATTGTGAAGGAGCCGCTTTAAGATCGTGAGGGGCCTTTTTGAGACTGCGAAGGGGCCCTTTTGAGATTCTGAACGGGCCCTTCAAGATCGTGAAGGGGTCCCTTTTGAGACTGCGAAGGGGCCCCTTCAAGATCGTGAGGGACCCTTTTGAGACTACGAAAGGGCCCTTTTGAGATTGTGAAGAGACCCTTTTGAGACTGCGAAGGGGCCCTTTTAAGATGGTGAGGGTCCCTTTTGAGACTGCGAAGAGGCCCCTTTTAAGACTTCGAAGGGGCCCCTTCAAGATCGTGAGGGACCCTTTTGAGACAACGAAGGGGCCCTTTTGAGATTGTGAAGAGACCCTTTTGAGACTCCGAAGGGGCCCCTTTGAGATCGTGAGGGGGGGCCCTTCAAAGATCGTGAGGGGACCCTTTAAGATCATGAGGGGCCCTTTTGAGATTGCCGAGGGGCCACTTTAAGATCGTGAGGGGCCCTTTTGAGATTATGAAGGGGCCCCTTTAAGGTAGTGAGGATGCCCTTTTGAGATTGTGAACAGGACCGTTAAAGATCGTGAGGGGCCATTTGAAATGGTAAGGGGCTTATAGTATTGAGACCGGCATCGTTAAAGATAAGAGCATGTGTGGCCTTTTTAGATTGTATAGGGCTCTTTAAAATTATGAACTGGGCTATGCAGATTGTTAGGGGACCTTGAAGACCCTGCTATTTCTAAGGGTGATCAAATTGAATCTGATGTTTTCTAAAAATCCGCTTGACTCTTGAGCAGAAGATTCTTCTATAAGGAAGTCAGTGATTCTTTCGTCAGTCCTGAAGAAACAGGACGAAACGCAAGTAATTAAGGTTGTGAAATAAGAAGTAAATTTAGGTGGGAATGCTTGACGAGAAAGTTGGAATACGTAATCATGGAGTCTATTATGAATAGAGTTCTGATCGCTTTGATGCTCTCCAAAACGTGTCATTTAAGAAGCGTGCCAGAAAAATTGTGAAGGAAAAATTTAATAAAAAGTTTCGGCAACACAGGGGAGTGACGAAAGAATATTTTGTACTATCACTTGTTGCAAAAGCGGCTAAATTTAGGCGAAGACACCAGCGAAAAATTAAATCTCGCAAACAACTACAGAAGTGACAAGGATTTCTTCTCGTGACGATTTTACGTTTCTTGTAGTTTTTGTGTAGAAATTCTGCATACCGGTACATTTAAAAATTCTCTCTAATTCTGAAACTGCCCCTCCAATTCAAATGAAATGTATTGTAAGGAAAAAGTACACAGATTCACTTGTAGGCTCCATGTACAATTTCATGGTGATTGGCCAAGTCGATTCTATGGCAAAACAATTCCATTTGTTCTACTGAGTATTTATTATTAATCATGCAGTATGAAACTCGTTATAAACGGCAAGAAATTTTGATTCACAAAAACCTCTCTCATCATGACATTTTGAAATAACATGGAGCTGAGAAAAGTTGTAGACCTAATTCCTGTTTGATAATGTAATGCCGAGAAAGTGCTTTATACATTCCAGGAGGTTTCTCTTGCAGAGCATTAAATACATCAAAATTCTACTAGTTATACTCTCAAAAGGCTGGAGGTTTCGCGTGCAGGGCTTTGAAAATATCAAAATTCTACTAGGGTAGGTACGGGTAATATGGGACACTTAGCGAATATCTTCGAAAAAAGATACTTCCTGCAAATATTTTGGAATAATGAAGATGGTTACGTATTGATGTGATCAGTAGCTGCAAACACAAATTTAAGCGAAATCGGCTGCATACTTCCGCTTGTGTGATTAAAACACAAGTGATATACGAATTTTTGTAGGTCAAGAATAGGGCTGATGTAAAATTTAGAATTCAGTAAAGCTATTATTATATCATCAATCAAGTATTCTCATGAATTTAAATGGAAACTTGGGTCTTGTGCTATGCTTACAATATTTCACTTTTTCAATTGAATAATTTTATCAAATATTTTTATAGCTTTTGAAATAAGATATGTATGGAGGGTAATATAGGACACTCTAAGCGTTATGTCTCTCCAGCTTAATAAACCTCATCGTGTGAGCGACAAGGATGAATTGCAGCTGAGAGACCAAAGATATCCGGTGTCTTGACTACCTCCAACTATGTTTCCGAATTTCAACAATCAGAGGAGAAAAAAGAATCCACTCTTAGAAACAAAGGTAAAGAAAATATGCCTATGAAGAAAACAAAATCTCGAAATATCACCAATCCAACTCAACCTGTTGTAATGGATACACAGCCTCAAACATAAACAAGTAACCCAAGTAACTTCTGTCAGTTCATTGATGGGGAGTATAGTGATGACCTAAGATGTGGTCTTCAGGTTGACTGGATACAATGCACTCAATGTGGATCGTGGGTACACGAGGATTGCGCTGGAGCAAATTGAAAAGTACATTACATTTGCTATGACTGTGAAGAAGACCAGTGAATTGATTTGATACTTTATAGACTCTCTGATAATTCGTTGTTCAGAATAAAACCAGAGTTTACCGGGAATGTGTTTTTATCTTATTGATAATGGGAATTTTTCAAAGTACACAAATTTTAAGAAATTCTAAAAGAGGGATATATTGAACATTCATTCTATTCATCTAGCTAAGTATTAGAGAATTAAGTAGTCAGAGGTTTATTCCAATAGCCTGGAGGTCTTGCCTGCGGCGCTTTATAAAACATCAAACCCTACTAGCTGCACTCCCAAAAGGCTCTAGGTTTTGCCTGCGGCTCTTTATAAAACATCAAAATTGAACTAGTTATACTCCCAAAAGGGTGCAGGTTTCGGCTGTGGCGCCTTAAAAACATCGAAGCTCTACTAGTTACACTCATAAGAGGCTGGAGGTTTTGTCTGCGATACTTTGCCTCAAAATGTTTGAGCTCTAATTTATTATTATGTATGGCCTTAATGCATTAATAATCAGTGTATTTTTAGTCGCAGCATATGGCATATAATGTGTAGGCGCATAAAGATTCATAACTATTTAAAATTGAATCTTGGATTACTTGTAATCATATCAAAACTGAAAATGGGCCCCAGAAAAGGTAACGTTTGGGTACCTAGAAGATATCTTCCGGATTTTTTTCTGACACCGCGTTCTCATCCCTGGATTTAGGAGAATTGCTGTTTAAATAATTTACGATGGGTCTGTAGTAGTGCACTGGCATTCCATCCTGCATGAAGATATTCCATCTTTCATGACATTCGGTATATTTAATGCTGCATAGAAAGGAAGATTTTACCACACATTCTCGATTTCTCGAAAGAATGATGGCTCTCTCAAGGAAAATGGTTTGCCCAAGCATTTAGACCGCGCTGACCATGGATTTTGTATGAAGATATTTACTGTGACCAGACCGCTCTGCTGAAGCAGTCTTCCAAACGTAGAGCAGCTGAATAGCAATTTCCTAGTGGCATCATGAAAATTCTTCACAATAAAGACGGGATCTTGCACCGTGTGGCGTCATGGCACGATTAATAGAAAATTGCAAAGCTGCACGGGAATACTGCATTATAAATTTGAATGTAAAATCATCCATAGGCCTACATGCAGATTATTCGATAATAAGCAGTCTTTATATCGAGCTGAAATCGTCAATCGTTCAATAATTTCATCCTGATTTTGCATTTGGGGGAGGGTTGAGGAGTCTTTGTAGTACGCTCTGTCTAACCTTCGAAAACGGTTCTCCTGAAAATAGTAGCTGCTCTAGTCATGTCTTCTAGTGCACCTTGATGAAGCTGATTATTGAATAAGCGTCAGTAATAATTAAACACATTTACTTGCTAACTGTGACGATTCAGAAGCATGTTTACTAGAAGAGACCCAACTTCTGCTTTAACGCTTTCAAAACTTACCAGGTTGTGTGATATCGAATAATCGTAAGCTTCTTACATTGAGGGGGCCCACGACTACGTTATCTAGGGGGGGGGGGCATTCCGATTTGACTTTCCGGTTTTTATTTTTGATAAGAGTGGCAGCCCTGAATGGTGCACAGTGGTACGGAGTGAAATATTTGGCAGCTAAAAATGTGTCAATCAATCGACGATTTTAACCGCACAAGCCTTTTACTACTGTAGACTTCCACTTACCGGACCATCGCTTAGATAGCTGATCCACTTATCCGAGGTCACGTCAGAAAGGCGAATTTGGCATTGTTTATGAATTCGAAGTTGCATATCAAGGTCTATTTGCATATTCACGGCGACTTTTAAACACAGCGAGAAATGATTCTCTTATTAGAATCTATACCGGCGCTGTGACTTTGTGGTAGAGTATTCGGTCTGCGTCCGAGAGACCTTGGTTTAACCTTTGGTCGGGTCCGGTTCAAACCTCTCTGAATTCTGGCTAAACATTCAGCACAAATAGAATGAGAGTGGGATAAACAATATAACTCAGCCTCATGGAATAAAGGCTCCACGCCTAATGTGCTTTCGAGTGTAAGCAAAGTTGATCTATTCTGACATTCCCTTCTTAAACTCATCCCGAGCTCATCTTCCATCTTCTTCTATGCTTAGCAAGAGCACTTTGAAAGCATAATTGATTTTGCACAAGCTCAATTAACCTTATTAAATTGCATAAAAACAATTTCTCCTAATATTTCCAATTGGAAGCTGTGTGTGCGTGTGTGTGTTATTTATTACAATAAACGCTTATTCTGTTTTAGACTATTACTCTGCATGCCGCAAGATTATGTTGCGAACTTAGGTCACTCGTTTTAATCATGTTCACTATGCTTCCTATGCTTTTTTCAATTGACATCAGCGCTCTCAGAGGTGCTAAACCAATTATATAATAGTGTTCGCAAATCGATATGAAGTGACGTAAAGGATCAGAAATCCCAGCCCCTTTGCTTTAAATACCGACTATACAAGTACAATGTACTTCAATATTTCAGGACAGCGGCAGTCCATCTATCCGAAAGATTTACGTAGCTCTGAGTAGAAATGTATGGTTGTTCGAGAGACTTCTATGCTTGCTGCTAGGCTGATTTACCCGAATAAGTACTCGAATTCTCTACTTTTCTGCCTTTTGCTAAACGTTTAACTCATTGGCTTAGTCATATCCATAATGTTATATTTATCATACTTGTGTTGTTTCTTTGTATAAAATGTTGCATTACCAAAGTGATCGATCATTTGCGAAAGGACGTGATATTAGTCGATATCTGGGTCATATTGATGTGAATTTATTCATGTGATAAATTACAAGCTAGCATCAATACTCCGTATTTCTAACAGGTCATGGGAAATCAAAGAGAATCGCCAAACGGAGAGCAGCTCTTGCAATGTACAAAAAGATTAAAGATAATCAACTTACCATTCCTCAAGAAGCTCTTGATTCTCTCGAAGAGGCACAAGTACCATTTGTAAGTATCATTCATAGATAAATATTTTTGATCTTCATTTGTTCATGCATCATCCTATAGACAGTGCGATGAAGTAAGACATGTATCTCTGATTTGCTATCTTGCGAAGCAATTTATGCAGAACAGGGGCTTCTCAGTCGCATGTGACGCATAATAAAATTAAGTGATGAAATTGGTGCTCACTTCGGCGAAGTTGCATCAGTGGTTACTTGGAAGAGCTTGAGGTCATGCATTTCACATTTTGATGAGAACTGCACTCACTGCCCCATAAGGAAGAAAATTTTCACCCTTTCCAATCTCACCATGAATATCAGATTTGGTTGCAATGATGGATGTTTCTATCATAAATTACTCAAAACCCGTAGAAAGACTCTATCAATCAGCTAATACTGGTATAGGAATACATTTCCTTTTTTTCAATATGTTTTCTAATCAAAATAGCTCCTGTATGTGCAGCATGCCCAGTCTTTATGAGTATGATGCGGCAGTATTGTTTACTTGTGTCGTGCCATATCTCAATGGCGTGACATCTGTAGTGAAAAAAGTATTTTAGCCAATGCTCTTTTTGTCGTTCAATCCTCCTATAGTGTCAGCAGCATACTGTAAAGCAGGAAAGCGCTAAAATTTCGCGAATTGGCAAAAGGAATACATTTCGCGAGTTTTGATTTTCGCGAATCCACCCGAATTTGGCATTCACTGCGAAAATTATGAAGAAGCATTACTTAAATGTACTTATAGTACTTATATGTACTTATAGTAATATATAAAAATTTCGAAAAAAAAATAAAACATCAATTTAGCAATAGCGCTTTCAATATATCTTCAGGTGCTTAATTAGCAAATGATAATCCGTACAGGGAAATTGGCAAATATTTCAAATATAATGGGGAGAAATGTCAATGTATATGGTAGTAGAGTAAGTTACAAGGAATTCAGAAGTGCTTTATAGATATCGATGGAATGTTTTTCTTTAACCTTCCGCTCAATATCATTTTCCGAATGCATCTTATTAGGAATAATGTTAAAACTAGCTTACGGGGCGAAAATTTTCGCAGGAATTTTTTTAATACCCGTCCAAGCAGTGCTAATTGTTATGCTAAAACTAATGATGCATTCATGGAAATTAAATGATGTGGGAGCCATTTACAGGATTTCTTTCAAAGAGAAGATATATTGTTGATGTAATCTATTTATCAAGACTGACGATGGGCTTTTGAATATTGGAAGCATCTTGAACAAATATTGGTACTTCTATCCTTCCGCACCCCCACATTTCTGTTGTTGACACCCAGACGTGTTGCATCGTCAACGATCGTCTCTCTCTCCTACTTGTTCTCACTAACGTGGCATAACGTTGAGTGTGTAAAGCTCCTCTTATCTGACTTGTAGAACATTTACAGCCTCAGAATTGGACAACTGCTCGTCATTTGTCTGTAGACAACAATCACACGAAGTTCATGATCACAGCCGTGCCTTGCATTCTAACTGAGTATCCAAAGGACCAATCCTTCATCCCAGGGTTCAAGTAAGATTTCTCAGTAATGTTGTAGTGTCACTCAGTGACAGATCAAGTCTGCTCTAAACCCAATGTGACTAACTTTGGTGAAATTTAATTATTTTGGTTAACTTGAAAAATGTGGCGGGGGTGGGGGGGGGATGAATAGAAGTGCCCAAATCTTTTTTTATTTTCAGTAGATCTGCATAATTTATAATACGTAATTATGACATAATTTTACATTGTAAAAATGTACATTCATTGACCTAGCTTGCGAAACGTAGCGCTACAGAATTTTTGGCTGCCCGTACAACTTCCAAGTATTGTCATCTGAACATCTCATTAGGAAGTTCTTCATTTACTTGACGTCCGCTAGTTTTTGCGCTGCCGTAGTGAGTGAGATCGATCATTTATGTTGCCTCATACTCCTTTGTCGAACGCCACGACATATGAAATTTGACGAAATACAACCATCAATTAAAAGCTTTGTAGAGTTTCCTTTTGCTATAAATAGAACCAGACAGTACATCATCAATACAACTTCTATTTCTAAGAGATCTTAGTGTTAGATGACAGTGAGAGCAGAGCCGCATGTATAATTCGTCAGTCGAACTGGCTGGACGTACTTGGCTGCGCTCTCGTGTCTGTGTGATCTCTTCGTCGTTTCTTGTGTCTTCCACCCATCCTCTCGTGCTGATTTTTGGATATTACTTGTGCATCGCCCTCTGTCTCCTCTTCGTGTGCCCGTTTCGTCGTTGTGTCACCTTGGTTCGGATTTATCCCGTCGTTTGATCCTCGTCTGGTGCCCGCTCATCTGCGCCTTGTGATTGGCTGCTGCTTGCCTGTTTCTGACGTCATCGGTTGTCTGGTCTGTAAGGACTGCAAGTGTGAGTTTCTGACATAGCCGAATCTATCATTCCTGCCAGAAATTCCGCTGCCAAGCTAATTGCTGTCGGATTGATTTTGGTGAACTGTGCTCCACGGTCCTCAATCATGTCTATCACGGCCAACGACCTGCTGGACATGACCAGTGATGAACTTGTGAAGCGGCAGAGCAACATTCCGAAGCGTCTGTTGCTGGATGCCTTCAAGCAATTAAGAGGCGCAAAGTCCTCGTCCGTTACTTTCCCGTCTGATATCGTAAAAGTAATTGAAGAGAAAATAGAGGATGCTCTAAAACCTTTTAGTACCCTAGTGTCCTCATTAATAGAAAAATATGATAAATTAAAAGTTCAAGTTGAAGATATTTGTAGAGAGCATAATACCATTCGGTCTGAAATGGATGCAAGGACAGAGGAGATGCTCGCAGAGATGTCTAATCGTACTTCTCGTCTCGACAATCTCATTTTCCACGGCATTCCTGAACTATCTGTTGGAGACGCTGATGAAAGGAAAACACATGATGTGCGTCAGCTTCATGACATCGCGGAAAAGTTGAAAGTAGACAACTTTGTTCCTCGACAGGTAAAACGCATCGGAAAACCCAACCAGCATGGTAAGCGTTTGCTTCTTGTTAAGTGATCCGATCATGAAACCAAGGTGTAGATCTTGAGGAATGCCAAACTTTTGAGAAACGTCGAGTCGATGAAACGTATCTACATCAATGAAGACTTAACAAAATTTCAACAGTCTCAAAAGAAGGCTCTTTTGGAACGGTTAAAGCAAGAGAGAACTGCTGGTAAAGACTGTGTCATTTATCGCAATCAGGTCGTCCCACGTGATTCTCGTTCAACAAATACAAATTTTCGATAAATGTTTTTTAATGAGTCTTATCCATCTGTTTTGTTGACCAATATGCGCTCTCTCCGTCCAAAGATGGACGAACTTCTTGTCTTTACCCGTAATGTCGAAACTGACATTGTCGTTATAACAGAATCATGGTTAAGCGATAATGTTACTAATGATGAAATTTGTCTTACAAGCTTTAGCCCTCCTTTTCGGTGTGACCGAACGAATGGAAAAAAAGGAGGTGGAGTCTGTATTTATACAAAAAGCACTTTATCTTGTTCAAACGTATTTCTGTCTAATCGTCCATCTCCTATGGAATGTGTTTCTATTGTAATAAATACGTCAAAAAATATGTGTTATTGCGGTGCACATTCCTCCTAATTTATCAGCATCTATTTCCGATGATATTTCCTGTTTTCTTCGTAACAGCATCAAGCATATTTTAGCATTGTATCCTACGTTCCATTTACTGATCCTGGGAGACTTTAATAAATTCTATTGTGACGAATTCGAGGGACTTTTTGGTCTCCTTCAGGTGGTGAAGGATCCTACCCGTGGTAACTCTACTCTGGACAAAATATTTTTAGATCCACTGCTTCGTACAAAATACAGTGTTCCCGTAAACTGTCCAGCATTTGGTCAATCTGACCATTTCTCGATTTTTATGAAGCCATTCAAATGTGCAAATCATGTTACATGTATTAAACAAGTGTACGATTTCCGGAAAAGTAATATTGATTGTTTTGTAGAGGCTCTCGATATGGCCCCTTGGCATTGCTTGTATGCGAATGATATTTCTCTTGATGAGAAATGTTCTATGTTTTATATGATGATAGAGACTGCTATGAAATGCATCCCCGTCGTATACGTTGAAATGACTTCTCGTGACAAAGCCTGGATCACTCCTAAGATTAAATCTATGATCAATTCACGGTATCGAGCTTTCCGCAATGGTAACATGCCTCTGTATATTCACCTGAAAGAAAAGATTAAAATCGAAATTACTAAAGCGAAGCGCAAATGGCTTAATAAGGCAAAGAATCACAAAAGCATCTGGTCGATTACCAAGGAGATCTGTGATTTGAAATCCAAATCTAGTGCTCAACTTGAGGCTATGGTGAAGGACCATCTCAATCCTCTCCTTGCGGCTGAAGCCTTTGCCTCCTCATACAGAGAACATTTCTCGGCTGAGCCGGATTGGTCCTTTTTGGAAAAGCTTATCAACGACAGCCAAGTCGACTGGGCACCTGATATTTCACCTCGTGTTGTGTTTGACAAAATGCTCTCTTTAAAAAACAAAGCTCCTGGGATAGACAACTTACCGCCTAACCTTCTACGTGAGAGTGCTCATATTTTGTGGTACCCTGTTTCACATTTGTTCTGTAATTCTATTCAACGCCGTCAATTCCCATCTTTGTGGAAAATTGCAAATATTGTTCCTATCCCCAAATCCAACAATTTTGATTGCAATAACTTCCGTCCAATCTCTCTATTGCCAGTGGTGTCAAAGATTTTTGAAGATCTCATACTCAGCTCCGTGGCTTGCAAGTTGAAGCTGCTCTCTGGACAGAATCAGTTTGCGTACAAGCCAAAAATGAGCACTTTGCATGCCCACGTAAATGTGCAAGAATTTGTCACTTGCCATCTGGATGATCCTCAATCTCGCGGAGTGGCTGTGCTGTCGTTCGATATCCGCCGTACTTTTGACGCTTTAAGCCATGAATCCTTGTTACAGACTCTTTTGTGTGCTGACCTTCCACGCAATTTCATTGCCTGGATGGCGTCTTATCTTCACAATCGGTTATTCAGAATTTCTCTACAAGATGTATACAGTTCCTGTTACCACGCTAGATCGGGAGTACCTCAGGGATCCGTCCTATCTCCCTTGATTTCTATTGCTCATATGGGATCTCTGGTACCACATTCCAATGAAGTTATGATGTGCAAGTATGCCGACGACGTTCTGATTGCTATCCCTGTTAGTCGATCAAATTTAAATGAAATTGTAGCTTCAGTGTCTGTCGAGATCGAGAACATGGATCGATGGTGTAGTTCTCACGGATTGCATCTTAATCACGACAAAACCAAGTGCATGTTTGTTCGCAAAGGCTGTTCTGTTGGATCCGACGTCTTATCATGCCGCGAATTGAGCAATACGCTGAAGTTTTTGGGTGTGGTCCTCAACGAAGCATTTAGTTGGGACACTCACATTCAGCAGATTTGCAAATCTGCTAGTCGTCGAATCTACGCCTTACGACGTCTGAAATGGATTGGAGTCGCTAAACCCGATCTCATAAGCATTTATCATGCCTACATCAGATCGGTTGTTGAGTATTATTCGTAGGCATTAACAAGAAAAATGAATCAAGCCTCAAGAAACTGAACAGTCTCTGTCACAGAATTATATGTGGAAACGAATGTCGTAACAATTGTCTCGAAGACCTCGTAGTGCGTCGGGAAACCAGGGCTCTGAAAGTTTTCAAGGAACTGCTTTCCACCGATGACTTTGGCCACATCATGCCTCGTCGCCTGACTCACAGCAATGCTCTTGTCATGCCCTTTTAGCGAACACTCCGTGGTAGCTCGTCATTTATCCCTTTTTGCACCGCCCTGTACAACAAACTTCCACGTACTGTTTTATGATGATTTTGCTTCTTGCTCTTATGTATGGACCTGCATACAATCTTTCTATTCTCGCGTGATCTACTTCTACATGTACATGTATTCATTTACGTATTTTATATTTTGCTAGCAAAAAGTGTTGAAATTTGCTTTTCTGTGTAAGAATCTGAACTCTATGATTGTAATATGCATGCTGTAATGAACGATTTTCATTAATTGAATAAACGTCTTATTATTATAATTAAGCATTGCAATCCTCTGCCAGTATAACTGCGATTTGTTGTTCACGGTGTGGTCGTTGACTTTCTTATCCTCTTCGTGTCTCGGAATTGTTGTCAGCATCCAGTGCTTTGCGGTTTTGAAAGAAGCTATCGAGTCCTATCACGGAGTCATGACATCAAAATGTCTGGCTGTTCACAGGATTTCGGATGAGTATTTTTGATATGTATGTGATTGCAAATATCGGCAAATCTTCTAACACCGTGCATCCGTGATGATAAGATGAAATCCAAAATATGTGACCACTTTAGTATTTTATGTCTCGATTTTTCTAATATTTCTAGGAATCCAATTGTAAAATGGTTAAGTGAACAATCGCCGTCATAGTCATCGTGTATTGGAGGTGTATCCATATACATCATGCTAAAAGTTGGAGGCTTATATCAAAAGAACACACGCATATTTAAAAGGTTGACAAGAACTCCTTTGACGAAAATTTCGCTTTTATAAGTTAGAACCAGTTTTACTCATTCGTAAGTTTGAGTGAGAGCACCTTTCATGCAACCTTAGTCAGAAATCTGCCCTTGCTGACGATGTTAGTTAAGCTGGAATCGTATCGTTGATTAAATGATGGACCCGTGACTTCTTCGGTAAATTGTGTGCTATCATGCAGAACACTTGGGCGTATAAAACTTCAAGATTTCCTATTTTGCCATATTGGTTGTTTTCCAGTCAACTTACAGGCATTTGTCTGGGAAGCAGGCCTAATATGAAGAATCATGAGTGGTACGAGATTTTTTGTCGTGTACGCGAAGTATGCGTGAATTGTATGTGAATTTTTTGTTCGTCAGAGTGGACACCCTAATTTACACTGAATGAATTGAAATGCACGTTAGATAAAATTGCCATGCAAAGTATGTGCGCGTGGGTAGTTACATTAGACAAATCATTACGATGAGGAGGCAAACTTAAAAGGTCTTATTTTCTTCTCAGTGGCTTCATCTCTCATGTTTTCTTAATTCTCTGTCTTTCAGAAGATTTACTCCTGATTTATATACTCCAATGAATTTGTGATTGATTTGATTCTACCTTTGTTATTTCCATAATGTTCCATCCATACATGTGTGCAGTGCAGCTCCGTACATGCTTTTATGTCCATCCTTAATTTATTTATTCATATCTAATTCATGATGTATAATCATATCATTGTTTGTTTTAATCTGTAATTTCTTTTTTATATTTTGCTTTAGTATCGTCCGCTCTTACATCTGTGCTATAATCTCTGATTTTGTTTGCTATTTCATTATTCCGTCCTTTTCTCATTCCTGCGCAATTTGTCATAGCTTGATAAAATCTCACAATATGGCATAAAATTTCATTTTTAAGCGTTTGCATGGCATCAGCATTGCGAGACATTTTCATTCTTTTATTGTGCTGTCAATTGTGACTTCTATGTTATTTTTATTGTCTTCATTCTTGTAACATCTGTCATTGTCAACCTGATAATGACTCCGTCTGATAAAGATTTAATCTGATATATATCTTCGCTCTTGAGAGATGGCTATGTACACAATTAAGGCTAGTGTTGTTCCTGAATGATTGCTGGTCAAAACATGTCGCGGTTCGAAGAGCAGCAGTGTGTCTATTCATTCATAAATTCTCAACTGAATGAATTTGATTATCAAACCTTTTTCGTGAAAAAGGACAATTCAAGACGAATTCAAGAAGCGATTATTTGTTTTTTTTTTCAGGAATAAGTTCAATCAAATTCAAGAAGTGGAAGGGGAGTGATAAAAATAATCGTGGTCATTAATTAGAGCTACTTTGAAGAGAGTAAAGACGAGCGTCGGGTCAGATTTCATGAATTTTGAAACTCAACCCGAGGTCGGATTGGGTCCAGAAATTTTAACCGAGCCTGATAGGCAAACACCGGAACCAACCCAACCCGAACAGATTTGATCCGAATAAATTTCGTGACATAATGCTAATACGTGTATGACCTGAAAGCGATCGCATTACAGAAATGTGGGTGATTATAGAGATGTATAAGAGCTTCATCCTAGGTTCGTAATCGACCTATTGAAGCAATGTAGGTAGTCTTCAGGAAGGGCATTTCATCCAGATTTAATTGTACTCTCCTATGGGGGTAAGCACCGCGAAGACTAATTCTACATGTGATTAATTCTACTGATGACAAAACTGTACAATATGAAATATTTAACACACCAAATTTGAGGTTGTAGTTGTTTGATTTTTTTGTTTTATTAACTAAGTGCATTTAGTGTAAGGATATATTCATGGTTTTATCAGAACAGTGAAATTTCATCTTAGTCTTATTTCGATATTGAATTAAGTTAGCAAGATCCATTTTGTGAAATTAGAGATTGGACCTTGGTGTTGATCAGCATATGCCATACATTCACGGAGTCTTCATTTCATGGTTAATACTGATGTGAGTTTTATGTAACCAACTTATGATTGTCGGAGCGTGAAAAGCCATGACTTATTGAAACAAGTAACCATCCAAGAATTTCAACAGTTTTTCCGATCGTCAGTCTATAGTACTAGCTTTCACATTTGTTCAAAACATCTCTTGTGATGCTGCTATTATTACCATCCATACTCCAGAAAGTTTTCAGTCGCCGATGACTCAGCAGTCAGCATTGACATGATGACATTTTTGAAATAAAATTGTGTTTTATGAAATTAAAAAGTTATTCTTGCTGCCGAGTTTTGAATCACTTCAAGTTTCCTTGTGTTTTCCTGGGAGGTCAACTCTCCCCAAATATCCGATCCGTATTCAATAACACTTCTGATACAAGTGACATACATCGTTCTCAGTAATGTCGGTTTGCATCCCCATGTTGTCCTGGCTAGATATCTCAATTGCGCTAGTCGCCTCTTGCGCTCTTTGATGACTTTAGTACTTGCTTTGTGAAAGTCAGTCTTGCGTCCAGGATGATGCGAAGAAGTTTCACATGCTCTTTATATTCAATTTGTCTGTTTTCGATCTTCAGTTGTGGTCTTCGGTCAGTGTTTTTTGTCTCCTGGCCAGTTTGAAAAGAGGAGCTTCACATTTTTATGGGGCCACCTTCATTTTGAATCGTGAGCTCCATGTGTTCACCGCCTCTAGTCCTCTCTGCAACACATGCTTCACTTCAATTCTTCACTTCATTCGGGATGGCATGGCTGGCCCACGATGTTAGATAATCAGTGAAGAATCCAAACTCGAGAAAAGTAATTTTCGTAGTTCACTTCGATTTATTTGAACTTTCCAGGATTTATATCAATCACATGTTCTATTGTAATTTGTAAGGTTTTGTGCGTTGCGATAATTTTTCTAACTTTGGCTCCAGCACTTGTTTGAATTTTTTGCTGCAGAAATCTTAATTAGTGTTCACATGGGCTATCTAGCTTCTAACTTAGCCAAGACATTGAATTTGTTGACTTGCGCATAATCCCTTTATATCTAAGTTTGACATCGATGAATCATGAGTTATTAAACCAGAGCTTTTCAATTTTTGACTTGCTATGATATGTCGCTTATTATGACTACGTGCGGTTAATTTTCATCGTCGAGTGAAAATTTCTCCCCCTTTCAACCTATTATTATTTTATTATTTAAAGTACGAGTCGTAGGCAAGTTCGCTTACTAAAATAGTTAAATGAAAATTCCTAAATGTTGGTCTCAAAAAGTCCTAAATTGATCTTCAGCTTCGTTGTAGACACCTCTTGCACTTTCATTCTAAAAAATGACTGCAGTCACTTCAATTTAAAGCCGCATTACTATACAGTAGAAAATGTTGCGAAAGTAAACAAAATACTGGCGCTATTTCATATGATTATATATCATTTCGCTGATAATGCATTTAAGTCAAATGCGCTCAAATTTTCGACGCACCTGTCCTTCTTCACACCATAAATTATTTGTCTCTATTTTAATTACCGATGCGTTATTTCGAACTTTAGCTTAACCAGGTGCACCTCCAGGTCATACTTCAGCTTGCTATGATATTTCGCATATGATCACTAAGCTCGGCTAATTTTTATCGATTGAAGTGAAAATTTCTCGCTCTCTTCAACCCAATACTTGCTGGACAGATGTATCTGTGGATCAACCTTCAAATCAGATCAGTATTTCTAAAATTTCACTACAGGGAAGTAAGATGCAGAAATTTGATTCTAAAATGTAAAAAATGGAATAATTATGTCTTATTCCGTTTTTGATGAAAGAAATGCATTCAAAAATGTTCTTCCAACCTCTCTATCGCAGATGGAACGATCTGCAGCCGAGGGAGGTGTCTCGACTGCAGGAGTGCTTGGAAGCTCGACAACGGACAGCTCTGTTGGACCTGGCGCCTCTGATCCGGAAGGGTTGCCTGAACCAGTGACGAGGGAAGTGTCACGATTTCAAGGTGCATTCAAGAATTCCAAGAACGAGAAATTATGCGGAAAACTTCATTTCACTTTACCTCCATCTGATGGTGATGCTGTATCATTGTTGGAGGAAATCGGACGAGAACATAAAATCCCATTCCTCTTCACCAACATTCCTAACCGAAGTAAAAGTGGTAAGTTAATTGATCAGATTGTTTATCTCATGGAATACCTGGACAAGTCAGGAAATTTTTGATTTTTAAGTAGTTGAGTGTGAATTGTTGTTGAATTTAAGCATCTGTACTATAAGACAGACGTTCGTCTAAGAAACTGTAAGTGACAACAACAAGAGTAATTTGTTCTGGAAAAATTAATATTTATTAACTTTCCAGAACACGCGTTCCATGGCCTCCAGAGGTACTATTACGTAAGAGGTACCCCAGAGGTAGTATTAGTACTATTGCGTAACCAGAAAAGTGGACGTTTCAAGCATGATTGTGCAAAAAGATTCCGATTTTGGTAATTCTTCAAAGCGTTGGAAAGATGGTGGGCAAGAACATTTAACATGTAGTAAGTTCCAAAAAGGAAAAACACGAGAAAAAATAAGAACGTTACTTTGTGCGAGGAAGGAATTTTAATGAAGCTTGGCACTATTTGTTAGCACAACCTCTAGTTGAGCATGCGATTGGAAGTAAACTAAAATAACTCTAAAAGTCAGCATGACTTATCGCGAGCATGACTTATGGCATTCATATACTAGCGATCAATGAAACAATTGCCCATATGTTGAGGTGTAGATTTGCAAATGAATGCATATACACCTTAAGATATGGAGAGATTGGGAGGGCTTTCACTCGATTCAGTCCAATGAAAACAATAGTAAGGCACTTTGAACAAATAACTTCTACATGTACATTTGATAAGATAATCTGTTGATATAGATAAGAATTATAATATCGACCAAAATAAACAATTTCGTTCACAAAATCTGGATCCCGGGCTTAGAGACTCAAGCCCGGGGCTGACGAGGGACATCGTTCTAGTTTCGGGCACGGGCTCAATCACGATCATTTCCACAAGCTCGGGCTGAATCCCGGACTTACAACCGCAGAGACACCCTGCGTATGTTAGTTTACTTCAGTCAAAATCATGACTGAATGATAGCAAATCAAACTATTGAACCTTCATAGGCAAATTAAGATCCATTTTTCAAATGTGCCATCCGTCACGTCTGTCAAATCTCCTTGCTGAGATTTTTTTGCTTTCTTGACCACTTGTCAAATAGAGATAGCTTAACTAGTCATAGAGATAACTAGTCGTTGCATCTCCGTGATTATTGATATTAAAATCGTCTACCGAAGATCGATGTCTTCAGGGTGTCCGCGCCCCCTGGAAAACCTGGAAATCCTAGAAAACTCCTGGAAATTTTGAGACTAATTAAAACACTAATTGCAAGTTGTTGAAGTCATACTCACTCTACGGTTGAAGTGTTTTATATTTTTTCAGATTTTACTCTTCATATCTCTACTTATTTGTTACAATTATAGCCTTCATTCGCATACAATTTTTTTGTTTTTAGGATATTTCAGTGACTGGAATCTCCTATCATAACGTATACAACATGAATGAGACTGAGCTGCGTGGTATGGTTAACTATGAACTGTTGTCGAACTCCTAATCGTTGTACAGTATGGTGAATTAGTAGCTGTGAATTCCCTCACAAACGCTGCGCGGTATGGTGAACTAGAAGTTGTAAATTCCCTCATTAGCGTTGTGTGGTATGGGGAACTAGGAGCCGTAAACTCCGTTAGTAACGTCGTGCGGAATGGCGAACTAGGAGCCGTAAACTCCGTTATTAACGTCGTGCGGAATGGCGAACTATTTTTTTTTTTTATGAGCTGTAAGCTCTCTCATTAACGTCGTGTGGAATGGTGGACTATGAGCCGTAGACTCCCTCATTAACGTCGTGTGGTATGGAGAACTAGGAGCCGTAATCTAGGATTAATGCTATTACGCACTTGATTGTTGTGTGGCAGAATCTACTGACGCAAAATGGTGCTGAACGTATAACTTCATTCAGCAACAGGCTTGTTCCGAATGATCCGAGGCTAATATCGAATATTTTCAAAGACATTTCAAGTAGGTTTTCATTGCAAATTTATATTTTCATTGCAATTAATAATATGCAAATATATTATTCCCGACACGTCGTGTGCCAATGAGCTTTCCTCGGTCAATTCTTCTCTGTGTCATTCTCTTAAACTGATTGTGATTACTCTCATGCATATGCAGCACATCAACCATTATGTTCCTCTTTCTGGCTCTTGATCTTTCACCTTCCGCGGATTCACGCTGCAATGCTTCAGTTCAAATGATCTTATCTGAATGACAACGTTCTGACGTTCACCTTGTTGCATTTTATTATAGAGTGGACTTAACAGATATTCCGTTAATGTTACATTTCATTGTTAAGTCTTATATTTTCCGTTATTTATTGTTATACTCTTTCTCTATTTAGTTCTCCTCAATCCGTCAAGCTTTAAATTTGTTACGATCGATTGTATTTTCAATTTTTTATAAATATAATGTAGCCGTTTGATGCATATATTGATATTTGTTATTTGGAATCATCTGCGCCTTAAAAATTCAACCAATTTTACGTAACTTTTCAAATTTTTGTCTTCAATAATATTAATTTTATGGTGTGTAAGCTCCTTAGCCACAGAACTTTGGGTAGATTTTTCCCGTAATTTTTCTTTTAAATTTGACGCGTGCATTTGAGTAAAATTTCCCCGTAGAAAGTCTGAAAATTTTCTTTCAAATTTGAATCCCCCCCCCGTTTTTTTGTTAAATTTCCCTGGAAAACCTGGAAAATGAATTTTACCCTGGAAAACACCTGGAAATTTTCATTCAAATTTGCGCGGACACCCTGTGTCTTAATACTTTCAGATAAGAAGAAGTAAAAGTCACCAAGGCGCTTTTAATGTTTGGCTTTCATAATGACCATTCTCTTTAGTAATATTCAGACAGCCTCAAACACAGTTGTAGGTTGGCTTTAATAGATTGTACAGGTGTAATCTTAAGTGAACTTTAAATCAGTGCAGTACTTTACATTATAAGGCAGACATAAACTGCATCACTCGGTGATCTCTACTGTATTCATGCAGTCGATTGTCAATGCAGATTAAAGCTTTGATATCAATATTGTGAACCACGTAAGAGAGTTGCCATCGTTCTTGCGACTCTGTTTATAAGTTGATGTTATTTACTACTTCAACTAAAATACGTATTATCGGCTAATGACGATCAGACCACACGTTGAAAAAATGTATATTCATTGACATAAAGCAAACTTTTAATACAAAGACATTGATCGTAGTTTATATTTTGGACTTTTGGTTCTGATGACCAATTGATGTAGTTCCGAAAACAGGAGGCGTAAAATAGTTAGCGATTATCGGTAATATTAATGAATGTGGGCTATACAGGGTCGAAAAAAGGTCACTCCACATGTTCAAATCCATTAGAACACCAGCTTATTTCAATGAGTAGTGTCTCTTAGTACTAATTTTATTGAAATCTGTACAACATTGAGTAGATGCGGACGAAAACAAACATGGTAAATCACTCTGTCAACATTTTCGCGGTTGATGTATTCTGTGGCAGTTCGCACCAAGCAATGGCTTCAACAGGAAGGAGCTGCGACTTTCATTTGGTTGACCGTAAATAGATCTGCGGATTTCTAGCTTGTGAACTAGCATCATTCGTGTTTTTTTGAATAATTATATGAATGGGTCCCAGAAATCCTAAAATTTCAGCCCGCGGATTGCCATTTTCATTAGGTCCTCAGCTGATAACCGTGTGCATGTCAGTGCATGATTTTTTTCAACCTCCGTGCAATATTTAATTACTGCATCATAGTTTTTAAAATTTACTTTCTGAAATCACAATTATGCTTGCTTCCAATTGCGTGAAGATATGCACATACATAGGCCTATTATAGGTTGGTGGTGAAAATGGTCCCGAAACTGTCCAAGGGAAAGACTAGAAATAGAAGGAACGGGAACGTTCGCAGCAACATTTAAAACGCATGTTTCTGTTGCAAAAAATCAACCGGGAAGTCGATTGCCTCTTGCCTCTTAAACATCATCAAAGTAGATCATTCAGAAGAATACGATCTGTGAATTTTCACTCGATATAGAGTAATATATTTACAAATGACAATTTTGTGTGCTTGTCAAAATTTTAAAGATGCCAGATGAGCTCTCGTATGAGAACTGATCTGAAGTGCAGAAGAAATAGGGAATAGAAGAGCAAATCCGTAGAATTGGCGAGTCAAGCACTTAGTTTTCCCAGTCTTTTTAAAGAGAATGCCCGATCCCAACACCTTCGATAATGATGAAATGATTTCTACTTCGTCAGTCAATCGGGAACCAGGAAAGTTTGAGTAATGTCGACATATTTGAGGGAAATGCGAGGGAGAATTACAGGCTGCACTTCATACGAGGCATAAGATATTCGATTGAAAGTGCTGCATAAGTGAGCCCACTCTGTACATGTAGGAGGATATCGGCAGCCTAATATAAAAATTTAGCTACACATGGTGACATAGCACCGAGTAGCATTGAGATAATCAAAAGTGGCAACAGACCAAAGAGAATGTTTTCTAAAATATAAGAGGTAGTGTAGCACTGACATGAAAGGTGAAGAATACGATCAATGAGATGACGTCACAGCTGCCAATGATCTGATACAACACTGTTAGCGTGCTTCGTGACGAATCAGCTATGTGTACGAGTATCAACTCACAGGAAGAAAATGAACAGAAAGCAATGTACCGGTACTTCATTCACAAGTCACTTATTTGTCTTCTCTGAACACATACAAAATCTCCAAAATAGCACATTGCTGCGCATACAAATGTGCTAACAAAACGGAATATCCTAGGGAGCTTGCCTTCTACAGCATGCCGAAAGACAAAAGAGTGAAAATATCCATGTTTGAGAAATAGCATTGGACGAGTTCATTTTTAAGGACAGTGTTCTGAAGCTTTTTTTGAAGCTTTTACGTCACTACTCCCCATAATTGGGGCTTGGACGGTGCTGACATAGTCAGACTTATGGAGCGTCGTAGTACTTTTAGTCCGGATGCCCTTCCTGACGACTTCCAATGACACCTTCGGGGCTCGACCTCTGGACCAAAAGATCGCGCTAGGCCAAGCACTTAACCACTGTGCCACGGAGACCACATGAGATATGATGAGGTATAATATCTAAGATGCATGTTGCTGAAGGAATATTGGAAAATCACACAACGTTTGTTCCACTTGAGTAAGGAGGCTGTACCTGTTTGAAAAAGGATGCTACAATTTTCTCTCGCAAAACGAATGCTCTGGGGAGACTGAAGGAAAGTCGTACTAAAGTATAGATGAAACCATCAACTAATTCTCAAATCGAACTTGAGATTTCTTCATATGAGATGGATATGGATTTTGGTTGTTTTTGCGTGATGTGCGACTCTTCAGAAAGTGAAGAGAGACAATCTTCTCCAGATAGTCTAAACTAACATCTAATTTCCTAATTATTAAAAACTTTTCGTGTTAAATTGCAGTGTCGGCATATTTCGTGTAGTTATCTTATATTTTTGATACTTATAGTAAATGTAGCGAATGTACATTTTAAAATCTGACAGCTAATGGGCAGTGAGCAATCAGTTGTAATATTGTGCTTTTCGTAGGCGTGAATGTGTTGCATCGTCATCAGCTGCATGTATTTCATTTTCAATTTTTGTTATCTTTCGATAAATTTCATTCAAGAATAATCTAGTTACCTTAGGTCCATTCACAGATTTCTTTGCTTGCATACGACAGGGTTCCTCTGCAGCGAGCTTCCTGTGCTCCTGTCTAGTGTACGGCGCTCTGCTACCACAGATTTAGAGAGGAACAGATGAACTATTTACACAACTGCTTGAAGCCAGTAAACACAGGACGGGAGAGACACTAGTTTGCGATAGACGGGCAAGAAACAAGTCGCGATATGATTACAGCGATGATTGCTGCAGGATAAACATACTTGAATAGCTGTCATTGTCATGTTGTCAAATGATTTATTTGTCAACAAAGAAAGCAAGCTCAATGAATTGTGTCACACCTATTAATTATTAAATAAAGTACCCAATAATGGTCCGTCAGCTCTGGGAATACAGTATCAACGTTGATCTTGTTCATGACAAAATGCTCCACTTTAATGTCCAAATTGCATCCTGTAGGGAGAGTGGAGGCATTCCATACTCCAGGAAACAATGATTTGAAAGCAACTTCAGCCACTTTAATTATGGTAAATACACCAAAACTAGGTGACATCAGACCACCTCGCTGCTTCCTACAAAAAAACTTTGCGTATGGGAAATCTACTGAATCGGAAAATAAAGCCGCTCGACATACACAGCACGCAACTCGTTCTTTGATGCTGTTACTTACAAAACCTGCAACGCAACAGGGGCGTAGCCAAAGGGGGGCTACCAGGCACATGCCCCCCCCAAACGTTTAAGTAGTGCTGAAAAGTACATTTTTAATCTGAATTTTAAAATATGTTCTTAACAATTCTCGTTGCACATAGACATGTATTTTATTTGAAGTACTGCTAACTGTCTTAGAGGTGCGACTTTCCTCATCTTTGTTAATGCAATTACATCCAGATTTGTCATCGAAGAAACATTTGGAACATGTCAAATGACATTTTTCAGCAAAAGTTTGTTTTAAGCAGTGTATAGATTCTGCACACGTATTATCAATATTTCAAATCATCACTTAAATAACTCGGGTGTATCTTTGGTTGTACGCTTGTTGGTTACAGTGTGTATAGGCTAATATTCATATTTACCCAATGACAATAAATAATCAACTGTCTTTGAGTTTAGTAAAGTTTGCAGTCTAAATCGAACGATATGCGTCTTTTTTCCATTAAATTTAGCAATGGGACTAAGAACGTTACAAAGAACTGAATGTTTTATAGTATAATTTACCTCCAGAAACGTGTAGGCGCCTAAGTTCCTAAGTTATTCAGTTCTACCTGTAGCAGAGGCCAATCGGAAAATAATAAAAAACTATTTTGTAAAAATATGGAAGAGCTATAATCGAATTTATATCGCAAGAAATACATTGAAATATTGAGAGCAATTATGCACATTGGTTGACTTGATGTGTATCGAAAGAGGCATTTCATGTTTCAGTCAACATTGTACAATTCCTTGAACAAGATTCGGCTTTTTGGTTATTAATTCATGCACAAACCAGGGTATAGAAACATTCATCTAATAATTTTGGACATAACATGTAAATGAGAAGTTAAATCATGAAATGAAAATTCTTTATTATCTAACAGGTATTTCAGATAAGCTTCAGATTCTAATACGCTTGCATGTAGTTACATGTATACAAAGTGTTAAAATGTATATTCCGTAAACGTCAATCAAAATCATAGGAAGTAGGTACTATATAATGTAATTGAATACCAGTTTTAAGAATTGCAATTCATCAGAACCTTGTCCCCCCAAACTGATTTTCTGGCTACATCCGGCAACGTAATATAGTACATTGAGTCACCAGTCATCATCCATTTTATGCAAATCCATCATCCAAAGCGAATAAAGGAATTCAGTGTTTTCATCGTCGGTGATGTTGTTGGATATATTTGCAGCTTCTGTTATCGTGGGGTTCCTACATCCTTTTCAAATTCGTTGGCTAGGAAATCAAATGATTGTCTGATCAGTACTGGCTCGCATTCAAAGTTGGATATCCATTCTCTGATTCGAGACTCATGTGGAAGAGCTAGGATTTTACGGACAAATCGATAGACTGATGGACTGTAAAAATGCAAAGCTATTGCGAACTCGGCCACTTCATTTTGATGCCGCCTCCCTTGTTTTCTTTCGTGATTCTTTATTTCATTCTTAAATAATGCAAAGTTAGACCTCCAAATTGTCCGAGTTTTTTATATCCACCGTCGGCAATCATTTCCTTATCATGAAGGACTTTCAACAGGGAACTGATCATTTTAGAAGCGCGTCTTATTTTCTGTGATTTACATCTCAGACGCTTTCGTAGAACAATACATTTACATATATTTCGATATGAAGTAATCACCTGTGACGACTTATCATTTAATTAAATCAAAATTCTTGTTATGCAGCCCTACAGAATTGCTGTTGAATGATGTCGACATCAATTTATCTCAAAATGGACTTAGCACACATATATGTCATACACATGAGCATAATCATCAAATTGTCAAAAACGTGAGATGTTATCGCCTCAACGCGATAAGTATCCCATCTGGTCAACACATTTCTTGCCTGTCTATCGCAAATTGTCATCAAAGTAAACACCGATCGGCGGGCTTCAACGCCGTCAGCGTGAATTAGGGAAAGCAGTTTATCTGTTCCTCTCTAAATCTGTGTCTGCTACTCAGTAAGCGTAAATTGACAGCTGTGACATCATCATGAATCTTGCAGGCAAGCTAACGAACAGATAAGTGGGAAAGTGACAGCAAATCGTCGTAGTGATTCAATTCAATGCTTTAATATTCAGAGATAAAATTAGTTTCTGAAATTGACCGAACTATAACTTAAAAGTTGTAGCTTTCATTCCATGCAGACATGACTAAGGGGCGAACAAGTCGAAACGTCGTCCTGGTATTTTTCTTTTTTTAATACTCACTACCTATAGAAGAAAATACTTGATTTTCTTTACCTTGTGACGCCCGGACCTCTGTATTACGTGCATCATTCTAACTTGTAAAGTCTGGGCGCGTAGAGAACTCATCCTCTGGCTCCTCAAGACATATAGACCTTGGTATTGCGTGTACATCAAGCTAGTTCATTGCTAGTTTTGAAAAGAATGTCATCATCTGTATTGTCTTGGCAAATATGTGACTGATGAGCGTATGAGAACTGGTCTACATGATAAATCATTTGGATATTTGGAAAACACACCTTTTGGACTATCCTATCGTACCTCCAGACATGGTTTTCAATTTACTGACAAAAGAGGAATATATATTTACATATGAAATGGTTTTTACTCATAATTTCTTATAATTATTCATTTCCTACTAGAAACCCTCGCATAAGTATGATTATGAACAGAGACATATGGCATTCTGCCTTCCGCTATCGCTACTCCTACTCAATATGTTGCGTGTGAAACAATTAAGTTAAATTGGTTGAGGCTAACCTCCGGTAGATCATAAAGAAAAATAATAATACTATAGGCCTAACTAAAAACTGAAAGAAGAAAAAAATAACTTATTACTGCGTTTTAAACAAAATTATAAATCTAACAACTTACTTATGACATTAGCGTCTAAAAAGGAGTGATTATAGACATGACACTTGTGTGTCTGCTTATATACTTCAAACTTTGTAACTTATCTAAATCCCAATCTGCTATCAGTCAAATACAATTACAAACAGACCTGTCATTTCTAATGCGGATAACTGGTCAACCACGTGTGGTGTTACGCAAATGCTTCAATCGAAGTGAGAAGATGAAGCTGAAGATAATGAAAAGTAAAGAATTTGATCCCTCCAAAGGACCGATCTGGCTTTCCCACAGGTTACATGAAGTGCAACTAAAACAGATAATTGATATATGCTGTGATAAAGTTGATGAGGACAAAAGCAATAGAGGTCATCAGCAGGAACTTGAGCAAGATTCACGTTTCGGCCCCTTAATTCCTGTACGTTCAAACTCGCTCAAGCGGGGCCCTGCTTTAAAGAAAGCAGCCTCGAAAGAAAAATCTCGGACATGTAGTCAGATACATTGACTACGCCTACGAGGGATGAGTGTTTATGATTGAGAAAAAACATTTAAGGTAAATAGTTTCAAACTGTGAATAAGTTTTCACCCCCTACTGCCTAAGTTCATGCATAATTTCAGTAATGAAGTTTCGTTATGCATCGGGGGAGCTGCGTGGTTGCTGGTCTCTAAACGTGGCAGAAGACCGAATGCTCTGAAAACCAGTTCATGTCTGTGGTATAGCCTACAAGGCAGTCACATAGTTAATGAAGCATTCGCCTTCTGGAATTATGTGGCAATTTCTAGTAGCTTTTAAGTCCTACAATGTAATCAAAAATGCCCCTAAAAGTCCTGGAATGACATCATTGAAAAAGCGCGGGAGCCATACATGTTGTTGATGTTTTTGCAGAAATTACAGCTAAATTAGAAGTGGTCATGAGACAGACCCATTGACCATTTCACATTGTGTTCTGTTTGTATTGAAGTTTTCTATCCAACTCAATTGTTCATAAGGTATTCTCGTGCTTTTTAGCTTCAATAATAGCTTCTGATGACATAGGGAATCCAATGCGCGAGCAAAGTCACTATGAAGGACGTCGGTTTGTTTATGTGTCAGAAGACAATTATGAGACAGATATCGTTTCGCTTCTTAAGGCGCACTGAATGCTAGATTGATTACCATCCAATATTTCAGAAAAACTAGATTTAATCCATAAATAAATAGGTTTATACTATTGAAAAGCTATTTTAAACATGTTATTTAAATGAAAAAGCAAATCCCATCGAAGCCATCCTAAAAATTTCATTTATTTTTTGAGATTGATGTCATTAGCTAAAATATTCCGCAAACATTCATTCATTAGCAGATATCAGCTGCCGTATATATCAGCAGATACATGCATGTTTACATCAGTCTAGCGAACTCAATCACTTACTGTCATCCTGTTGCAGGTAATGTGGGGTGCTTACTTCAACTTCAATGTGTGCCACAAACTGTTGTTCATGGTAGCGGAACAGACCTTCAGGAAGCTCGACAGAACGCTGCTCACAATGCTCTCAATATGTTATATCTTGTAACAGCAACAGATGAACTGAGTCTCGAACCTCTCAACGATCTCAATCAAGAAGACATTACGTCTCAGCTTAGTCGTACATTGGACTGCACTAACTCCTCTGTGGATGATGGGTGGTCTTAAGTGTAATCGTTATCTTTCTGTTGTCCGATGATCATGTGAAAACAATGATTTATTCATCTCCACATCATATGCGATTTATTTATGTAAGATAACATCAATTGACATTGCACAAATTTGTTTTTAATTGCTTTCAATGTATCTCAACTCCAGTAGGCTTACTTATCATAGTTCCTCCACGAAATGTAAAAGGCAATTGATTTTCCGATTAAAATTTTGTCAGAAACATTTATCTCAGATGTTGCTGAGAACGTCCATGTTATTCAAAATTTATTTCGTGGACTAAATTTTGTAATAAGCGCAGTTCATGACCATTTTGTCAGAAGACAATTTTTTACAGTAACTGACGCTGACCATCGGTCAGTCCGATTCAATAAAGAAATCAAAAGATGAAAATCAGACATTATTTTTTGATTTCCTAAAACAGAAAACATGCATGTTAATCGATTAATGAAAATTTATTTCGGAAAATTCTACAAAAATGTTCTAAAACTCATCAATGGAATCAATATAAGTTATCAGTGCATTCCAATAGTCCATCAAGGAAAACGAAGCCAAAACTTTGGGTTTTTTTACTTGTGTTGGCAAGCTGAGTAGCCCCATTTTCTGAAGAGGTTACCCCGTTTTCAAGATCATTAATATCAGGAAAACAGTTGAATTCATTATCACGCATGAGAAACATGTGCGAAGCGCCGGTTTGTTATTAATACACCGATTAGTCTGCTGTAGCACCAATTGATACTGACAAATAACATATAGCACCAATAGACTAATAATAAGACCTAGCACTTGGAAAGCGAGATCTTAGCGGAACTTCATTCTCAGAAAGTGCTTCATGATATTCTTGCACGATTCTGTTTATCACTCTTGATTTTTGACTATTAACCAAAGTTGGTACTTCGACATTTCTTTCTCTTACCGTCTCCTACGAATTATGTGCACCGTAGAACGAGTTGTCTTTCTGCATTAGCGCTTGCTGTGGCACCATCTGTCGACATGATCCCAGTCTAAGTTTCCTTTTTTCTTTTATAGTGTATGTTTTCTTAGTTTCTCATTTAACAGTTTTTTAGCAATTATTCTTCCCATGATGCTGCACTGATCCTAGCTTACGATCATGATTGTCTGAATAACATATCATCTCAAAAGTTACTTCCATGTGATTGGCTCTCGGCTCATCTGTTCCTCAACCAGGGATCAATTTCCAAGTATTGTGTAAACACATCAACTAATAATGAAAATGTCCTCAGAGTCATCAATGCTGTTGATTATATTTGATTCAATACGCTCGACGACGATAAGCATAAGTGATGCAATGAGCGTAATATTGAGAAGTAACGAGCGTAACAATATCGTTGCGCTTGTTACAAAATTCAAACACGGTTAAAAAACGATAAAAAAATGCACGCCAGACACACTTCATTATGTGATGTTAATGATGTTTTTGTAAGTGCATGAATAATGCTAAAAATAGCTTGTTGTGCTCGCTTCTGCACAACATACGTCACTTCGAAGTGTTATTATATGAATTTAATGAAACATTTGCTACAATTTCTGCTCAACATTTTTATAAACAAATGTTGATTGAAGCATCGAATGCTACACAATGTTGACGACAATTGATGCGAAATTGTTTAAATGGATGGATATATCCTTTTCTAACAAATTCATCAGAAAAAAGTGCGTAAAATCACCTCACTTTCAGCGCATACCGAATCGAAAAGCCTCAACTTCAAACAATCTTGCTGCATAAGCAGCAAAATACTGTGTATTAGCTACGATCTGGAACTAATAGTTAGTTGGCTAATTCAATGTCATGGTTTTACAAAAAGTGGTCATGCCTTAAGGAATTGCCGCCGATGAGAAATATAAGTTTGCCGAATTCATAACAGCGACATTTATTACAAATGCCGCTATCACTGCTTTTTGGTACTGTTCTTTTTTGTGTAATTTCTCCTATTTGCATAGCTTTGATATCGAAGGCATTGCTAACTCTGGAGATAGTAAAAATAACTGTAATGCGATGCATGTTGATCCTATACTCGGTTTAGAATACAGTTTAATAATATAGTTAATTTTATTGCTTGATTATTTGTACTTTTAAGCTCATGTTATCCAAACCTACAAGTGAATAGACTTGCAGGATAAGTAGCTGCACTCCCATGAGTAATAAAACAACTACCAAGAAGATATTTCATGTCTGTAATCGTATTGTTGTTCAAACTCGTTAAAATGTGGGATATGTCACCACTGCCGTTTTATGAGTAGCATAGGCATGACATGCTATCCATGTTTGCACTTTCATCATTCCTGTAGTTTGATAAGGATGCAAAACTGCCTATTATATCATAAATGCTGATGCAGTGTATAAATAGAAATATCTCTGTTACACGATATTCGACTTGTTAAAAATTCATTGAAAAAATAGAAAAAATGGAATTTTACAGCTTGACTTATTGCTTTTGGTTCTAACCTTAAATCAATCTTTAAATTATACAGATGTGACCTGGTGAACGCAATTGACATGGATGCAACCCATTAAGCAAAAAGTCTCATATTTTGCAGTCACAGGTTTTGAGAATCTAGGCAACCTATTGAGCAGAAATAGCAGACTCCATCTACAGTCACGATTTCTCAAATCAGTCATGCTGGCAAGCGGAAAATTGCTTCACCAGTTAATGACTTAACTGGTCTCAATAGGTGTCTGGTGTCTTAATAGGTTCCTGATCAACTGACAATAAATCACAGGCAATGCACATGATTGAACTGACATGAGAAAGATCAATGTCAGGCTAAAGCCACAGTAATGATCAAGCGGCACGAACGTTTGATATGCCCCCACTTACCTACGTAATCATTCTCCATGTATTACATAACAGTATTTATTATTGCACCTGTTTCAGGGTTCGAAGGTTGCTGCTAGTCTTAATGATAAACATTCTAAATATATTTCTTTCAGTGGCTTAATTTAGCAAATTCGAAATACTTTTGGGCCATGCTTCTAAATTAAATGAAATTCTAGCTCAAAATGAATGTGGCAAATAGTGAATGTGTCGAATTGTGCAAACTGATGTAAATTCTGATAATTATGAATCTGATATTACAAATAGCAAAATGATTGAAAACGTGTGAATCTTGTGTTATCATCATGACCAAAACATAAGATAATCATATTGTTAACATATTCATAATGCTCTCTTTCTCTTATGATGATTGACGATTAGCTGTATTTTCTACAGCTACGGAGCCAGGAGTGGTCTCCGTGGCACAGTGGTTAAGTGCTTGGCCTATCAATCTTCTGGTCGAGCGGTCGAGCCCCGAAAGTTTCATTGAAAGTCGCCAGGAAGGGCATTCGGACTAAAATATCACAACGCTCCAGATTGAAGTCTGACTATGTCAGCACAGTCCAAGCCCGAAATTATGGGGAGTACTTACGTTAACCCATTCATTCATGCATTCCTTCTACAATCTTGGTAATGCAATGATGATGCTTTTCTGTAATTCAACAATTCCTACAGAGAACAGGAAGCTAATTAATATGTGGAATACGTGTATGTGTGAAGGTTAAAACTTGGTATGCGATGAGATAAAAGGGAGAGTTGAACCTACGAGTATAATCCACCTCATCATCCACCATCTTAACATTGCTGATAAACCGCATGCGCATGAAACCAACAGCTGCTTCAAAACTTCACAGGACTTGTCATGTTGATGCATCGTTGGTGCTGTGCGAGCCGATTAGTGAGTGGAGAAATAAACAGGGTATCTTCTTCTGTCTTGAAGTGGAGAGCAAAGTTATAATAATTCATCATTATCTTATGATGACCTCTTCAAATTTATCCTCCATCAGACAATTGAGTTTAGAATTAATGGGTGCGTAAACGAATATATTTTTAACCTCAAGCGATTTTGCACAAACGAATCCGGGTCGGTTCGTGTTCGCACACCTCTAGTAGTCACTTTTGCAATTTCAAAGATAATATTCAAGATCAAAGACATCGCCACCAGAACTGGTATTCGCTGAGATATTCACTGCAAGGAGATCTTCAAGAAGGCCTCTAAACGCATTTTTGTCCTCAGAAACCTGAAGAGAGCAGGTTGTAACGTTCAGATTTTATGGAGAGTCTACCGACAAACTGTCCAATCCCTTCTCACCTACTGCCATCCGTGCTGCTGCAATATTCCCCAAAAAGGTTACAAGTTCCTTTTCAAAGTAGAGAGACGAGCCTCTAGAATAATTTTCGGTACTTCACATGGACCAGACTCAATAACTACTACTACATTGGCACGCACCAACCGAAGGTCGGGGACCCGCCTATTCCACAGTGTTATGACAACTACCAACCACCCTTTGCGTCAATTTTTCGACGAAAGGTCCCCAACTCACAGGAATTCTTCCACCCTCAAAAAACCCAGATGCCGTACTGTCCGCTTCTCCGACTCTTTCATCAAGTACTGCTCTACGTGTTCATAATATCCTCTCTCCATGCTGGTTATCATGCTTCATTCATTCATTGTCTCTTTTGTATCATGAACTCTGCATTGTTTGTAACTGTTTCATGCCTCTCTGTACTGCGCGCACCGCAGATGTGTACCAATAAAGTTATTATTATTATTATTGTAGACCATCATAATGAAATCTAACACTTACCAACCAAAGCACAGGATCAATTCAGTGTATCATCGATTATCCGGACATTTATTATTGGCATGACCTCTGAACTCAGCGACAACTCGAATCAATTCACCTTGAATTCAACAACCTATTACCGACTTGAAAAGAAAATGATAGAATTTGAAGAATTCGGTCTACGATCTTTGCTTCATGTTGTTGTTCAGTCAGTCCTAAAGCAATTTCGCCATTCCTACTGATTCTGGCATTTTTCTTTTATAACTGATTGTCTATACTTTGCACCGCCTAGTTTGATACAGTGGAATCAAATAAATTCAAGGATTGAGCAGACTGCGATGGACTAGCGATATTACCCAACAGATGGCATTTACAGTACTCTTAGCTTTGAACAGTGAATGGGGTTCACATCAGGGACTGCAATTATCAATTCCGTAATTTCCGTAAATCAGCCATAACTTAAGTTGGGTCCAGCAATTCGTCCAAAAACTTTGACCAATCAAAATTCCAGAACATGAGGCCTTTGTATTATCTGTCTGCATTAACTGATAGTGGGCCACTAATAGAGTTTGGCATTAAATGAAATTCTTTCATGTCATATCATCTTGGAAATTCATTAGATACTATGAAAAATATATTCATTTTTGACTGTCGGGATCGAAAATTGTTTATTTTTCCTCGACCAAGAATTTGGCGTTGAAACATTTTGATTTTATCAATATTTGATCTAAGTGGAGAACATTGAGTGTGACAACGTCAGTGACTGTAGGTGCGACCTGTGATATCTCGATGCATTCACTTTCATTACTTCCATTCACTGACATTCACTTTATGATTCAAACATTTTCACTTGAATTCTAAAATCAAAACTTCGTTTGGCCTCGAGCATTGCACTGCATATTGCAGTATGAGATCGTTACCTTCATACTTTAGGCTATTCGGATGTCAAATACCACCGATACACCTTTAGAATTTCCTTGGCTTATAGAGTTTGATCATTTTTTCATTTTAGCTTTATCAATGAACTCTTGAGTGCCACAAATTTTGTACTGTGAATCATGACTAGTTAGATTCTGGCTAATTATAGGATTCATGAAGATGCAAAGACGGGTTTTCATAGTTTGTTCTGCAACACCGTATCCAAGGTATTCTCTAATGATTTGATTCATTGTGATTTAGACTAATTGTCATTGTATTGCGAAATAGTAAACTTGATAGAAATAGTTCGCTTATTTGTCTTGCAGATAAGACATTAGGCCGCATGAAGAAAAATTAGCAAATGCTTGATAGTATTTACTTGAAGAAAAAGCATGCGTCTCGCGGACTAGCCGAAGTAAACACCTAGCGAAGCAGAAAAGGGAAAAAATGTGACTGATCTCTTGGTCGATTTAAAAGCTGTAGGAAAGCATTTGGATAAAAAGCAAATTCTCAAGAAAATAGCAAACATGCAGACAGCCACGAAAAACAAGTCGATTGAAAAGCTGTAGGAAAGCATTTGGATAAAAAGCAAATTCTCAAGAAAATAGCAAACATGCAGACAGCCACGAAAAACAAGTCCGGCATGACAAAAACTGGATACGATAAATCATTCATTATTCATGGCAAAAGGAATTACTGTTCGATTACCGAAAACTTTTCTCAGGAGCAGTTTCAACCGTGCGACGTAGACTTTGTGCAGTTGTTATTTGGTATAAAGATTCCATATTGTAAAATGATTATTTAGACTATTTAGAGATTAAGAGACTATCGAGAAAACTGTTTGGAGAAATAGATGACTTATTATATGACGACAGTTTGCAATTTCAATCAATGACGAAATTTAGTTGAAAAATATAATAAATGCAAAATATGAATATATATTGATAGAATGAAATACAAAGGAAAATTTAAATTTATTAATTGATAGAATGAAATACAAAGGAAAATTTAAATTAATTAATTACAAAAAAAATAATGAAATTATGAGGAATTTATTGCTCATAATTACATGTGTTATATGTGGCCCATTATGCACGTACTATAATAGGCCCATGTTTATTAGACAATTATCTAGTTTAGGTCTTATATATTTCCTAATTGTAGATAAGTGTATGAATAATTATGCGCTGGTATATTCATGAAAAGAAGATCTCATCCACAATTTTGTTCAGTCAGAAAAAATGAAATAGCTGCAAATTACGTGAAATCAATAATCATATACCATCTGACAACATTAAACATATGAACGCATATAAGCGTTTACTGCATGTCCAGTAGTGTTCCGTACATCGCATAAAAGCCTTGTTGATTCTTGCCGATGGCGTTTGCCCTTTTCTGGAAGTGCTCTAAGTGTATTTTGTCGTCATCGTCTTCAGTCACACATGCATCCTCATCTTCAGAAATAATGTAGTTAAGGTACTTGGCAAGAATAATGAAGAGTTTCGAATTGATATACTCGTCCACAGAGCCAGGCCAAGCAAATTCGAAAGCGCACCACCTCGAGTTTGCAAGTCTCTTCGCCCAAGTGCTCGTTTGCTAAAAATCGCTTGTTATTGGGCGCAAAACGGTGTGGTCTTTGATACTTTTCATCGTCAGTAGTAAGAGGTTTCTTGGAGTTTTTGCTCTTGGATGCGCATAAAGGCCGCCATTTCTCACTCTGATGCAACGGAAGTGAAAGATTGCTGCATCGAAGTTACTTAAATACATTACTTCATATTTTGAAGCAAAGACTTCATCATAAAGAAAAAACTTTTTATTCATATGAATCAGAGTTTCGCAAGCAAATACTTATTGCGGCAGTAAATGCTTGCAGCAAATGCATTTTTTTAATTTAAATTAAAAATTTTTAATTAAATAGTCCGGGAGCTAGCGTGAAGTTGTGCAGGGAACGAGGTAGTACATAAAACTTTCACATAGCATAGTACACCTCTAACCTACTGTAGAACTTCGCGTCTGCCGGATCAGATCATTTGCTTTTCAGAAATAGAGAGGATTGCAAAATCCTATGTATTTCCAATGGTAAAATTGTGACATTTGAGGTGTTGACTCCATTTTTTCGAATTTTTGCTCATAAAAGTTACACAAATTGGTATTTTGTTGAACTGGTTGTTATAGAAATCATCTACAGATCATGATCTTTCAAATGAGTTATCATTCATTGACAGAGGATGAAGTAAAGTGTACAAACAGACACTTTTCGTTAAAGTATATCAACAATTTTCCTGAAATTTCTATGTTAAAATTTGCAGTTACTGTGTCTGTTTGTACACTTTACTTCATCCTCTGTCAATGAATGATAACTCATTTGAAAGATCATGATCTGTAGATGATTTCTATAACAACCAGTTCAACAAAATACCAATTTGTGTAACTTTTATGAGCAAAAATTCGAAAAAATGGAGTCAACACCTCAAATGTCACAATTTTACCACTGGAAGTACATAGGATTGTGTTATCCTCTCTATTTCCTAAAAGCAAATGATCTGATCCGGCAGACGCGAAGTTCTACAGTAGGTTAGAGGTGTACTATGCTATGTGAAAGTTTTATGTACTACCTCGTTCCCTGCACAACTTCACGCTAGCTCCCGGACTAAAAGTGAAGTAAACGCTTTTTATACTTCATTTTATGCCTTGGTAATGCCTGGTGAAATAAATAACTTAAAACCCTTACAATACCGATCTCAAAATATCCAATTACCAAGGGTAATCACAACGGTCGACCTAATTTCTTTTACATCACTCTACAATCACGAAACTTCCAAAAAAGCATGCATGCGCGTAGAGGTCCTCCAAGAATAAGTTCGTCTTGCTAAAACACTCTGAATGATTGCAAAATAGCAGTTAAGCATATGAAGTGCGCATCATTTAGAGATGTTTCTGTGGTCAAGCTGGATTAGGTATAGTTTGCTGGTAAAAAGCTGTTTTGGTCACCGTCGGTAATTTGCTAACAAAAAGCAAACTTTTCGGTGAACTGACTGCATGGATATGTGAAATTAGCCATTCCCACTTTCCGGTTATATGCAAAGATGTAATGAAAATCATTTGAGATTTCGCTTAATACACCAACTGACAAAGTCAGGAAGCATCAAGCCTTTAGCTAGCCTAGTCGAGCTTTGCAGTTGCGAAATCCCAAGTTCGGCCATTTTGAGCACTCTTGGTATTTTGGGTTTTTTCGTCTCTCCACCCTTGGAGACGAATAATTTAAACTGAAATTCCGTTGTTTCTCTGTAAGGGAGACAACGACTCTTACATTGCTGAGCATAACAACATGGTACAGTGGTCTTCGACTATGGGGCTAAATCTGAACTTGAACAAATGCAAAATTATATTGATACCAAAGACGATCAATCGCCTCTCCCCTTCTATTCCAGAAATTGTTTTAGTAGATGACTTGAAACTTCTAGAGTTCACTTTTCATCGAATCTAAAATGGGATGGGCATCTCCACTTCATAAATAGGCTTGCGTCACGTCGACTATTTGCCTTGCGCATCTTAGGGCCATTTCTAAGAGTATTCGTTAATTGAGGTGTACCATGGTCTAATATTGTATGTGATTGAGTATTGCTCACCTTTATTCATCGGCATGCTATCGACGAATGAAGCTGCACTGAAGAATATTCAACGTAGAGCTCATTTCATGATCTGTGGGGATTATAGTTGCACATATGAAAGTTTCCCGGATCTTCGAAACAGGCGTGAAAAGGCCTCTGTGAAACTGCTATCAAACATATATTGTAACAAAACGTATATCCATCAAAGTCAACGTCCTCTGGTAAATTTCTCCAATCTCCGTCTCATGCCACCCGATGACGAAACTCCTTCTTTCCACGAACAGTTGACATCGTGAACAAAACTTTCGAACGACCTTTGTCTTTCAAACGAAGATGTTTACATCACTTGCTTCTATTTTTGATATTTTTTGTCTTTCTACCATGTCACCTCACTTCATGCACTTCATTGATTTCCATTACCACTGAAATATATATATTCTATTTTTATTTGTACATAGTGCATGAAGGCTTGCCGGCATGAGCCGGATGGCATTTTAATATTTTCAAACATTCCATTAAAAAATATTTCCATAAGCATCTAAGGATATGCCCATTACTTTTAGCGTTATCAGATCTTATGCTTATACCCTCTAACGTCGATTGTTCTATCCATGATCGTTACGACAGTTGGCTTGTGTGGCAGTTCTCCACTTCGTTTGGCTGTCTGCATTTTCCATAAGGAGCCCGAGGCTCGATGATGCTCTTTGATGTGATCGCTCCATGATTCTTTGGACGTCCAACAGATAGGCGACCATGCACTTGCAATTTCTGCACGCGTTTCACCCACTGACATTCGTCTTTCATCTCCACATGATGACATCATGTTAGTGGTCGTCTTCTTATAGTGTCACCGATAGTCTCTAGGCACATGCTTCTTCTGATCTTTTCATTGGAGCTGCCGGCGCGAGAGGAGGCTCCGCACATCCAACTTGCCATCCTCAGTTCGTTCACTTCAAGTCTTCCCAAACATTCTGATGACATGACCCAAGTCTCGCTGCCATGCAACATGCAAGTGCGCTCACATGACTTGTAGATGACTGCCTTCATTGAAAGGGCAGTTGCTCTGGATGTCAAAAAAGGTGTCTTTATGCGACGCCTGTATCAACCGTTCAGGACCCCCCCCCCCCCCCAGCTGCTGCACCTGCTCCTTGCTAGCAACAATGACATCACCGAGGTAACGAAAAGTATTCACTACTTCGTAGCTTTAACGTCTCCAAATGATGGAGTTTAATCTGTCTTCTTTCCCCCTTTACACCGGCGACGCACGAATGCAGCTGCTGCGGATGACAGGCAGTCCACAATGCCACTGTAGTGCTTGTAAGACCAAAATTGATATATTGTACACCTGATTGAATTTGAACCCACCTATTTGCGGCACACTTAACATGGGTCATGGCCAGAAGTCCTTACCTGGGTGTGATAGTGTTACCTTTGTCTTACATCAGATCTATCCAAGAGCGCATTTTAACTTGACCTTCATCGGAATTTTAGAAGTACTAGTTTATTAAAAGGTATGAATAAAGCTACATTCTCAGTTGTAGACGTTTCTTTTGCCTTCCGCCTTAATCATAAAGCTCTTGAATGAAATCATGAAGGAAGCGATCATTTATATATATTTTTTTTATTCTGGGAACGTGGAATCAATTTCTCAACATCAATTGGAAGGTTGATTTATTTTTTAAAATCCGATGTTCTATAATAATAAAGGACTAGAAAGGACATGGTCATTGATAACAGTGCTACGTCAGGGATATGCGCTGTCATGACAACGGTGCCTAAGTGATGGCGGCTTCCAGTGGTTGACAATCGGAAGGTACTGGCAGCTTATCAGAGTACTTTTTAAGTATTCACGGATGTCATAATTTCTCTTTGCTAACTCATAGGTGCGGTTGTTGTATATCCCGAAAAATCTAATCCCGGGAAATCGATTTCTCGAAATTAGCTGATTTCCCGGGAAATCCCGGGAAACAACCCTACTCATAGGGCAACTTGCAATAAATCGCCTTGCGTTAAGAATGATTATGACAAGTTTCACTAATTTGATTCATCTTAAGTTCTAGCAAAATTGACGAGCAATTAGATCTGTGCCTAAATGAGCGGCTAAAATGACCATCAACAAGCCGCTGTTGACCGCTCTAGTCTCACTAACTTAAACAAAGCGAAAAGTCGGTTTTCTATGGATTTACAGCTGTAATGGACGGACGCCAATCGAAGGTGCATGCTCATAATCAATCTCGAAAAAGTAAGAATTTGACGCTCAACATAATCACATGATGTTGCCTCCAACACTCGGTATTTCAAACGACTGCCAGCCAAACGACTGATGATTCAAATCAGCAGCTCATAGCTCTCCGCATTATTAATTCATTGAAGAATGAAAATATGGCGTTAAGCAAAGCAAAGATTGCAAACCAACTGTTCAATGCCAAGTCACAGAAAGATTTTTGAACATACAGGTTGCCCGGCAAAAAGTCAAGAAATTTGAGATTTTGTATCCTGAATTGCTCTCTTCGTTGAATTTCTTGACTGTTTACCGGGTCACCTGTATTTGACGATTGCCGAATTTTTACCCTTTTGTCCCCGTATTTTTGGTACTGTCAGATGAGTCACATCAGCAGGTGAACTTGCAGAAGCAGGTTAATTGTTTTAGACCATTTTTGATCTTTCGTCAACGCATTGAATGCAATTTATCATTTTATCTTATGCTGCTTTTGATAGTGTGAACATATTTAAAAATAGTAATTAAAAATCTACAAGGCGTTGATTGTTCAATGAAATAAAATGCGAATTGTTCACAAATTGGATTACATTCAAATAGATCTCAGATACAGTCGGCTCATATGTCTACAAAGTATGTGTCAAATTCATGGAGGAAATTAATGAAGAAAGCAAGACATTCCACAAAGTTTTTGCGGTCGAAGTAAATTTCTCTTGTCTTGTCGATGCCATGGATGGATCAAATGATTTTTATTGCACTATACATGCATCAACCAGAGATGGAAACCGCCCGATATTTTCAGGCCGATCAGTCCTGTAAAATATGATATAGGCACCCGTTTACGGTATACATCACTTCATGATTATTGTTATCATTATGTAACATTTCATCAAGACGAGCACATACCGATTCCATGTTATGCAAATTCACTGAAGAATACTGCAAAATTACTGCTTAGTGTATGTATTTGCTTCTGCTAAACAAAATTGTTGCTGTGCTTGGTATTCCCTACCAAGGTATAGCCTACATTCATGTAGGCTACCGGTACGTTATCAACAAGATTTGTTTTGAAAACCATCTACCCGTCAGATATTGTTGACTAGAATCATTTTCAATATGCTTAAAGATTAAATAACTAATGAGTTAAATAATGTTTAAGTTAATCGTCTTAACTGAATTGTCAGACACAGACCACCAGCCTGCTTGTCCAAATACTTTCTTCATCAAATACAAAATGCAAATGCAAAATAGTTATTAGATACATTGCAAAAGCGAATCCAAAATATTTGTTTTAAGTTTGTCAAGCGCTTGAACGCCTCTCTGATAATACGCGTGACTTTAAACTTATCCACAAGTCCTATCTATGCGTAGTGCGTACCAAGAAATAAGTAGTCTTCAAACTACGCTGCTTCCATTGTTTCATCCTTTTCATGAAATGTATAGTAATTACATTGTTCGACCGCCCACTTATTAAAGCAACCATAAATCACTTTACTTCCATGTAGTCATTTTGCGAAAAGATTGCATTGAAAAACCTTGGTCAGTCCCTATCTGTCAATTTCCTCAGGAAAAATCTAGAAATTCTGTTCTTTATCCACAGGCATCCTCCGATGATCGAATGTTTCAAGGATGGCATGGATCTCCTCCTGACATTTTCAACATGATTGTGAAAGAACCTTGTGAAGATCTTCGGTCCTTGTGCCCATTTCTTTCTCTATCTGATCTTCGGCAACGCGATAGTCAAGGACTTTCCGTTATCCATACGGCTACTGAAAAGAACAAACCTGAGGCACTTCGACTTCTTCTACAGACTCTCGTCTCTATCTTACGAAGTGAAGACTCGGAATCGACGTTGTGTACGGAATTAGATCTCCTCACTTACGATGGACGGTCAGCCTTGTACATGGCCTTCGAAAACAGGGCTTTCGAATGTGCTGACATTCTTCTCGACTACGGAGCTAGAATAAATCTCACACTTCCTGTCTGGCAGGAGAATGAACTTTCACTTTTGTTCAGTGCAATTATCAATCAAATTAATCAGAATGGATCCGTAGCGAATGAGGGACTTAGCTTATTACAGCGTTTGCACTCAGTCGGTGCTCGACCTGACATTTTAGTTCGTGAAAGCGTGAATCCTTTTGTTGTCTTTCTTGTCGAATCAATTGATGAAGATGTGGACAAAACTGATTCTTGCTTTGGATTATTGATTGAGATTCTGAGGTTATGGCCTGATATGGACCCAGGATTTGACAGTCTGCAACTCATTGTAAATATAATAATTGTTTCACCCAGATTGTTTTGGCCTGTATGGAACGACTTCAAGAAACGGGAACTTCTCACCAAGGAGGTCTTCCATACGACATCAAGCACTCGATCACTTTTGATAGAAGCCACACTAAAGGCAGAAGAGTCCATTGTCATTGAACTACTGAATTTTGCTCTCTTATCACCCTTGCTGTATCGTACAAAAGACTTCGACTACGCTGACTACTTATATGAGAATGAAGCTACTCCTGTGGAACCCTGTGGAGCTGATTGCTTAGTAGATGACAATGATGAGATGGAAATTCAAGAATCCACGATGTCTAATCGCGCTATTGATAGTATTTGTCCTCTGATTGTAGCAATGCGGCTTCGACGAGACCGTATTGTTTGGCGTATGCTGCGATCAGTTCCGGAAATTTGGAATCGCGGGTTTGCAGAACTCATCCATTGCTGTCGCAAAAGTGGTTCGACGACCTGGTTTATGAAAGTCATTTGTCATCGAAGTCGACTACCTGGTCGCATACATTTTCTTCCTGTGGCAAGTGAGCGTGGTTATGCAAATTTGACTGTCATGGACCAGGCCATCATCAGCTTTACTGAGCCTCTACCAACAAACTTCTTGGTTCATCATTCCCAGCAACTTTTATGGACAACCTGTGGACACCCCAGCTGGTCACTGCATTATGTTATTAGTCATTGCCCAACAAAGGATAAACACGCCATCGTACCTTTATTGAAAACCATTCGAAGACCACCACTTCCAATAGCTTCTCAGCAATTATATCAAGACTGTGTATCAAATGCGAAGCTTCTGACAGCCGCTGTCGACGTAGGTCTGAAACCTTACGCAAATATGGATATATCCTCATTATTGACTGCTGTCAGTGCCTCTGACGATCCTGTTTACTCCTGGTCTGTTACGATAGTCCTTCTTAAATGCCCCAAATTCCTCACAAATTG
The DNA here is from genome assembly GCA_907163375.1 of Prostheceraeus crozeri. Lineage (NCBI taxonomy): Eukaryota > Metazoa > Platyhelminthes > Polycladida > Euryleptidae > Prostheceraeus > Prostheceraeus crozeri. Next base: position 118,636 of record CAJQUW010005058.1, on the reverse strand, counting down.
TGATTCTACGCCCAGGGACTGCCATAATCGTTTTCTTCCCTTCCCTCTAGCTTGGTTTGCTATTGTACAAGCAAGAAGTAATCTCGAACGCAATAGTTTTGTTACTGCAAACGACATGAAGACTGAGTTACTTCAACAGTCTGTTCCATCTATTATTGTAGATAGTATTCTTTTGAAGCGCGACAAACTTTTAAACTATCGTATTTAATGTAAAAAGTAATGAAGATCCGTGTTTATATTAAGAATCTTATTCTGCCGTCTTGTTGCCTGTTAATAATGCCTACCAAGTGCCAATATTTATATATGTCATCTTCAAAAGAAAGCGTTTTCAGTAAATTGAAATGGAGATGAGGGTTTAGAAATCTTTAAATACGTCTCTCTGTGCAGATCAGATCGAAGATTTTTCATCAAAATCGTGTATGTCATAGAAATCAATGATATATTAAATAGTTTATTAATCTGCTCCTAATGTATAGGCTGCAATCTAGGAAATGCTATTTGTTAGTAGGTTCAGTTTTCTAACTTGCGCGTCTTAGCTGGAGGATTTCTCCATGATCAGAAATGCTCTTCCATAAGCTGTATTTGTCGTAGGAGTTCTTAAAACAGTTTCGCTGGAAATCCATCAGCTGCATGTACTTTTCTTCTGTTTAGAAACACAGTAAGGATCTGATTGCTCCATCAACGACGGTGCTTCTCCACTCTTGCTCCAGTGCGTAGTAGAAGTCTGCGCTCAACACTAAAACGATTGTGTTGAACCCTCGCATTCGCATCATGTACGTGTTTTTAGGATAAGAATCGTGCTTTATTTTCGTATTGACAATGATTCATTGTATTTTTAGCTTGAGATAATTTGGAAATTTTACATGTTCTTGCTAGAAACAAGCCATCTGGAATCCATTACATTCCGAGACAATGAAAGATAAACATGCAGCATTCTTTTGTTGCACTTTCATGGCTAGATCGGCTACAAGGACTCAAGGTAGCTGACCAGTAGTACATGGCCAAGCCACGAGCATCAACGGTCGGTTGTGTATACCTTTTGATAGTTGACCGATCACGCTGCCCATTGTCCAAATCTGAGCACAAGCCCCCTGCTCCCTGCGTAGGCAGTTTGGACTTTGTGTTTCGACTGAACAGTCGTGGTTTGTTGAGGGTAAATTTCCGACAATAGCGGACCTTCAGTGTGCAAGTTGAATTAGAGTGCGATGAACAACTAGAAATCAAGTCCTTCTTGAAAGGGGCCTTCATTTTATCTTCGCAGATACAATTGTTTCTGTAACTTTTTCTATTTCAAAGTTTGATTTCTTTACACATAATAGGTATTTTTCATGAATATTTATTTAATAACGATGAATCGAGGACCGGATGATGATGATGACTGTGGATGGTGAATTACTGGCTAAATTGATACTGCACATCAAATTTAATCACTATAAGATAATAGGGATACCGAATTGCACCTTAAACCTATTTTCTACTGAAGTTAAACTACTGCATTCTTGAAATTTTTATGTTGTAAGGTTATTAGAAAGACATTAAGATTATTTTTGTTTAAAAAAATGTTTTCTTGGTATATATCTCACATGGCTAATATTCAACCCATCAGTATAAAAACGTGCTAAAATGAAGATAATCGGGGAGAAAATCTCAAGCAATCATCTATGTTTATAACATTATTTGTCCATATTGAAGTCATAAAAGCATTAATCATGTAACAATGAATCGCATGTTGTACTGTCACAGTTTCCGCGTCAATTTTTATCAAGTGGCAGCCATCTGATATCCTTTGACACATGTTTGAGTGATAATTCTTCGAAATTCCAATAAATGCATGTACGTTGCAAGCAAACATCTGGACATCATGAAAAATGGAATGTCTCTCTTTCTTTGGAATGTCCACTTCTTTTATCTCAGATTGATATTATATATAGGCCTATAGCAACAGATGTTTTGATTCATGAGGTCAGGACCTACAGGTTTTCGTTATATCAATGCAAAATGTCTGTTAACAGATGTCTGTTTTACAGATAAGTTTCTTTTGTTTGCGCACCACCTTCTAACTTGCCTATATACTTGGTTCAACAGAGCAATAGTTTGAGGCCACATGTACCACGTTTTCATCATTCCAATGGACAACTGAAAAGTCTGTTACTCTTTCGCTCCACCGTTGCTCCCCTCTCAGATTTGGAGAAAAGTTTCTTGTTATCGAGTGGACATTTGTTTATTCGATTCTGGAAAATAGTGTCGATGTAGCTGATATCATTTTCTGCGAGAGTAATCTCCAAACAAAGTGAATTGAAAAATCATCAATAAAAATGTCTTTTTTGCCGGCTGTCTTTCAATTCGGTACAAAGCGCCAAACCACATTAATTCCAATTTTCCCATAGTTTCGTTCTGCGCATAAACTGTTTCTCTTCCATCGCATGCAAGAGAATCACAAAAGTTTCCGTCAAAAAAAATCACTAAGCCACACTTTATAACCGAACCATAGCCTATTAGTTTTGATCTCATGTTGGCCTGCTGCTTCAATCCACCAGCATACGGTATGTGTCATAATATTGAAAAATGGAAAATCCATCTTTCGTATCGATCACATGTGGATTTCTGACTTGCAGCGTTTTGCATGCGACAAGTGTCATGATGTAGTGGTACAGACGATAGCAGTACTGAATTAGACAACGCAGGGAAGGGTTCGAGCTTAGAAATCACTTTTTCTTGGACTATAAAATGCAATTTATAGTTTTCTATAATCATCAGAATGCGTAAAATTGACTTGCCTTGTCAAATTACTTAAGACTTTAACCGGACTGTTCAAAGGCTATGATGGCCCTCCTAAAAGAATCTTTATCTAGATACTGAATCATGAAATTTATTGGTAGTGGTTTCTACCAAATAATGAATTTATATTACAGACGAAATGGAAAGAATTTAGCGAATCATTTAAATGCATCATAGAAGCAATCAATATGCTTAGTCAAATAATCCGATGGCTATACGAAACAAGCTCAAAATTTAACCTAGGAATGAACTTTACTTATACTAGATAAAATAATGAAATACAAGGCATCCGCACTCCCTGGAAATTAATTTTACCCTGGAAAACCCGGAATCTTGGACAAGGAGAAAGAAGTTGCCGAACTTGATGAGACCATTTCTAGTATTCAAATGATCTTATCTGAATGACAACGCTCTGATGTTCACTTTGTTGCATTTAATTATGGAGTAGACTTTACAAATATTCTATCAATTTTTATACATTCATTGTTGCGTCATATATTTTTCGCTATTGATTGTTATACTCCTACTCTATTTTGTTCTCCCCAATCCACTCGCTATGAGGATTACATTGGTTGATGCAAGATAGTGAAGAATGAACTTACCGCGGCGTATTACTATCGAATTTGTCTTGGAACAGACAGGATTTGCTACAACCCGCATCCGCAAAGTATCTTGCTGTCGTAAAAACGCTATGAATGCTCTATGTTGAGTTTAAAGTAGCTCTGAAACATTGACAAATCACACTGGTCACTTTGCGGTGATGACTTCTCATTTTACTTTTACGAATTTACAGTCTTGCAGCTTCTTCCAGACTCTGACACATGCAGATATTCCAGGTTAACTACAGACCATGTTTTAATTTAATGTCCCCAGTTTCCGACTGATATTCGTGATCTGCAATTGATGTGACATCGTTGTCGTTTATGTATAAACTATTCAACTTACTTGGTTACCCAAAGCTATATTTATTTACATGATAGATTGTTTTTATTTTCTGTGATATGGAATCGTGTGGATGATATCATTGATAAATTAGATCAAATATTTGGATTTATGAAATGAAATATTGGAAATCTCAATCATGCATTCATTGTCATGAATCTCATGATATTTCATTTCGGAACTAATTTCACGGTCATAAATTTCAGTTCATTCAAATCATGTGCAAGAGTTCCGAATTGAAACATCAAAACTTCAAAATTCTGTTATCTCAATGCTTCAGAAAATATATGATGCTAAAGCAGAAATGCTAACCGTGTAAGTAGCCATGTCCTGGCCTGAATTTTTGTTCCACAAACTGGCCTGTCTATTTTTGACATTGAACGAACGAATATTTGTAAGTGAGTGATGCAAGCCATGCACGAGATTCTTCCGGAAATTCGGGATTGATCTATTGGGTCTCGAGATGCGACCAAAAACATAAAAAATGGAAGGCGGTGAAGAGTTTGGGACGGGATGGGGGAAGGAGTCACATGCCCTATTTCTGTCACCAACAGTGACTTCTGTAAATGGGGAAAATTGAAAGCTATCAAGTCAAAAATAGTTCTTGATTAATAGAATCGTTGCAATTGATCGCCATAACAGCCTATGTTACTTATTCCAATAAAACCTACAAATGAACCTGTGCTGCTGTTAAGACTTCTCGTCACTATCTACCCTCTTATTGAAATTGGATAATTTGCGCACCTGCTGTGAGCCGGAGCGGAGTTATCAATCAGACAAAACAATCGCGCTGAATGGCCTATATCTACTAAGCATATATTTTTCGTTATCAAGTTTACCAATTAGTTCAGTGGCACTTCGTACTTCATATCGTATTTAGAGGAAGTAGTACAAAAGTGTATATATCGGACTTTCCGGAAATGGCATGTGGCCACTCGCCAGAAATTTATGGGTGATGCCAACGACGTTAACAAGCTAATTTGATTGTCACTTGTTCTCACTGAGAGTTGCAACTGTGAATGAATTTAGGGAAATCCATAAGTGTGGATCCTTTGTGTGTGGAATTAATTGATACTGAGTATTTGATGAAATGGTGATTATTCAGCTCAATATTTAATTATTCCATTTACAAGTTCTTATGAAATTGACAGCATGCAGTACATATGAACGTAAGCAATATTGATTGGTAGCATGAGAAAATGACTTCTTCATAGATTGTCAATATGGTCGATCAACGCAAAGCACCTTATCCGTGGAAAATTCGACAAGCACATTGCAATAAGCATGCCATCCCGCAAGTTGAATGTAGAAGAGCTGAATGAACAGACCTCAGATATGAACTGAGCATCTTAACACAAAATTAGCTCAAACTGTTACAGTACGTATTCGAATATGCTGTGATTTCGCTTCCGATACTAGTAGATTCCGATCTTCCTTCAGTTACCTTCAGACACAGCTAGATTGTCGTTGGAATTGAGCTAAACAGCAAAATTAGGACCTTTACTTGAGAATAGTCGTTGGAAAATGTCCGAATATGTTCAAATTTATTCATGGTTCCAAGAATTTCAGAATAGGAAAAATGTCCGTTTTTCCCGATTTCCTATTTTTTAGAAATGCGATTAGAAACACTATTCCTGATATGATTTCATAATATTCAAAATAGGGATTTATCGCAGATCTGTTTCACAATTTATTGCCCAGCCGAAAAATGATTTGTATTCAATACTTATTAGTATCGTGTAATCGTGTAGAATGAAATTAACATGATAAATTGACGCTGTTGGTCTGCAATTGGACTTTCTATGTATAGGAACCAATGACCAATTTACTTAATGATAGATTGATAATAATATAAGACTATGTGTGATTACTAAAACAGTTTAAACTTGTCATCTATCGTTACACGTGTCAATCATAGCTACTCGATCCATTTATCGGACAAAGCTATATGACCCCAGACACAAAACAAATGCTAGCCATGGATGGACAATGGCCATCGGATCGGGAGGAGCGTGGAGCAGCTTGGCGAAATCATCAGCTGCATCGAAGCAGTTTATTTAATTGTACGGATACACATCCATAATTCTTATCTAGACACATGACCTCTACGATAAATCAGCAAATTGAATTCACATGACTGTCACATACTCACCAGTGCACGTGCTGTACGACCAACTCTGCTGCAGATCAAAGCGACAGTAATGGTACCACTCCCATCCTCGACGTGCGGTGCCTAGAACGCCCGTAAATGCTTAATTGTTATTATAAATGAAAGTCAATTTTTCAAAGCATCTTCGCAACTGATGGGCATACGTATTCTGCATTAGGAATGTCCTAGTCTCAATCTAACGAAATGGCGGAAGATGATCACCTTACTTACTTAGTTATACTTATACCATTCAACGTCGATAGTTCCATCCATGTTGGTTGACAGTTTGCTCCACTTCGCTCGGCTGTCTGCATTTTCCATACGGAGCCCGAGCGCTCGATGGTGTTCTTTGATGTGATCGCTCCATGATTCTTAGGACATCCAACAGGTCGGCGACCATCCACTTGCAATTTCTGCACGCGTTTCACCCACTGATATTCGTCTTTCATCTTCACATGATGACACCATCTTAGTGGTCGTCTTCTTATAGTGTCACCGATAGTCTCCACGCACATTCTACTTCTGATCTTTTCATTGGAACTTCGGGGTAACTATGGGTTATCTCCCCCCACGTTTTCAAACTTGCCTATGATCCATAAAAATGAATCAATCGTCACAAAACTTCAGAGACACGTATTTGAGCATGTTATTAGTAGACATCGACAGTCTAGGTGAATCACCTAAAATGTATTTCCACCTAAATCCCTGTAATTTTGTCGAAGGATCTAAATTCTTTTCTTTTCGACTAAACGTTGCTATTTTGATACTGTGGCGAGCAGAAATCTCAGAAAATCCTGTGTTATCTGAGCTTCATCAGATATTATGATGAGTGAAAAGATGCATGCACCCGAAGGGTATTCTTCTGACAACTTCTGATGTTGCTGCGTCAAAATTCTCTTCATTGGTTAGTGCAGACGTATAGAGATCGTTCACAACTTATCGGACCATACCGATGCGGCACGTACCAACTAAGGAACACATCGAGAAAATTGTCGTGACGAATTAGTATTACAGCCGCAAGAATGACGACTCGCATTGAATAATATGCACGCATTTTGTATAGCCAATCAATAGCATTTGAAGTAAACTGATCTGTTCACGAAATATGCACAGTCATTGTTGTCTGATTAGCACTGGTGTTATTTAGCTTGAAGCAAAATTGTTCCGAATCGCATGTAAATTGACTACTGATCACCTCTTGTTATCATCTTTTATCAACTTCTACGCACATTGCAATGTATTCGTTTACAATAAGACAACGAAAAAAGTAAAGAAACAAAAAAATGAACAAAACACACAATTGCTGTAGATGATTTTAGTTATTTTAAAAGATTTTTAATTCACCTAAATTAACAACTTGACTCTGCAAAATTTTTCATCTAAAAAATACCTAAATTGATTAAAATATTCACCTAAGATGTCGGTGTCTAGTTATTATTGTAGTGATGTCAGCAGCTTTATCTGACTTCGTGCGACCTCGTCGCCTGAGCAGATAGCACTAAGTCAGGGGTTCCCACAAAGTTTTAAAAGCGTCTCCGTTTCAAAACTTTAAAAGAGCATGGCGACCCCATTTACCAAGACCAGATATGTACGACTTGCCAGGATTTCCCGCCTCCTGGTTCATTTTCATTGTCTGTGACAGACACAAAAGGCAGGCAGAATGCTGGATGCCAGCAGTAAGAAGTGTTACTAATCGAAGTATTGTCCCTCCGCCTTGGGAAACAGTCGCGCTATCTATCACAAGAGAGGTGTAGAAAGTATTACATAAGTCCTTTGCGAGGAGAGAGAAGGTAGGGTTACATCAACCCGAGGAAGCGTTAAAACAACCCAATTAAATAACATTACCCGTAGGGCGGGTATTTCTTCCTAGTTGTGAAGAAGGTAGCCGCTAGTACAGGCGTTTTATCCATGCTTTTCAGTAGTGCCTCAACATCTCAGGCGACCACAGAATCTTTATTTAGGACGGGAGCTACTGACACTTTCTTCCTAAATTCGCGCACAAAGGGCTTAATAGCATGGATTTGTACATCTTGAAACGCTGTATACAAAAATCAAATTCTTAGGTGTCACAGCCAGTCGCTTTCGGTTATACGTAAGGTTAAAGGATTCCCGTTGGAATCCAATGGAAAATTCAAGAAATATCTATGGATTGTGAAACATTTGGCAATTTATCAGAATGCCATGGAATTTGAAACATGATTTAGTTCAGAACATCAACTTCGATATAAAAGTTGAAGTGAGTCACATGATTCAGTATTTGCCTCTACAAAATTACTAAATTTCATGTTTTGACTTAATTTTGGCGATTTTACTCATTTTGTAGAGGCTCTGTGACATCAAATACTGAATCATGTGACTCACTTCAACTTTTATATCGAAGTTGATGTTCTGAACTAAATCATATTTCAAATTCCATGGCATTCTGATAAATTGCCAAATGTTTCACAATCCATAGATATTTCTTGAATTTTCCATTGGATTCCAACGGGAATCCTCTAACTTACGCATAACCGAAAGCGACTGGCTGTGACACTTAAGAATTTGATTTTTGTATACAGCGTTTCAAGATGTACAAATCCATGCTATTAAGTCCTTTGTGCGCGAATTTAGGAAGAAAGTGTCAGTAGCTCCCGGACTAAATCGACCACAAAAAGTCCGGCTGCGACCATACATTAGGGTCGCGACCTCGCATTTGAGAACCGCTGCACTAGGTCAACGAAGTCATGTCACGACAGCTCTTGAAGTGATAATGAGCCTGGCCACATCCCTTGCACTAATATACATCACTCTAAAGAGCTGTAGTCCTGGGAGGGTCTTAACATAGAGTAGAGTGGATTTTAAGTAGTGCGGTGCTTGTGGGTTATCCCCCAGGTTTTCAAATTTGTTTAAAACCTGCAAAAATGAATCAACCGTCATGAAAACTTCAGGTAGACGAACTTAAGCATATTTTCTACCAACATACAAAAATTTATGCAGATCGGACAAGTGCTTTTTGCATCGGAGACGACATTGTGAAGTGAAGCGATGTCAACAGCTTGATCTGACTTCGTCTGTTCAACGCATTTTTGTTATTCGTGTGTACATTGTTCTCTCCCCCTCTTCGTCTCATCCACTGCTATTTGAAATCTTGCCACACGGTTTGGCTAGTGTAAGGTATTTGGCCTGGTCGTCATCACTTCACGAGTTGTCGGGAAATGATTTGTTGACCTCAAGTGCTTTCTGCTCAGACGATCGAGTTGCAGACATCGCTGCACTTCAAGTTATCGCTCCTAATTCAACAAGTACGTGTCCGATTTTTGCACAAAATTTGGTATGTGGTAGAAAATATCCCCACTTACGTGTACATTGAGTTTTGTGACGATTGATTCATTTCTACGGATTTCAGACCAATTTGAAAACGTAGGGGGGTGATAAACCATAAGTACCGTCAGCCCGCATTTACGCCTTGAAAAGTTTGTTGGAAATCTACCCTTCCTCCTTCCCCTACCTTCATGTCGCCAATGCTTGTCAGAGCCTCACAGAAACACTGTTGGAGTGCAAATCTCTAACAGCATCACTAATCCATTGAAATTTGCAGGTCACTAACAACGCTCTTTCTAACAATGTATTTGTGCGGTCATCCCAGAATAATAGGACTCCGTATCCACATCCAAGGATTGCAAGGACAGACAACAATACATCATTTCTTTTGCAAGCGAGGATTCTTTTTCATTCACTGCATCTGTGTTACTATCAATAGCAATTTAAGAGATGGTCTCCTTATCATTGTAATTATGCCGATGGCGTTATTGTCTGAAATCTGATTGATATACACGAATTTCGACATCAATGATTTTGTCATCAAGTTCATCCAAATCACAAACGACTCTTCAAGAATCAAACCCGATGACTCAGAATTTGCTGTTGAGGAGATCCCGTAACCCAGCTAGTTACTTGACAATTGAACATAATGTAGCTTCTAGTGACGATAATACATCCTGTGAAATCCTATTTTTAACTTGTCAGTGTCTGCCAACCAGTGAATCTTCCATCTGATTGGCTTTGCGGGTTGTACGATATGCGTCATACATGCAAGCGAGTTAACAGATAGTAGTACGATTTGTTGTGTGACACTGTCTCAATCTTTCTCGTATGAAACCACTGAAATATCCAATTCATTGAAATATCACATTCTTCCTGAGTAATCCCTTATATCAACCATGCTTCATACGCAGGTAGGACCGACCATGGTGGAGAGCGTGCGCTTCAAAATGGAAGGCTTGCGGCTTGATAAAAAACAAGGAAGCAGCAGATGCTGGCAGTCCCCGGCTCAATCGCCTCACACGCAGACGGACGGCATGGTTCCTCCCTGTAAGTGTTTCCTGAGCTTTTATATCATTTCGATGAATGAAGTCTTCATAGTAGCATGGAAAGTAGTAAAAATATTTGTTTAAAAATTGCTTTCAGGTAATTGTCACAAATCATGTCGAGTCAACTAAGCATTTTAGTCCCAACCCCAAAATATCGATAGATACAGGAGCAATAATATGCATGTATGCACTATAGAATGCCATTTTAATCAAATGTATTTATTGGTCATTGAAATGTCTCCTATTAGAATTACATGTACAACTTAATGTTCACTTAATTTGCTGAATTTCATTTTCAAATTGTCAAAACAGAATGGTTAGTTATAAATAATATTAAGTTATTTAATTAACTTAATCCTCAGTTAAACTGGGAAGATCTGTTCAGATTTTCTCCTATCTCCTGATCACATGATCTTTTCGAATGATATTATCTGCTATAATGATGGCGAACAAAATGTCATCTGTATCCCAAAAGCATGCGATCCAAACGAAAATAATTTTCAGTCCATAAACATGTACATGATCAGAGGACGCAATACTTCCTGCTCTTTGTCAGTGTATTGGCGAATTGTCATGTTTTGAATGGAATTGGAAAGAGCCAATATTGAAAGATGCCGACTTTATTATATTTTTCGCCATTTTTTTTACAATTAATTCCAGCTAACTATCTTCAGGTAAAGGGATTATTCCTGAAGACAATTAACTGATGTTAACTGAAATTAAATGTAAAAAAAATAACGAAAAAGATAATAAAATTGACATCGTTCAATATTGGGTCTTTTCAATTTCATTCTTAGGAAATGGAATATGTTGATGAAAGCCTCCTGTTTAAGTCATTTTGTATGAAACTTGCACACAGTTATGCTTGAAACGTCAGAACGGTAGCATTTTAAGAATAATTGGGGTAAATGGCTGGAAATTGAAATGATTTTGAGTATTCGGGTGGAACAAATTCTTCAAGAACAATTCACGCATTCTTGAAGCACTGTATATTATACGTGACTGTCCAGATCTGTGTAAGCAAAAGGATCACGCACAGAATTAGATTGTTTGAGCGTGTCACTTTGCTAGAAGTGCAAACTGATTAAAACCGATGGCAGATGCTGGAACTTACTAAGTGGGCAAAAAGAAATTTTTAATGCCGTACAAAGATAGGGAACAGCCGTACGTCGCTTGCGGATTGCTGTGAATTCCTTCTAAATGCTCCGATCGCTACGATTCATTGAGATTCGAAGAATTCAGCTCATTGCTGAATGATGTGCTCAATAATGTTGGTTCCTCCGTTCCTTAATAAAAAAATATAGCAGGCGCACGAAAAAAATCGCTCGCAAACTTCTCTGTAGAACTTGATATAGTCTGTGTCTCTTTGCTGTGTGATTCCGGTTGATAACAGTCACCGAAACTTCGCACAATTTGGGGTGCCTAATGTTGAGCTGGCTTCTTATTGTTCGATTTCTATGGCATAATATCAGCAGATTATGCCATTTCATAGGCATTTTGTGTTCCAATGCTTACTTTCTAGTCAAACAGAAGAAGAGACGACCTGTCTAATTCTGTGGGATCACGTGATCAATCTTCGCTTGCCCTGGCAATCGTGTGATTGACCAGACCGCAGCTGATCTGTTGATTGATTTGTCATCAGAATTGTAACTGTTTGATTGAAAAGTGTCACTTGCTGGATTACCTTTGACAAGACCAGTCGAAACATGACAGGTTGATATTATTATTTTTTGATTTTATTGTTCACTTCATTGCATATGACTTCGAAAGTATTCTGTGCGCTTTTCCTCTAAAAAATTTCAAGCAGGCATAAATTTTTCTATTACGTGCAAATAGGTAGAAAATTGTGCACCCTAGCACAAATCAATGTCCTGTTATGATGTTTATGAAATAGAAATTATAGAAATGCACAGGGTTCGTACGGTTAGTGAAAGTTTGTGAATCTTGAAAAAAAGTTCAAGGCCCTTGAAAATTTGTGAATTTCACGATTTTTCAGAAAAGTTTTTGAAAGTTTGTGAATTTCTTGAATAGCAAAGTTAAATGTCTGCAGATGATTTGTCTTCACGATTTTAAACATCAGGCTACACAGTGTCAGCAAATTCGGAAGTTCGTCACAAAATCATAAAAAAATCATGAAATATGGTTTTGCGAAAATGTTGCGAAATTCATGAAAGAATTTGTCTGATGAATTGGAGATGTGTGGGCCAAACGATAACACGTCATTTGAATCAGGACTGTGGAAGCAATTCAAATCTAAGTTTGGTATCACGTTCGGAAACTGGAATCATGTCCACTGCACAAAACGCATAACTTTTAAGAAAAGTTATGATGAGTTCATAGCAGATCTACATGTGCTTGTACATTCCCTAAGATACTCGAGTGCGTGAAGACAGCTATTCTCTCGAACGAAGTATACTAACGGGTGTGACTGGATGGTTTGTGTTAAGGTTTGTTTCCTGACGGTGTCTAGACCTGAAGCCAGCCTCACTTCAAGTTTTGAATCAGTGGGAAGGCTTAAAGAATATCTTCCATCACAGAAGGAATTCCGACGTCCTGTCAACTGATCGCTACAAACTGAAGTCTGTATTGAACACTGCATTATCACATTTGACTGAAAAATCAGGAACTGGATCAAAAATATCTGCGGTGAAGTGAGGAATGAATGGAGACTTTCAACTTAAAACCAGCATTCCATCGTTTAATTGTTTTTCTATGTCAGAAAATTAATTTTGAGGAATGCCTCAAAAATGAGACTGGAAACGTATTGTTGATACTATTGTAAGTTTCATTTTTGTAATCGTGATCGCCCGACCAAATAGTTTTGATGTAATTTTTTATAGTAAAATTGTTTTATTTATAAAACTTTAAATGCATGTTTTTCCTACAGTAAATGTCAGTTATTGTTTGTTTTTCTATCAATAAATATCATGTGCTTCAATTTGTTTTGAATATATAGTCACACATGCACGTAGGATTTCTTACTTCAATATTTTTCTCATGATGGGTCAATACATGAAATGAATCGAGTTGCAGTCAGTGGAATGTGGTCATGCTGACATAAGTTTCAATAAAAATTCTGAAAAATGGGCCTTGTGACTGAACTGTTTGGTGTCTTCTTTTGCCGAAATGGCATCTACCCCATTATATTTGGGAATAAAAGGTTTGTGAAAGTTTGTCAAAAAAGTTTGGGAAGGTTTGTGAAAGCTTGTGAATTTTGCCTCTAGGAAACCGTACGAACCCTAAATGCATTAATAAAATGTTGAGAAAATATTACAAAGGATCGTCATAGAAATGTCCAATGTGAAGCAGTATTCCACAAATTAGAACAAAAGGAAGAAAATTAATAAACAAGAAAAAGAAACAAAATGTACCGATGCAATCATACATATACCTGGAGTTTCAGAAAAAGAAGTGCTTCTCTTAAGAAAATTGATGATAATATTGGTTTTAAGTCGCCTCCAATGCTCAAGGAAATATGGTGCACAAGAAGTCTTGTCCATTAGAAAATTAGATGCGGTGTACAAATTAACATGCGAACAATGTAACTGGAAATACGTGGGTCAGACAGAACGAACAGCGAAGGGAAAGGATAAGAATATGAGAATGCAATCAGAGAAATGAACACATAAATCCAAAGTAACCAAAAATGCGGTAGAGGAATAGCACATGAGGAAAAGAGATAGGAAGAATTATATTATGAAGAAAAACGCAATCAAAGAATAATCAAAGAGGCTATGTGGCATAGAATGCAAAGAAGAATCGAGTTTTTGTGAACATTGGAGATTTTGATGAAGATCCTTCTCAATTTTTATGCACCTCATATTTCTATAATTTCTATTTCCATTCCATTAACATCCAACATGACATTGATATATGTTAGGTGAGTAATTTTCTACCAATGTTCAATAGTTTAAATTTTGTGTAAGGTTAACTTATAAAGCCAATGCTTTGAAACGGTGTTGGTACGAATAGCGCTTCAGCGAAAATAGAAGTTTTAGCATCTGATGAGTATGGAAAACATCCACAAAATTACAGAGATCTCAGTATATGAAATAATATGCCGTAATAAATAAACGTTATACTCCAGAATCGCGGATTGGAGTTCAATAGCACTCGTACAGGATGTTTGGAAGATAGATTAAATAATATCGGCCAAATGTTGCAGATTTATTATAACGAGCTAACTCTATTTAAATGATAAACTGATAGTGGCTCAAGCTCATGCATTGGGGCACGTGGTCAGAGTCTTTGAATGCTTCTCAAAACGCTTAGCGGAAATTAATTCAATACTGACAATGCTTGATGACGTTCCGCCTCAATGTAAGCACATCTAGACATTCTCTCAAAGCAACAGATAGGAAAGAAAAGCTTCAACAGACCTACGTCATTATTTTAATGGCTTGCGGACGTCATATGGAATGCCAATTACGATCTTTCCCATTATTACCGAAAAGGGTAAATGCCGCCTAATATAACCAAAAATTTCGGGTTGTAGATCATATAAAAGTCTCCTGATATGTGTGTCATCAATTTTTTTAATAGTCTGATATCGAACGACATCAATTAATCAGGGTGTCTACAAAGTGCTAAAGAAAGTCCTAAGACCCGAAAACCGGTCTGAAATATCTAAAAAATTCTAAATTTCATCAAATGTCCTAAAGTGACTAAGAATTTGAGGCATGGGTGATATTCTTCCGGAACTCCGGAAATTTGGCATGAATTTTGTTGGGTCTCGAGATTCGTCCAAAAGCGTTGTAAAACAGAAGGGGGTAGGGTCTTTTTTCTATACAGTTGTTGAATTTTTTAGTGCGTTTTGAGAAACAAAAATTCTTTATGATTGATAATAACAATCATCTATATTTACCTAATTTTGCTTCATTTGTGATGTATTCAAAACCAACTGCTGGACATTGCCAAAGAGTTACCCAATGTTATCTGAAAAGAAGAAGTGAACAATCTGTCTTATGAAATTCGACTGTATTCCGTTGACCTGGACATCCACTTTGTTCCAGGAGAACGTTTTGACTCATTTTGGAATCGTGTATTTGTATTGACGACAGAAGATGGAATTATTCGATGCCCCTTACTTGGTAAGCTAGTCAAGGTAGTCCAATCGGTGTTTCATGGTTCCTTAGTAGAGGAGATTTTCAATTGGGTCGATGCCATAGTTAGCAAAGGAAGGCATAATCTTCAAACGTCCAATATCCCAGCACAATTGACAGTGAAATACCAATCGAAGTCGGACAGGGCATATATGAAAGTATCTATAAATTCGGTTCACCATTGACCTAATTGCGTAATTTATTGACCTTGTCTTCGTTTTAGAAACTAAGAAAGTATCTCTATGAAGCATCCAAGCATGCAGCTTATAAAGAAACTGCAACAATACCACAACGCATACACAAACGCAATACATTTGAAAGCCAAGGAACAGGGAAAAAATAGAGCATCTCCAAAAGGTTATACTGCTCAAGACAGCAAAAGAAAATGAAGGGATAAGATTGAAGCAGCGAAAAAGAAGAAAGTTACTGGAATCTGTGGTCACAAAGAAATATGCTCTTCATGCCCGTAATCCTTCGAAGCGAAGTAGATAGTTGATAAGACTGTGGTGCTATCAAAGGCGTATTAATCTGTGATAAACAATAATTTTGTAGCCAATTTGAGGAGTTCTCATTTTGTTTATTAGATATTTTCCTATTTTCGTCAAATATTAGCCCTATATTTAAATTAGATATTTTTATTAGTAATTATTTCAACTTAGAAAGTAATATATCAACATAAATGCTTACGAATTTACAGTCTACATATTGCAGAGAATATTTGGAAAAGATATAATGATACAATCAACAACAGAAGTGTTAGAAAGAAGCAGCAAAGCTTAAGCATGGGCCCCTTGAAGAGCCATAAAACCATAGGGCAATTTGAATTTATGGCTCCTTACGTTGAAGTGTGTCGTTCATATTTTGAACTAATGATTTTTAATTATGAAAAATCGTAGAATCTAATTTAGAAGTTCCCTAAATTTCTACATCTCATTTCATTTCTAACGTGTGTATATTCGACGAGCGTCACGCCAGTTTTGATGTACAACTTATTTTTGCTATGTTATCGTTCGCTATATGCCCTTGCGTGATCGATGCGCAATAATCTGTGATAAACTCTGTAATTTCGTGTGCAGACTTATCATTTTATTTCCAAATTAAGGAATAGTCTTCATAGTTTTCATTGTTGGAAATGACATTTTCAGATTTTCGTCAAATATCTTCCAAGTGATTAAGTTATCGATAATGTCGAATTATGGGCGCAGAATATGTTATACGTAGATTATAAGCGTACAATTTCCCAAAATTTCCATGTCTCATTTTGCACAAATTTGACGAAAGTCACGCCGCTTTACAATATACATTATATTATTATCCGTCACATATAACCGTATTACCGTCTCTGATACCTTCATCAGCTATACACGTAGAAAGTTGTTTAGATGAACATTTATGAAGATTCTTACGTTTGACGAAAGCCATGTCATTTTAACCACATTTCTGTTATAATTTGTTATGCGTCTCTTTTTCTCTCCAAAATCAAAGTAATGTCTGATTCACTTTCAAGTTGGTGAAGCGAATGAATTTTCAAATTTTTCACTTATCTGTAATTTGGATGTGCGGAATTTTTATGGTAGTCGAAATTATCATGAACTGTTGGACTTGTTTAAATTCGTCAGAATAATATTTAAATAGATTTTAAATCAGAACAACACTTCAACAAGATGAATTGTGTCATGTTTTCGTAAATGTTTTATGTCTCGTACATCTGCATTTCAACACCAGACCAGAGTAGTGCTTACTTTATTCTGAACTTAGGACTGAATTTTACTACCATATCTGTCAATCACTTTCAATGAATGTTTTCCGCCCGTGCGGTCTCCAGCGTAGAACAGAACATGCGTATCCCTGCTTGTCGCAGAAGGCGACTAAAATGACAACTGCAGGGTGTCGACAGTCCTTGAAAAAGCCGGGAATTCCAATAGCCATGGAAAGTCCGGAAAGAACCTTTGAAAATGGTGATGTTCCGGAGAAACTTGAGCAATCCCTGATTAAGTACATAATAAAAAGGCCCAGTTGGATAAATAAAAAAAAACAAGCATAGCACTTTATGATTTTAGCTAAAATAATTAACTTGTGTGACTAAGTTATTGATAATGACTGACTGTAATCACTAAATTTGTTGTCAGCGATCATTTTCCAGGATATTGCAATATTCTCTCACAAAACTAGCATGATGTCTATTGCGTGTCTTTTACTGTTTTTGATACATATTCAGTTTCTTTCAACTTGAATGTGCACTCAATCGAATATTTATTTTTGATTGCTTTTCTGTCGGACTAACCATCTCCTGTGTCATCAATACTGAGGATGGGTGGTTTTCATAGGCAGCCCTCCGTTTGAGTGTTTGAAGGTTACACATTCAGTAAGAAATTGTAGAGAAGAGACATTTTCAGAATTTAATGTCAGCGTCAATCTTAGCACCTTTCACCAGCATCTTCAGTGAGACTGAAAGAAACATGAAAGCTTCATATTGACTAAAAGTCATTCGGAATTCTCCCTGATTTATTCGAACTTTCCTGAACCTGACTGTTTTTGCTACAGAAATTCCAATTTTTCTGAAGCTGGCCAACCTAGCTTCTAAATGAGCTAAGTGACGAAAGTACAAACCAGAACAATTTTTCTTGACCTTGATATATTCTTCTTGTTAGTTTTGTTGTTTTTTTATAGTTAACTTCCTTGAGAAAGGGTCAGCACCCGAAACGTTGGCAACTTTGTTTCTTCTTTATCCTTTATTGTAACGTAAATACTTCGGGATAGAATACTTTAGTTTTGAAAATTTCTTGGATATGGTCCTCCCGCCAACTGCCATTACTTATATTCTATTTGTATTCAACTATAACATATATAAGGCATCATGAATCTTTTGATCGCAATTTTTTCAGTTGCCACCTGTACTTGCCTTCGATACCTGCATTTTGTATTTTTTGATATGTTCCTAAATGAAGCCAAAAGTCAAAAGTTGTTTATTTCCAAAAAAACAGCTCTGATATTATACGTAATTTCATTTTTTCTCATTCTGAACTGTTTCACGTTCGCTTTGGTTACTGAAGTACATTACTTTTAAGACTACATACACTATATTTTATTCATTTGCATCCACACTGTACATCTGCAGACTTTTGGCTTTAGTTGCGAAACCAAGGCCCTAATTTGATGTGACATGAGATTTATGTACCTATGTCAATTCAACACATTTAATCATATTTCATTTCGTAGTAGTCTTTTATTCTTTGAATTTGTAAAATCGATTTGGGAGAATTTGGATTTCAACGAAATTGTTGACTTAACCATGAATATTTATGTTTTTGCGACGCAATGAATGTCAGTGGTTTATTGTAAGACCTACATAAGCGAAAAACTTAATAAAAGCAGCCTTCGTTGGAGAACGTAATTGATAAATCTGAGCCACTTTGATAGTTAGTTTCGTCTGTGTATGCGCCACAGGATCTGCATGTTAAAGCATCAAAAATACTATATCTACATCTATGGATATTGTATCCGTATCCCATTCTCGCATGGTGCAACTAGGAATGTACCTACCAATGGATGAATGCTTAGTGGTATAGACAATCTTCAGAAAGTTTCAATGTCACTGTGTATTATCTTAAGCCTATTTATTGGTATATTGTTATAACTTATTTTCATACCTCGATAGTACATGGACAAGTTAGCCTTGCTGTGTCACATTGCTGTAATTTATTTATTGTTCGTGCCATGTGTCCGTCATGACACTATAGTGGCAGTGTCAGGTAGGCACATACCCACCTCTCATACTTTATTAAGAATCATTCACTTTCTAAACGAAACACAAGACGGAACTTCAATGCTTTTGTTTGTCTTTTTTTCAGGAAATTCCGTTTGTTCCAACATTTAATAAAACTTCTTGAAAGGCATCAAACTGATCCAGCTTGCAAGGAGATTTCGATTATCCTTAAAAATCCTTTATTCATTAGATGAAGGTCCTAACTGTTGATCTCAAAAAGTCCTAAAATTGAGTCTCAGATATTATGTAGACATCCTTTATAATACAAGCACATTTTTACACATACATGTAGATCAACTTTCACGCTATCAATTCATTATCTATGGCAACGTGAATTCTCACAATCTTTGATTATCGCCGTGTCGGACTGAGAGTTTCGTCATGTTTTGAAAGAATATCGCAATGTTGATGTATGCCCTTGCATCTTGTTATTCAAGTTAACAAGCAATACTACATTTTCCATCATGGTGAATTGAATCTTATATTTTACAAAAGTAAATAAATACTTCATCATCGAGTTGCACCTTTACCAGATGTTTCACAATTTATAATCAAATAAATGTATAGATGTTTCGACTATCTTGATAAAATATGAATATTTAGTTTTAATAATGATAGTTTGTTGCTCATCAGTATTATTGAGACATTTGATCTTGCAAACAAATTGATGAAAGTTAAACTTTGAAAATGTAGAATTAGCCCCTTCGTATCTTCATAACTAGCTTCATTTCAAATTCAACTTTAATTTTAATTTCATTGCACAGTAGGGTGTTAAAAAATCTGTTATATTCTCTCCAGTGGTGAAATTCTTTTGAAATTTGAAGTGACCTTATTATAAATAGCATTCTAAAATTCGAATTCCTTTTCATGGAATTTCATAGTAGTTGTTCAAATAAGGGTATAAATTCCATTTTCTTTTTATGCCATATGTTATAGGTGTTCAAAAATAGAAATGTTAGATGAAATTTTTATAAATTCATTTTTCGGAGAGCTTGGTGTGGCCGCAGGAATAAAGTCAACGTGACAATTAGGACATCCAGACCAGCCCTAGACCAAAGTTTGTGAGAGTTGTAGACGAGTGCAGGATCCTCGGGTAGATCCGTGTCAATTCGACCTACGGACGTGTCGGGACTGACGCGGGTCTAACATCTTGCCAAGTCATAATTTGTAACTTAATTGAAGTATATTGTCTCTTAAGATAGTTCCTGTTAATACGTTTTAGACTATCAACGATAATGAATTAAGATTATATTTAAGGATGAATGAGGCTTTGGCGTTGAATCCCTTGAAAAAGGATAGATAAACACTAAATTTACTTTTCTTTTGTGTCTCTTAAGTGTTTTACTGTAATTTCAATCCAAAGGTTCCCCCCCCTCTGATAAACACTCTACGAACGTCTGACAGAATAATCGAAGAAGAAAGAACAGCCAAGTAATGCCGGTACATGTAATACGAAATGCATAGGTTCAAATCAATTGCATCATGATCTAGAAAAAAGTTATTTTCATTGCATCATAAATTTCTCAATGTAAAATACCTATATGAATATGATATCAATTACATCAATCCATGTTACCTTACAATTTCAATGTTTTGAGTCTTGAGCACAATGAAATGGTTATACCCATCAACTATGGTATATTAAAAGAGCGCTAATTGAGGAAGTTAAAGAGAACAAAAAATGTCGCGCAATATTATCGAAAGCGATGGATCTGTATCCGACGACGAAGTTTTTCTTAGTTGATTGAAATATCAGCACGAAATCAAACCATGATCTACATTAGTGCTGTAATTGAGCTTTTATGCTGCTATGATTATTTTTAGGCGTTTTATATCTAAGTGAGTATTCGCTCCACGTATTTTGAAACAACGCAACTTCCTGAGTTTTATGTTGATTTTACTTACTAGGTATTATTTTATTTTCCTATTTCTAATGTGCAGTATTAATGTTTATATAAAACTGAATATAGGATAAACCTTAGTAGATATTAGTAACATTTAAAAAGACTTTTAGGTCGGTTATCATAAGAAGTACTGTGACTTATTATCAGAATGCCCTCTTTAAGAAGAGAAGTTGTCTTTCTCTTGTAAGTCTACTTTTCTATTTATAGAATTCGAATCATGAAATCCTTTACCTGACGTGTGCTTTAGAAAATTATTAAAGGAATTTCAATAGCTTTCAAAAGAGTTGGATGAATTAAATGAACAAAACGAATCCGTTGTTTTCTATTTTTAGAATGCTTGCAAATAATCTATAAGTATCGTATTAAGCTGTCGAAATACGTTAAACGGAAGCATGTAACAATGAATTCTGACTCTATTAACACTATTTCATCGCCATCACACTGATAACACTCAATCTATTGTTAAATAATTGAATCTAAAGATTATTTCCAACGGTAGTTGATAGAAATAAAAGTATCAAAATTGGATTAAATGTATTGTATTCTTCTAAAGTAAAGCCATCGTCGAGACATATCTGAGCCTACATTCTGATATGTTTTATTACCTTATAAGTATTTAGAAAATTGATTACTATTGAACACATCGCAATGTTCAACCAAAATCCGCAGCTGTATTGATGGCTCTTAAATACACTTATTATATATAACTACTTAATGTTGTTCAACGAAATCTATTGGTATTCACAGAGCATGGTTGCCTTCTAATTAAGTTGATGGTTTCTGATGTCCATTGTCGCGGATGCTCTGAATAAAAGACATTCCGTTGTTATGACATTAAAAGTGCCTCGCATGTCCTGGCGATAACTTTTCTTGGAAATCTTGACTTGCACCCAAACACGTCACAAGTTGTCGGCTGTCAACATTATTGTCGAGACAGATCTGAGCTTTCATTCTGATATGTTTAATTTATTACCTTATAAGCATGTAGAATTTTTATTACTATTGAGCACATCGCAATGTTTTACCAAAAATCGCAGCTGAATCGATGGCGCTGAAATACACTTATTTTATATAACTACTCAATGTTGTTCAACGAAATCTATTGGTATTCACAGAGCATGCATTCGTTGTCATGACATTAAAAATGCCTCAGTGCTGGCGACAACTTTTCTTGGAAATCTTGACTTGCACTCAAACGTCACAAGTTGTCTGCTGTCAACATAATTGTTTATGATACTATAGCGCAGCTAATACACGATCACAATGCCAATACGTAGTCGCTTATCTTGTTGTTTAGAGTGAAAGGATAGTATGCAATCAATATAGTTTGTAGTCAACAGTGTGTATAGACCCATTGCAGCTTAGTGAAACATGATTAAAAAGGTATCGAGAACCATGTGACACAGCATAAACTCATGCGTTTGACGGCTATATCACTTACGTTCAT
Source organism: Prostheceraeus crozeri (assembly GCA_907163375.1). Taxonomy (NCBI): domain Eukaryota; kingdom Metazoa; phylum Platyhelminthes; order Polycladida; family Euryleptidae; genus Prostheceraeus; species Prostheceraeus crozeri. The sequence goes on along the minus strand of CAJQUW010005058.1, from coordinate 96,199 downwards.
GCTGAGAAAATATTCATTTTGAAAGGAGCATGGTTTGAACATCTGACTGTTAATGTTTGTGCCATGATTTAGTTATTAATTAGTGATTATCAGATTCTAATGAAGATCCGTCAACCTTACCGTGTAATGGTAAAAGCCAGAGTGGTCTATTTTCTTATGATCGATTCCAATAATGTCCACGGACCACTTAAGATATGAAAAACAGTGGCGGACCACGCGTTGCCCACCCCTGGACTAGAATGGCGTCGAATCACATCCCTCTTTCGTTCTTTCATTCTTACTTTACAGAAGGACGCTTAATTGTTCACAGGATGCACATTTCGATAGGTTTTTAATAACGTATCCTTCACTTTCAAAATCAGATTTCGTGACATGATCATATTTCGGCACTACTGCAGTTTAGTGCACCCTCTATGAAAGAGACGGAAACGCGCCTACTGCAGTTTAGTGCACCCTAAAACAACGGCGCATTCTCCCGCAAACGATGACTACGCACATTACACCGAAGCGCGCGCTCGGTGTAATGTGCGAAGACGAAGACGAAGACACAAAGACACTCATTTATAACTATAGGGAAGAACGAACGGCATTCATTCTGTTGATTAAATCATGTTGTTCTCACATGCATTTTAGGGTGCACTAAACTGCAGTAGGGGTAAAAGAGGGTGCACTAAACTGCAGTAGTGCCCATATTTCTATAGCTGCAACATGTATGGCAAGTTAAGAGAAAGTGACGTAATCACGCATTCTTGAATAATGTTATTGAATCTTTATGTAACATCCTGATGCGGCCAACAGTCAACTGACATTTTTTCAGACCTTCTCATACTCAAGATCGTAGTCTGAAGGCAGAACTCATCTGGTGCATTATCCCTTTCGATGATCATAAGCAATATTTGACAATGTTGTCCCTTAAAAATGAAAACAAAAACTTTGATGAATTGAACCGAATTGTTAATTTCTGCAACTATTTTCATTCGATGAAATTCAATATTCTTGCAGTTTTTGAAGTTTCTTTTAAAGATATTTTCTGATTAGTAATATGTAATATACAGTAAGAGTGCGGCTTGGTGGTCCCGAAAGATGCGGTGCACCAGATGAGTTCAGACAGAAGAAATCTATTAGTCGTGTCACATTTGGCTACCTATCTTCTATGTGCATTATTTATGAATGCGTGATTGCTAGAGCGTCCAAGACTATGACCTTGAAAGTTTATAATTTCATCCTTATGCGACGTAATAGGAAAGGATTCGAAATTTGCAATACAATACTTTCGAATTTGTATGGATTTCGTTTTTGCCGAATATGAAAGTAATCATGAAATTCATCAGAAGTGTTTCTGATGATGGCCTAAGAGGAGGCCGAAATTAATAAGGCATTTAAAAAATTTATTACCATCTTGTCTACTTGGTTTCCAAACATCAACTTAAAGAAAATGATTAACCAAGTTCTCTTCAACACTTTCACTTGTCGTTATTTAGCATTTTAGTTTCTTTGGTCTATCTTTCTTAGCATGCTGAAGCTCCTTTCAACTGATACCGTGGTGGCCTACATTCCATTCGAAGCAACTTCGCATTCAAATCAGGAGAAATAAAATCACGTGTGTACTTGACTACATCAGCGATTTAATCAATTTCAATACGTGTTCTAATGCACTTGATGTTGCTAACGTCACTTTCACATGTCTGAACGCTCAAATCACGATAAGTATCCGCAACAATATAGGAAGCGGATTCCATCTTGCAACTCCAATGCGCATGGTTTTCCTTAATACGCGCAAGCGACTAAGCCAGTCGATCTACATGGAATCTGTTTGATCCAACTTGGTGAGAAGGCGTGAACGTCATTGACACAATGAGACGATGAGAATAGACGTGACGGAGAGACATGCTGATGATTGTCATGCGATTACACCACCGTTTAAGGCGTTTGCTTGTCTATGTTTCGGAGGCATTATCGGACATTGGGCCCTATTTTCCCTACCCTAATTACAAGCATACAAAATCTTTCATTCCATCTTGGATTCAAATTGTAACTTCATGCATGTATGTCTTCATTTTCCTTTATATTTTGTGCATCAATCAATGTTGCCGCATCTTTATTTCATTTTTGATACTTATTTAACTTTCACTTCAATATAGGAGAATATAATTCTGATTGCTTGTGCTCGATGCATCAAATTTATACTGCAAAAAGCCTATGTACAGAATCTAGGAATCATTGCTCAACTCAAAAGATCGAAACAAAAATGGAAAGAAAGCACTTCGAGAGGTCGTCCGTTAGGACAGCTCTGGCAATTAACTTTGCTAGCGTCACACCCAGGAAGTTAAGCACTTCATCGCGAATAAATGAGTAGCGTTCATTTCTACAAATTGATATGGATTTGGAAATCTGATCTATTGCTTCCATTGTTAATTGCATTTACGACTTGGTTTAAGATGCTTTGATGGACAATCGATCCCCAACTTCTTGCCTAAATGTCGGCAGTCACAATGGTGACGAGATATACAGGGTGGTGCACGTAAACCGCCAGATTTTAAACTTTTATTACTCCTCAAATATTCATCCGATCGTCATGAAATTTCGACTCATACTAGTTTGGAGTATAGGATTTATGATTATACCTGTTGTACTGAGAATTGTCAGAAAATTCTGATTCTATTGACCGAATGACATGTACTCATTGTGTTGACATCGAAACTCTAGATCAAGTTAATTAACTTAACATGAATCGTATTCTGCACAACGAATTGTGCGCAGTCTTGAAGTGAATATTGTTCAGTTACTTCCATGTCATATAAAATACCATTCGACGATTAAATCACTATCTGAAAAGAATCGAACATAGAAGAATGGATGATTATTCGGTTGCAGAACAAGCAAAATGCGCGGCTTGGTACGAATGGCTCAAGAGTCCAGTGGAGGTACAAAGGCTTTACCATTCAGAGTATAGCAAGAACGCGAGAGCACCGGATGCCCGTACATCAAAGCGGTGGCACACAAACCTGTTGACCCGTGGTAGTGTGGTGACTGTCAAGCGGGACCGGTCATCTTCTGAACGAACGGAGCAGAATGTGGAACGAGTTGTGCAGCACTTCGAGGAGGGCCCAAACACATCTACCCGTCGAGCATCTAATGCTCTTCAAGTGAGTCGCCGCACTATTCAGCGCATCCTCCATGACTATGGATGGCATCCGTACAAGGTCTAGGTGGTGCAGCGATTACACGAAGAAGATCTGGAAAACCGAATGGAGTTCGCAGAACAGGAGCTACAGCGCACCCAAGCCAACCCGAGCCATTTAGTTGAACTAACCTTGTCCGATGAAGCTCACTTCCATCTGGATGGTAATGTGAATCGCCACAATTGTCGTTATTGGGCCAAACAGAACCCTCACTGGATCAAGCAAGAGTCTATGCACTCGCCACGCACCACCGTCTGGGCGGCAATCAGCCAATCTGGTATCTACGGACCGTTCTTCTTCGACACCTTCGTCAACAAGGATCGGTATCTCAAGATGCTACAGGAGGAATTTTGGCCAGCGGTGCAGTCGGACAGAAGAGGCAGGAGCATCATATTCATGCAGGATGATGCACCTCCACACTGGGGACTTCCTGTGCGTGAGTGGTTGAACAAGAAGATGCCTAACAGATGGATGGGATGTAGATCTCCTAACATGCCCTGGTCACCGCGTTCACCTGACCTGACGCCTTGCGATTTCTTCTTGTGGGGTTTTGTCAAGTCCAAGGTTTACCATACACGGCCAACATCCATGCAATATCTGAAGGACCGCATCATACAAGCATTTCAAGAAGTGACAACTGAGATGTGTCGAGAAGCTGCTCTGGCCTACCAAAAGCGACTCGAATCCGTCCTCGAGAATGGAGGAGGACACGTTGAAGTTCGATGACTACTGACACTTTTTTCTCATGTTTTTCATTTAATAAATGTTTTCTATGACATTTATCTTAATTCGTTTTGGTCATTATTGATAAAGACGTGGGGGAAATAAAGGGAAAAGTTTATCATCAAACTTTACATGTTAAGATACATTGTTGGTATGCCAATTTTACTACATGTCATTCGGTCAATAGAATCAGAATTTTCTGACAATTCTCAGTACAACAGGTATAATCATCATAAATCCTATACTCCAAACTAGTATGAGTCGAAATTTCATGACGATCGGATGAATATTTGAGGAGTAATAAAAGTTTAAAATCCGACGGTTTACGTGCGCCCCCCTGTATATTCATTTATCATAATTGCTATGACAACTGATGTGTGGTTGTGAGGATTTGATCATGCCAATTAACACAGTCGCATGTAAGCGGCTCGTGGCTCAGTTGGTAGAGTTCAGGTCTAGTTAACGTGGGGTCGTAGGTTTGAATCCTGCCAGCCGCGCATCTGTTGCATGGCAATTTGATCTATCGTTTATTTCATTTCATTCTATTGTTAATTGCCTCTGAGCCAGTGGTCGGGCCAGATGCAAAAATTTTCGCGCTGCGAAAATCTGCGAAAATGTTAACAAAAATGAGCTCGCTGCGAAAAAAATGGACGTGGTCCTGCGAAAAAGTACAGTCTTGTTATTTGTGCATTTAAATGGACGTATGCTGTTTAATGGAGCAAATGCTGGATTACAGGACAAAAATTATACGTAAACCTGATAGCTGCTTGTATTATTCATTATATTTTCGGCTAGTGAAAACTTCATGGTTATCGTAGTGTCTTACATCTTGCAGCAGATTCAGCTAAAGAGAAAAATTGCAGCAATAGCTCAATATGTGCTGTTTTACACTGTTGAAAGCATCAGTGTTTATGTGTCAAACCGCAAGTGCGAACTTTTCAAGGCTATGTTTTAGAAGTCGCCGGTAGCTCAGGAAAAGAGGCCACTAATGATGCACTCCCCACTTTTTAGAAACGGTTCTTACCTGACATTAAATAAATTTGAAAAGGCATTCTAAAGAAGTGGATGCTGTAAAAAACACATTTTATACCAGTTATGCAGAAAAATCAGTTTCGTATGAAGTGATGCAACTGAGTCCATTAAATCTCCGAATATCGAGGCATGGACAATGAAAGTCGCGAAGAGGCTGCCATCGATGTCCAATAATAGAAATCCGACAGTATACATTATATTAAAGGTCTAGGACAAACCTGCACATTGAAAACAATATTATGCGCAGTGGACACGCTTTGCCATGACAACAGTACCTAAGGAATAATGGCCTCCTGTGACTGACAATTTATGGTTAGGCACCGGTTCCTTGTCAATGCCTTTTGTAAAGATTCACAGTTGCTATCCTTTTGATAAAATTGTGTGATGGGAGCAAATCAACAACTGTTGGATGTTTCACTAATTTCACAATCAATTCTGCCACTCGATACCAATCACAGACGGTCTTCGTGAAAATATGTCGTTGGCCAAGCAACATTCCAAAGCTTGTTTAAAATTACAAAAGGAGGCAAGAAAGAACCGACAGATGACCATCAGAAAAGGTTGAAAAACAGTCAAAGCAAGAAAAGAAAAATAACTTCATAAAAATGAATTCGATGCTTAAGAATATATTGAGAAACAAAAGAAAGAGACATCGGAGAAAAGGAAGCACACAAGGGAATGGAAAGTCATTAGTGGAGCCTTCGTCAAGTGCAGAAATAATCATATATAGTCAAAAAAGTTATTTCTATACTCGACGAAGTTCTTAGATCGAAAGTTAGTGCACCAAATTCAAGCCTGACTAGATATATTCTTGCAATTTTGATGGAAAATCATATGAGACTGCTTGGGGAGGAGGCGTCAAAAGAAGAAGCACACCATATTTATCTAACTACATTTCAAGGTTACACTTGTTGCATTCTTGCAAGTTAAGATTTCCACACCGCTGAATTTCTACATCATCAGTCCTTTCTCTTTTGATTCCCATTTATTATTTGTTTTCCTCTCTTTTGATGAGAACTTTTACTTCTGTTTATTGCTGAATTGTTTTTTTCCTTTGACCCTTTTGTCGACGCCTGATATCAACTGGAACAGACACTGTCTTAAATAAGTGACGCGAATTTTTATTGTAAAGTTTTTGTAGTTGTTTTAGTTGTAAGATAAGTGATTTTTGGTTATGTTTGTGACATGCACTTAGTACATGTAATCGTTAGGAATGTTAAGAAGATTGATGTTCAGCTTAACGACTGCATGCGCCTCATATCAGGAAGTATTAGATCGACCCCTACAGAGCTACTTCCAGTACTGAGCGGGATTGAACATCCAGCTCCAGACATACGAAGAGACAAACAAACCTTACAGTTATACAATCGAGCTATTCAACAACCCAGCCATCTTCATCAATTTGTAGCCACCCCTGTATCAAATGAACAACGACTTCAATCTCGAAATCCGCTCTCAAGAAGGTTCTACCATCTGAAACAAAAGGCCAGCGAGACGACATCAGACACCTGCGCCATGAATACATGGAAGAGAAAATGGGATGACTCTAACCACCACCTCAAAGAGTTTATCGCAAGACCTACTAACAAGCCTCCTGGGTATAACCTGCCGCGAGCAAAATGGGTACTCTTAAGTCGACTCCGCTCTAGTTACGATCGATACAAAGCATTTATGAATCGAATAGGTCTCTCAAATAATAGTGCCTGCTTATGTGGTGAAGAACAAACGAACGCCCATGTTCTCTCTTGCCAAGTTATTGGAATTCGTGGCAATATGGCCACTGTGGACAGTGACTTCCGTGATTGGCTAAGCCAGTCAACCCTACAACGTTGAATTTTCTTTGCAATGTTTTTTCATACGAATATATATATATATATATATATATATATATATATTAAGCCATATTGAGCCATATTAATAAAATGGCTCCTCAGAAACTATAATTGATGACAGTTAATGCGAGCTCATGTAATCAGATCATTGCGAAGAATCTTCTCCGAGGGTCATTAATGACGAAACGCAGTTGCTTTCAGAAAGTCTTTCCTGTTTCTTCTTGTTTCCTAAGTTTCTGTTTAAATCAGTACGTTGCAGCAATATCAAAATTGCATTAGAAATATAAGACTATTCTATATACCTGCCAGAAGATACATAGACGCTCTTGGTCAAGTTTTGATGATAAGAGCGGCGTTCACCCTGCTTGATCATGAAACATGATGCTATAATTCTGCTATAATATATGCTGCTAAAATTCTACTGCTCGCATTAGTAGGCCTGCGAAAATTTGGCAGAGCTGCGAAAAAATGGAAAAATCTCTGGCCCGACCACTGCTCTGAGCTCCAAGCATCGTAAGTGGTGACCGCCATAGGCACACAAATCCATCCTATACTAGCACACCTTCCGTCACTTGCTTGATGTTTGTGTTTCTCTGCTGCTGTCACACAGATGTCCGATGCTGCACTTGCTCAATGAATGAAATCAGAAGTGAGTGGATGTGCAGCGGTGATGTCAGCAGCACCTGCCTTCCCTAGTGACCAGTCTGGGATGAGAATGTCTAGATCGTCATTGAAGCCGTGTTCCAATATTTGATTCATTCCTTGCCAAAAACGGTGTATGGAATTACAAATGGTGCTACATCGTTTGACTGCGTCATGCTTCATGCTTGTTTATTTATGTTTCTCTGGTTGCCCTAGTGATAGCGTCACATTTCTGCGATGCTTGACACAGCTACTCGGAAGCGATCATTTCACGAAACTGAATGATAAGTTGCTATGAATCAAATTTATAAAGTAATGATGGCTGAAAATAAATATTCTGATCTACTGATTCTGAAATAAATGCGAAGCGTGCACAAAAATGATAATGATATCATCAATCGACAGTTGCATACCGAAATCAATTCAAAGACTCTCTTTCAAATTGGAATGACTGGCAGTGGCAACCATGCTTTTATGTTTATGTTTTCTGGTGCTAAGAACCCTGGGCCGTCAGAATTCAATTGCCATAAAATGGGTGGAAGCTTACCCTGATGGTTTAGCCATCATTTAAAAAGGTAGGAATTTGAGGCGAGATGCTGGTTGATGCTTTTCTTCTCAATTGATGCTGAATTTTCGAGAATTCTAATAGAAATTCATTTTTATTGTAAAAATTTCATAGTAGTGTCATTAGCATTGATACAGTCGTAACCTTTATTAGCATTAATACAGTCTTAACCTTTTATGGCTCGGTATAAAATTCATCTTGTATCTCAATGGATAAATGTGTGCTTTGCTTGTACGTTGCTCCGTACGCTGGATTCAACAGTACAACACATCAGCTGACGGCCAGATCCCATTGAGGTTTGTATTTATAGACAGATGATCGTGAAGGAATTTTTCAAGGACATTTCATAGAAAAATAAAAAGCCGCGAGCTAATCGTAGTGAACAACTCTGTTAAATAGCGACTATCAGGGATGTGATTTTCTACTGGATTGAATTGATTGGTGCCCCTCATTTTGTTTCAATTTTCTCATTTTTTCTGAAATGCATTTTTTGAATGATAAATAAATTAGGCTAAGCAGTGTCCCTTCCTGATTCTCAATGACGCCTTCATGAAACATTACGGCGCTGTCTAAAAATGCTAATGTGTTCCTTTGAAGTTTTCAGGTACTATCATGAAACTATCGCTTGATTACCACTTGATTATTGTTTATAAAGACATTTTGAGACATGTTAAAAAATGCATTTAAAGTTTTACAAAAGTTGACTTCCATCGAAGATGTCGTCCCTGGAAATAGCTTTTTATGTCCGCTTATGGCGATCATCGCATTAAGGTGCATTCAGAGAACACGGTGCGGCTAAGTGACTCTCGAGTGCTGTGCAAAAAGTCATCTGCATATGATCTCAAGATCCATGAAATGCTTCATATTCATATACAAAGGCCATCCCTAAATGGTCAGAAAGATTTTATCCAATCTAAGCTCCTTTTATGATTTCTCTGATGCTTTTCTATGAACTTTCATCATCTTTAATTCTATAGCTCAGGGGTGCGCAACCTTCTACATTTTCGGCCGTCATTTCGAAGGCCGAAAGAATCACGGCCGCACTTAGTATGTGTGCTGACAACTAGGTCAATAGCCAATCCTTTTTATATTCACCACTCAAATTAGCTTTCCCTGATGAATGACGCAGTGAAATCGCATAAAGGCCTGCTTCGTAAAGAATGAGTTAGCAAGTTAACTCATATACGACCGACGGCCCTTTTTGACCCGAAAAGATTTTAAGTTTAAGGTGTTACCAGCACTTGAAAAGTTGAAAGCATCTTTTTGTAAGGGCAACCGAAGGAGAAAACACTTTATTAAGTTATTGCAATAATTCATAACGGAATCGCGAACCATACAAAATTCATTCATTCATTCATCATTGCGCCGGTGATCTAGCAGACATCCTTATTCAGGCCATGGACTTGAAGCTTACGTGCGCGAACAATTCGAGTAAACTACACTCGTACAATTGTCCCTTTTGTTTCTTTTAGCTGATGACTCTAGCCATGAATGCACATGAATGTAACTTCCCTAAAATATTCGCTACTTCTATTCTTCCCCCCCCCCACATTTTTCAAGTTTTCCAAAATCATCAAATTTCGTCAAAGCTAGTCACATTGGGTTTAGAATAGACTTCATCTGTCACTGAGTGACACTGCAACACGACTGAGAAGTCTTACTTGAACCCTGGGATGAAGGATTGGTCCCTTGGATACTCAGTTAGAATACAAGGCCCAGCTGTAATCATGACCTTCGTGTGATTGTTGTTTACAGACAAATGACGAGCAGTTGTCTAATTCTGAGGCTGTAAATGTTCTATAAATCAGATAATTGAGGAGTTTTATACACTAAACATTATGCCACGTTAGTGAGAACGAGAAGGAGCAAGGGAAGATCGTTGACAATGCAACACTTGCGGGTGTTAACAACTGAAATGTGGAAGGGAAAAGGATAGAAGCACCAAATATTCTATTCATGAGGTATCGAACAGCTTGAACACCTTCATCGCGCCTGCGGGCGCGCATTTTTCCAAGCAGCTGGGGCATAAAGGTGTTCGACAGTTGCAAGGTGACTAGCATGCTAAGTTATAGTTCCGATTGTTTTTCGATTGCCTTGAACTCCGGAAACATTTGCAATATGCATGTACAGTACCGTATTATTTTTCATTTACTTCTCATTGTCACGGCCGCCTTTGCCTGTGCTACGGCCGCAGGTTGCGCACCCCTGCTATAGCTAGTGTATAACCATTAAGTTGTTCAAGACATCTCTAATCCTATGTATCTTGATAATTCTCAATAGAATATGAGCGAAACGTTAAAAATCATTGTTGCTTTTATTTATTTCAAAAATAACATCAAAAAGATTATTTGTTTAATCCTCAGTACTCTTTCGTCAATTTTTGATCAACTTTATTTCTATCCGCATCGTAATAATTAAATTCGTTTTCAGACGGAGAGACAAAGGAATGCACAGAAATTGTTTCGAAATCCGCCAACAAGCAAAATATGAAAAATATTGCTGTGAAAAATAATACGGAATTCTCACAAAAGAACGATCGACGAACTCAAAAGGACGATGCAACATCGCATTCTTCGCAAAAACTTTATCAAGAGTTAAGAAAAGATATCACGAAAGTCAATCACTCAGACCAAATAGTACCGGGGTCGGTTTACTCTCGCGTAGACGGTAGAAAGCAATCGTCCAGCTATAGAGCAGATGTTACTGAACGTCGTGCTGACAGTGGTAGGCATGGGTCGTCCAGCCACAGAACTGATGTTACTGAACGTCGTGCTGATAGTGGTAGGCATGGATCGTCCAGCCACAGAGCTGATGTTATTGAACGTCGTGTTGATAGCGGCAAGCATATCTCATCCAGCCGAAAAAATGACGTTGGTGAGCATCGTGTCGGTACTGGCAAACATAACTCATCCAGCCACAAAGCTGATGTTAGTGAGCATCGTGTTGATAGTAGCAGACAGAGTTCATCCAACCACAAAACTGATGTTGGTGAGCATCGTGTTGATAGTGGCAGACAGAGTTCATCCGGTCATAAAGCAGGCAATGATCGTCGTGAGAAAAACAGTTCTGGAGGAAAAGGGAGACTTCGTAAAATGCATACAATGACATCCCTTGATGACCTTGCAACATCTTCAAATCCGCGCAGTGATCGATTAGAAGATGAAGCAAAAGAACGCAAACCATCGAAGAAAGACAAACAAGTCGAAGGTAAGTTTATCTGACGTTGCTACTTAACTCCCTGTCTGATGTCCTGTCATGAAACTGAATAACTGAGTTATTTTATGAAAGCTATGAAATGGGCTTTGCTATAACATCAAGAGGCATTTTTCAGTCAGGGATGCCATTTCCACATATTTTCAGTATTTTTCTCTATTTTGGGCCCCTTAAAGGGTCCAGGAAGGCAATTTTCACGAACAAACCAAAAGTGGGTTAAAAGTTGCCGTGGTTATAGCAACTATTCCTTCAATGCGTTAATCGTGATAACTCCCCTTAGTCGGAACAGCGAAAATGTGATCAGGTGATGGAAGTTGATTGGCATCCATACCGGAATCTGAAAAATGGGGGGGGGTAGGGGTGTGAACTGCCGAATGGTGGTGTTCTTTGTTTTACCTCGCTCGTCTTCGTACAAGCAATTTAAAATCAAACAATTTCACCAATTTTGACAGATTTTTGCTATAATGACCGCCACATATGGTCAAACTGGCTGAATGTGCTAAGAATGAGTACTAATGAGTACAAAAGGGGGATTGATCAGATTAGTCATCATTAGATCAGTCAAGACCAAAAAAGATGACTTATACGTGAAAGAGTTTTATTATAAGAGTTATTTATAAGTAGTATTTTCACAACATTTAAATTCTCAATAATCAATTCGATGTCTGATAGATGATCATGATTTGTGAAGTATGGCACATGTCAGCTGTTTATAGATGAATGCATGTAATGCATTAAACTCCTGGTTGCATTGTGAAGTCCAGGCTTCAATGCTCATTAGAGTTATTCTGCTTTTGTTGAGCAAATCGATGCCAAACATATGTCATAGCATTATTTTGCTTTATATTTAATTAATTAAGGACAATTAAGGAATTTCATGGTAAATGGCGCAAACCCGAAACTTTCCTTGGATTGCAATGCATGCATGATTCGGAAAACCTGGAGATTTGAAGAAGTTAAGCCTTGAAAATCGTGAATTTGAAGCAGAAAAGACGTGCAAATATTGAATTTTCAGGACATTTGACGTTGAAGAACTTTGAATTCCACGGTCAAACTTAGCGGACATCCTACTCAGGCATATGTGATGCACCGATAGCTGCAATTTAATGAATTCAGCTTCCAATTCAGAATGATTCAAGGTATCAGGTAAAAGGTGACTCCGACTGCAGGTCATTTTGTAACAGCAGACATTAAAAATACTACTTCTGAGACAATTTTTGTTCAAATATGAATGAAAGAGGAAACTATAGGTTTTAAACTGCACGAAACTGTAGTTAGTCAACATTAAGATGAAATTTTAATTTTTCATGCTGCGGCTTACTTTCGCGTGGAATTGCTCCATTGGCTAATTTCATAGTGCAAGGAATTATTCAGCAAAATTATCACCTTCAATCCTATCTGAAATGGAGGGCTATTTGCATTTAACCGGTAATGTTGCAGTCACCGGACGAGAATGGCATCCTTGACTTGCGGAAAGTAGTCGAATGGGAAAGAGTTACACTGTCATATGGAGTTCAGAATTCATTGATAAATTGACAAGTGTTTCGCCATACAAAATCTGTGTTTGTGTGTAAAACCTGGTCAAGACATTTGATGCAACTTCCAATAATGACAATCTGTAGTACTTTGTTGCACGCACGTTTACATATCTATGATAATCAGCGATAATCACTTGATATGTCAATCGGAGAGACTCAAATTTTTGTCAGATAATTTCTTTAACGCTGCTTTTCTACGATGCATCGAGTTTTATACCATGGATTTGTTATTTCATCTTCTCTCATGAAAGTCTATAATTTTATTCACACCTTGTATTACGTGACTTTTACTAAAATAAGTTGTTTATCGATATTTTGCTGTAAAATGTTTGACATCGAATTTGGTTCCATTGATATAGAACTCTAACCCCAAGAACGGCCGAATGAGTCACATTTGACTCATTGCATCTAAATTGTGTATATTCTGTTGATTCACGATGATAACATGCCGCATATCTGTGAGCATATTTGCAACATTAATATGCTTTCAACATTATCTCGAAAGACTTTACTCAATATGCTAATCACATTTTGCTGAAATCCTAAGCTGTAGGCCTATATGCTCTACTTTTCGATTTTCCAACGCAAAAAACATGCATTTGCGCACATAATAATAAGGCAACGAGCTTCAAGATGCTCAATCATGCCCCTCTGACACTGTTTGATGAGGTAATTGTGAAGCAATTGATATTCTACTACATACTTCTGATCTGACTCACTCTGATTCTAATACGTGAAATGTCACTAATTGACTAGTAATATTAGAAGTGTTGGACTAATATGTTATATACACGCTACATATTACATTCATAGGGTCAAAAGGCATAATCTGTCAGAATGTGCCGCTATGAGAGATATATCATCCTATTGATTTTTCAAATGTATTTCACTTACATTCAGTGCCTAGTTCATTGTACAAGTTGAATACCTCAAAAATGGAAAACTGCAAGCTATTCAATTCATATATGAACGGTTGCACCCTTCAAATTGGGTAGAATTTTTCCAAATCGATTTTTAGCGAAAGGGCTTCATATCATCAAACGAGTGAAAGACACGGACACATGAAAAGGTAGAATGGTCTATGTCTTTGAAGTTAGCACCAACTTCAACACCAACTTTTTGAATAGAGTTTGTACAGAACAGGAAACCACATGTTTAGGTACTACTGATGACGCAGAGTTTGTACAGCCAAAAAGTTTTCCAAAATTCGAACTCCTTCACCTTCAAAATTCAAATTTAAATTCGAAAAATTGGTGCAAGTATTGGTGCTACCTGGTTAGCGAGTTTGTACAGCATTCCGATAGAAAAATTTAGATACAAGAGCAAAAACCTGAGTTTGTACAGCAACTTCCAGCACTTTCTTTACACGAACAACCGGAAAAAACCGCCAAAAACCGATTTTTTCAAAAAATGATAAGATTTTCCAGAAAAGTTGTTGGTGCTACATGGAAAATGAGTTTGTACAGTGCTCTAACCGGTGGAAGAGTGTTCTACTAATCCAGTCTGAGTTTGAACACACACTTCTCCGACACTCCAGCACTCCTACGACCGGTAAATACCGGTTATTGTACAGTAACTACAAGAATACTGCCCATTTATGAACAAATCAATTGGTGCTACATGGAAAATGAGTTTGTACAGTGCTCTAACCGGTGGAAGAGTGTTCTACTAATCCAGTCTGAGTTTGAACACACACTTCTCCGACACTCCAGCACTCCTACGACCGGTAAATACCGGTTATTGTACAGTAACTACAAGAATACTGCCCATTTATGAACAAATCAATTGGTGCTACATGGAAAATGAGTTTGTACAGTGCTCTAACCGGTAGAAGAGTGTTCTACTAATCCAGTCTGAGTTTGAACACACACTTCTCCGACACTCCAGCACTCCTACGACCGGTAAATACCGGTTATTGTACAGTAACTACAAGAATACTGCCCATTTATGAACAAATCAATTGGTGCTACATGGAAAATGAGTTTGTACAGTGCTCTAACCGGTGGAAGAGTGTTCTACTAATCCAGTCTGAGTTTGAACACACACTTCTCCGACACTCCAGCACTCCTACGACCGGTAAATACCGGTTATTGTACAGTAACTACATCATCGATGCGATGGTTTTGTTTCAAAATTCAATTGTCGGTTGAATCGCTATCTTCCACCGGTGAAACGAGTTGAAACAATATTTTGTTTCAAGAAATGTTATTGTCCATCAAAATATGAACTCTGCTGAGAATGGTGCACAAAACTCTGGAAAAATCCCGAGTACGTCATAAAGGTCACGGGTGGAAAGCTTGATGTAGGCGGTACTCCAAAAATCAATAGCTGCACCAAATTCAAATGTTTACATGGGAGAAGGACGACAGATGAATATCGAGTTCTCAATTTTTACATACTCTATTACAGTAGGAAGCACAGCATAGAAAGGTCAGATAGGATAAAAATGACTTGCGACATTTATGCAATGAAGACCGAATATCTTAGATACGATAATGATCGGACAGTCCGAAGCGCATATAGAAAAACAACTCCAAGGTATAGAAAAGAGGAACATCGCTGAAAATGCCTGTACTAAGTTGTGTCAACCAATTGTAGTCAAAACAATTACAAATGCACTTAAAAATCACCGCAAAAAACAGCAATCTTGATAATTAGTGTTGCTTGTAATTCATCACTAATATCTGGAAAACAATCGAAGGTATAATAAATGTAACAACTGGATATACTTGTCCATAGTCTAGCTGATAGGACGAAACAATGGAAACCGCAGAATGCAAAGGGAAAAGGTTTGTCTGCATATGTGAATTTAAGGTACCGCGGTTAGGTATAAGTAAAATCCGGAAAACAATCAAAGGTATTGTTAAGAAGACCGATTGCAGACATAATGTCGTATATTTCATTAACACAGCATTACGTTAAAATCGAGACCATCACTCACCACACAAAGGTCTGAACAGCAGTCCGCGATCATGTGCATAGCTGAAACACAGTGAATCTCAAGTGTCATGGAAATCTCACGTCACAGGTATAAAAGTAAGAATTGTACAGGCTTGTGTATAGCTTATACGATGAACCTTAAATGACCAAAAATGTGACCAAGCGATAAAGTTTTAAAATACAAAAGGAAATTGTCGGGATAAGATCAATTACAACAAATTTCATGAATGCTCATGACAAGCGGAATAAAGTAGTGGTCAAAATATTTCAATTTCGTGTTCACACTCAAAAAATGTTGAAGACTTATCGCTCAAACATGAGAGCAGGGGAGTCATAATCGTAGTTGTTGAACAGACGCTCTCTGTAATCAGTCACGCATGTTCAGATACACTACATGCTCACTAAGTTGATAATTTGAATAATTTCAAATGAAAGAATGTGATCACCAGATGTCTTAACGAGCGGTGTAGAAGGCAACCTACTGATTTTCAAGTTATGTCGTACAACCCGAAGTATAGCTCCTTCAAATGAAATATGCGTTACATTGCAATAACCGCAATGTAGGTTATAAACCTTGTATGTAGGTTCAACCCAACTGATAGAAATAGGAACTTGATTTTCTGAACCTTAACTGATGATGTTAATCACCGGATGTATCAAAAATTGTATCACAGTCAGGCAGGCTAGTTAGGCTCTCAGTTCAGTAGCCATAAAATGTTGACATATAAAACTTACGGGATATATTCATTGCTAATCTCATTTTTGTTGATTTGTTCATCGTCAAATATTTGAACAATTAGATCTTTTCATGTGCTAATACTAATTAAATGATGCTGTATAAATGAGCGTAAACCTAGCAAACTTACATATTACTTCATTTTCCTATGTGAAAGTTTGTAATTCTATGTGCCATTTAAACATAAACAGCCGCGAATAGATTAAGAAATACAAATACACGCAATTCACTGCAAAAGATGGAATTTCGACCTTCAGTCATCCGCCAAATTTTTAAATCAACATGTGATAGTTAAGTGACCTTGATCGTTGATTGTAGATGAAAATATTGAACATGCAGTGTATAAAAATATTGCAGGATTATAATTACGATAGGCTGGCTTGGGGAAATGCAACATTAGGTAAATGCGATTAGGTTGTAGCCCAAACCAACAGCTCATAGCCAAGAAACCAAAGTGTTTAAATACTTACTTTGCAAGAAACCGTTCAGTTTGCATCCATATGTGCCTGCATATAGCCAATCTCTTAGATTGGCATATAGCCAATCTCTAAGGCATTTTATTTCGCAAAAGTATTGCATACCACCCTGGCACTTTAGTGAAAGATTTGGCAGTTTTTGAAAATTGGGCCTTATTTGCTTTACTCTGCAACAAATTTTGTTTGCTGTCAAGAGAAGCAAGCTGGAATTAAATATGGGCGACCTTTTATATCACAGTAAGATGTCAAGTTCATCCACTCGAAATAGCGGATTCGATCGAATACCTCTTCATTATTTACGTAGCCGGATCGATTTTGGTAGTGAAAATCAGGTCCGCGGTAAATGCGACAAGGCCCATCGAGATAGGTGCGACAACGTACAAAATTTTGATTTTTGTCGCTTGAGTTTTTGATACATTCCTGCATGTGTCAATAAAATCGTCACCAACATATTTTGAAATCATAGATGTCTCAAACGACAATAGGGTGCAATGCTCAAGATCCAAGCTTGTTTCGAGTTCATGGATTTCGATCGATTAATAACAGCTAGATGCCATTTCAAGTCAATCAAACGAAAGGATCTACGTCCAGAAAGAACGAGAAACCTTTACGATATTTAGGCCTAATTCTGATATTCTTTTCTCTAATGCGCTCGTATATTTCTAAAATAGGCTAATTCTGTTTTTGAACGTATATCAGTTGTAGCATTTCATGCATGTATCCTATTTAAAAATAGGCCTATTCAGCTTCAAAATACGCTTACATACTATAAACACTGCCCATTTTTATCTCACATAAACATAAATCTACACTAGTGACATGCCACGCGTTATTCAGGCGCAATTACGGAACACCCCAAACATCCGTGGTTAAGGACATTCTATTCTTCTACCCGCGTATATATGCGCTGCACTAAGAGTCAGAAATCACTTGATCTGATGCTGTTAAAACATGGGAGATGTTTAAAAATACGCACGGGCGAGCGTTTATAGTTTGCGCGTCGTCCACGGTTGTCTGCGCTGCCACTTGAACCACTAAGATGAACCGCTAAGCATGTTCTGTCTTCCCTGAGCATGAAATTGAGGTCCTATCACATTGTTTAGCCTCTGATACAGGCAGACACATGAGACGCAAAGTCTATATAACAGGACTGCCAACTATACTTACTTATATAACTTATATTGCAGCAATATCCCGCATAGCCACGGATGTTTGGGGTCATGTGTAATTTTACGCTTGATTGAGCGTGGCATGTCACCTAGTGTATCGAAATAATGATCTACATCAATTCTGCAATCAGAAATAAACCAAGATCCACTTCTATATGTGAAAATGTCTATTCTAGGTAGCGATAAGGTAGCACTTAGGATTTTCTTGTAAAGATCAGTTGCTCTATTACCAAGATAAGAGCGAAACACATCACCGTCATTTCATAATACATTCCCAACACATCATCGGAGTTTAATTCGCAAATCTATATGAAAACGTACTCAGATGCAAAAACACCCAGACCATGTCGTATTTACCCCAATCATGAGGTAAAAGAGACTTTGAAGTCACTTACTTTGACATCCAACATAGAGAAACTTATTTTCCATGATCATAAATGGGCAGTATTCTTGTAGTTACTGTACAATAACCGGTATTTACCGGTCGTAGGAGTGCTGGAGTGTCGGAGAAGTGTGTGTTGAAACTCAGAATGGATTAGTAGAACACTCTTCCACCGGTTAGAGCACTGTACAAACTCATTTTCCATGTAGCACCAATTGTGTTGTTCATAAATGGGCAGTATTCTTGTAGTTACTGTACAATAACCGGTATTTACTGGTCGTAGGAGTGCTGGAGTGTCGGAGAAGTGTGTGTTGAAACTCAGACTGGATTAGTAGAACACTCTTCCACCGGTTAGAGCACTGTACAAACTCATTTTCCATGTAGCACCAATTGTGTTGTTCATAAATGGGCAGTATTCTTGTAGTTACTGTACAATAACCGGTATTTACCGTTCGTAGGAGTGCTGGAGTGTCGGAGAAGTGTGTGTTCAAACTCAGACTGGATTTAGTAGAACACTCTTCCACCGGTTAGAGCACTGTACAAACTCATTTTCTATGTAGCACCAATTGATTTGTTCATAAATGGGCAGTATTCTTGTAGTTACTGTACAATAACCGGTATTTACCGGTCGTAGGAGTGCTGGAGTGTCGGAGAAGTGTGTGTTCAAACTCAGACTGGATTAGTAGAACACTCTTCCACCGTTTAGAGCACTGTACAAACTCATTTTCCATGTAGCACCAATTGATTTGTTCATAAATGGGCAGTATTCTTGTAGTTACTGTACAATAACCGGTATTTACCGGTCGTAGGAGTGCTGGAGTGTCGGAGAAGTGTGTGTTGAAACTCAGACTGGATTAGTAGAACACTCTTCCACCGGTTAGAGCACTGTACAAACTCATTTTCCATGTAGCACCAATTGATTTGTTCATAAATGGGCAGTATTCTTGTAGTTACTGTACAATAACCGGTATTTACCGGTCGTAGGAGTGCTGGAGTGTCGGAGAAGTGTGTGTTGAAACTCAGACTGGATTAGTAGAACACTCTTCCACCGGTTAGAGCACTGTACAAACTCATTTTCCATGTAGCACCAATTGATTTGTTCATAAATGGGCAGTATTCTTGTAGTTACTGTACAATAACCGGTATTTACCGTTCGTAGGAGTGCTGGAGTGTCGGAGAAGTGTGTGTTGAAACTCAGACTGGATTAGTAGAACACTCTTCCACCGGTTAGAGCACTGTACAAACTCATTTTCCATGTAGCACCAATTGATTTGTTCATAAATGGGCAGTATTCTTGTAGTTACTGTACAATAACCGGTATTTACCGGTCGTAGGAGTGCTGGAGTGTCGGAGAAGTGTGTGTTGAAACTCAGACTGGATTAGTAGAACACTCTTCCACCGGTTAGAGCGCTGTACAAACTCATTTTCCATGTAGCACCAATTGATTTGTTCATAAATGGGCAGTATTCTTGTAGTTACTGTACAATAACCGGTATTTACTGGTCGTAGGAGTGCTGGAGTGTCGGAGAAGTGTGTGTTCAAACTCAGACTGGATTAGTAGAACACTCTTCCACCGGTTAGAGCACTGTACAAACTCATTTTCCATGTAGCACCAATTGATTTGTTCATAAATGGGCAGTATTCTTGTAGTTACTGTACAATAACCGGTATTTACCGGTCGTAGGAGTGCTGGAGTGTCGGAGAAGTGTGTGTTGAAACTCAGACTGGATTAGTAGAACACTCTTCTACCGGTTAGAGCACTGTACAAACTCATTTTCCATGTAGCACCAATTGATTTGTTCATAAATGGGCAGTATTCTTGTAGTTACTGTACAATAACCGGTATTTACCGGTCGTAGGAGTGCTGAAGTGTCGGAGAAGTGTGTGTTGAAACTCAGACTGGATTAGTAGAACACTCTTCCACCGGTTAGAGCACTGTACAAACTCATTTTCCATGTAGGACCAATTGATTTGTTCATAAATGGGCAGTATTCTTGTAGTTACTGTACAATAACCGGTATTTACCGGTCGTAGGAGTGCTGGAGTGTCGGAGAAGTGTGTGTTGAAACTCAGACTGGATTAGTAGAACACTCTTCCACCGGTTAGAGCACTGTACAAACTCATTTTCCATGTAGCACCAATTGATTTGTTCATAAATGGGCAGTATTCTTGTAGTTACTGTACAATAACCGGTATTTACCGGTCGTAGGAGTGCTGGAGTGTCGGAGAAGTGTGTGTTCAAACTCAGACTGGATTAGTAGAACACTCTTCTACCGGTTAGAGCACTGTACAAACTCATTTTCCATGTAGCACCAATTGATTTGTTCATAAATGGGCAGTATTCTTGTAGTTACTGTACAATAACCGGTATTTACCGGTCGTAGGAGTGCTGGAGTGTCGGAGAAGTGTGTGTTCAAACTCAGACTGGATTAGTAGAACACTCTTCCACCGGTTAGAGCACTGTACAAACTCATTTTCCATGTAGCACCAATTGATTTGTTCATAAATGGGCAGTATTCTTTAGTTACTGTACAATAACCGGTATTTACCGTTCGTAGGAGTGCTGGAGTGTCGGAGAAGTGTGTGTTGAAACTCAGACTGGATTAGTAGAACACTCTTCCACCGGTTAGAGCACTGTACAAACTCATTTTCCATGTAGCACCAATTGATTTGTTCATAAATGGGCAGTATTCTTGTAGTTACTGTACAATAACCGGTATTTACCGGTCGTAGGAGTGCTGGAGTGTCGGAGAAGTGTGTGTTGAAACTCAGACTGGATTAGTAGAACACTCTTCCACCGGTTAGAGCGCTGTACAAACTCATTTTCCATGTAGCACCAATTGATTTGTTCATAAATGGGCAGTATTCTTGTAGTTACTGTACAATAACCGGTATTTACCGTTCGTAGGAGTGCTGGAGTGTCGGAGAAGTGTGTGTTCAAACTCAGACTGGATTAGTAGAACACTCTTCCACCGGTTAGAGCACTGTACAAACTCATTTTCCATGTAGCACCAATTGATTTGTTCATAAATGGGCAGTATTCTTGTAGTTACTGTACAATAACCGGTATTTACCGGTCGTAGGAGTGCTGGAGTGTCGGAGAAGTGTGTGTTGAAACTCAGACTGGATTAGTAGAACACTCTTCTACCGGTTAGAGCACTGTACAAACTCATTTTCCATGTAGCACCAATTGATTTGTTCATAAATGGGCAGTATTCTTGTAGTTACTGTACAATAACCGGTATTTACCGGTCGTAGGAGTGCTGGAGTGTCGGAGAAGTGTGTGTTGAAACTCAGACTGGATTAGTAGAACACTCTTCCACCGGTTAGAGCACTGTACAAACTCATTTTCCATGTAGGACCAATTGATTTGTTCATAAATGGGCAGTATTCTTGTAGTTACTGTACAATAACCGGTATTTACCGGTCGTAGGAGTGCTGGAGTGTCGGAGAAGTGTGTGTTGAAACTCAGACTGGATTAGTAGAACACTCTTCCACCGGTTAGAGCACTGTACAAACTCATTTTCCATGTAGCACCAATTGATTTGTTCATAAATGGGCAGTATTCTTGTAGTTACTGTACAATAACCGGTATTTACCGGTCGTAGGAGTGCTGGAGTGTCGGAGAAGTGTGTGTTCAAACTCAGACTGGATTAGTAGAACACTCTTCCACCGGTTAGAGCACTGTACAAACTCATTTTCCATGTAGCACCAATTGATTTGTTCATAAATGGGCAGTATTCTTGTAGTTACTGTACAATAACCGGTATTTACCGGTCGTAGGAGTGCTGGAGTGTCGGAGAAGTGTGTGTTCAAACTCAGACTGGATTAGTAGAACACTCTTCCACCGGTTAGAGCACTGTACAAACTCATTTTCCATGTAGCACCAATTGATTTGTTCATAAATGGGCAGTATTCTTGTAGTTACTGTACAATAACCGGTATTTACCGGTCGTAGGAGTGCTGGAGTATCGGAGAAGTGTGTGTTCAAACTCAGACTGGATTAGTAGAACACTCTTCTACCGGTTAGAGCACTGTACAAACTCATTTTCCATGTAGCACCAATTGATTTGTTCATAAATGGGCAGTATTCTTGTAGTTACTGTACAATAACCGGTATTTACCGGTCGTAGGAGTGCTGGAGTGTCGGAGAAGTGTGTGATCAAACTCAGACTGGATTAGTAGAACACTCTTCCACCGTTTAGAGCACTGTACAAACTCATTTTCCATGTAGCACCAATTGATTTGTTCATAAATGGGCAGTATTCTTGTAGTTACTGTACAATAACCGGTATTTACCGTTCGTAGGAGTGCTGGAGTGTCGGAGAAGTGTGTGTTCAAACTCAGACTGGATTTAGTAGAACACTCTTCCACCGGTTAGAGCACTGTACAAACTCATTTTCCATGTAGCACCAATTGATTTGTTCATAAATGGGCAGTATTCTTGTAGTTACTGTACAATAACCGGTATTTACCGGTCGTAGGAGTGCTGGAGTGTCGGAGAAGTGTGTGATCAAACTCAGACTGGATTAGTAGAACACTCTTCCACCGTTTAGAGCACTGTACAAACTCATTTTCCATGTAGCACCAATTGATTTGTTCATAAATGGGCAGTATTCTTGTAGTTACTGTACAATAACCGGTATTTACCGTTCGTAGGAGTGCTGGAGTGTCGGAGAAGTGTGTGTTCAAACTCAGACTGGATTTAGTAGAACACTCTTCCACCGGTTAGAGCACTGTACAAACTCATTTTCCATGTAGCACCAATTGATTTGTTCATAAATGGGCAGTATTCTTGTAGTTACTGTACAATAACCGGTATTTACCGGTCGTAGGAGTGCTGGAGTGTCGGAGAAGTGTGTGTTGAAACTCAGACTGGATTTAGTAGAACACTCTTCTACCGGTTAGAGCACTGTACAAACTCATTTTCCATGTAGCACCAATTGATTTGTTCATAAATGGGCAGTATTCTTGTAGTTACTGTACAATAACCGGTATTTACCGGTCGTAGGAGTGCTGGAGTGTCGGAGAAGTGTGTGTTGAAACTCAGACTGGATTAGTAGAACACTCTTCCACCGGTTAGAGCACTGTACAAACTCATTTTCCATGTAGCACCAATTGATTTGTTCATAAATGGGCAGTATTCTTGTAGTTACTGTAGAATAACCGGTATTTACCTGTCGTAGGAGTGCTGGAGTGTCGGAGAAGTGTGTGTTGAAACTCAGACTGGATTAGTAGAACACTCTTCCACCGGTTAGAGCACTGTACAAACTCATTTTCCATGTAGCACCAATTGTGTTGTTCATAAATGGGCAGTATTCTTGTAGTTACTGTACAATAACCGGTATTTACCGTTCGTAGGAGTGCTGGAGTGTCGGAGAAGTGTGTGTTCAAACTCAGACTGGATTTAGTAGAACACTCTTCCACCGGTTAGAGCACTGTACAAACTCATTTTCCATGTAGCACCAATTGATTTGTTCATAAATGGGCAGTATTCTTGTAGTTACTGTACAATAACCGATATTTACCGGTCGTAAGAGTGCTGGAGTGTCCGAGAAGTGTGTGTTCAAACTCAGACTGGATTAGTAGAACACTCTTCCACCGGTTAGAGCACTGTACAATCTCATTTTCCATGTAGCACCAATTGATTTGTTCATAAATGGGCAGTATTCTTGTAGTTACTGTACAATAACCGGTATTTACCGGTCGTAGGAGTGCTGGAGTGTCGGAGAAGTGTGTGTTCAAACTCAGACTGGATTAGTAGAACACTCTTCCACCGGTTAGAGCACTGTACAAACTCATTTTCCATGTAGCACCAATTGATTTGTTCATAAATGGGCAGTATTCTTGTAGTTACTGTACAATAACCGGTATTTACCGGTCGTAGGAGTGCTGGAGTGTCGGAGAAGTGTGTGTTCAAACTCAGACTGGATTTAGTAGAACACTCTTCCACCGGTTAGAGCACTGTACAAACTCATTTTCCATGTAGCACCAATTGATTTGTTCATAAATGGGCAGTATTCTTGTAGTTACTGTACAATAACCGGTATTTACAGGTCGTAGGAGTGCTGGAGTGTCGGAGAAGTGTGTGTTCAAACTCAGACTGGATTAGTAGAACACTCTTCCACCGGTTAGAGCACTGTACAAACTCATTTTCCATGTAGCACCAATTGATTTGTTCATAAATGGGCAGTATTCTTGTAGTTACTGTACAATAACCGGTATTTACCGGTCGTAGGAGTGCTGGAGTGTCGGAGAAGTGTGTGTTCAAACTCAGACTGGATTTAGTAGAACACTCTTCCACCGGTTAGAGCACTGTACAAACTCATTTTCCATGTAGCACCAATTGATTTGTTCATAAATGGGCAGTATTCTTGTAGTTACTGTACAATAACCGGTATTTACCGGTCGTAGGAGTGCTGGAGTGTCGGAGAAGTGTGTGTTGAAACTCAGACTGGATTAGTAGAACACTCTTCCACCGGTTAGAGCACTGTACAAACTCATTTTCCATGTAGCACCAATTGATTTGTTCATAAATGGGCAGTATTCTTGTAGTTACTGTACAATAACCGGTATTTACCGTTCGTAGGAGTGCTGGAGTGTCGGAGAAGTGTGTGTTCAAACTCAGACTGGATTAGTAGAACACTCTTCCACCGGTTAGAGCACTGTACAAACTCATTTTCCATGTAGCACCAATTGATTTGTTCATAAATGGGCAGTATTCTTGTAGTTACTGTACAATAACCGGTATTTACCGGTCGTAGGAGTGCTGGAGTGTCGGAGAAGTGTGTGTTGAAACTCAGACTGGATTTAGTAGAACACTCTTCTACCGGTTAGAGCACTGTACAAACTCATTTTCCATGTAGCACCAATTGATTTGTTCATAAATGGGCAGTATTCTTGTAGTTACTGTACAATAACCGGTATTTACCGGTCGTAGGAGTGCTGGAGTGTCGGAGAAGTGTGTGTTGAAACTCAGACTGGATTAGTAGAACACTCTTCCACCGGTTAGAGCACTGTACAAACTCATTTTCCATGTAGCACCAATTGATTTGTTCATAAATGGGCAGTATTCTTGTAGTTACTGTACAATAACCGGTATTTACCGGTCGTAGGAGTGCTGGAGTGTCGGAGAAGTGTGTGTTCAAACTCAGACTGGATTTAGTAGAACACTCTTCTACCGGTTAGAGCACTGTACAAACTCATTTTCCATGTAGCACCAATTGATTTGTTCATAAATGGGCAGTATTCTTGTAGTTACTGTACAATAACCGGTATTTACCGGTCGTAGGAGTGCTGGAGTGTCGGAGAAGTGTGTGTTGAAACTCAGACTGGATTAGTAGAACACTCTTCCACCGGTTAGAGCACTGTACAAACTCATTTTCCATGTAGCACCAATTGTGTTGTTCATAAATGGGCAGTATTCTTGTAGTTACTGTACAATAACCGGTATTTACCGTTCGTAGGAGTGCTGGAGTGTCGGAGAAGTGTGTGTTCAAACTCAGACTGGATTTAGTAGAACACTCTTCCACCGGTTAGAGCACTGTACAAACTCATTTTCCATGTAGCACCAATTGATTTGTTCATAAATGGGCAGTATTCTTGTAGTTACTGTACAATAACCGATATTTACCGGTCGTAAGAGTGCTGGAGTGTCCGAGAAGTGTGTGTTCAAACTCAGACTGGATTTAGTAGAACACTCTTCTACCGGTTAGAGCACTGTACAAACTCATTTTCCATGTAGCACCAATTGATTTGTTCATAAATGGGCAGTATTCTTGTAGTTACTGTACAATAACCGGTATTTACCGGTCGTAGGAGTGCTGGAGTGTCGGAGAAGTGTGTGATCAAACTCAGACTGGATTAGTAGAACACTCTTCCACCGTTTAGAGCACTGTACAAACTCATTTTCCATGTAGCACCAATTGATTTGTTCATAAATGGGCAGTATTCTTGTAGTTACTGTACAATAACCGGTATTTACCGGTCGTAGGAGTGCTGGAGTGTCGGAGAAGTGTGTGTTCAAACTCAGACTGGATTTAGTAGAACACTCTTCCACCGGTTAGAGCACTGTACAAACTCATTTTCCATGTAGCACCAATTGATTTGTTCATAAATGGGCAGTATTCTTGTAGTTACTGTACAATAACCGGTATTTACAGGTCGTAGGAGTGCTGGAGTGTCGGAGAAGTGTGTGTTCAAACTCAGACTGGATTAGTAGAACACTCTTCCACCGGTTAGAGCACTGTACAAACTCATTTTCCATGTAGCACCAATTGATTTGTTCATAAATGGGCAGTATTCTTGTAGTTACTGTACAATAACCGGTATTTACCGGTCGTAGGAGTGCTGGAGTGTCGGAGAAGTGTGTGTTCAAACTCAGACTGGATTTAGTAGAACACTCTTCCACCGGTTAGAGCACTGTACAAACTCATTTTCCTTGTAGCACCAATTGATTTGTTCATAAATGGGCAGTATTCTTGTAGTTACTGTACAATAACCGGTATTTACCGGTCGTAGGAGTGCTGGAGTGTCGGAGAAGTGTGTGTTGAAACTCAGACTGGATTAGTAGAACACTCTTCCACCGGTTAGAGCACTGTACAAACTCATTTTCCATGTAGCACCAATTGATTTGTTCATAAATGGGCAGTATTCTTGTAGTTACTGTACAATAACCGGTATTTACCGTTCGTAGGAGTGCTGGAGTGTCGGAGAAGTGTGTGTTGAAACTCAGACTGGATTAGTAGAACACTCTTCCACCGGTTAGAGCACTGTACAAACTCATTTTCCATGTAGCACCAATTGATTTGTTCATAAATGGGCAGTATTCTTGTAGTTACTGTACAATAACCGGTATTTACCGGTCGTAGGAGTGCTGGAGTATCGGAGAAGTGTGTGTTCAAACTCAGACTGGATTTAGTAGAACACTCTTCTACCGGTTAGAGCACTGTACAAACTCATTTTCCATGTAGCACCAATTGATTTGTTCATAAATGGGCAGTATTCTTGTAGTTACTGTACAATAACCGGTATTTACCGGTCGTAGGAGTGCTGGAGTGTCGGAGAAGTGTGTGTTGAAACTCAGACTGGATTAGTAGAACACTCTTCCACCGGTTAGAGCACTGTACAAACTCATTTTCCATGTAGCACCAATTGATTTGTTCATAAATGGGCAGTATTCTTGTAGTTACTGTACAATAACCGGTATTTACCGGTCGTAGGAGTGCTGGAGTGTCGGAGAAGTGTGTGTTCAAACTCAGACTGGATTTAGTAGAACACTCTTCTACCGGTTAGAGCACTGTACAAACTCATTTTCCATGTAGCACCAATTGATTTGTTCATAAATGGGCAGTATTCTTGTAGTTACTGTACAATAACCGATATTTACCGGTCGTAAGAGTGCTGGAGTGTCGGAGAAGTGTGTGTTCAAACTCAGACTGGATTAGTAGAACACTCTTCCACCAGTTAGAGCACTTTACAAACTCATTTTCCATGTAGCACCAACAACTTTTCTGGAAAATCTTATCATTTTTTGAAAAAATCGGTTTTTGGCGGTTTTTTCCGGTTGTTCGTGTAAAGAAAGTGCTGGAAGTTGCTGTACAAACTCAGGTTTTTGCTCTTGTATCTAAATTTTTCTATCGGAATGCTGTACAAACTCGCTAACCAGGTAGCACCAATACTTGCACCAATTTTTCGAATTTAAATTTGAATTTTGAAGGTGAAGGAGTTTGAATTTCGGAAAACTTTTTGGCTGTACAAACTCTGCGTCATCAGTAGTACCTAAACATGTGGTTTCCTGTTCTGTACAAACTCTATTCAAAAAGTTGGTGTTGAAGTTGGTGCTAACTTCAACGACATGAATGGTCTGTCAAATGATCCGTTTTTTTCAAACACAATGTGATCGCAATTTTCTCGATCGCCTTCTAGTATTTATTGACCAGAAAAGTGCTCCGTTATTTGAATATATTTTACTCGAATGATTGCGCTTTGCGAAAAATAATTCCAAATAATCTATGATCTTCTTGCCCAATGTTATAATGACAGGTTGACAAAAACTTGCTGCATGCGCTATATGAAAATATCAAAATCTGCAAATCTCACCTGTTACAGTTAGCACTTTTTGCAACCAGTGATAACAGGCTAGCTGAAATATCATTCAACTCTTTCCTTCGGCACCAAATACGTATATATGTCGTCTCACTTTATTGAAGTTCAAAAAAACAAATTGCCATACCTTAAATTATTGAAAACAATAAATGATGAAAGCCATGAGTCAAGCTTGACTCGAACGGCGCTTCGAGGGATGTAGCTTATCGGCGCTTCTAGTGTCAAATGCACTGAATTTGCTGAGAATTTTGATGGGCCTCTATTAGGACACGTTACGTCCCCAATAGTTCGGTTACTTAATACTACACGTTGACATGAGTTCAGAACTCCGTACGCGCCTAAGATATTGTTATATATTACTTACCCTTATCTATTGTCATATATTTTGATAATCCTGTGTAGTCGGAATTATGAATATTGAAAAGTGGCATTCAGGACACAAAATTTCAAATTTTCTGTGTGATGACCCATGCATTCCCGTACAGAAAAAATTGGTATGAATCATACTATGAAACATTCGTATGAAACAGACGTATGTAACATAGTATGAAACATACTATGGACATGTAACGCTCTGTCGGGCCATACCCTAACATACGTACGATTCATACTATGACTTTACATAGTATGAATCATATTATGAAAATAGTATGCATACTCATATGGCACACGCTGTGAAAACATGATGTGAAACATAGTATGGAACAGACATACGAAACATAGTATGAGACTTACTAAGAGCATGTAACGCGATGTCGTGCCATACGCATGAATCATACAAAGAAACATACTATGAAAATAGGTACGTATACTCATTCTAAACACACGTGAGTTTTCAGAGTATGTTCCTGACATAAAAATGCAACATATATGCATACAGCAGTATATCGTACGAAGGAATATCATACATAAGCACATATGTTTTGATGTTGTACATATATTCTATAACAGCATGAATTCATTTTTACATGCACCACTTATCATATGAATAATAACATGCATTCTGTATTCAATATGTCGTATTTTAATCTGAAAGGGAACAAAGTCAAAAGCACCTTGTCTCTCCGGTAACTTGTCAAATGTAGCAAGTCAACTGATTTAGATAGAGAACATATCATGAGGGAGACAGCTATTAGCATCATTTTAAGATCAAAATAATTACAATTTCTCATACGTTAAAATCACATATATGGCATTCATTTGTTATAACACACGAACGACGTACCCATTTGATCAAAGATAAACATTTTTGTATGATTTTTTAAAATCAAAGTTCGAGTGAAGAGGACGGTACCATAAACCCTTAAGCAGAAGATAAAAAAAAAGAAAGTGAAGCAACTCGTTAGCATTCAGTAGCATAAACAATCTGAAAAGAATCCGTTGCCGTTACCTGTAATGCAAGCAGATAATAATAATGCTCCCACGTCAAGGCAGTGCGAAGTTTATTGTTTTGACGTTCATACAAGTTCATTTATGCTTTCAATGGAAATTAACTAATGCTTAGTAACCAGGAGCCTTCTGAGTTAGACTGGACAACCCTGATGGGCATGATGGAAAACTTCAGATACAATGATACACTAATAAAATAATTATACACGTTTATGATAAGGTGGCAATTTCTCAAGCAATAATAGGAAAGATAAATAATCAAAATAAATATCAACAATATTTTTCGAAACTAATTGAATTAGCTTTTATTACTTTCATGAATCATGTTTGATAGAATCTATTATCTTAAATGTGTTGGTGTTCAAAATAGCGCTTAATCAATGGCAACTCAAGGAAATTATATTAGTAACACTTTCATATTTAACTTTTAGATTACTCAAAAATGGACTTTCAAATTTTTACTGACATTGCAGAGATCCACAATACACATGAGACTATTCAAAAGTAAACTCGTTGAATCACTAATTCTTTGAGCAAAAGAAAGCTACAAGACTATGTTATTATTTCGTTTAAACAAGAATAATACCTGCTCTTATATGCATGGTAATCGTTAATCAAATTCTTATGATATCATCATGTTATGTAAAAAATGCATGTAGGTCATGCAATTATGAGATGAGAAGGATCCAACTCGATGAATTCTTGGTTAGACTAAATATACATAAATGAATAATTTATGCATTAAAAATAAAACAAAATCGATGTGTTGGGCATTATCAGTAGGTTTTCACTATCATTTTCAAAACACGTTGAAATATTGTGGAGATACTGTGGAAGCTCCATAAATATCATTATTGCATTAATAATCATAGGAAAACAATGAGTAATATTTCAGAATTGCATGCATTAAGTACCATAAAAATCGATAAAATGAGTTTGATAAAATCGTCTCAGATGAAATTTTCAGCTTGTAGCAAAGACGTTTTGCATAAAGTATCTGAAAAGCATGAACAATATATACATATAAATGAAAGAATTTCATTATCACAAGAATCAGAACTATTGACGAATTCGTTATCTGCAAATAATGCCATTATATGCTAGCAAAATAGTTATTTAATACTAGACAAAGATAATTAAATGAAAAATAATTATTTCCAATGACCTGAGATAAAAATGGGTACGTTATTCATCAGGAAGTTGAACAGCAACATCATGAAATGCGTATATTCAACGAAAGTTATATTTGATATCACTCATTAATTCTGTATAGATGACTGATAATCACCAGCATCATTCAGCATGGGTACAAAATTCGGGTTACGCATCAAACATCATAGTAGAAAAAATTGTCGCTACCCAACATAGATTACTCCTGCACAATAACATGTAGTATGTGTGTATACGGTATGAATTTAAATAATCAATTATGACTATGTTTTACAGTATGTTAATACATACGTATGCGAAATTCATACTTATGTATACTATGTTTCATACTATGATAATGCATACATATGCGTAATACATTTTTAATCATAGTATGTTTTATGGAATGTCAAGACATACGTATGCGCTATTCATATTTATGCATACTATGTTTCATAGTATGTTAATACATACGTATGCGCTATTCATATTTATGCATACTATGTTTCATAGTATGTTAATACATACGTATGCGCTATTCATATTTATGCATACTATGTTTCATAGTATGTTAATACATACGTATGCGCTATTCATGTTTATGCATACTATGTTTCATAGTATGTTAATACATACGTATGCGCTATTCATATTTATGCATACTATGTTTCATAGTATGTTTATACACACGTATGCATTATTCATACTTGTACATACTGTTTCATAGTATGTTATTACATACGTATGCGTTGTCATACTATTTTTCATACCTTTTCATACTATGATTCATACGGACTTATTTCTGTACGGGTTATCTGCTTTATGCGGAAAGTATGGCCGAGATGCTATGGTAGGACTTCTTTCATATTGTGATAGGTTTCAAATGATTAATTGCATTTATCACGTAAGCATAATTATGTCGCATAATCATTATGAATCAAACTGATTTGATCTACATGTAAGTGATTTTCCGGTATAAAAAGCCGTGCGAATTAGCCTCCATTCAGTTCTACCCTAAAACCAGCTTGTAGGGTTCTTTCCCTTCAGATGCCCCGGACACACGAGGCTATTATTGGTCAATCAAAATCATTGTCAACGTGTCACAGATGTGTAATCAGCACAGATATTTCATAGAATTTAAGCGGTGAGATGGTAAGCTGTTTGATAATTGAAAGTCAGAGTTTATTTAATGATAAAATGTCAGTTCTGATTGCTTCTAGTGAATGTCAACAGTCGTGACAATCCTCACAGAATCCCCATAGAAGCGCTATGGGAACTGTGAGGATGGCCGCAGCACCCATACGCATGGGCATACCCACGGCAACCCTGCAGTGATTTATCACAGTCCGCTTGAAGCAATAGCATCATAGTCGAAGTGTGCCCTTCAAAAGACTTCTGGGTAGACACGCTAGCTGCACTCCTTGGCAGTGCATATATAGTTTGGAGTCACTTACTTGTACCAGAGAATTGATAAGTCTCCGAGACTAGTCAAATGGGATTTAGGTTACAAAATAGTTTCATATCGGTTCCGTACAATCCAATATTTGCATTTGCGGGCAGGAGTAGACGTCCCCCCTCCAGTTTTATCATGCATGTGGTTCGGACAGCCAGGTGATGCTGTCTCAGCAGACGAGACGTTTCGTTCATGTTTACTGAATGTGGATATTCATTCTTAATTCATTTACTGACATTCATTATGTATTTGCGTATACAAAGACGCACATAGCATATACGTAAAAGATTTTAAACATGAAAACAATGAAGCGTATATTTATTCAAGAAAATCACAAATTACAGCAAATTATATCCCGTGTTGCGAATTTGAGTTCAATGATTCTAATTACAAAAGCTTTCATTACTAGCAAGTCTTTTTAAAATGCTTTTTTCAAATAAATTCGCCATTGAGTGCACGATGTGACAGAGGTTCAATTTCAAGAACACGCACTAAGTTATAATAAAGGTTGTTTAACGAATAGCAAGCATAATATAAAGCAAGTTAAACGATTAAATATATAGGATAACCGCATGTAGATATTTAACACATGCTGCTCTGGAAGTGTTTTCAACACTCTGTAGAGTGAAGTGAACGGCAATAAATGTATTTGCCAGTAAGTATTTTGCGTGTTATCTGAAAATCCGTTGCTTGTTGCAGTCACTCAATCATAGTACAGCAGATGTTCGAATGAATTATCATCCGTTTTCCACTTATGCTTATGCTGCACAAGTAAATACATATTTCTTTTGACGTCGCATTATATACATCGGAAATGTAGTTAGCATAGCAGTTGAACATCAAGTTTCCTGTCATAAAAATGATAAATTGAATGCGTAATTGATTTGTGGACACTTATGTAATACTGCTGCGACGTTTTGGGATAAGGTGAGTTGATATATGTACGCAGGGGCGTGCCGAAGGGGGGCGGTTAAAAATTTTTTTATTCAGAAACAAGCTATGATAAACATCACCGCTTGACTCGGGTATTAAGGGTCAGAATTTGACAAATGTAATGTATTATTTTGGTCATACATACATGCTTCTATACCAATACTTTTTGATACCTCTTCCAATTTTGTGCCTATTAGTTATCAATGTTCAATTAATAGATGCACACAGTCTGCATCAAAGTGAAAATGTTTTGGCCATAATTTATAACACTTTATTAACAAAAAATTGAAGTGCTGGTCGAAAGTCACGAATGAGGTGATAGGACTAACCCCAAGTGTCTAATACTTTCTGCAAACTTGTCAAAAAGAACAGATGGATCAAGTGAGAATTGGTTTGCATATGGGATATAAGATATATAATAATAATATAGCAATATATGAAATATACATATAAGATAAATGAATGGTCGTCATTCCGCCTCCCCCCGAAAATACATCCTGTGTGCGCCCCTGCATGCATATGTAATTATCATTGATAGGATTAGGATTTATAAAGCCATGTTTTTTGTTTTTAAACATCGTTTGATTCTTTTCATTCCAGAATTCTGCACTGTTTCCTTTCAAAAAAATAAAACCTATTTAATGTGTCGGCAACCTCAAAAGCGGTTTAATGTGTGAAATAAAACACCTGTTACGTGATTACATTATTGAATTCGTAAGCTTACTCAATTGCATGGTATGCTTATGTCACGTTACTTATTTTCGCTGGCTCACCGATGAAAACCTCGAGAAACCTTGATTTTCCTGTTTATAGAATGCATTTTGTGAGTATCACTGTAACTGCATATTTTGTTTGACTTAATTTGCACTATTTTTCTCCAAATACATATACTCGCTAACGTACATGTAAAGAACATGTGAAGAAAGATGTGTGAAGAAGGAATTAGGATCACTTGGAGTAAGGTGGCTACATATTTTGAACACGGTTGTAAGGTCCATAATCCGACGACGACATTGTAGTGTTGGGAGTTTCAGAGCGCTCAGTCTTTCTTCGTAGGGTAACGAGGATAGACCACGGATGCTTTTGGTGAATCGACGTTGTACACGTTCGATAGCCAGAATGTCTTTGTTCAGGGATGGATTCCAGACTGGGATGGCATATTCGAGGTGAGGGCGGATCAGTGTCTTGAAGAGACGAATAAGCAGATCGACGTCCCGAGAGACGAATGTCCTGAGGATGGCAGATACAATGCGATTCGCTTTCTGAACACAGGTCAGAATGTGCCGAGAGAATTTTAGGTCTTTTGAAATCAGAACTCCAAGGTCTTTGACACACTTGGAATTATTCAGGAAACTTCCATCCAGACGGTAGTCCGAGGCAGGATTGCGAAATCCAAAGTGTAGAATGGAGCACTTTTGGGGATTGAGCGATAGCTGCCATTTCTTCGACCAGGTGGTTACAGCGTTGAGGTCAGCTTGCAAAAGTTCTTTGGCTTTCAGGGGATCAGTGCGCTTGATTTCGGAGTACAATTTTACATCATCAGCATATTTCAATAAAGAAGAGTTTGTCAAGGTGTCATCAATGTCATTAATAAAGGCGACAAACAGATCTGGGCCTAAAACGGATCCCTGAGGGACACCAGAAATCATGCTGTAGGGGGAAGAATGCACACCATCCACGACAACACTCTTCAGTTCTATCCTCAAGAAAAGCTTTCAGAAAACATAGAAGTCTCCCTCCAATGCCCAAGGAAGTCAATTTCGAGAGGAGACGAAAGTGAGGGACTGAATTGAACGCTTTTTCAAAATCGAGATAGATGACGTCAGCCCACTGACCGCGATCCACAACAGATGTTAAGTCCTCGAGGAATTCTAAGAGCTGGTGGGTACTAGACGAATTGGATCGAAAACCAAATTGAGAGTGCTTGATTATGTCATATTGGTTCCAGAACTGCCACAGGTGATCGCGAACAATCGACTCCATCAATTTGGAGGCAGTACAAGTCAGGCTGACCGGACGGTAATTCTCTGCCTTCTTGTGGCAACCTTTCTTATGTATAGGCGTAACCAGAGCGTGCTTCCAGACTAGCGGGATATTCCCCAGCTCAAAAAAGATCTGGAAAAGGCGAGCAAGAAGTGGAAGCAGAACAAAAGCACCTTGTTTGTAGCAGATACATTGAATGCCATCAGGGCCAGGGGAGGAGGAATTCTTCTTATGTGATGGGTGGAAGCGAATTCTATCAGGTGAATCATTTTATCGTATTTTGATTTTTATGCATATAACATCAGAAGAAGAAAGCTATGGACAATGGACATGATAGAAACTCTGTTTGTCACGGTGATTTTGACCACTAGGTCGCATTGTGCGATAGCTTGCTTGATTAACTCAGATTTTAGTTTTACCAGAAGTTCTTGTAGAAAGTTATTTCGATTGGGTGCACGCAAAGTTATATACTACATACAAGTATCTAGAATAAGGTGACTATGCTTCCCAGCTTTACCGGTAAGGGACAGTCCCGGTTTTAGTATTTTCCCGATATCCCGAAATGACATTCTCGGGACACTAAAACGTCACTGTTCAGGATTCCACTAGGCCTTACTTAAAGATCAAGACAAAAAGGACTAATCAAGATCTTCAAAACGAGATGCCTAGTTGCTATGTGCAAAGCGTCGAAATATGATACCTTTGGGTCTGTAGTACGCATGTTACATGCGCAACACCATACCAGCTGATTCTCTGCAAATTGACAGCGAACAATTTGTCATAGTAGTCTATGCAT
The DNA here is from genome assembly GCA_907163375.1 of Prostheceraeus crozeri. Classification (NCBI taxonomy): domain Eukaryota; kingdom Metazoa; phylum Platyhelminthes; order Polycladida; family Euryleptidae; genus Prostheceraeus; species Prostheceraeus crozeri. Next base: position 59,959 of record CAJQUW010005058.1, on the reverse strand, counting down.
ATTATTCACAATGTGCACCGGGTGAACTGAAAGACTAATGGACATTTAAAATGACATTGATGTTTAATACCGCCGCATTCTGTGATATGCTAAAACTCGCTGGTTGACATAACTCTCTAGTATTACAGGAATTCTTGAATGTTTGAGCTATGGATTGAATTTTTCTTATCTACAAAGAAATGTCCCAAACTTATACAGGATCTCTCCCATAATGCGCTCGGAGATGCCTGACTATGGTTCACACATAACCAATTATCTTTATTTTCAACTTGTGTGAAGGCAATGGAAAAGTCAGAAAATGACTGCCATTGGAGCTTATTTGTGCCTCGCTGATCTAAAAATAAGCTCATGGAACGAAAAAGTCAGCGATGTATCGGTATGGAGGCCAACAAATTGGTTCGCAACTTGCAACGCGATGGGTACTATGCAGGAAACAACTTCTTTATATTTAATTGATAAGTATTTTGAAACATGCCTGTCTTATTCAAAAGAATGGAGCACTTCACACGAATCTGCTCCATTTTTGGGAGTTTATTGAACTCACCACCGACAAGAATGCAGTAGGGAGTGCAATCCGGGTCGGGATTGTCCCGTTAAAAATCCGTCGCGTGTTGCCAGAGTTCTTGAATTGCAAAATGTAGCTCTGCTAACCCGGGAAATTCATTCTTACTACTGTACATTATTAAAGCCAACGCTCGGTTCTCTGAAAATTAAAGTAAGTGCACTCCGTGCACTATTGTTGTAGAGTACGGAACTTTTCATCCGCATCATTCATTCGTATCTTTCAATGTCGCATTATGTGATAAGAGTCGGTGGGTGTTTGTGCTGTCCAGCATGCCTGCATATTCGGCGATCAGTCTGTTGAAAGCACTTTCAAAAAGGGTCTCAATAACTGTACAGTGCAAGGTGCATTATGTACATGTGTTAACATGATCGATAGACCATGGAGGAGACTTCTCGCTAAGTGGACTGACATCCATAATTCTCACCTCAACACCATGAATGGGATGAAAGCCATGACTCGCAGCCATACAGCATAGGCTGCCACACACTACGTACACCCTTTGTTTCAAAGATAATCCTTTGCACGCCAAGATGGATTAGTGCTTTTATTAATTAGTGGATTGAATTCTAGTCAAATTGAAAATTCAAAAGATTAATAGAACAGTTGTCGCTTTCTTTTATCAGCACTCTGATTGATGACGTGCGTATAATTGCAAAGAACTGTTTGCTATCGTTCATGTAATGGCATTTTGTACTTAAGTTTATAGATAGGCATTGCATACTAGTCATCACTGTTGTCATCACTTGTAACGAGAGATCGCTTATATCGAGACCTAGTCACATATCTATCAATGCGGCGGGGACCAACCTGCAGTGTTGCTTATTTCGAGAGTTAGTTGAGTGATATCTAAAGAAAACTTCCTAATAATCAGACGTTGTGCATTAATAGCTACTTCCTTGAACACGAGAAATTCCAGGTAGATGCTAAAACCGCCGCTACATATCATCGAATATTAAGCACAAGACAACACAAATGCTTTCCAACAAAGAGGACTCATATTACGAGTATATCACCGCAATATTACTCTTCCACATACCGTGCGTCTATATCTTCTAATAGACGCCCTCGGCATGCAATTTTTCAAAGATTTTACTTACCCGCCGGATTCGCGCATTATTAATTCGCTATTACATGAATTATTACATGCTCGAGTGTATTCACAACATGATATTTTTATCGACATATTCTTCCATACGATTCTTATTTAAGCTATTAAACGGGCCCGCACTTAGTTATAAATAATATTTTTTACACTTGTATTATGTTTATTCACATACTTCTTGATCTTATTACTGTCACGAAACTGTTACCACTTCTATCGACATGATTCACTTTTGGACTATCATCGTCATTGATGCTTATGCGATACTGGTAGTGATATATGCCAATTATCGCCAATTTATACTTTCCTATATAGCATACGTATACATCCGGTTAAGTATAATTTAATCACAATGTAGTCATAGACATGTCGAATCATCATAACATAACGCAAGTTTAATGGTACATTTATTGAGTAGTTAGGTCACGCTATTTACGTTTTAGGCTAATGACCAGATTTTAACACCGTTGGATAACGGAAAATCCTTGAATAGACTGATTGTCCGCTTATTATCCCGTGGCGGGGATTGGGTCAGCCGGTCGCGAGCGAATGGCAGGTTATCCAGTGTTTGGTTCGTTTAAGGGTTAGACCATATAGTAAGTATATTAGGTTGAGTAGTAACTCAGTATTAATTAAATCTCAAATGTGTATATAGCTTCGATTTTATTAAATGAACTCGGGTTGAGACACAGTACCAAATGTGAGATCTGCAAATGTTTACAGTTTCGAATAAATCACCGAATCACCACGGAATTGACTGATCATGATAGCAATGCAGAAGCAATAGTAGTATTTTACAAATCCTCCGTGTTATGACAACCTTGGAGAAGCAGTGTTTATCAAATTAACAATTCGATGGATTAAATGCTCAGCCTTATCAATAAGAGCATTTTCTTAAGCGTGATCATATCAGAAACCGCCACTGAATATATAATATATGCCACTGAAAGAGCAAAATGGAGGGTCCACATTGCTATTCAGATTCAAGAAATGAAACGCTAATTTAGTGAATCATAATATCATGCCGATGAAAATTGCATCAAAACTGAAGATTTCAGTCAAGAAGCACAATGAGATCTCAACTTTTCCATGAAGACTCGCATTATGATGCGGTTCATGAAATTTCTTTGATAAACAGCTCAATTTTGATATCTAATAAGTGTCATACTATTTATATAGTGGATCCACGTCGCTAGTATATAAATACAAGAATGATATGCAAAAGTTAAACTTATTAAAAAGTTATCTAATATTTTTTTAGTCCGCGTGAGCGTTATCTCCGCAAAAACTGAATCTTCTGATTTAAAAATTTCACTGTATGCTGACATTTTGTGAGTCGACTCTCTTGAGTCATTTTTTGAGTCGAGATTCTTGCCACTGTTTCAGTCTCGTTGAGAAGTTATTCCGCAGACCCGATGTCTACTAAAGACCCAGCGTTTATTAGAAGATTTTGTATTTTTCACCGATGGCATATTTGCAGGTAGGTCTCCTGTCGCACAGTAATGCCGATAGTGCAAAATATTGTATTTTGTAAATCAATTTATTATCAAACACGAAGGAATTCACGCCGATTCGTTTATCTTAATCCGTGCTTTATCTGGTAATGCCTTCGGCAAATACGATGTTGAAATAAAGGTTTTTAGTTCCAATGTCTGTGTGATTGTTTTTCCAGCATTGTTAAAAACCTATCGTTGATTTATACATTTGCATTTTCAGAACCTGACCGGCAATCAAAGGATGAAGATGAAGTCACGGAAGTTGTCAACACCAAAGGTGGGCCTAAAAAGGATGGTCAAATTGATGGGATCGACTCCGTCAATGTAAAAACAAAAGATCCTCCAAAACGCCAAATTGTAAAATCAAACCTTCGTGGTAAGTAAACCTCCGTAAAATATTTGCCACTTATTTCTTAATTTCTTCTGTGATGCTCTGTCCAATTAACATGTTCACTTGAGCTTGCTTCTCCCCGTCACACGATTCTCTGCTGCAACATTCAAGCTAATACTAGGTTGTGTGGTCTAAAAGTCTGACCGTTATCAATTTTCGTCTTCTCTCTCGTGACCGTCTCCTTCGCCCTTTCCCTTTAGCACTCTTCCTAAGATGTCGTCTTCATCACATACCCCGTGACCAATCCATTAGCGTTGCCTATTAGTATTGATATTGAGTAGGCTCCTTTCTTGCCTTCCTTCTACGTAGGACCTCCTCACTCGCTTTCCTTTCGAGTTTTAGTCTGGATGATAACACATCAGGCCGTGAAGGCAGAGGCATATAGGATAAGCCATAAGCCGGAAATGGAATCCACGTTTCAATGATAGCTCAGCAGGCATACGGAATAAGCCATAACCCGCCTTCATTGCGCTGGCACAGAAAAAACTCATTAGAAATAGCTTATGAGGGATCGTGATGCGAAGTGTGGAAGATAACTTCGGCTTTCCCTGCTTGCCTACGACATAAAGAATCCCTAGCCTAGCTTGACAATAGAAAATGCTCGCAGAGAATTTCTGTCGAAAGTGATTCTGTGGCAATTGAGACATTTTGACACCCGCAAGTCTTTAAATGTAAAAGACATTTACTGCATCAATTAACTGTCATTTTCTTTAAGATTTATGATTGCGTTCTTTTTTTAGATAAATTGATAAGGAAAAACCAAGTTGCTCAAATTTCTAAAGACGCATTAGCAAACGGAGCCGCTGAATTCATTGGTGATGCCAAAAGCTCTCAAGACCTGTCATATAAGGAGTCTAGTTCCGGATTGGCACAAGGGATTATGATGGGAGAAAATTTTGGAAGAACGGTGAAGTCAGAATATCCTATAGATGAAAAAGACAGGGAAAAGCAGTTGCAATTCGTTTCTGTGGAATTTTATAAGATCGCATTGGAGAAAAAACTGAAATTACATGACTCTGATGATGCAAAACTCGACACTGCAGCAATGTTGTTATCACCTAGCTCAAATTCAGTAACTCCACCTGTCTCAGAAAGATTTCTTTCCCCTGAATCATCCCATGCTGTCGTCTCCCCACAACATTCAATTTTACCTGGAAATTTCTACAGTCCGTCAATCAATTATACAAATCAAGTCTCTGATACTCAAACATTCTCCGTGCATTCTGATGTAGCTCGAACCGAGAGCTATATGCAAACGACATTGCCCCAATCTCCGCCAAATAGCTTTCCACTCTGTGCAACAACACAAGCGGGAAACATGGTTCAACCTGGAATGACCCAGTCCCCGCCACTTAGCTTCACACACTCCGCATTATCACAAGCGGGAAGCTTTGCACAGCCGGCAATGATCCATTCCTCGCCAAATAGCTTTCCAGTCTCTGCAACAACACAAGCGGGAAACATGGTTCAACCTACAATGACCCAGTCCCCGACACATGCCTTCGCACACTCCGCATTATCACAAGCGGGAAACTTTGTACAGCCTGCAATCACCCAACCCACGTCAAGCAGCTTCACACACTCCACATTATCACAAACAGGAAACTTTGCTCAGCCTGCAATGACCCAATCCCCGCCAAATAGTTTCACACACTCCACATTATCACCACCGGGAAACTTCGTTGAGCCTATAATGACACATTCCTCAACAGGCAACTTTCCACAGTCTGGAGTAACGGAAGCGGAAGGGTTTGTTCACCATGCCTGTATTGGTCAGTCAGCAATAACGCCAACTGCTTTGAATCATCATGGTGTAGTAAGTTATCACGAAGCAATTCAACCGAGCTTCGTTCAACAACTGTCTAACAGCAATGATGATTATCCAGTTGATGATTCGGAGCCTATGTCATTTGACTCCACCCAATCTCCTCCTGAATTGCCATCTCATCTCCCGAATTGTCATGATAATATGATGCGGATTGATGACGTTATCGATCAATTTCGACGATAATTCAATCGGGTAAGATTTGAAACATGGCATTTTGAATTTTTATTACAATTTATTTCTGTGTCTCCATTAAGAATCTGTCTTGGTAACCAGTAGGCATGTTCTTTAAAAGAAAATGCCTTAACAATAGACCTATAAATTGTGTAATCAGTTATCTATAGTCATTTATCTTGTCGATTTAATCGGCTTTTTTCTTCTCCTAATGCAATGTCGGGCTTTTGCAGAAAGGCAGGCATTTTTGTCCTTAGATTTCGGAGCAGTACAGAGCTATGCTATAACAGGAGCTTCGCCGAATAGGCCCTAAGATGGCAACAGTTACTTGAATTTGTCTCTTGAGTCTGATAACTATTTTTGTATTCCTTCGGCTAGCAATAACCAAGGAAATACACAACTATATACAGTCCGTTTCATAAAAAGTGGATCATCCTAAAATTTGACTAAATAAAACATAAGTATGATACAGAAAGCATTTTTCATGTTATTTCATGTCCCTAATATATTTAAATGTCCTTATATAATCTGATAAGCTATGATACAGTAGCGGTTCTTAAGAAGCTAATATTTTGTGGCCCTACCCTTATTGTCAATGACATTACCAATTCGTCTAGGCATTGATTCGATGATATCGTTGATTTTTGACTGATCTAACTTTCTCCACTCTCTTTTTAACAGTGACGTAAGTTGTGATACGCCATCTGTAGGTAGCAGTGAACGACGAACGTTACGTTTTAGAATACTCCATACATTTTCTATGGGATTCAGATCAGGAGAACGAGCTGGTCAAGATAATGTCCTAAGCCCTAATTGAGACTTGCATAAGTTGACTCTACTACTCCTGTGACACGTAGCATTATCATCCATAAATAACCAAGTTGATCTGTCATTTGGTCAATGTTCATGCGTAAAACATTCACATAGCGTTCAGAATTCATGGTTCCTTGCTGTATGTGAAGTTCAGAGCGGCCATTGGTCCAAATGCCAGCCCAAATCAGTAGAGTCGCACCACCTTGTACCCGGGGATGATGTAAATGTCTCGGAATTTCCTGATCAGATTTCATCCATAATCTCAATCGACCATCACTATCCTTCAGACGGACTGATGCCTCATCAGACCAGACAACCCGATCCCATTGATTTCGCCAGTGACAATGACTCATTGCCCATCTGAGACGTCTTTTTGTATGCTGATCTGATAATTCGATCTGAGAGGGCCTCTTACAGCTCTTGAAATTCGACTCAATAAGTCTTCTACGAATAGTGGACTTAGAAATAGACGAGTCTAGTGCAGCCATCTCAGTTAACGAGAGAGTTGGATCAACTTTGACAAATCTCAAAATTAGGCGGTCTCTACGTTTGGATGTTTTGCGTGGACGGCCAGAGCCCTCTTTACGACAGAGTCGAAAATCATCATTATGCCATCGATGCACATTTGTGTAAGGGACATTTAGTCGCTTGCTTGTAGCTCGCAAAGAAAACCCTAGTTCTAGCAAGGCTGACACTTTGCCTTTTGTGAATGCGATCTCGTTATTGTTCATTTGTGCTTTGTATTGTTTTCAACCGGTAAGAGATAGATTTCTAGCTGAAAGCAATCAGGAATGCTGCCAACACCACCGCAACGAAGTCAGGAAGTTATGGAACATGAAGTCCAGTTAATCACATGTAGCAGTTACATTATTGTTGATGAATAATGGTGCTATACTGGCTCTGATTGACCGATTTTCTTTATTTTTGTTTTGCTTGATAGCTTTTGGCTTGTAGAACAACATATTACATAACAAAGGAAACAAATGTAATTTTATAAGAGTGAGGTATGATTTTGTGTAACATTGCTAAATGAAGATCAAATTATCTACTACTTTTTTTATCTATAACAGGAAGACAACTCAATATTCATGCTTGAAATTTCCAACAATGATATTAGTAAGCACAACTGACATATCTTCCAAATTTCAGAGAAATTCGTTCAAGTTTGGCGGAGGTAGACAAAGTTGAAGTTAAGGCGATGTTTAAGGGTTATCCATTTTTTATGAAACAATCTGTATATCAGAAAGTACATATGTCATAAATAAACCTAGATACAGTAGTAGTGATCTGAATTTATCAATTAATTCTGATAGCCGTCCATATAGGGACTGTGATTTGTGGATTTACCGTTAATGAGCTGATCGTGGATCGTCGATCATCAACTTATACGGAAAAACCCACTGTTTTTGACAAATTACTTATACATTTTGACACTAATAGTGATGAGCCTGACAAATCGATGCGACCCTAAAGGATTCTCAAAAAATTAAGATAAAGTTCATAACCAATTTTGGAAGAGCTAACTTACATGTTGATCGATTATTTGAATTGCATACTTCACTGTATTTCTGTTCATAGGAAAGTTTATTTTTTCCAGATACATGTCACCCAAGTTTACAACATGCATGTAGGCCTATTGAATAATTGCAAGTGTTATAAGTGTAACTGATATACATGTAAGAGTGTATAATGGAAAGATGTTAGTATACATAATGGGCAGGGTTACCATATGGTCTGTATTTGCAGACTAGTCTGGAATGGCTGCATTTTTCACTGCGGTCTGCATTTTTTTAGTCAACATTTGTTTACAGTTAGTAAAAAATGTAGCAGGTATAAAGCAGTCGTCTTAGTGGTAATTTAATGAGTTATGGAACCAAGTTATTCATTGTCGATCAATTGTTACTCATTTCCGACGCCGAGATCTCATCACACACGATGTACGAGCATTACGATAACAAACCGGAGGTCCTTAAAAGTCAAATATTGCGCTAGACTAAGGATGATTCTTTCTAGAACAATACAGCCTAACAAATAAATGACCAAAGGATGGAGTAAAGAATATCTTTACAGTGTACTCTGGATAAGCAGGACCAGCGACATTACATGTAAAACTCTTTGGTTAAGGCAGAAAATGCAGGAGCCCATTCCTAGATGCATGAACAATTTTAAACTCTGTCCATAGTGTCCGTCGACTATGCTCCAAGTGAAAGGTAGTCGATATCTGCAATTTGCTTCCATTCGTTTCTTTAACATTCATGTAATATGGCAGTGCGGTATGAATGTCACTGATAGGTTTTGATGCTAGGGAGGGATGGATTATACACCGCCTCCATGCCCTTGTAAATGTGTACAGTATAGTATGTCATGTATTGAATGTGAGAAAGAAACAGATACCTTCAATTAACATAAGTCTTCCTTCCAACCAACCATCAAATGCAACGTAATCATAGATCTTTTAATTTTAGGTCGACACATGTAGGCCCATGTGAAATCATGCATTTGGAGACGCGATTGCACATTTTTAATGTAGAGATTGCGCATTCATATCAATGAAGTTTCGAGACTATGTTACTATTAAAAAGATAGCGGAAGCATAGCGAACATCGTGGCTACTTATGCTTAATTGAGCTCACAGACACCATTGCTCGTCTTAAGTGGGAAATAAACCGGGAAGAAATTTCCTTTCCTAAACTACCCCGCTTTTAGGGATTACACCATCAACTTTTTCCATCATGTTAAATCTATTTATTCCAACACTCAAATCACGGCATCATCCCGATAAGGCCTATATGTGATTTACGATACAGTTCAACATAAACGAAGTTATTGCACACATCTAGTTGGAAGATTTGAATATAATTTTTATGATAATGCAGAAGTTTGTGGTCAATCGCACGGTTGCCTGTGCAGTATGTGATGGTAGTTGATTATAGTAAACCATCATTTAGAAATTGGATAGCTATTGGATATATCTTAAAAACTTACCATAAATCTAGAATGATGTTTTAATACAAAATATTCGTCTATGTTTCTGTCTTGTCTTTCAGTTTACTCATGCTTGAAGTAAATGTAGGACATTGGACACACTACTTCTTGTTATGAGATATATATATAAGTTTGCATTAGTAATCAGAAGAAAATCGTTCTATTTTTCAAAAACAGAGTAGCATTGCGAACGAAGTAATAATAAAATCACACAAAAGCTATCACGAGGGAAAAAACTCAAAAGAAGGAGTAGAAAAAAGCTTGGTAAATTAGATAGAATTCTTAAAAAATATGGAGGTACGCTTTGTTATGGCCGTTGCGTTACCTCGAACAATGGCGAGAGATCATATTGCATTAGTTAATCTTCCAGTTTTTAAAACATGGAAATATGCAGCGTAAAAATTGTCGAGCCTCCTCGCCACAACCAATCGTCGATATAACAGATTCATGTAACTCGGAATAAAGCTCTAATGAAAAACCAAGCTATAATAAGACCGGACTGGCGGAAATATACTATACCGAAGTTCAAAACTTTTTAAATGCATAGCCGACCGTGCGGAAAGGGATTGGAATAAAACAATAATCATGTTATTTAAATACTTAACAATGTTTGTGGTCATTGAAAGGATCAAGATAAGTGCAGTGCTTTACATAAATTGGCTTTTCTAGATTTGATCAACGGTGTGACCTGAACGGGTTGATCAAGAATTCTAGAATTTGACCTCACGTCAATCTCATCGTGATGTTTTCTTTGAAAATCGTTCTTTCCTTGATGCAGATAGGGTTCTACTCATAGTCTTTTTGCTTTAGGAAGTGGTAACCCTGCATATGGGTTATGAATATACACGTGCATCATAGCTACCAGTTTATTGAAAATTCATCGAATCTGATTGATAAAAACTGTTATGTTTTATAGACTTGCAGGAACATGATTTATATATGCTTGATTTTCAAGTGTGAACTATGACATTGTTCTTTTAAGCCCAAACATAGAACTGATTAGTTGCAAGAGTATAAAACATAATTTAGTTGTTTCCATCATATGTAATTTCATATTTTGTGTTGTATCTTCTGTAGGCGTCAGTTAATAAATTGACCGAAATTTCGAGCAAACTGTCAACATGAGCGCTTTGCCAACTTAAGTGCCAATCTAATGTCGAACATAATACGTCTTAGTATTTGATGTGTATTCTTTCTACTATTGCAGGAAGTTAAATTTTGATGATGCAAATACAGTATATTCACGTTATAACTTACACTCCTAGGAATGAAAAAATGTCCGTTATATCCGATGTACGTTATATCAAGGGTAAGGCATTTTTCCATTTATAACCATCTAGGACTACTTTTATGTCATCGCTTTTCATATTTTCTGAATAAAGCAAGTTATTTGGTATCATGACTTTTGATAATTATGATTAGAAAATGCATGTTGATTGCATGCAAAAGTCAACTGCAACTCACTTGCATTCAAAATTGCAAATAGAATTGACTAGTGTTATAGTGTGTGGTACCTACTTAATCTGCATGTAGCCTATACTGTATTCAGAGTGATTTGACGAAGGTAGTCGTAAGAGTTTACCTTTTAAGTGATAAATTATGTAGACCTACATAATTGTCTTCCTATCGCGTAAATAGGGAGTTTCTCAGATCCATCCATGTTTGTGCCAGCTATGACAGTCGCCTGTTATATTTCCTTTCATGACATGAATCATGCTTGTAAGTGGAGATTTTACTTAGGTGTAATTGATAGAATCGGGCAGTCTCATCTGCGTTAAATATATCACATGGCGCATAGTCAACCAGAATCGCAGGTAGTTGTTTCAGCCAGTCATCTATGGCGGCTTGTGGAGCATCGCTAGCTTCTCCACTGGCGATACGAAAAGTATCATTATGTTAGGTTTTAAATCTGTCCAATCACCCATCGCTAGTCAGTTTCTCCGAGATGCATGGCAATCTGGTTGGCTTTCTCTTTGAGGAGCGGTCCTGTTACAGGTGCTCTGCAGTGATCTTGCTTGAACAAGCCGTATCATCAACGTCTCTTCAATATATTCGTAGTTTCCTTTTGTATTCTCTTCGTCTTGACACTAAAGCAGTTGGTTTTTTTATTTTTCACATTGTGACCATATCGCATAGGCTTATTTTGTTGTTCGAGATAAATCATAATCTCGGGTCCATTCCGCTTGAGTCTAAGACTTTCTATTTGCACGAAGATTAATCTTTTTGATTTCGAAATTGTCGGAATCACGCATGCTTGACAAGCTTGAACATTGAGAGAAAAGCTTGCTCTGAATTATCAATAAGGCGATTCTCTCAATCATTTCAAAATTTTCAGTGCGCGAATTTCATAGATTGCAAACACTTTCAACACAAGACATCGAATCATTTCTGATAATATCTACAACTGTCAGGAATTGAGATAAGCAGAGGCAAATTTATACTTTATTTTTTCATGGTAGTGAAATTTATGTCCGTTATATCCAATTGTTCGTTATAGTCGTGTTCGCTATAACCAGAGTGTCTTATTATTAGTCAGAGTGGATATTTTGGCGGGAATATTTTATGTTCACGCTATAGCCGAATGTACGTTATAGCGGGATTATACTGTATTGAATAATGTATTCCTGTATATTGTCTATAGTAAAAGCAATACATAAATTAGCTGCAGATGACTTCAGCCATTCTCATCATTTTAGTGACGATAAAAGACGTAAGTGAAAGCAGATGCATTTTGCTGCATATTTATTCTGTAATTCACCGTAGACTTCATAAATAGACACAGTACATGTAACTGTTAGTTAGCTTTTAGACTTTCTATTATTGATTATTTTTATTGCATAATTAGTTGCTTTTTACTTACTTTGCTTTTCCCTTCGACGTCTTCTTCTTCCCATCTTCACTAGGTTGGACGATCGTCTGTTGATGATTGCCCTCCACTTTTATTGGTTTTTTGCGTCTTCCTATTGTATGCTCCATGCTCTGATGACTGCCGCTACAGCAGGGAACGCTACAGTCTCATTCCATGTCTTCTTAGGACTCCCTTTGGAACATCTGCCTTCAACTTCGATGCTCATGACACGTCACAGCCAATCCTGGTCTTCTCTTCTGCCAACATGTCCAAACCAACACAGCCTGTTTCGGCGAACGACGTCCGTGATGGAATCGATGCCTAAAGTGTCTCACAGCTCGTTGCTTCTCTTTCTGTCCCTCAAGGATCTTCCCCATATCCATCTCACCATTCTCATCTCTGCTCTGCTGAGGCGTTCTTCATGTTCAGCATGCAGGGCCCACGTCACACACACACAAATGACATATGAAGACTTCTCAGCTAAATTGTACATATTTCTAATTTTTCTACCTGTTGACCAGCGTTAAGTCCGTAACCATGAAGCTGAGAATCACTGATATAAGTATTTCAGCTTCAAACTTTCGATATTGAAATTTGAAATATTGAATATTGAAAAATTGTCAGCTAAATGTGTAGAGATTATCTAGTATTTGTGGATTTACTTGACTGCTGTATTGTGGCAACATTGATTTGAGTTAATGTGAGGGTCAATGCTAGACGACATGCCAACTGTGTGTCAAAAGCTGCATTTAATGAGTACCCGTCGAAATTTCGCTAAATAAGCCATTTGCTGATCTCACAATTTTAGCATGTAGGGAATCCTCTTCAATTTATTGATGAAAACAGCAATTTCTTTCTGAATCAGTGTCATCTTGGCATATTTCCGTATCAAAACTTCAAATCACATCGCGCACTCGCATTCAGTGATAATGGACCCATGATCATGAGCATGGACCAGTGATCATGAAACAGTAGGCCTATAGCAAAATGTAGCCTAGAACACAGTGTTTGAGTAGAATCTATGTAAGTTATATATAATTACATAAGTTAGTGAGCCTGTAACGATTAACAGATGCTGCTTTTTGCAAAAGCATTTTTGTAAAAGGAATACAGTAACTATATATTGAGTTGCTTCATGTCTGACTACAGGTAGAACATGGTATAGAACTCATTATAGTTGGTCATGGTTGCATCCTTATTTGAAAAATTGTAACAGACTCGAATAGCTGCCATTTTCAGTGCCTCTCAATATCGACACAAATGTTGACACAAAGTTTTCTTTTCATGACCCAAAAATGATCATGATATGCATAGTAAGCTAGTCAACTTATCATTCATATTGACACTTAAAAGTTTTTTTTCCATTGTTCAGTTGCGTTATAAATTCGGCAGCCTTACCAAAACGTTGAAATAAATTTTATGGGTGCTGCGCGTTGAACTTATCGGTTCTCTGGGTTCTGCTCTACCAGTATAAAAAAAAGAGGATCAACTAAATTCATAAACACTGTTCACCTTTCTCTCCACTTTGTCTTCACCTACAATCTTCTTATTTTGAGCATTTCGATTGTTATCCACTTTATGTTAGCCAACTGCAGATAATAGTCATAGGTCCATTTTTCTATTCTGATAATTACTAAGTTAAAATTCCTTTTTGTTAAAATTATCTCCACGTTCTTTTTTCTCTTTTCTGCTTCTTCGCCTTAGATCTTCTGTCAAGGGATATCTATGATGTATAGGCTCATCCTCTTCCTTCAAGCTTTGATATTAAAATTAGTAAAACGTGCTTCTTAGAAATCGGAATGATGCGGATGCTTTTTCATTTTATGTTTTTGGACGAACGGTTTCTGCAATGAAACCTAAAAGATTAATTGAGATATCACATGAATGTAAAATAAGGCACCGAAAAAAGCGCTTGTTTGATTCGATGCGTAATTACTAAATCTCTGACTTGATCTCAACTATAGATGCACTAGAAATGCCAGTACCAAATGATTTTACAAATTCCATGTATGAGCTAGCCCACAGCTATAAGTCGATGGATGGCCGGCGGCCATTCCGGTTTGAGTAGCCTTCTTATCTGAATGTTTTCAGTGCAGCATAGACCAGTATGATAGTTTGATTGACCATGATATGGCTTCTATGGTGGGCGATAACAAATACATGCAGATAGAACTCCTAGCTAAGAATTCCATCATTGACACAAGTGATGAGTATATTTCGACTAATACGACTGGACGAATGGTTTCCGGTTTTCCTTATGCAGGTGATGCACATATTGAACAATAATCCACATATGTAATAGCACAACATTGCGCGGTTAAGTGGCCTCACTATGCGTATTAGTTTGTTTAAGAAATGTCTGTAATATTTAGTACTTTGTGAATATATGTAACTGAGGAGATCAGATATTTTACACCTAGTGTTTGAATAAATATATGTAAATTATCAACATAAATTTTGAGAAGCCCGTCAAATAATGTGGTCATTAGCATAGATGACCAATACGGCCTTACTGCTCGTGCGGTTGACGCAAATGCTTGGCATTCTAACTGATTTATGTTCGAATCATGGTCAGACAGACAAGTTGTGGTAATTAGAAAGATAAAGATGTGGTGCTGGCGTCTTTTTTGTACTTAATTTGCGTATGCTTATCATCATTCCAGGCTGTCTAGTGCGTCATTTTTTTGGTGACATATCATTTAATTTCATTATTTTGCTGCTGCTGTCATTTTTTTCATTTTTTCTTCGAAATCATGCATTCTCAAATAGATTTTCGTAAATTTCCGACTACTAGCCTAGTTCAAAATTTATCCTTACAGATATCAGCTCTCTACTTTTTGGATTTTATGATTTTGTGGACTAATGCACTGAACTCCAGATGTCGTATAACTTGATGGAGAATTATTAAACTTCCGCAACACTCTGTTTTTTGGGCTATTCATTATCTTATGGGTGATTTTAATAAATCAACCAACCACAGGAAACATCCTGTTATTAGTGACAATAAATGTAAAGTGTAGACATATTTCATTGTATTTCCCTTCGATGATTTTCCTTCTTGTCATTTCAGTCAGTTAAAAAATACCTGAGGTCAGTATTTTGTTTTTGTTATAAATGCTGCTCGGATGATTCCACTTGAATTAGCCAAACATTGACTTCGGACCTATGTTCTATGGAGCCAAGTCCGTGTATGCAACGCATAAAACAAGAAATGAGAGGACAATTTTGCCCAATTATTCCAAAACATGTTTCCCGACAGCGACGTTGCGAAAAACTTCACAATGAGCAAAGATGAAACCTCATACGTGTTCCAAGATGGTCTCGGACCTTTGTTATTGAAATGGTTGCGTGAAAAGGTGAACAGATCGGAGGGTGCTTCTACTTTAATGTTCGACGAGACAACTACAGTTCAACGAAGAAAACAGATGTATTTACTAGTTAGATATTATGATGAAGATATCAAAGAAGTTGAAACACGTTATATCGGGTCACTATTCTTCTGTCGAGCTAAGGCCATTGATATCGTGGAAATGTTCAATGACATAATTGATAGCGATTTATATCGATTGCCATGGGCTCGCCTTTGTAGTATTTCAATGGACGGTCCGAATATCAACCAAGGCGATCTACCGACAACTTGATGAAAGTTTGAGAAAAAGAGGCTATAAAGGTCTTATGGAAATGATCACATGTACGCTTCATGTTGCCCACATTCATTCCGGAAAGGCGTAGATGCATTGGAATTCGGACCCATGGTAGAACAGTTGATTTTTGATTTATTCGAATGGTTTAAAAGTGCTCCATGTAAAAGTGAAGATTTCACTCATCTTGCGGATTCGATAACTGAACAAGGGGAAGCATTATTTATTCGCTACACCAATTCACGATGGCCTACTCTCTCAAGAAAGAAGATATTGAAATAGTTGGAAGAGTTCTAATCCGGTGGGATGATTGCAAAAAGTACTTTCTCAGTCATGTGCCGAACCAGTCCGAGTACAAAAAAACGCTACCGAAAAATAAACGATTCGACAGAATTCGGAAGTGTCTAACCGTTCATTAACAAGTTGTAATTCTAACAATGAAATTCCTGCTGGATATTGCTGGTATTTTCGAAAAGTATCTTCTCATTTTCCAAGATAGTGGCCCCCTTGTACACATACTGTTTCCGGAAATGAAACACCTATTGACAACTTTAATGCGTCGTTTGTTAAAACCGGAAATGGTGGAAATGAAGACTGTAGCCGACCTTCTTCGCATCAATACCGCCAATACAACCCATCATCTGCAAGAAGTTGAATTTGGTCAACAGCCAATGTCATGAGCGCTATGCAGTCAGAAAGGCAAAAGAAGGAAAGCCGTGAATCAATGAGAACCTCCTATATAGCTATGATTGAACATCTGCAAACAAAGCTACCTATAGATTCGGAGTTGTTGAAGGATTTGACCGATCTATCCCCCAGTTCGAAGCAAGAGAGTCAAACAGATTCATTGAACGCCATTAGCTGACTGGCTTCAAAGATGCCGCATATCATCAAAGAGTCTCAAATGTCAGCTTTGCGTGATTAGTGGAAGCTTTATCAATCAGAAAGTATTCCTGATGAACTTTTCCGAGATAGAACAGGGAAATTGCTTTCTATCGATCAATATTGGAGTGAAGTCATGAATATCAAGTTCGAGAATAGTAATCAGAAGAAATATGAACTTCTTGGCAAATTGATCAAGAGTTGTCTGTCCATCAGCAATGGTAATGCTGATGTCGAGCGTAGCTTATCGGACAATAAGAACACGCTAACGGTTGAGCGAACTAATCTTAGTGATGAAGCACTGGTGGCCTTGAGAAGGTGCAAGGAGCATGCACGTCAATATGGTGGCTCTGAGAAAGTGTGCACGCTCCGTACAACAATCGCATCGGAAATTCTCAGAGAGGAAGAAGCGCGAACGCGAAGAGTTGGAGATCGCAAAGAGAAAAGAGGAACAAGCTGTTGAGGAGGAAAGATTACGCCAGGCATTGATTGATAAATCTGTTAGGAAACACGAAAAATTACAGAAGATAGAAGAGGAAGTAACGGAAGAATACGAGATCTCGCTGCGGATGCTAAAAGAAGCAAAGTTGCAACTGGACAACTACATCGCTGCAAATGATATGGTGGGTATTAGAGTTGCCCAAGAATTGTACTCCTCAGTGAGTGAGAAAGTTTCGAGGCAGAGCGAATTAAATACAAAACAATCCATAAAAAGAGCAGAGATTGATCGAAGCGAAAGTGTGCATTCGAGAAACTTATGAACAATGTTAAAAATCGAAAGAAGATGTGAATCCATGAACTATATTTGCAATTATTCACGAATTGATTGGTTTTGTTATTTTATCACCAATGTTTTAATTTGACTGGATGTTGAGCATGTACAACTTACGTAGGTAATGTTAAGTGAGACATCGATATCTAAAGACGGCATACAGTGATGGATAATTAATGATGCATTCATTGTATTTATTAAATCTTTACATACGGGTACACGATTTTGATATGTACGATTTTTTTAACCTTAAGATTTGCAGCGCATAATTTTTTGAATGATGACTGTCGGGCATGTTGTTTGGATGGAAATGCTACAGGAGTCAATTAAAAATTTCATTATACTATTGCAATGATGAAAGTGATGCGCTATATTGTTCGATTCTTAGTGGATACTTCATCATTTCTTTCATTTTTCCGCCCCCAAAAATCATTTTTTTTTTCATTTTTTTCTTGAAAAATTCGTCATTTTTCTCATTTTTTGACTTTCTATTCGGTAGACAGCCTGTCATTCCATCCTGATTGAAATATTTCAATCGCATCTTCCTCTGAAAGCATTTTCTGGCATCGGGTGATGGCATTTTATTTGCGAAGGTAGATAATGGACTGTGATTGCAAAATCAATCTGCACTTAGAAATAATGAAAATTATGTGCCGATGGCAACAGAATTGGGGTGGAGACACAATACGAATGAGCGTACTTTGTCACCTTTAGATAATCGTCCTGTCCTATGATGGATCCTCACAGTTCAACTGTGCTTATATTATAATCTAACCAATGTTCTCGTGCAATAATAGGTTAATATTTAGCAGTAAACCCTTGTCGTTAAAACATAACCGTCGAATTTGTCGTTGCTTAATTTCAAAGAGTGATTAGGAGCATTTTTCAAATATAGGCCAATGTAGACTAATTGTGTCGGCCTAGGGACAGCAAAATTGCAATAATATAGGCGAACTGTCGATATGTGCGGATTTTTACGTTGCTTCATTTCATGCTGACAGAATTTATGCTATTACAGAATGCGATGATTTCCATTCATGTTACCAAGTCCGACATCACGCCGTTGACAAGTTTTTGTTCGATTTATTTGTCGAGTGCTAGGTAAACAATTTCTTCCACGTATTTTTTCAAATTGTGTTTCATATAAACTGATGCTGTTCTGACATGCTTATGTAGCTCCATGTAATATCCATAATGAAACCTTTTTTCTTTTCAGAATGACAAATGTTGCTGCAGCAACTCAACCGCTTTGATCTAATGTGAATAAAACAGTGACAATGCCAGACGTGTTTGCAGTTAAACAACCTCATCATTAATTCTCTTGATATTTGACATATGACTTCAATGAAATTTTGTATTTGTATAATAATCGATTGTTGTATCCATATCATATATAAAGAATGATCCTATATTTGCATAGATCGATTGTTTTGACATGCACTAGTAATGTAATTAACAAGTGACCACATTATTGATGCATATTGTGGTTATCGATTTGCGATTAGTGGCCGTTTAACCATCACGTGAGGTTTTAGCATTTTAATCTCTCATCCCTCTAAATCGACACTCATGAGGATTTTGTAATCGTTCTATCTCTCCGGGCTAGCTGCGGAAATTTTCGCACTGCGAAAATCTGTGAAAATGTTGATGAAAGTGAAGTCGCTGCGAGAAAATGGACGTGGTTATGCTGTCTAATGGAATACATACTGTTTTACAGGATAAAAAGTACCTATTACTAGCAAGTAAACTAATGATGACTAGTTATTGGGTTCATGTTTGTTATTATATTATCAGGTAGTAGTCAAAACTTCACAATTATCCTAGCGTCCTTCATCTTTAGCAGGTTCAGTCGATAAAATTGCTTTTCAAAAAGTCTTTGTACCAGGCACGGCGGTGTACTCCCATGATGATGTTCAAAATTTTCAGACATCTTTTTTTAATTTGACAGATCCAAAGATAGCCGATGAGTTGCCTGGTTATCATTTTCCAGTTTTATCTGTTAAGCACAATCCCATTCAAGTGAAAACGATGCCGAAAAATGGGATAATGATGTCATACTTGACAGGCAATGGATAAAGCAGACAAATAAATGGCAGAATTAATGTGCTTGTTTAATGAAATTTGTTTATTACAACGGATTTGTCTACATGTCAAGCGACTCTGAATTATCTACCTGCTCAGAGATAACTAAAAAAATGTTGGGATGCAATCTACCTATTGTTTTAGTGGCAATTGAACTGTAATTTTATCAGCCCTTTGTCATGGGACCTTCAGCGTTAAATGTCCATTGCTACTCTAGGGAAAACTTATCACAGCTTATCTAGGGAAATGCTTTGAGCGGGTCCCTTTATCAGTATTACACGTATGTCAGGTCTTCAGCATATGAAGGGGTTTTTTGTAGTCTCACGGGAGGTTGAACATTTGGTGAAAGATAGAAAGCGAATTTCACTCCCTTAATTTACGACTTTAAAATTTGGATAAAAACTTCTTGCAATTACACCCGACGTTTCGTCGTCCTGCTGACTTGCTCACGGGAAATAGCCGTCTGCGCACAAAAATCGGCTTTATATAAAACATTTATAGACCACTCAAGAGTGCTCATGCTTCCTGTTTAGTTCAGGTTTGCATTGATTGTTAAATTTGCTCTCTATCGCATCATTGCAACGGTAAGTATGTCAAGGCTAAAGCCATCAATGGATAGAGAATCATTATGAGTTTTGGAATGTTCTGAAAGGGTGCTTTTATTGTCTTGCTGGGTAAATCCAATTTATTCCACAACATTTCTGTCTTTTCAACTTTGGGTCTCAGATTTCCGTGAAAATTTGCATATGTACTCATTTTTCTACGCTGAACACGAAAATCGTAGCGGCGACCACACCAAATAAAAACTTTCCATAGAAATCTAGCACTTTTAAAAAGCCATTTTTTCTACATCTCGGTCAGAGGACAAATTGATCTCGGTCAGATAGATGTCTAATAGGAAACTCTTCGAGATGTCTAATGGGAAACTCTTCGGCTTCTCCATTTGGGTTGCTGATGAAACTGGGAACTTAGGATGAATGCTTGCATGCGTAAAGCGAAGTGACCAAAATGTAATGTATTGCATATAATGTCCGTTGACCGTGACCCACCTTGTCCTCTGACCGAGATTTTTAAGGTCTCGGTCAGAGGACAAATTGATGTCGAACAGGAAACTCTTCGGTTAGTGCATTTGGGTTCATGAGACTGCGGGAACTTTGGACGAATACTTGAGCGCGTAAAACGAAGTGATCTAAATGTAATTGCATACATTATCATGTCTTTAGACCGAGACCCTTGTACTCTGACCGAGATCTTCAATTTCAACGTTGTCCTCTGACCGAGATTTTTTAGGGTCTCGGTCAGAGGACATTTTCGTAGTTTTTGGAGATTTTGAGAGGGTTAATTGATGTAAATGAAAAATTTCTTTTGCATAGATGTTAAGAGCATAGATCCCTCCTATGCTGTGAAATTTCATCGATTCCTGACAAAATTTCTGGTTTCAGCATCCATATGAAATTTTTGGGAATATTCAAATTCTCTGGTCGAAAAAACGGATAAAAATATTTTTAAATCAATATTGCACACTTGTAACGGCATCAAACTGAATTTTCTTTACGGATTTATAAACTAGCACACTAGAGGATTCGTTTGAAGCAAAACGTTTAATGGAAGAATCAATATTCTTCGAGAAAAGGTACCTCGGTCAGAGGACAGAAAACGTCTCGGTCAGAGGACATTTTTTTCATTGGACAATGGAAACCCAGTGAAAATTCAATGATTAATATTGATTATAATATTTAAAATTAGACTGTCTTAAAGAGCTGATCTTCTTCTTTCAGATGATATAAATATTAGTGGGTGTATTTGAATGTATCTAATCGAAAATCCGTGTTGAAGTGAGAGTAATGCAACTTTGGACATGCTTTTTTGGTCTTTTTTCGACAAAAAACGGCAACTTCTGAAGAAGGTCTTGGCTTTGTGACTTTTTAAAAACCATGCCATAATAGATGAGATCTTTACGGTTCGATTAAAAAAAAAACTATTGAAATCGGTTCAGAAATATGGATTTTACAAATCAAAGACACATTTTCGTCAAATGTTGTGGAATAAATTGGATTTACCCTGCTACTGAATACTGGATTTGTGTTCTTTGAATCTTAAATGGACTGTTAGTTTGACGCTTTATATTTCTGGTGACAAATACGGCAGGTGAAACAATATACCAAGAAGCGGTTGTTTCAATCGAACTTATGAGGTAATTTGTTACAAATATCACAAGTGTTATGCTTGCTGTTCGGCTTTTGTTTGTTCAGACCAAAGTGTTTATACTTACTTTGGTTCAGACACTGTGATAAAAGACCAATGATATATGCATCAAAGACCAATAATATATCGAAGAAACAGGCAAAACGTCAGACACTATGATTGGACAAATGAACGAAGAATTCCAAGAAATCGTTATTATGGACAGCGAACAAATGGTACACCACATCAACAAAATTATGAAAACAGAAATTTCCAATGGCTAGATAATCAATTTAATGACCGAAACAGACATACAGCAACAAAAATCTTCATGAACAACCAAGCAATTACTACAGAACACGATGACAGACACGCATATTACTCACCACGTTGGAGGAAGGAGAGGATGAAATAATAGGAAAGGATGAAAGAGAACAACGAAAATTTATGAATATGGAATTGTTCTATGTAAATATAAGCGGATTGAATGAGAATAAAACTATAAATAGTGATTTCTTACAGGATACACAAAATGCTGATATTATGTCTTACGGAAACCCACTTAAATGTTAACAATGAACAGTCATTGCAAGGAAATTACTCCAGGTTTCATGCAAATGTAGAAAAAAATAATAATCGTGGGAGAAATATAAAAGTTGTTTCGATATTCGTAAAAGAGATTGATAATATTTCACAGTCAAATGTTTAAAAAAATTTGATTAAAGAGAAAGGTAATTTACAAATACTCAAATTAAGTAACACATATTGGAATAATCTGCAAGATCTATTCTTGATTGTTTGTTATGTGGACAATCGCGATTCAAATTATAAAGACCGAGAGTTATGCGAAAATATTAAGCTATACATGGTTCAATTTAAAATGAAAAATATCATCATGATCGTCGATTTCAATGGTAGAATTGGTAATGAAACCAATTATTCCAGCATGGGACTTTCTGATAGATATTCAGACGACTTAATGATAAACACAATGGGCCGAGACTTGATACATTTTTGCAATGAGAATTCTCTGACAATTGCAATTGACAGATTGGAAAATAATTCTGAAGGTACATGCACATATTATAGATATCAAAATAATGAAGCACGGAAATCCGTGATTGATTACCTTCTTTTATCTGAATCGATGATAAATCATCTTATTAATTTCAAATAATGGAACCAGTTGTTTGTACGGACCACTCCCCAATGCAAATCAAATTTCAAATTGAATTGAAATCGGAGTTTAGGAAACAAGAGCAGCTTTCTTATTGTCATAGAAACAAATTGATAAAACCATATAAATGGACAAACGATGTTTCTAGCTGCTTTGATAATGAAAAGTTTACAAAACTGTGAAGATCTGAATAAAAAAAATTCTGGAAAATATAATTTGTCAATTACGTATTACTATTTATAAAAAATTAAATGCGATTAATTCATCATGTATGATGAGCACCAAAAATCAAAATCGAAAGGTAGCTCTATCAAGTGAGACACGAGAATTTAGAAAAAATCATAAAAGAAATGTATCTCGCTGGAAACAATTAACAAATGAAAATCTCATTCGACTGATGGAAAAAAATAATTTTGAATGAGATTATAAAAGTGGATAGAAGGAAAGAAAAGCAAAATAGGCTAATATATTTGAAAAATGCACAAATGAATCATGATTATAGACGATATTGGCAGCTAATTAATGAAAATAAGGATATTACAAGGTTGAAACGTTGAAAATGTAGGTTAAATGCTTCAAAATTTCGTAAACATATTACAAGCAACGACTCCAAGCTGTCAAGAAACATAGATATATCTCATGAATATGTACCAAAAATGTCTAAAGCCCGGTTAAGCATTGATAATCTAGATAGTAGAATAACGCGAACTGAAATAAAAAATGCTCAAAAGAAACAATGCTACGGAAAGCAAGTGATCCAGACAAAATTGTCTATGAAGTATTAAAGTCATGTGAAAACGAAACAGTCAAAACTCTAAGAAAATTATATAATGACGCGTTAAGCAAACCTGATGAAATCCCTTGGAATAGTAGTTGGATTTCCCCAATATTTAAAAAAGGATGTAAAAATGATCCCAATTCATATAGGTTTATTAATCTATCATCTTGTATAGAGAAAATTCTAAAAAAAGTAATTGATGTACAACTGAATAATTGGCTGCTTAGAAATGGTGATAGAGAAGAATGCAAGAATCAAACCGGTTTCAAAAAAGGAAGTTCTCCATTGTATAATATATTAATTATCAAAGAAGTCATGCAAATTTGCAAAAATATGAAACGCCCTATGTTCTTGTGCTTCGTAGATTTATCGAAAGCGTTTGATTCTATTCCCAAAAAGCGATTGATTATTAAATTGAAACGTCTGATACCTAAATGCAAGTTTATATCATTGATAGTTAAGACTATCATAAACAAAGAATACAAAGTGTTGCAGAATGCTTCCACTTTTCTGTATTATAAATAAAAACAAGACGTGTTTCACCACTCAAGTGCTCAGCTGTTCGAGGTGTGTATTTTATTTAAACAGATGAACGTTTAAACAAATATATCACAATCAATTAAATACATTAAACACGACATTGCTCCTTCCTTAATCCGAATCACCCATCTATTGATCCGATCAGTCCATTGATTGAATGGAAGCACTGAAATGAGTCACTCGTCAATACACCGGCACCGAAGAACTATAAGATAGAAAATGCATAATTTGCACGCAATAGTCCATGGGATGATTTCATAAAACACATGACAATCCGATGCACAGAACATAAAAGTATAAGCTTTACATTTTACAAAATCAGCTTTATACTAGGTAACAAGAATACCTGTATATGCACGAAATTTACTTCAATCAACGTGATTAACAAATTTACAGATTTGCAAGCACAGATACTATCAAACAACTTTCATGAAATATCAAAATGTTGATCATGCTAATAATTCAAGAAAACATAAAACGATCTGTACAGGTTTAGCAGTCCGCGTACTGCGAGATCGAGCAATACCACACACAGGGTTAGGGCTATCATCTGATACGTCATCATCATTAGTCCTACCTAACTCATCGACTTCATTCCTCAAATTTGCTTCTGGATCTATTATCCCGACCTCTTCACCTGTCACTACGTCTGCATGACCCTCATCTCTTTCCTCCTCAGAGATGGATTTCTTCGGTTTGACTTGAGATTCGTGACGCTGTACGATTTGTCCATCTTTGCCTTCCAACTCCATCATCTTCCCTCGATGCTGTATAATTTCGCCGAATTGATACTCTTTTTTCAAAGGCAGTTTATAGAATCCTGTATTCTGTAACGTTTTCGTAGGTGTCCTCACGTCTCTTCCTAGCAACATCATTGCCGGAGTGATTCCCGTCGTCGAATGAGGTATATTTCTATAACTCATTAAGAACCTATCGGCTGCCTTTTTCAAATCATGTGCACGATTAACTCTCACATGCTCTTTGAAAGTACGAACCATTCTTTCTGCCAATCCGTTACTACGTGGCGAATACTCCGAAGATGTGATATGCTGACACCCATTGTTAAACAACCATGCCTCCAGTTCCTTAGCGATCAAGCTCGGTCCATTGTCGGAAACTAGAGTTTCTGGGATTCCAAATCGAGAAAAAATGTTTCGCAAAGAATTCTGTAACGTATTTTCTTTCATATCCTTGGTGATGTAAATTTCTGGCCACCTACTGAAAGCGTCCACGAAGACTAAGATTAATGTCTGACCATTGATTTCTCCAAAATCAATATGAACTCGTTCAAATTGCTTTCTTGCCTCAGGCCAACTACTCCATTGCTTTGCGTTTGATGATTTCGGTTTCAAGGCTGAGCATTCAGGACAATTACCTATCATTTCCTCAATCATTTTTGACATACCTGGCCAATAGAAACTATTTCTTGCATGGCTTTTACACTTTTCGATACCGAAATGATCTCGATGGATTTCCTGAAGCACAATATGTCTCAATTCATCGGGAATGACTAATGCATTTCCTTTATACACGAGACCATCAACAATTGTTAGGTCATTTTTTACGTTCTTGAATTCAATCAAGCGAGAATCAATAACTTTCGGAAAACCAGTACGAATATAATCTTTTAAGGTTGTCCACTTCTCCTCATTCATTATTCGAGTCAATTGCCTTTGGATCTGCGGTAACGGAGTATGCCAAATCATGTTGATACTCATTTCTTTACCTTCAACATTACCACATCTGGACAATAAGTCCGCCAAGTGCATATCTTCAGATCGCGCGCACTCAATATCGAAATCGTAGGCCATTAGGGTGATTGCCCACCTTTGCAATCTAGCTGCCGTAATTGTATTCACACCTTTCTGTTTGTCAAAAATAAAAGTGAGCGGTTTATGATCGGTGATCAATTTGAATTTTCGATTCAAGAGAAATTTTGACAGCTTTTTAATCGACCAGACTATTCCCAAAGCCTCACGCTCTATTTGACTATATGACTGTTCCGCTTTTGTCAAAATCTTCGACACCGCCATAACTGGATGTCCGCTGTGTTCCAGAATTCCTGCTATTCCTTTCTGGCTAGCATCACATGTAAGAGTAACTGGTTCATCAGGATGGTACGGCCTCAACAATAATGGGCTCAATAAACATTTCTTGATGATATCAATTGCCTTCTTTTCCGCAGCACCCATGCGAAACTGAACATCTTTTTTTAACAAATGGTATAACGGAGCTGTCTTATCCGACAAATTTCGGAAATACTTAGCATAAAACTGCAGACTCCCTAACCAGCTTTGAAGTTCCTTTTTGTCTGATGGGTATTTGGCAACTCGAATTGTTTCAACTGCGGTACGATTTGGTCTAAGACCCTCATGTGTGATAGTGTGCCCAAGGAAGTTAATCTCCGTTTTGCTAAACTCGCACTTACTGTGGTTTATAGCAACGTTATGATCCTGCAATCTGGTCAACAACCGATTCAAATTTTCATCATGTTCCGCCGTGTCCTTCACCATTACTAGAATGTCATCCATATATGAAATGACACCTGAAAGCCCTCTGAGGATTTTCACAAGAACTGATTCAAAGATTCCTGGACTCGCACTAATTCCATACGGCAATCGCTCATACCTGTAAAGCCCGAACGGAGTGTTAATTGTAGTCAAGTCTTTACTTTTTTCATCCAGTTCTAGCTGCAGATAAGCATGCTCTAAGTCAATATGCGAATAAATTTTGTTACTTCCTAGTCTCATAAACATGTCATTCACATTCAAGTTCTGGACTGGGACTTGTTTAACAAACTTGTTCAACGATACCTTGTAGTCACCGCAAATTCGAACTCCTCCTGTTCTTTTCTGTACAACTACAATCGGAGTGGCATTAGAAGCGCTTTCGACCTTTTTGATAATTCCTTCATCTTCCATTTCCTGCAAACGTTTCTGGACATCCTTTTGAAGCCCAAACGGTATCGGCCTAGCCTTGCAGAATGGTAACGTACAGTCTGGATCAACAGGTATATTAGCCTTAACTTCAGAGATAGGTTTCTTCGCATCTACAACGGTGTTTACGTGGAATGTAACAAACCCCAACCTTTCGCTTGTTTCACAACTTAACAAGGACGGTGATTCGTTATCATCGTGCACAACAAATTCTGCTTCGAAACTTTTCTCCTTATTCTCAATTGTAGCAATAAATCGGCCTACAACAGTCACTGTGAAACCTCCGTATACCTTGATCTTCTCACCTGACGTTTTCCACATTTTACATTTAACGTGTCGTTGCTTCATATACTCCCACGAGTTTCTATTGACTACATTGGTTGCCGCACCTGTATCGATGAGGAACACGCTTTCCACGCCACCTACTATACACGTTACACTAACGCCTTTCTTAGAAAAATGGCCATCATTTAACGAAAACAGATACTCATCACTGTCACTATTATGTTCAACTTGCTTTACTGACTGCGTTTGCTTTCCCTTGGCTTTATTTTTGGTGTGACAAACAATTGCAAAATGTCCTGCCATGTTGCATTTAGTACACTTCTTATTTCTCGCTGGGCAAGATAAATTAGAGCTTCTGTGACCTTGATAGTTACAACGATAACATTTGAATGCATTTTGTGCAAATTTTTTGTCGCCTTTTTTCTGCTGCTGTGTTCGCGAATTATCATTTTGCGTCCTTAATGGTTTGACAAAGTTTACCATCGGTTTATCGCTACACGCCTGACCTTCATACGACCTTTCTTGCGACTCTGACACCTCAAATGCTCGCTCTAACATCATAGTCTCTTCCAAAGTGATTTCCCTTT
Organism: Prostheceraeus crozeri; assembly: GCA_907163375.1. Classification (NCBI taxonomy): domain Eukaryota; kingdom Metazoa; phylum Platyhelminthes; order Polycladida; family Euryleptidae; genus Prostheceraeus; species Prostheceraeus crozeri. The sequence continues at coordinate 31,896 of CAJQUW010005058.1, read as the reverse complement.
TCTCCAAAACTCTGCGTCTTAACCTCTTATCCCGACATCCGTCAATAAACTGACCCCGGATCTGATCATTTTCATCAACAAAATCGCATTTCGCCGCACTTTGTTTCAACCGAGTTAAAAACTGATCGCAACCTTCCTCCCTCTGCTGAATTAACTTGCGAAATAGATGACGCTCAAACGTTTTACTGGTTTTAGGAATGAAGTGCTGATTAAGCCTATCAACTGCGATCTCTAATTTATTTTTCTTCGTCTCATCTCCTACGGCTGAAAGAGTGTCATAAATATCTTGTGCAGTGTCACCTGCTAAATGTAACAACAAAGAAGCTTGTTGCCCTGGGTCTGTTATTGCTCGACCGTCGATCATATATTTAAAACTACGTAGCCATTTTCGCCACCTCTCAGCAATGTTACTATCATGAGATACATCAAATGCTGGCAGTGAACAATTATCAAAGCTTATAGGCTTGCTCATGGTACAGTCCGTTTCATAAAAAGTTGATCATCCTAAAATTTGACTAAATAAAACATAAGTATGATACAGAAAGCATTTTTCATGTTATTTCATGTCCCTAATATATTTAAATGTCCTTATATAATCTGATAAGCTATGATACAGTAAACGGTTCTTAAGAAGCTAATATTTTGTGGCCCTACCCTTATTGTCGATGACATTACCAATTCGTCTAGGCATTGATTCGATGATATCGTTGATTTTTGACTGATCTAACTTTCTCCACTCTCTTTTTAACAGTGACGTAAGTTGTGATACGCCATCTGTAGGTAGCAGTGAACGACGAACGTTACGTTTTAGAATACTCCATACATTTTCTATGGGATTCAGATCAGGAGAACGAGCTGGCCAAGATAATGTCATAAGCCCTAATTGAGACTTGCATAAGTTGACTCTACTACTCCTGTGACACGTAGCATTATCATCCATAAATAACCAAGTCGATGGATCACCAAGTTGATCTGTCATTTGGCCAATGTTCATTCGTAAAACATTCACATAGCGTTCAGAATTCATGGTTCCTTGCTGTATGTGAAGTTCAGAGCGGCCATTGGTCCAAATGGCAGCCCAAATCAGTAGAGTCGCACCACCTTGTACCCGGAGACGATGTAAATGTCTCGGAATTTCCTGATCAGATTTTATCCATAATCTCAATCGACCATCACTATCCTTCAGACGGACTGATGCCTCATCAGACCAGACAACCCGATCCCATTGATTTCGCCAGTGACAAAGACTCATTGCCCATCTGAGACGTCTTTTTGTATGCTGATCTGATAATTCGATCTGAGAGGGCCTCTTACAGCTCTTGAAATTCGACTCAATAAGTCTTCTACGAATAATGGACTTAGAAATAGACGAGTCTAGTGCAGCCATCTCAGTTAACGAGAGACTTGGATCAACTTTAACAAATCTCAAAATTAGGCGGTCTCTACGTTTGGATGTTTTGCGTGGACGGCCAGAGCCCTCTTTACGACAGAGTCGAAAATCATCATTATGCCATCGATGCACATTTGTGTAAGGGACATTTAGTCGCTTGCTTGTAGCTCGCAAAGAAAACCCTAGGTCTAGCAAGGCTGACACTTTGCCTTTTGTGAATGCGATCTCGTTATTGTTCATTTGTGCTTTGTATGGTTTTCAACCGGTAAGAGATAGATTTCTAGCTGAAAGCAATCAGGAGTGCTGCCAACACCACTGCAACGAAGTCAGGAAGCTATGGAACATGAAGTCCAGTTAATTACATGTAGCAGTTACATTATTGTTGATGAATAATGGTGCTATACTGGCTCTGATTGACCGATTTTCTTTATTTTTGTTTTGCTTGATAGCTTTTGGCTTGTAGAACAACATATTACATAAAAAAGGAATCAAATGTAATTTTATAAGAGTGAGGTATGATTTTCTGTAACATTGCTAAATGAAGATCAAATTATCTACTACTTTTTTATCTATAACATGAAAACAACTCAATATTCATGCTTGAAATTTCCAACAATGATATTAGTAAGCACAACTGACATATCTTCTGAATTTCAGAGAAATTCGTTCAAGTTTGGCGGAGTTAGACAAAGTTGAAGTTAAGGCGATGTTTAAGGGTGATCCATTTTTTATGAAACAATCTGTACATCAACGTATTAAAACTTCGCCTGAACAAAATAAATTTCACTGTTCAGATAAAACTTCGGATTACATAAAATGTCGAGAGTTAGATTCAGAAACACATAACACTGACAGTTTCACCTCAGAACACAATTCAATTGTACAACTTCACACGATCCGGTAGTCATGCAACCAATTTAACTTATTTCGCCAATAACGACAATAACATCGACCATAACGAATTAAATCACAAGACTGTCTTTCCAGTTTCCACTTCGTCTTCTAATTGAATAAAGTAGTTTTTTGTTTTCCTTCGTCGCCAATGTTACAGAATGCTTCCACTTTTCTGTATTATAAATAAAAACAAGACGTGTTTCACCACTCAAGTGCTCAGCTGTTCGAGGTGTGTATTTTATTTAAACAGATGAACGTTTAAACAAATATATCACAATCAATTAAATACATTAAACACAACACAAAGTACTTTTCGATGCCAACGAGACACAATCCTTCAAACTTGAAAATGGAATTCCCCAAGGTGACGCGTTATCGCCAATTTTATTTAGTATTTATATAAATGATTTAATTCATATCTTAGATGCTGACAAAATCAAAACTGACCCAATAAAAAATATTTGATTTCGAGGTATCATCACTCATCTATGCTGATGATATACTGTTAATGAGTGAGAGCGAACGTGGTTTGAGTAATCAAATTGTAACGCTTCATAAGTTTTGTTCAGAAAATTGGACTCAGCATCAATTATGACAAGACTACAAGACTAAGATTATAACTCATAATATTAGCACTAAATTGAGTAAATTAGATATCAGTCTCAATAACAGAAAGGTGTCCATTGAGGTTGTTAACCAATATAAGTACTTAGGAATGTGGATATCATAAAATAATAAAAGCCATTTGGAACAATTGACAGCTAAAGGTAAACAAGCTGCATATTTAACAGCTAAACAGCTTCGAGAATTTGGCCAGTGGAGATATTTAAAAAATACATTTGAAATGCTGACCTTATCGAAGATGAAATACTGTGCAGAATTTTGTTTCTTTTAAAAAGTTGAGATCAACTGCAATTTCAATTTTATAAAAGGTATCACCATTTAAAGCGGAATACTCCAAATTATTGTCTCATAGGTGAATTTGGAATACATCCAATGAGTTTTCATTTTTATAAATCAGCAATATGTTATTGGATAAGAATCATTACAAGGGATGAAAGAAGCATCATAAAGGAAGCATGCAAAGCGATTTATTCAAATATTATTTCAAACGGACACGATAGTAGATACATGTTGTGCTGGCGAATCAAGCAATTGCCTATAAAACTTAGCCTATCTCAATTATGGGATACACAGTTCATTGTTTATAAACAATCATATTTAAAGATTACAAGAGGTCGATTAGCTGATTATCATAGGGAACAGTGGATGTCCTCAGCAAAAAACAGCCATTCTGGGCTAAATTATTTGGAGTTATGTCTGTTTGAGGATACTATTAAGTTATATATAAATGTTGATGTCGATTATGTATAAACATCATACTGAAGTTTAGATCATTAAACCACAACTTAGAAGTTGTCACCGGCATTTATGGAAATCGTTTGAGGTATGAAGAACGTCGATGTGAGCAATGCAATGATTCACGGGTAGAAAATTTGCATCATTTCATGATTGAATGTTCAAGATATCAGAAATTACGACAGGAACTAGCACCGATATTATGCCACTGCAAAAGTACAACTTAGTTCTACAAGTTGATGAACACGCATATTCCAAATAATCTTAAAAGTATTGCTAAATATCTTCGAAAAGCTAAAGAGTTGCGACAGTCTATTACAGAGAACACAAACTGAAGGACATATAGATGCAAATTTTTCTCCTCTCCTTCCTGAACACGATTTTTTTTTGTTGAAATTGACCGCACGCTTGAAATGTACTTTTTAATGTCTGAGTTTTCATAGTTGTGTTTGAAGCACGAATGTTTTTGTTCGCATACATGTTCCCCATATTTTTCCATGTTTTCCAAAGTATTTAGAAACAAACATTTATTGACGTATTGATAGAGGCCTACCAAGGCTACTCGTCAGACAAACGGGAACTTCATATTTCTTGATTGGGAGTGAAATTCGCTTTTCTATTTTTTCACCAGTATGGAGGTTCCCTTGTTAAAGATAAGGAGCCCTGTGTTAGTCATTGCTATTTATTCCACAGTAGGCCTACTTTGCCTCTAAATGACCGATTAGCTCATACACGATATACACATCAAATCGAGTTTCACAAATCTGCATGTGCATGTTTGATAATTGAAATCTCATTCTCATGAAAAAGTGTAATTGATTTAAATGTACGGAACATTTGAATGGCTGCACCTTACGTACTTGATTATACGTATAAACTTTCAGATTAATGAATGAACTAGAAGTTTGAATCGAAATGCGTGGAAAATTTTGCCGCTTCTTAAAGCTTATTCAACAGATACGCGCTTGATGTGGCACATGACATACATGTATTTGCGCACACCTGGACTTTATTTTAAATGTCAGCAGCATTTTAGAATATATTCCATAGCTATACTATGGTCGAAAAACTCAGCCATAAAAAGTGCCCATCTAATTTGGCGCCCCTGCCCCTCTCATCGTCTTCCACCGTCCCTGCTTTGTGCAGTCGCTTGACACCTGAAATTCCGAACACAACTGCAGAGTGTATTACAGTAGCAATAATAGAGTCATTTGAAGCGCTCGACATCCCCATTTCCAAATTGGATTGATATCAGGTTCCTAAAACTAATATGAGAGTAATGTGCAGTCGTCTGCAAGAATTGTCACAAATAAGGGACAGTGCCCGAATAAGGCCACCAATTCAAGTTTTTCCAATCTGTGGTTCGGCCTACTCATTAAATTGCACTTTATAGATATTGGTTAGGTAGCTGGGAATCTCATATTTCGAATGGCACCAGCTGTAGAACATTTTTGGTTGAATATAAGTAGGTTAAATCTTTTTTTACGCATATTACCCAAACAGGCCTTATTGGGGCTAACCGGCCATACGGAAAACATATCATTTGGAATCCTATCTTCCGATATATTCACTATTAAAACATAAACCAAAAGTATCACTTTATTACTTATGTGATACTTGATTATTATAAGTGCTGAAACATGAGTAACATATGCTATATACTTATTATACTTGTTATTATATTATATAATACTTATTATTTATATCCATTTTTGCATATAAAGCCGATAATGTAATGATAAAATCTTGTTTATACAAAACTCCATAAAAAATTCTAGAAGCTCCATAAAAGTCTATGATACGAAATCTGCATAAAGAAGTCGAGTCTGAGTAAAGAAGCCTAATTCAAAATCGCACAGTCCGGGCATAGAAATTCATCATCTTCTTTAGTAAGTCCAACACAATCTTCATGATACCATGTACTGAGCAGTTTCCGCAACTTCTCATATCTTCCATTGAATCTTCTCCACAAATAGGACAATACCCAGTCTGCTTGCTGCCTTGATTCTTTGGTGTTCTGGTGATAGCCGTTCTTCGATAGCTGAGCTCGGGGCATCGTTTCATGGAGACGAAACCACTTTCGTCCAGCTGTTCCCACGAACGAATGCTGAGTGCCCATCCTGTCCACATATTCGAACGCATACGATCGAATGAATAGTCTTGGCGGTCACTGGGTACCCTATGTCTGATAATCGTATGATACGGTCGACCAATGTCTATTCTGATTCTTCTGAGAGCATTGGCTTCCTCCCAAAACGTTTCTGAGCTGACTTTCTTGCGATATGATTCCTCAAAGTTCTTCTGAGAATCTTGAATTGGATTGAAACCTTCATGACAGACATACTTTCTTCAACTGCCCTTGAAGTGCTGGAAGGTTGTTCTTGAGTACAGGTTTCACCACGGCGGCCCATCCTGAATAAGGATGGAACAATTTTAAGAATATACTGCATAATAAGCATTAATTTTAAGCTTACATGTAAACTGTACAGCTATGGGCACATAGATGTTGATGTATGACTAAGGTTATTAAATGAAAATGAGTGTCTCTAAATCAGGGATGCGGAGTCGGAGTCCTATCATTTTTGCTGGAGTCGGAGTCGGAGACCTATCAAATGATAGGACTCCGGCCTATAACTAGACCCGAAATATAGCACAAGCAAATCATTTAATCTCGTGCCTATAGCTGTCACTGTCTTGATGTCAACTTTTCCGTTTAGCAAAAGTACAGAGACAGCAGTGCATGCAAAGCTTGAAATAGTCGAGGGAATGAACCGTGATAGTGAAAAAGGGATTGTTTTTTTACTCAGGGATTTAGTAGAGAAGACAAGTCTTCCTAGCCTCGATCACACCTATGCGCCAACGGTCACATCGTAGACAAAAGTTAAATATAAGTTTGTTTGAGAACATTACCTCTTACCTCCACGTTAATTGTTTGTAATGGCTCCTCTAAAGCGCATGTTAAAATCGAAAGTGTACTCATATTTTTTGGAGAAGGATGGGAGATTTTCCTGCCTGGTGGAGACTGGAGAAAAACCGTGTGAAGCACACATCAAAGAAGATGGAAGCAGCCGAGTCGTATGCATATAACTGAAAGCGACATTTGATAAACTTTCATCGAAAATAATTGATAATTGATACAATGATCACTAAATGTAGGTTCAGGTAAGCCTATAACTATCTATGATGTAGGCTACCAGTCAATTTTTTAAAAAACTATAGGCTTCATATACTTGCCACCCGGAGTCGAAGTCGGAGTCGGAGTCCTATCAAAATGATAGGACTCCGCATCCCTGCTTTAAATACCTCGCTTATGGTTATACATGACTTTTACAATATCACTGACATACCTGTAGCGCAAACTGTTAAATTAGGCATAGCCTATAGGCCTACTGTATGAATAACAACGCAAAACAAATCTATAAATCAAGTCCAATGTTTTCATTTATTATTTATATCAACAGCTCCTACAGCCCGGTAAAGTATGTAATATGCCTAAAATAAAACGTTGAAGACACTTTAGAATGAATGTAGGATATCGCTAGCCATGCTGCAACTTTCAACATCATCTAGGCCTATCAATACGCTGTCAAATAACCTCTGACATATATAACACTAGGCCCTATAGGCCTATATAAATTCAGGTGACAACATACAGCAAAACAAATCTAAACGTTAAAAGATAGCTGTTTCATTTTCTGCTTATTAACAATCTTCATACTGACCTACACGGAATTTAATAGGCCTATGGTGATAAAAAACCGTTGGGTCAATAGGGTCAATTTTAAAGGATTTCATAGTATTCTCTCTGTTATTGTATTAACTTTGGTTTGTATTCAGGTCAGTTAGATGTCTATACATTGCGGCTATCCACCCATGTAATGAATGAGAAGCAGACTTTTTTGTCTAATTTTTTATCGCAGTTTTTCTAGTGACCCTATTCACCCCCGTGACCCTATTCACTCCAATTTACAGTACCGTGCATGTTAAATTGACTTCTTACAAATTTAGAGGATGAATTTCAATTGTATCTTGTCAATAGAACATTTGATTATGAAACATATAACAGTATCTTGCCAATAATAACTGATAAGAATTATTCGGTTCCTTATCCTGACACATGGCCTTATTAGGACATTCATGACAGTTATAGAAAATGACATTTATCACCAGAGCCCGAATTCTCTAAACGCGATAACCCCTATCCGGATACTGTCCTCACCTCATCCTGAGAAAGTTGCTGGGTCATTCAATTCTCGAAACCGGATAGGGTTATCGCGATAACAGTGAGATAAGGAATTCCCTTATCCTGGTCACCACCTGGGTAAGCGATTCATTTCACAGCAAAATGGCAGCTTTTATGGACGTCTACCCCGACCTTAACGATAATCGCACTACGAAGGACATATACTCTTTGAACGATTGAAATCGTAAGTTATATCGATTCGACAAGCATGTACTTCGCTCTATAAGGGATCTTATTCAAAGTGACATTGAAAGACCAACTCATTGATCTTGTTCACTGTCTTGCGAGATACAGTTGGCAGCGACTATGCGCGGTACTATGCTACTACGGTGTTTTCAAACGGATGTCGGTGAGGGCCTTAACATAAGTCATTTATCGTGCTGTCTGCAACGTTGGAAATGCATTGAACGAAGTTTTTGATGACTACATTAAATGGCCAGATAACCTAACTTTGACTGAAAACAATTATTCCTCTTCTACAAAATAGCAAGATTTCCCCGCGTCATTGGTGCTATTGACTGCCCACTGGCAAAAAAGACGGTGGATTTCCGTTGATTCACCGGATGTGCGTTGGAATAGTGGTGCGTGTAAATGGAGATACAGTAGTTGATCAATAGACTGAAAAGCGATTTTGACACAACCCTTGACTTTATTTCGTCTTTCCTAATATGAAATAATGTTTCGTCAGTACAGATATGAAGACCCAGAACTGTGCATCATAAATTGACCATAAATGTTAAAGAAGATAGCTATGAGTGAAACCCGCCACTAATCTTTGTATCAATAATTCATCTTATCATCTAAATCTGCATCAGGTACTTCAACATACGGTATAATCATGGTCAGATGATGCCTAATCATGATCTTTAGTGCAAGTCCATCGAATGTCTTTGTTGAAGTATCAAGAACATACATAAAAGTGTGAATGCATTGAAATCACGCACTATCATCGAATGAAACTTCACACATTCGATAATATAATAACTTAAGACTTCATGTACGAGAACAACTCTTATTTTCTTTAATTCCAGTGCATGTCATTAGCATTTTCAATCGATTTAGTATATCGTGTTTTGTTGAAAATACGTGTAGACATGTCCATTGTACGAGGCGTGTTCAAATGAAACCCGTTCGACTTATCTTAGCGGGTTCATTCATGACCAATTAATCAAAGCAGACCTGTGGAGTACTATTCAGTGCTTTATAACAGCGTGAGAATGTGTTTGTTCATCAAGTGTATCTGTTGTTCACGGTTAATGACGAGTAAAATGTCGTTCATGGTAGAAAGTCCGTCCAAAGAAGACCAGAGAGCGGTTATTCAATTCCTGACCGCAGAGATCCATCGCAGAATGGCATCAGTATACAGAGATCGAGGTGTTTCAAAGACCACAGTGACAGAGTGGTCAAGGAAGTTTCGAGAGGGGCGAACTGAAACATCTGATTTGCCACGTCATGGACAGGCGCACAACGACTGAAAGTCTGACTGAGACCATCGATACCACAGTCAGAGCCGATCGTCGATGAAGCATTCGAGATCTGGCAGATGTCTTCAATGTCTCAATTGGCTCAATGCATACCATCGTGAAGGAAAAGTGGCAGTATAACAAAGTTTTCTCTCAATGGGTGCCTCGAATGCTTACTGAAGACCACAAGGAAAGGCGGAGAACACTCAGTTTGGAACACCTGACTCGCTTCAATACCGAGAATGAGCAGTTCTTGCGTCGCATTGTGTCTGGAGACGAGATGTGGTGCCATCATTTCGAGCCGGAAGGGAAGTAGAGCAGCATGTAGTGGAAGCATCCAAGTTCACCCAAGCCGAGGAAGTTCCGAGTGCAACAATCTGCAGGGAAGGTGATGCTCACGGTGTTCTTCGATATTCAGGGCCCGCTGCTCCTCGAGTTTCTTGAACCCAACGAAACAATCAATTCGCAGCGGTATATCCAGACTTTGGACAAGCTTCACCAAGCGATAAAGAGCAAGCGACCCGGTATGTTGTCCTCAGGTGTCATTCTTCTTCACGACAACGCAAGACCACACGTTTCGAAGGCGACATCTGACGCATTGACAAGGAAGCGTTGGGAAGTTTTGGAACACCCTGCATACAGTCCTGACCTGTCACCTTGTGATTTTCACATTTTTGGTCCCCTGAAGAAGTTTCTCAAGAGACAGCTGTTAGGGATTGGTTCAAAGGACAGCCGAAGTCCTTCTTTGCCGACGGAATTCAACGCCTACCCAAGCAATGGGACGTGCCGGGAAGTCAACGGAGACTTTTTTTGATTGTTGCTTCTGTTTTTATGTTAATAATACGCAGTTGCTACTAATTGATTGTGCTTTTACTTTGTCTGCTTACTATTCTACAAATACAGTATAGCGAACGGGTTTCATTTGAACACGCCCCATACTATAAAGTGTACAATAATGTATACATCAGCAATTAATTATCCTAGGCGACAACAATTGTCATCATTTTACCTGTGCCTTGCATCTCATAGGCCTACCTTCTAGATAAGCAGTGTATTTAAATTGCATCATTGCCACTTTCAAACTGTGAATACATGCAATGTGATCAATTAGATTATATTTTCGTGTAACCAGACTTGCTTAATTATGTTAATACAATACAAAGAGAGCGAATGTATCGTCATAGTGAGCAAGTATAAGCGCCTACACGCATGTGCTGCATTCAGAACACTGGTATGAATGACATGTGGTTTACAATGCAGTAATACACTGAACACCTAGAAATTTCGGGATCCCGGGATCAGAATTAGTCCTGGATTTGTGATCCCAACAAAACAATTACTGTTAATACCGACAGATCTTCGCTTCACACACTTTTAGCTCAACATCTAAAATAGCTGATGATCAATACGCTCCTATGACGATTGATGTCAATTGTGGCATTTGACGTCAGCTCAGCTCGGATAACCCTAAGCCTGTTTCGAGAATTAGATAAACGGGATAAGGATAAGCGCGCGACCAATCTCAGGATAGGGAAATCCTTATCCCTATCGCGTTTCGAGGATTTGGGCTTGTAGAATTAGGGCAAGTAGTTAAACTTGCATATGACCAAACATTATTCTGAGACTCTACTACATAGTATGCAGGGCTATGAGAACCCGATAAAAACTCTACCTGATAAACTCTACGACCAAATCAAACTAGTCGCTTGAGAAATTGTCGTTAATAAAAGTAAGGAGATAAAACATGAGTCATCATCTGGTGCAAAGTTAACGAGTTGAATTCTCTCTCAACTTCAGGTAATCTTAGTTGGCTGATAGAGCAACTTCACCCGCCAATTAAAAGCCGTCAGTTGTGTTTCCTCTAAGAGATATCGAGGGGATGGCCTTATTCGGGACCTGTACCTTAGTTGATGCGCAGATAGATGCACTAAATCCACGCTATGGATGAGATAGAATTAGATATAGTTACCATGCAAAAATTATTCATGAAAGTATTTAAATTGATTATCAGCTAACGACATGTAGCGAGATAGAAAAACAATGTTAATACTTGTGTAACTGTAAATATGGCGGTGACAATCAATGGCTATTAGTTGTTAGGTTAGAGGCGTACTATGCTATGTGAAAGTTTTATGTACTACCTCGTTCCCTGCACAACTTCACGCTAGCTCCCGGACTAGATGCATGCCAGCAGAGATCCATCGCAGAATGGCATCAGTATACAGAGATCGAGGTGTTTCAAAGACCACAGTGACAGAGTGGTCAAGGAAGTTTCGAGAGGGGCGAACTGAAACATCTGATTTGCCACGTCATGGACAGGCGCACAACGACTGAAAGTCTGACTGAGACCATCGATACCACAGTCAGAGCCGATCGTCGATGAAGCATTCGAGATCTGGCAGATGTCTTCAATGTCTCAATTGGCTCAATGCATACCATCGTGAAGGAAAAGTTGAGGTATAACAAAGTTTTCTCTAAATGGGTGCCTCGAATGCTTACTGAAGACCACAAGGAAAGGCGGAGAACACTCAGTTTGGAACACCTGACTCGCTTCAATACCGAGAATGAGCAGTTCTTGCGTCGCATTGTGTCTGGAGACGAGATGTGGTGCCATCATTTCGAGCCGGAAGGGAAGTAGAGCAGCATGTAGTGGAAGCATCCAAGTTCACCCAAGCCGAGGAAGTTCCGAGTGCAACAATCTGCAGGGAAGGTGATGCTCACGGTGTTCTTCGATATTCAGGGCCCGCTGCTCCTCGAGTTTCTTGAACCCAACGAAACAATCAATTCGCAGCGGTATATCCAGACTTTGGACAAGCTTCACCAAGCGATAAAGAGCAAGCGACCCGGTATGTTGTCCTCAGGTGTCATTCTTCTTCACGACAACGCAAGACCACACGTTTCGAAGGCGACATCTGACGCATTGACAAGGAAGCGTTGGGAAGTTTTGGAACACCCTGCATACAGTCCTGACCTGTCACCTTGTGATTTTCACATTTTTGGTCCCCTGAAGAAGTTTCTCAAGAGACAGCTGTTAGGGATTGGTTCAAAGGACAGCCGAAGTCCTTCTTTGCCGACGGAATTCAACGCCTACCCAAGCAATGGGACGTGCCGGGAAGTCAACGGAGACTTTTTTTGATTGTTGCTTCTGTTTTTATGTTAATAATACGCAGTTGCTACTAATTGATTGTGCTTTTACTTTGTCTGCTTACTATTCTACAAATACAGTATAGCGAACGGGTTTCATTTGAACACGCCCCATACTATAAAGTGTACAATAATGTATACATCAGCAATTAATTATCCTAGGCGACAACAATTGTCATCATTTTACCTGTGCCTTGCATCTCATAGGCCTACCTTCTAGATAAGCAGTGTATTTAAATTGCATCATTGCCACTTTCAAACTGTGAATACATGCAATGTGATCAATTAGATTATATTTTCGTGTAACCAGACTTGCTTAATTATGTTAATACAATACAAAGAGAGCGAATGTATCGTCATAGTGAGCAAGTGTAAGCGCCTACACGCATGTGCTGCATTCAGAACACTGGTATGAATGACATGTGGTTTACAATGCAGTAATACACTGAACACCTAGAAATTTCGGGATCCCGGGATCAGAATTAGTCCTGGATTTGTGATCCCAACAAAACAATTACTGTTAATACCGACAGATCTTCGCTTCACACACTTTTAGCTCAACATCTAAAATAGCTGATGATCAATACGCTCCTATGACGATTGATGTCAATTGTGGCATTTGACGTCAGCTCAGCTCGGATAACCCTAAGCCTGTTTCGAGAATTAGATAAACGGGATAAGGATAAGCGCGCGACCAATCTCAGGATAGGGAAATCCTTATCCCTATCGCGTTTCGAGGATTTGGGCTTGTAGAATTAGGGCAAGTAGTTAAACTTGCATATGACCAAACATTATTCTGAGACTCTACTACATAGTATGCAGGGCTATGAGAACCCGATAAAAACTCTACCTGATAAACTCTACGACCAAATCAAACTAGTCGCTTGAGAAATTGTCGTTAATAAAAGTAAGGAGATAAAACATGAGTCATCATCTGGTGCAAAGTTAACGAGTTGAATTCTCTCTCAACTTCAGGTAATCTTAGTTGGCTGATAGAGCAACTTCACCCGCCAATTAAAAGCCGTCAGTTGTGTTTCCTCTAAGAGATATCGAGGGGATGGCCTTATTCGGGACCTGTACCTTAGTTGATGCGCAGATAGATGCACTAAATCCACGCTATGGATGAGATAGAATTAGATATAGTTACCATGCAAAAATTATTCATGAAAGTATTTAAATTGATTATCAGCTAACGACATGTAGCGAGATAGAAAAACAATGTTAATACTTGTGTAACTGTAAATATGGCGGTGACAATCAATGGCTATTAGTTGTTAGGTTAGAGGCGTACTATGCTATGTGAAAGTTTTATGTACTACCTCGTTCCCTGCACAACTTCACGCTAGCTCCCGGACTAGATGCATGCCAGCAGAGATCCATCGCAGAATGGCATCAGTATACAGAGATCGAGGTGTTTCAAAGACCACAGTGACAGAGTGGTCAAGGAAGTTTCGAGAGGGGCGAACTGAAACATCTGATTTGCCACGTCATGGACAGGCGCACAACGACTGAAAGTCTGACTGAGACCATCGATACCACAGTCAGAGCCGATCGTCGATGAAGCATTCGAGATCTGGCAGATGTCTTCAATGTCTCAATTGGCTCAATGCATACCATCGTGAAGGAAAAGTTGCAGTATAACAAAGTTTTCTCTCAATGGGTGCCTCGAATGCTTACTGAAGACCACAAGGAAAGGCGGAGAACACTCAGTTTGGAACACCTGACTCGCTTCAATACCGAGAATGAGCAGTTCTTGCGTCGCATTGTGTCTGGAGACGAGATGTGGTGCCATCATTTCGAGCCGGAAGGGAAGTAGAGCAGCATGTAGTGGAAGCATCCAAGTTCACCCAAGCCGAGGAAGTTCCGAGTGCAACAATCTGCAGGGAAGGTGATGCTCACGGTGTTCTTCGATATTCAGGGCCCGCTGCTCCTCGAGTTTCTTGAACCCAACGAAACAATCAATTCGCAGCGGTATATCCAGACTTTGGACAAGCTTCACCAAGCGATAAAGAGCAAGCGACCCGGTATGTTGTCCTCAGGTGTCATTCTTCTTCACGACAACGCAAGACCACACGTTTCGAAGGCGACATCTGACGCATTGACAAGGAAGCGTTGGGAAGTTTTGGAACACCCTGCATACAGTCCTGACCTGTCACCTTGTGATTTTCACATTTTTGGTCCCCTGAAGAAGTTTCTCAAGAGACAGCTGTTAGGGATTGGTTCAAAGGACAGCCGAAGTCCTTCTTTGCCGACGGAATTCAACGCCTACCCAAGCAATGGGACGTGCCGGGAAGTCAACGGAGACTTTTTTTGATTGTTGCTTCTGTTTTTATGTTAATAATACGCAGTTGCTACTAATTGATTGTGCTTTTACTTTGTCTGCTTACTATTCTACAAATACAGTATAGCGAACGGGTTTCATTTGAACACGCCCCATACTATAAAGTGTACAATAATGTATACATCAGCAATTAATTATCCTAGGCGACAACAATTGTCATCATTTTACCTGTGCCTTGCATCTCATAGGCCTACCTTCTAGATAAGCAGTGTATTTAAATTGCATCATTGCCACTTTCAAACTGTGAATACATGCAATGTGATCAATTAGATTATATTTTCGTGTAACCAGACTTGCTTAATTATGTTAATACAATACAAAGAGAGCGAATGTATCGTCATAGTGAGCAAGTATAAGCGCCTACACGCATGTGCTGCATTCAGAACACTGGTATGAATGACATGTGGTTTACAATGCAGTAATACACTGAACACCTAGAAATTTCGGGATCCCGGGATCAGAATTAGTCCTGGATTTGTGATCCCAACAAAACAATTACTGTTAATACCGACAGATCTTCGCTTCACACACTTTTAGCTCAACATCTAAAATAGCTGATGATCAATACGCTCCTATGACGATTGATGTCAATTGTGGCATTTGACGTCAGCTCAGCTCGGATAACCCTAAGCCTGTTTCGAGAATTAGATAAACGGGATAAGGATAAGCGCGCGACCAATCTCAGGATAGGGAAATCCTTATCCCTATCGCGTTTCGAGGATTTGGGCTTGTAGAATTAGGGCAAGTAGTTAAACTTGCATATGACCAAACATTATTCTGAGACTCTACTACATAGTATGCAGGGCTATGAGAACCCGATAAAAACTCTACCTGATAAACTCTACGACCAAATCAAACTAGTCGCTTGAGAAATTGTCGTTAATAAAAGTAAGGAGATAAAACATGAGTCATCATCTGGTGCAAAGTTAACGAGTTGAATTCTCTCTCAACTTCAGGTAATCTTAGTTGGCTGATAGAGCAACTTCACCCGCCAATTAAAAGCCGTCAGTTGTGTTTCCTCTAAGAGATATCGAGGGGATGGCCTTATTCGGGACCTGTACCTTAGTTGATGCGCAGATAGATGCACTAAATCCACGCTATGGATGAGATAGAATTAGATATAGTTACCATGCAAAAATTATTCATGAAAGTATTTAAATTGATTATCAGCTAACGACATGTAGCGAGATAGAAAAACAATGTTAATACTTGTGTAACTGTAAATATGGCGGTGACAATCAATGGCTATTAGTTGTTAGGTTAGAGGCGTACTATGCTATGTGAAAGTTTTATGTACTACCTCGTTCCCTGCACAACTTCACGCTAGCTCCCGGACTAGATGCATGCCAGCAGAGATCCATCGCAGAATGGCATCAGTATACAGAGATCGAGGTGTTTCAAAGACCACAGTGACAGAGTGGTCAAGGAAGTTTCGAGAGGGGCGAACTGAAACATCTGATTTGCCACGTCATGGACAGGCGCACAACGACTGAAAGTCTGACTGAGACCATCGATACCACAGTCAGAGCCGATCGTCGATGAAGCATTCGAGATCTGGCAGATGTCTTCAATGTCTCAATTGGCTCAATGCATACCATCGTGAAGGAAAAGTTGAGGTATAACAAAGTTTTCTCTAAATGGGTGCCTCGAATGCTTACTGAAGACCACAAGGAAAGGCGGAGAACACTCAGTTTGGAACACCTGACTCGCTTCAATACCGAGAATGAGCAGTTCTTGCGTCGCATTGTGTCTGGAGACGAGATGTGGTGCCATCATTTCGAGCCGGAAGGGAAGTAGAGCAGCATGTAGTGGAAGCATCCAAGTTCACCCAAGCCGAGGAAGTTCCGAGTGCAACAATCTGCAGGGAAGGTGATGCTCACGGTGTTCTTCGATATTCAGGGCCCGCTGCTCCTCGAGTTTCTTGAACCCAACGAAACAATCAATTCGCAGCGGTATATCCAGACTTTGGACAAGCTTCACCAAGCGATAAAGAGCAAGCGACCCGGTATGTTGTCCTCAGGTGTCATTCTTCTTCACGACAACGCAAGACCACACGTTTCGAAGGCGACATCTGACGCATTGACAAGGAAGCGTTGGGAAGTTTTGGAACACCCTGCATACAGTCCTGACCTGTCACCTTGTGATTTTCACATTTTTGGTCCCCTGAAGAAGTTTCTCAAGAGACAGCTGTTAGGGATTGGTTCAAAGGACAGCCGAAGTCCTTCTTTGCCGACGGAATTCAACGCCTACCCAAGCAATGGGACGTGCCGGGAAGTCAACGGAGACTTTTTTTGATTGTTGCTTCTGTTTTTATGTTAATAATACGCAGTTGCTACTAATTGATTGTGCTTTTACTTTGTCTGCTTACTATTCTACAAATACAGTATAGCGAACGGGTTTCATTTGAACACGCCCCATACTATAAAGTGTACAATAATGTATACATCAGCAATTAATTATCCTAGGCGACAACAATTGTCATCATTTTACCTGTGCCTTGCATCTCATAGGCCTACCTTCTAGATAAGCAGTGTATTTAAATTGCATCATTGCCACTTTCAAACTGTGAATACATGCAATGTGATCAATTAGATTATATTTTCGTGTAACCAGACTTGCTTAATTATGTTAATACAATACAAAGAGAGCGAATGTATCGTCATAGTGAGCAAGTATAAGCGCCTACACGCATGTGCTGCATTCAGAACACTGGTATGAATGACATGTGGTTTACAATGCAGTAATACACTGAACACCTAGAAATTTCGGGATCCCGGGATCAGAATTAGTCCTGGATTTGTGATCCCAACAAAACAATTACTGTTAATACCGACAGATCTTCGCTTCACACACTTTTAGCTCAACATCTAAAATAGCTGATGATCAATACGCTCCTATGACGATTGATGTCAATTGTGGCATTTGACGTCAGCTCAGCTCGGATAACCCTAAGCCTGTTTCGAGAATTAGATAAACGGGATAAGGATAAGCGCGCGACCAATCTCAGGATAGGGAAATCCTTATCCCTATCGCGTTTCGAGGATTTGGGCTTGTAGAATTAGGGCAAGTAGTTAAACTTGCATATGACCAAACATTATTCTGAGACTCTACTACATAGTATGCAGGGCTATGGGAACCCGATAAAAACTCTACCTGATAAACTCTACGACCAAATCAAACTAGTCGCTTGAGAAATTGTCGTTAATAAAAGTAAGGAGATAAAACATGAGTCATCATCTGATGCAAAGTTAACGAGTTGAATTCTCTCTCAACTTCAGGTAATCTTAGTTGGCTGATAGAGCAACTTCACCCGCCAATTAAAAGCCGTCAGTTGTGTTTCCTCTAAGAGATATCGAGGGGATGGCCTTATTCGGGACCTGTACCTTAGTTGATGCGCAGATAGATGCACTAAATCCACGCTATGGATGAGATAGAATTGGATATAGTTACCATGCAAAAATTATTCATGAAAATATTTAAATTGATTATCAGCTAACGACATGTAGCGAGATAGAAAAACAATGTTAATACTTGTGTAACTGTAAATATGGCGGTGACAATCAATGGCTATTAAATGTTAGGTTAGAGGCGTACTATGCTATGTGAAAGTTTTATGTACTACCTCGTTCCCTGCACAACTTCACGCTAGCTCCCGGACTAGATGCATGCCAGCAGAGATCCATCGCAGAATGGCATCAGTATACAGAGATCGAGGTGTTTCAAAGACCACAGTGACAGAGTGGTCAAGGAAGTTTCGAGAGGGGCGAACTGAAACATCTGATTTGCCACGTCATGGACAGGCGCACAACGACTAAAAGTCTGACTGAGACCATCGATACCACAGTCAGAGCCGATCGTCGATGAAGCATTCGAGATCTGGCAGATGTCTTCAATGTCTCAATTGGCTCAATGCATACCATCGTGAAGGAAAAGTTGCAGTATAACAAAGTTTTCTCTCAATGGGTGCCTCGAATGCTTACTGAAGACCACAAGGAAAGGCGGAGAACACTCAGTTTGGAACACCTGACTCGCTTCAATACCGAGAATGAGCAGTTCTTGCGTCGCATTGTGTCTGGAGACGAGATGTGGTGCCATCATTTCGAGCCGGAAGGGAAGTAGAGCAGCATGTAGTGGAAGCATCCAAGTTCACCCAAGCCGAGGAAGTTCCGAGTGCAACAATCTGCAGGGAAGGTGATGCTCACGGTGTTCTTCGATATTCAGGGCCCGCTGCTCCTCGAGTTTCTTGAACCCAACGAAACAATCAATTCGCAGCGGTATATCCAGACTTTGGACAAGCTTCACCAAGCGATAAAGAGCAAGCGACCCGGTATGTTGTCCTCAGGTGTCATTCTTCTTCACGACAACGCAAGACCACACGTTTCGAAGGCGACATCTGACGCATTGACAAGGAAGCGTTGGGAAGTTTTGGAACACCCTGCATACAGTCCTGACCTGTCACCTTGTGATTTTCACATTTTTGGTCCCCTGAAGAAGTTTCTCAAGAGACAGCTGTTAGGGATTGGTTCAAAGGACAGCCGAAGTCCTTCTTTGCCGACGGAATTCAACGCCTACCCAAGCAATGGGACGTGCCGGGAAGTCAACGGAGACTTTTTTTGATTGTTGCTTCTGTTTTTATGTTAATAATACGCAGTTGCTACTAATTGATTGTGCTTTTACTTTGTCTGCTTACTATTCTACAAATACAGTATAGCGAACGGGTTTCATTTGAACACGCCCCATACTATAAAGTGTACAATAATGTATACATCAGCAATTAATTATCCTAGGCGACAACAATTGTCATCATTTTACCTGTGCCTTGCATCTCATAGGCCTACCTTCTAGATAAGCAGTGTATTTAAATTGCATCATTGCCACTTTCAAACTGTGAATACATGCAATGTGATCAATTAGATTATATTTTCGTGTAACCAGACTTGCTTAATTATGTTAATACAATACAAAGAGAGCGAATGTATCGTCATAGTGAGCAAGTATAAGCGCCTACACGCATGTGCTGCATTCAGAACACTGGTATGAATGACATGTGGTTTACAATGCAGTAATACACTGAACACCTAGAAATTTCGGGATCCCGGGATCAGAATTAGTCCTGGATTTGTGATCCCAACAAAACAATTACTGTTAATACCGACAGATCTTCGCTTCACACACTTTTAGCTCAACATCTAAAATAGCTGATGATCAATACGCTCCTATGACGATTGATGTCAATTGTGGCATTTGACGTCAGCTCAGCTCGGATAACCCTAAGCCTGTTTCGAGAATTAGATAAACGGGATAAGGATAAGCGCGCGACCAATCTCAGGATAGGGAAATCCTTATCCCTATCGCGTTTCGAGGATTTGGGCTTGTAGAATTAGGGCAAGTAGTTAAACTTGCATATGACCAAACATTATTCTGAGACTCTACTACATAGTATGCAGGGCTATGGGAACCCGATAAAAACTCTACCTGATAAACTCTACGACCAAATCAAACTAGTCGCTTGAGAAATTGTCGTTAATAAAAGTAAGGAGATAAAACATGAGTCATCATCTGATGCAAAGTTAACGAGTTGAATTCTCTCTCAACTTCAGGTAATCTTAGTTGGCTGATAGAGCAACTTCACCCGCCAATTAAAAGCCGTCAGTTGTGTTTCCTCTAAGAGATATCGAGGGGATGGCCTTATTCGGGACCTGTACCTTAGTTGATGCGCAGATAGATGCACTAAATCCACGCTATGGATGAGATAGAATTGGATATAGTTACCATGCAAAAATTATTCATGAAAATATTTAAATTGATTATCAGCTAACGACATGTAGCGAGATAGAAAAACAATGTTAATACTTGTGTAACTGTAAATATGGCGGTGACAATCAATGGCTATTAAATGTTAGGTTAGAGGCGTACTATGCTATGTGAAAGTTTTATGTACTACCTCGTTCCCTGCACAACTTCACGCTAGCTCCCGGACTAGATGCATGCCAGCAGAGATCCATCGCAGAATGGCATCAGTATACAGAGATCGAGGTGTTTCAAAGACCACAGTGACAGAGTGGTCAAGGAAGTTTCGAGAGGGGCGAACTGAAACATCTGATTTGCCACGTCATGGACAGGCGCACAACGACTGAAAGTCTGACTGAGACCATCGATACCACAGTCAGAGCCGATCGTCGATGAAGCATTCGAGATCTGGCAGATGTCTTCAATGTCTCAATTGGCTCAATGCATACCATCGTGAAGGAAAAGTTGCAGTATAACAAAGTTTTCTCTCAATGGGTGCCTCGAATGCTTACTGAAGACCACAAGGAAAGGCGGAGAACACTCAGTTTGGAACACCTGACTCGCTTCAATACCGAGAATGAGCAGTTCTTGCGTCGCATTGTGTCTGGAGACGAGATGTGGTGCCATCATTTCGAGCCGGAAGGGAAGTAGAGCAGCATGTAGTGGAAGCATCCAAGTTCACCCAAGCCGAGGAAGTTCCGAGTGCAACAATCTGCAGGGAAGGTGATGCTCACGGTGTTCTTCGATATTCAGGGCCCGCTGCTCCTCGAGTTTCTTGAACCCAACGAAACAATCAATTCGCAGCGGTATATCCAGACTTTGGACAAGCTTCACCAAGCGATAAAGAGCAAGCGACCCGGTATGTTGTCCTCAGGTGTCATTCTTCTTCACGACAACGCAAGACCACACGTTTCGAAGGCGACATCTGACGCATTGACAAGGAAGCGTTGGGAAGTTTTGGAACACCCTGCATACAGTCCTGACCTGTCACCTTGTGATTTTCACATTTTTGGTCCCCTGAAGAAGTTTCTCAAGAGACAGCTGTTAGGGATTGGTTCAAAGGACAGCCGAAGTCCTTCTTTGCCGACGGAATTCAACGCCTACCCAAGCAATGGGACGTGCCGGGAAGTCAACGGAGACTTTTTTTGATTGTTGCTTCTGTTTTTATGTTAATAATACGCAGTTATTATTACTCCGCACAATGATGATCATAATTATGTACATCATGTAGTTGAGGAAGATTGGATTGTTGGTTTAAGTCCAAGTTTAAGAAATGATTTAGGTTACCTCGCTAGCGCCTTAACAAGCTATGATAATTTTAACGTTAATTACCACATAAGTGGTCATAAACAGTTAATATATCGAGAGGAAGCTTATTATGTAGATCTTATTCCAAAAAATGAGAAGACGTTGGTGAAGAAGATTGTGATTAAGCCAAGAAAGACAAGCATGACTCCTGAAACATTATTGAAGAAATTTAATTATCTCCTTCGAGTTGATGGTAAACAAGTGGCAACATTGATTTATATCAAATCATCTAATCATATTGCAATAAGTAAATTAAATGATGATGATCTAGTATTAGTTTGTTCAAAAGATTTTCATCAGTTCTTACGACATCGTTCTGCAGCTGTTCATGGAAAATCTGATATGCAACATTTACCATGTGAAAGGCCAAATCAATTTGATACAGAATGGATCGTATCTTTATACAGAAAGTGTGTAGAGCCTTTAGGTGGTATCTTACATGAAACAAGAGTGTTGATGCCTCGCATTATTACTTCGGTTAAATTGGTTGTAGATTATTTAAATGAAGTGATTAATGAGCAACATATTTCATTTTCTGAAAAAGAAGGTACTTTGTCTCTCACTATAAGTGGAAAAGGTATTGAACTAATTATGGATAAAACTCTAATGGACATTTTGGGTTTTGATCAAAATATCTTTAAAAGTGGTACTGTAACGAAAGCTAGCGCAGACATGTCGCTATCGCGTCGTATTAACTATTTTCAGATATATTCCAATATTGGTGAAGATGTACGTGTGGGAGATGTTGAAGCTCCATTGCTAGCAATGATACCATACCAGCCAAAAAGCTGCAGTATTTTATCTGAGCATAATTTCAAGAAAGTGCATTATACAAAGCTGAAATCAAACTACATCCCACAAATTGATATTGCCATTTATGACGATGCTGGTGCGTTGATTCCTTTTCATAAAGATGCTGTGACAAGTATCACACTCCATTTCCGAATGAAGAGTTAATGCAAAAGTATGCTAATATATTTTTCCAATGTGAATAATATGGAAAGTGAAAATAAGGACTCGTTTCTAATCTACTTACCCAGTAATGCTTCTATGAATAAATTTCCCAAAAATAAACCATCAGACTATCGAGTAGAATTAAATCGTCCACTACATTTAGAAGGTGAATGGGAGGTTGGCGTTTCTAGTATTTGCTATGATAGCAATATTCAGAATGTGAATGATTTGGAAGAAATGATATTGACTCCTCGCACCCATGATGGAATAACGATGAATAATGCATTCCAGTTCCCATACAATTTAACGTCAGATGGAAAGTGGAACTATGAATGGATTCAGATAAAATCAGATTATTATGGTCCATTTGGGAATGAGAAAATTATTAAGGCATTCAACAGTGGTAATACTTCCATCATGAAGAATAAAAATCAGAAAGCTTATGAGTTTACTATCTATCATTGGAGTGGGAGACAGTTCCTTCGCTTTCATTCTTTTACTAAAGGTCTTACACTGAGGTTGGATAATGAATTCTATCCACATCTCGGTTTTGGCCATGGACTACATCTAACGTCAATTGCTACTGCAAATGTTAGAAAAGTTTATTCAAATCGAATCAATAAATTTCATTATAAATTTAAAATATTTGATGAAGATGTTGTAGAATGTGAAGAACGCATCATTTTGAAAAAGCGTGGTGTTCAACCTTTATCACTTATTGAGTTAGTAAAACGATGGAATGAGACTGTGGGTAAGAAGTATGGAGAGAAAATTATGGCGGACAAAAATAAGTTGGTTATTCAGAAATATAATGACAAACTTACAGTTTATTTCTCTCCAACCTTGCGTCATTTTGTAAGACATTATACACCTATTATTGGAAGCGGTGTGGTGTATGCTTCTCATGAATATTACACTAAAGCTGATTCAGTTAATGATGAATGGTGGGTGGACATCTATGGCGATCGCATCAAGAAAATTTACCAGTCTTATGAAGAATCTAAAGTTGCTATCAATATAATGCCGCGTCTATATCATACAGTTGAAAGCTTCATTCATGTAGTAAATCCTTATATACAACAGAAGTTGAAGCATGTGATGAAAAGTAAATATGATGTAAAGACACACCACATTTCGTTTTCAATTGAAAATCAACGCGTTGGTCTGAAACTGGGCGATGACATTCAATGTCAATTGAGTAAAAATTTGAAAAAACTCTTTGGTTTTTCAATGCTACAAACTGTGTTTACTGCTGCGCATACGATTGGTATAGAAACACCAATGACACTTGATAAACCTGAACAGCACCTTTACATTCAAAGTGATTTGATTCTACCTATTTCTGTTGGTGAGAAAAAAGAATGCATTTTACGCGATTTCATTCATGATAAAGACGCTTCATATGGAATAGTCGAGAAGATGTTTGAATCTATTTTCTATCATCCCGTCGTCAAACAAACTATACCCTCTATTGCTATCAACATTACCAATGGTTTACAAGAGTGCATCCATGTGAAAGATACTAAATCCCTCGTAACTTTAGTGTTTCGGAAAACAAAGTGAAGTCATTGTGATATGTTTATTGAAATAAAAATGTGTATGAAAAAGTCTTTTCACAGATATAGGGGGAATGGGCTGACTGTAGGCATATATTCACAAGGAAGAAACGATCTAATGCGATACATAAAACAGCAATGTTTATCTACAGAAATCAACATAAAAATACTAAGTTAAGGATGATTATGCTAAGACGTCTCCTGAATGTGGTAGTGTGAGTTTAATTCTTTTGGGTGGTGGTATGTTTGTGTCAGGATGTCCATGTGGAAGAGATATGTTGTGTTCTAACCAGCACCTCTTATCCTCCCATGCTGAAAGCGCCCGTTTCCTAAAAGTATGAGTTTTGATCTCATGCGACTTAGATTTTAAGATTGTCATATTGACAAACGTTATATTTTTATTTCTATAGGCTTTCCTGAAATTTTTATGTTTCATGTTAGACACCAATGATCTTGATATGCCTTTAGCGCGCTTAATACTATGGTCGCTATCCTTTAATTTCATACTGTACATTTTTGGACGGAGGAGAATCATTTCATCTATTTCCTTCCCTGCTGTCTCATCCTTAAAGCAGCCAAGTTTTGCCTTATTTTTGATGGAGTAGAGTGGGTGATCAGTAGGATAATTTGATGTGTCAAAATATCTTTCTAAAGATTTTCCTACTTCATTGAAATTTAAATCTTTTTGAGTGGTAATACCTAAGAAGAAACTATCTGTATCACCACCCAACAAACGAACCTCTTTTACGAGAGGACATGGTTTTAGTATTTTATAAAAGAGTTGGTACATTTCAAGCTTAGAGTAATCTAGTACAGCTTGGCCAATATAGATGGGCTTGCACAACTCAACTTCAGATTTTATCATTTTAATACCTACAAGGTCCTCATCGATAATGTCTCTATCGATGAATAGAGGTGATGAGACCAATTTCTTAAATTTTGTAACATCATTGAGTAGTTTATAGTTCACACGTTTTCTAGCATCCTCCATCGTCTTACCAAATAGACTATTATTCTTATACTTATAAAAATCTTTTTCAAAATTATTTTGGGCTAGTGCACGTTTCTGGCTGTTGCTATCAATATATGGTTTGAGGAAGGCTTTCTGTCTAAATTTGATAATGCGGTGAACTCTTTTTAAAATCATGCCCATTTCTAAATAAAATTTTAAGATGCTAAAGTGGACTAGATAGTTTTCCTTATCATATTGGGTGAGTAAAAGTTTGCGGCAAGGCTTATAGTCGGGTTGAACGCATGATTCTAAATCTTTATGAAATTGTTTCATAAAGTCGGAAAACATATCTTTGGTCATTTCACCTGATTCGGGTGCGAGTGGAAAATCTACGGTTTTATGTTTAATATTATTTGGATAGATTAGATCTATCTCAAAATAATATCCCCAATCACCTTCATCTGGAATTGCTAGTATGTTAGAAGGGTTGGAGAGATGCTGAGTTTCACTATCATCTAACCAGCTAAACTCAGAGTGAGGGAGTGGTTTGGATAGTGAACTACCATATAAATTATTTTGGTCATAATACTTAAGATGAGTCTGATCATCGCCTACTAATTTTGATTTTAACCTATGTTTATTTACAAATGTGAGACCAACGCGAATTCCTCGCTCAAATAAATTATACATCTCTGGATCTTGTAAGAGATGAATGGTCTCACCAGTCATTTTAAAAGCAGACTTAAATGACATGGCTGGCAGACTGAAAAAGTGGACGGGATCTAACTTATCTTCTTCTAATGCCACTCGTCGAAACTCCTGAAATACATCAGCCAGCAAAAATACATCTAACTTAAGATAGGCAATCATATATTCGCCAAATGTATGGCAGTCAAATTTTATCCATGCATCTTGTGCATGATCATAATCTTCGGTCTTACATTCTGCGCCGCTCAAATCATTTTTAAATTTATCTATGGGCGGAAGAGAAGTCTCGCCGAGTTTACTAATCGCATCAAAATATGCATATGGAAAGACTCCTTTCCGTGTGATGACTTCATCGGTTAGATTTGGATATTGTTTCTTAAGATTTTGTGTTAGTGGAAGAGACTTTAGATTTTGTACGAGAGAGGCCAGTGATGCAGTCATAAATTGGTAGGAATCTAAAAATTTTATATCAAAATAGACCGTCTTATTTTCTTTAGTTTTATCGACAGGCACTTTTTGCTGTCATGGCCATAAACTTCTCTCTCGTTTGTGCTATTACATCAAGCTTCCACTCTTTCATTTGACCTTAACCTCCTTTTATTATCATATGGCTGTCGTAGCCCTTGAAATTATGGAAAATGACGGGTAATGTACGCCGTTTCATCCTAAGTGAAAAATTGCATTTTGAACATAGTGCGTTTCTAAATTTACCAGTGATGTGATCATGGTCGCGCACTTTCTTAATCTTATCATCATCAAATGTTTTACTACATTTGGGGCAAACGTTGCAACTATCAAATTTTGCTTGATCATCTGCTGTCATATGCAATGATCTGCGATAGAGTTCACCATCATACTTTTGTTGAAATTTTACAGCCTGTGCGAGGAATTGTAGGAATTGGTAAATACAATCCTCACCTTGCCAGACGTGCACTTTACTTTTTCTATTTTGGAAATGGTCATGCCATACTTCATAGCAGGAAATGGCTGCTGGCTTGTGGATGATATCATCGATATAGCATTCGATGTCAGCATAGATGACACGAAGAGGACTTAGTTCATCACCATTCTCTCTATATGAAAACTCCTTATCTTTGGGCATGCGCTCCATTTGTAGTTTACCTCGCTTACACCATTCGTAGTGAGTTTCAAATTTGTTTTTACTCCTAAAGTTGCGAATGCATCTGTCACAGTAATAAATCTCTGATGAGGTAGAATTTCTTAAGTGGTGGTATAAGCGAGAAATTTTGCGAATAGCGTAGTAGTGCCATTCCTCACTATCATCCTGTCTTACTAATAAAAGGTTGACAACGTGGTCATAACAACTCGAACGCGAGTTGTAGCGGACACCCTTCAATCCCTTTTCCCAAACATGGAGAACTATTTTGATGTTGTTCAATTTTTCAAATTTTTCTATATCTTTAATTTTCATATCTTCACTATTGCAGTCATCAAACTTTAATTCATTCTCCCACTGTTGGTACTTACTCTTACGGTATCGGCTATTCTGTACATCATTATAGTGGAGAATGGAGAGGACGGCATACTTAAAACATTGCGATTCGCAATCTACAGAAATGACTGCTTTTTTATTTTTTAAACTTTTCGGAAGTTTAAAGGAACCTCGTCCAGAGTAGTTCTCTAATAAAGTGATTTTAATCATGGCGGTCTCAATACCATCAAAAACGAGACCACTATCACGCTCGTTAAATTTATCTATATTTAATTTTAACCCTTGGATATGAAAATTTATCCAAGACTCACAGTCTACAACTTCGGTTGCAGGAGAGGAGGGTATGTGAAACTCCAACCTCTCTACTATTTGACCAGTATGGTGGTCGATTTTTACATATTTTGAGATAGATGAGCGCCTTCATTCTAAAATTGACTAAATTGTTGAAGAGCGCACCAATCAAAGATGAATTTTGATGAAACCATTCTTCACAGTCAGTAATGGTTTCTGAGGATTCCATCTGGTAGTTCCTCACTAAATTATTTATCGACACTTCAGAGAGTCGGATAGAGGAGGTGCTGTTAGTATAACTATCGTCACTGTGTGTATGTCGAAGTCTATGTGAAGATAGTTCAAAATGTGACTCAAACGACTGAACGCATAAATCGCAAGAAAAGGAGACATCGTTAACAGAATCATCCCCACCTTCGGAGATTGATGCTGACTTAGGTCTACAAACACCTCGCTTGATGTGTCGGATGAGATCACGCTTCCTCGTGAAGATGTGCCCACAGTCAGCACATTCCCGATCGTTGCATTCCCGCGACAATGTTGACATGGACTCGCTCGAGATGGGACTGGTATCACCTGAAAGAGAAATCATTCTATCATCTCTGTTCAAGTCTCAGTGTATTGTTATAACCTACCTTGACTCAACAACTCTAAACTTTCCTCGAGAAGGGAGGGCGTTGGTGATGAAGTTGATGCCTGAAATTGAGGAAGATGCTATTAGCCACACGTTTGAGGGAGATGAGTGAAGAAATTTTCAACTTACCATTTGAACGAAATTATGTTTAAGGTTGATACTTCAACAAGATAGAGACTTCACTCAAATTTGGAATTCACGAGAGAGCAGTTCACTTATACGTCTCAAAGACAGAGTGAAATGACACGAATGTCACTTTGCATATATACTTTCATATTCATCATTCATTGGCTGTTCATTCTGATTGGTTGCTTGTTTATACTTAAGAATTAGGAAACATTTCAAAGTCATTATTCACAGTCAACATGACAAGCCCTCCGACAACACCAAACACAAAATTCTCTTCTCAATGCTCACCACCAAGGGCGCTCGTTGCACCAAACGCTCCAACGAAGGGGAAGGTAGAGAAGGTGTACCGACTCGACAATATCAGAAAGTTGTCATTACCAGCGGACGAGGAAGAGGAGAGTGTATGTGAGAAGGAGTGTCCCGACTTAACAGGCGTGATGTCGAAATATCTGCAGTACGATACTGATGATGTGATGGAGATCACCAGCACCAAATTCCTCCACCAATTATGGGAATGGTACACCCCTAACTCCCAGCCACGAACTATGGCGGAGTGGGAGCATATTGACAAAGTGAGGCTCGCAGTGGAAGAACGATTGAAACAAGTGAACTGTTTTTGTGATCTATGTGAAGCCAGACTCTGGGACGATATTGACGATGAAGACCTTTTGAAATACATGCCATAATAAATTTTTATTTCGTATTATCTTTGCTTTCATACTGACTTACTTGAATGGGGCTTCAGTGGATGATTTAACCATGTATACATTTTCATTTGGAAATAGTAACACGCTTAGTCTAACTTGTAAATCTTATAACATTTCATATGGGCGATGATGGTAGTTGAAATAGTGTTAAATAAAATTAAGATAGCTTACACGTCTGATACAGGTATAGCAATCGACTGCGATCCATTTGTAAAGAGCTTGTTAGACTACGAAAGAGAGAAGTGTGTTATGTTGCGTGTGGCGCGTGAGTGTCCTCCCATTTCATTCCATTCATCAATTCGTCTCATTGATAGAGACAGGTAGAACTCATGGTTTTCATAACGTATGCAATGGAAAGTTTTAGGTAACCTTCGACAGTTGGCTAAATGTCGCCCTGGCGCGAATGCATACTACGTTGAGACAGAGGCAATCACTTGCAAACATGACGCAGAGAGGTTTAACAAGATTGACCATTGCCGAATGTCCCTTGCGGTATACATAGCTACGGGTTTCACCGCCGCCCTTTACAGGAACGCCCATCGAAAGGAAGTATTACACCGAACTTCATTTGCAACGTTCAAGTTGACTGATAGCAGATTCAACTTAATGATAGTATTCGCCAGTCTAAAGACTGCCCAGGGCAAACCGCGTGGAGGTTCTATCATGTCTTGCCCCATGGTGGCCCTTAAGAGAGCCGGTGGTTCGTTCTCGGGGTGTGTGGTAGGGACTCAGGCTTGCTGTTTCGACTGTGGCTCCGGCAACGGGGCGGGTGGTCGCTTCTCTTGGATGTCTGTAAAGAAAGAAGTAGTGAGTTATCATCTTACATTTTAATTTAGTCATTTTTACTTACAGATCTTCTCGGACGCTTCCTCATAAAGGAAATTCGAGATCGGATTACGATGATCGAAGGTGAAGTGTAGACACTCCACCCCTTTCTTCACCCTAGAGTAGCATTTCTCCCCTCTTCCACGCTCGTACAAGAGAGGAGTTTCTGCTACTCTCCCCTTTCTAATAGGGATGTGCAGACGGCTGGAACGCACCCTTCGATCGCGATCCACCAGCTGCGCCGAACGGTGCAGCTCGTGGTTCGTCTCGACCACCTTAGCCATCTGCACACGGAGTCTCTCCACTTCCTCCTTCAACCTTCGTATCTCCTTCTCCCTACTTTCCCTCTCTGCTAGCAAAGCCTCTTCTCTGGCTTTCCCCTCGAGAGTCTTGAGCCTCTCCTGCTCCAAATCGCCATCCCTCTCGCTTAATCTGTCCTTCACCTTCTTCATCTCCCCGGCTACGTTGTTTAGGTCCTCATACTTTGCCTTGTATGAGAAGGCCTCCTCCTTCAACTTCTCCACCTCTTTCTTTAGTCTATCCCGTTCGGCGATCACCGGCGGGCGCTTGACAAAATTGCGACATTGTGTTGCAATTCCGCTCGCAGTCACGGCTGTAGGGGTCTCGCGATCGAGGTCGACGTCCTCGATAGGTTGCGACTGTAGCTCTCCCTCCTCCTCCTCCTCCTCACTATCGCTGCTGGACAGCGAGCTCTCGCTACTAAGCGAGGATACAGCGGTAATCGCTTCAATGGCGGATTGTAGCTCAGTGGCCTCAGTGGTGAAGAGTGAACTCCGTTCTTGCTCGTTGGCAGATTGTAGCTCCAAGGAACGGAGCTCAGTGGCGAAGAGTGAACTCCGTTCTTCTTCGCCTACTTCGCCTGTTTGACACTCGCTATGTTGTGAGTGCCAATCCTCCAACCGCTCACTTAAGCGACTGATTTTGTGGGCTCCGCAATAGTAGCGACCGACCCCTATCTGTTTCTTGTTAGTGCAAGCGTGTTTCTTGAAGGTGTCAGCTCGGAATACCTTCCGGCATTGACACAGTTTGAAACTGGTCTTGACATTATTGTATTTCGGCATTTCTGAAGCGAAAAACGGAAAACAATGATTTTACACTTAGTGAGGAATGATAGATTTGAGTATAGTGAGTGGCACTCGATCCCGTCAACATCCCGAAGGCCTTGTACTGATCACTAGGGAAGTGAGAGATCTTCCCCGATACCCGCTATTTACAGCTGAAGACATCATTGTCACTGCCCCGAAGTGGTAACAGCAACGCCGAGTCAAAGGTAGTGAACAGTAGCTGGGATCTAACCCCTCAAAGCTGCCTTAGACTTAGTTAAATTTGAAATCTGATAGCAGATTTAAACTCAGCATACTTGAAAACCTTGAGGAAACATCCCAAGTTATTGCTTTGATCAGCTTGATAGCAAGCCGTAGAGAGCTTGATTCACCAGCGTTTTGCAATGGAGATGTTTAGAGGCCACCCATGACAAGATAGCTAAGACTCAACCGATTGGCGTTCAAAGTGCTACGTTGAGAACTGTGTCAAATGCCCAACATGAGACATGAGTTGTCCCAGCGGTTACGGTCTAAACTATGACACACTCCCTTGCCACACTTATCACTATGGCATCGTCCGCCGTCCCTAAGGAACACCCTGTCAGTGGAATATTACAGCAAAACTCTCCATGTCTTGCTCGCTTTCAGTGAAAAGCCGCTTATACCATGAGAAGCCTGGCTCAGACATGAA